>OY986437.1:246432760-247632760 GCA_963920525.1 Dichetophora obliterata
CAAAGTAAGCATACATTTTTTGCACGAATATTTCACTTTGTCAAGTGGAAATAAGCAATTCATTGACGGTGTAGATTTCACATCACATAAGCAGATAAAAATCAAGCATTTTCTAAGAAAACACACAAGCATATGCTACAAAATGAAAAATTTTGCTTTGGCATATCATTTAAATTCCGTAAAATAATTGGAGCATTTACGTAAAACAGAACAATTACTCATCTAAGCATGCACACCTTTTGACTATCGTTCGTAATCAAATAATAAAAAGTTTTTTAATAATTCGCACATGCTCTGCAGCTAAGGAAGGGGCAATAAGATACACCTTTTTCGCTCCAGGCACTTGACATAAGTTCTCAATTGACAGTTATAACCCGCACTTACTGTGTGTGCAAATAAAATTAGTTTTATGTATATTTGTGCTCATACCAACAGCATTCATTCCGACACAGAGTCGCTCATAAAAACTTCCTCTTATCATCAGTTCAGGCCTTTAAGCTGTGCTCACAACCTAAAAGGACCCCTTACAGCAGCATCTTCTACTGCTTCCCCACCAGACTTGGTTGCCATACACACGGAACGAAGTAGCACATGAAACTTGTGTTGATTTTTCTAAACTTATTTTGTTATTTTTTTTTTTTTTTTCATTTGCTACACTTCCTTGCACAGTATCAGCAGCTTCCTGCTTGCAACATGAAATTCTTTATCAAATAACATAAATTTTATTTATTTTCTTACAGAGCGTAAAAGAATTCCAATACGGTGGCATCAGTGTCAGGCAAAAAAAAAAGAAAAACACTTTTTATCGCCATCGTTTTTTCCTTTCTTCTCAAACTTTGTTGTTTTGTTTAGAAAGGGCAATATTTTTCATATACGAGCCTGAGAAAAGTTATGCTTTTTTGAAGGATTTAATGAGTTGTGGGTGCAAGGATGCCATTCGAATAGAGTTAAAAAACGTTGTGAATTATAGGTGAGAAGTATACGATAAGCAATTTGTCAACAATATGAGAGACAGAGCTCTCAAGAATGTGGGAAGGTAACACGAAAATAAGTTTCATAAATTTGTCAAAAGTTACTTCATCTCGAAGGAGTTGCAGTGCATCGAAATATCCACAAAGTATTATAAACAAGCTCATAGGTGGCACATCAAATAATTTAACCTTTTGAACAAATTCCTAAGTTTCTAATAGAAAATTCTCTAAAAAATTGGAAATAAAGGAATTGTGTTGCGGGAAAATAAAGGAATTCGTGCTATACATGAGCAGCAATAAATCAAAGTGGAACAAAGAACTATTGTATCCATGGACAGTCTAATAAAGCTTGACAACACACACAAAAAGGATCAACCAGAATTGCAATCAAATCGTAAATATTGTGATAACTTTAACAATTTGGTTTTTGTCGCTTTGATGTCATATGGATAATATTAAAGAAAAGGGATAATGAAGAAATTTTATTTTGATGTCAATAAAATTGCCACATCTACTGCAACCTAACACTCATGTGAGATATTGTATATAAAGCACTGCTTTCTTGAGGAAATCGACAATAAAAAGGGTGAAAGTCATGCAATAGCAAGCAAGCAGAAGCACTTTAGTATAGCTATATTAATAGAAGCCTATAAGTCAAGTATTTCCTATTAGGTTCAATTACACGGTGCTACAAAAAAAAATCACAAGTACTTTTCAAGTGACATAGCACAGGTTGTAGGTCATCTGGTCAAGTATAAAATGATACCGTACTTGGAATTGTTAATACACCCCCAAAATTTAGTTTTACCGTTAAAACCCCGATTTTTAGGTGCTTGATGCATTAACTCAGCAATTTTTTTACCAGCATAAGTTTTAAACGGTTTTGGAAGGATAAAAAGTAAAGCTTTCAACGTATATACCAATATTAAGAACTATAAGAAGAACTTTTTAAATTATAATCCGCCAAACCTACAATAATTACCTGAATTTAATTTTAAGCTTTTTAGATCAATTAAGTTTGAAGAAGGCAACAACAACAACAACAACAACTCTATAAAGGTGCAAATAACCACCTTTCAGTTAAACACTAGCTTTAAGCGAAGCAAAATTCGGTTTAATTCTATAGAGCACTTCGGCTGACTCGTCAAACTCCAATGAATAACGAAAAAATAATAAGCAACTATAACAGACGGCAACCCTGGTAGAGTTAAAGGCTTGCTATAAAAATAACTTCTGCTTTGATATCATATGATTCAATGGCCGTTGAGAACTTTAAAATTCTAACGAATTTGTTCGAACAAGTGTCAAGTCATATAAGACTTTAACAGCTGAATCACTAAGACTACGGAAGAGGAAATGTAGCATTTCCGAAACAGGCTGTCTAGGCCGTTGTGTGATTAAATTTAAACAGAGTTGTTGTTGTTGTTTTTGCCTTTAGTGCCCGATATTCGGTTTCGGTTGCGGTCAGATTCGCCCCTTTTTGTCAGTTTTACCATGTTGAGGCTGAATAGCCGAAACCAGCCGAAACTTTTGGTAAAAATTTCTTGCATCAGTCATTTAATTCAAATATATAAGTTTGGTCTAACAAAATTATTTACAACGCATTGTACAAAAGAAAAATTGTGAATTCGTCTCAAATTTGATCTATCGTGTTAACGCAAAACATTTTGGTTAATTTTATGAGCTCGATACTATCATTTTCGATTTTACCATCTCTACTGCAATTCATATTAAAGTTTTATAGGTACTGGAGCAAAAAATTGAAAATTAAACTTCCGAACTGATTGTGTGTGTGTGAAATAAAGGAAAAGAAAACGATATATTTCTATTATTATAATGCTAAACCTTTAAAAAGAACAAAAATACTTTGTTTTGTAGTTCTACAAAAATGTGCATTGTAGGTGCATTAGAGTGGACCTTATTTGTATGGGTAAAATTCCCAAGCACTTCATGGAGCCTCCCAAGGGCTCAAACTGCGCTAATGAATGACAAAAAAAATTCGTGTAAAATTTTAGTAAGATCGAATGCACATATGTGCACACGGCTTAAAGTTTGCACAACTGCATGAAAGAAAAAAAAAATTTTATGATATTTTCATTTGCAATTCTATTTGGAATAAGGAAAAATTTTTCAGTTTAATAAGGGTATTCACCTCAAATTTTTAATTTTTTTATTTTCCCCGCAATTATTGTATTATTTTCGACTAATCTTGATTAAGCTGATTTTAAAACTATTATTACTTTTTTTCTAGCATCACCAGTTTTTGAGATAAGCTTTTTTGACATCTAAAAGTTGCAATTGTGTTATAAAAAATAAAATAAAAAATTATGATAAGTAAACTTCAATTAATTATTATAAACTTCACTATTCAAATAATACTTTTTTATGTTACATTTTTGTTATCCTTTAATAAAAAAAAATCATTTGTAAAAATTTAGATTTTCATATTAATAACCAGTTTTGGTTTCGGCCGAATATTATAAAATGGCCGAATATTCGGTTTCGCTTTCGGCCAAAATTCCGGTTTCGGTGGGACACTACACGAAGGAAAATAATATTCTTATATTAAGCAAATATTTTGCTTGATATAAGAAAATTTAAAATTAAGTCTCATTTGCTCAAATCAAGCATTAAAAAGTAAAATTAAGAAAAAAACAATTATAATGAACATGTATTTCTAAAATTAAGCAAAATAAACAACAGCTTGAAATAAGCACAAAATACCTGATTCTAAAACCGGGAACAAGATTTGAATCAAGAAAATATTTTCTTAATTTAAGCAACCGCAGAGTTATTGCCTTTGTACAATTCAGCGAATTACAACAATCATGAAAATCTTGAAGTTGTTATAAAAGAGTCGGTAGACAACAAAATCTGCGTTCAAGATCACTGTCGCCAATGTGTGCCAACAATGCATGCGGAAGTGTTGTTGCTTTGTGCAAATCGAACAAATTATTCTAGTTTTCAGTAAATTATTTACTTGAATCAAGCGAAATGTTCTCAATTGAAGGAAAAAAAATTTCTCAAATTAAGCACAGTATTTTAGTTTTCAATAAATTATTTACTTGAATCAAGCAAAATGTTATCAATTCAAGGAAAATAAATTTCTCACATTAAGTAAATTATTTTAGTTTTCAGTACATTGTTTACTTGAATCAAGCAAATTGTTCTCAATTCAAAAAAAATTTTCAAATCTAGCCAATTGTTCTTGTTTTCAGCCAATTGTTTACTTGAATCAAGCAAATTTTTCTCATTTCAAGTAAATATTAGACTCGAATGTAGAAAACATATTCTTTAAGTTTTAAGCAAATGTTGCTTGAATTGGGTATTTTTTTCTTAATACCATGTGTTTTAAATTTGCTCAATTCTAGCAAAATAATGATTGAATTGAGAAATTTACGCATGAGCGTAAACTGATAGCCTATTTGGTTGATTCAAGCACGGAATGCTTGATTTTTTTCTTTCCGTGTAGTTGTCTTCTTCAAACGTACTTGATCTAAAAAGCTCACAATTAAATTTATGTTAAAATTCAAAGACTAGATCAAAATTAATTTTTACCTTTTTTTACAATTTTTCAGACTTTGAGGATTATTTACTGCCAAAGTTTTGTTAAAGGCTGCCACGTAACAATTTTCTGAGAAAAACACTTTATTAAGAATAAAATTAATGTTAATTTATAAATCAGAAATTACACCTCCATTGGTCTTGGGAGCGTTCATGTAGAAGACCCATTGAGCAATGAAGACGTAATTTCTTATTTGTAAAAAAAAAAATTTAATAACTCAGTCAATTTTCATCTGATTTTCATAAATAAACATTTGTTTTATTCTAAATAAAGTGTATTTTTAGAAAATTATTGCTTTCGCAGTAGCTTTTAACAAAACTTTGACAATCAATAATCCTCAAAGTTAAAAAAGTTGGAAAAAAAGATAAAAATTTTAGGTTTGGCCGATTATAACTCAAAAAGTTTTTCTTATAGTTCTTAAGATATGGACACTTTATTTTTTATCTTTCCAAAACAGCTTTAAAACCAGAGACCAAAATAACAGTTATTTTTAAAATCTTAAAGAAAAAAATCATTATGTAAAAATCACTGCACAAAAGAGTTTAATACACCAAAAAATTTGTTTATCCCTTCACTATACAAAAATATGAAGAGTTTAATATTTTTAAGTTTTTTTTTATCTCACAAAACAAATTTATGTTTTGAGTTTTATTTTTTTCCCTCACAAATAATAGTTATATTTTTTGAGTTTTTTTTTTTTTTGCTCACAAAATAAAACTTATTAACAGTTATTAACAGTAAGTAAATAACAGTTATTTTTTAGTTTAATTTTTTTCGTCACAAAATAAAACTTGTTTTCGAGTTTTACTTTTTCCCTCACAAATAACAGTTATTTTTTAAGTTTTATGTTTTTCGACACAAAATAAAACTTATATTTGAGTTTTTTTCCTCACAAATAACAGTTATTTTGCAAGTTTTATTTTTTTCCTCAAAAAAATAAAACTTATTTGTGAGTTTAACTTTTTCAATCACAACTAACAGTTATTTTTTAAGTTTTATATTTTTCCTCTCAAAATAAAACTTATTTTTTAGTTTTATTTTTTCCTTCGCAGATAAAGGTTAAGTTTCATGTTTTGAATCACAGAAAAAAACTTTGAGCTATATTCGAAATATAACTTTTCAATCTAGCAATTTCTAACTATTTTGTATTTCATTAAAATGCATTTTTACACTTGTGAAAAACTAAAACTCAAATATAAGTTTTACTTTGAAAAAAAAAACTCAAAAAATAACTGTTATACGTGAGGGAAAAGATAAAACTCGAAAATAAGTTTTATTTTGTGAGGAAAATATAAAACTTAAAAATAAGTAATACTTGTGAGGGGAAAAATAAAACTTAAAAATAAGTTTTATTTTGTGAGGAACAAAATAAAATTTAAAAAACAACTGTTATTTGTGAGGGAAAAAGTAAAACTCGAAAACAAGTTTTATTTTGCGACGAAAAAAATAACTGTTATTTGTGAATAAAATTAAACTCAAAAAATAACTGTTATATGTGAGAGAAAATAATAAAACTCGAAAGTAAGTTTAATTTTGTGAGGAAAAAATAAAACTTAAGAATAACTAATATTTGTGAGGGAAAAAATTAAACTTAAAAAATAACTAATATTTGTGAGGAAAAAATAAAATTTAAAAAATAGCTGTTATTTGTGAGGGAAAAAGTAAAACTCGAAAACAAGTTTTATTTTGCGACGAAAAAAATAACTGTTATTTGTGAAAAAAATTAAACTCAAAAAATAACTGTTATATGTGAGGGAAAATAATAAAACTCGAAAGTAAGTTTTATTTTGTGAGGAAAAAATAAAACTTAAAAAATAACTAATATTTGTGAGGGAAAAACTAAAACTTAAAATATAACTAATATTTGTCAGGAAAAAATAAAACTTAAAAAATAACTGTTGTTTGTGAGGGAAAGAGTAAAACTCGAAAATAACTTTTATTTTGTGAGAAAAAATAGAACTTAAATGATAACTATTATTTGTAAGGGAAAAATAAAACTCAAAAATAAGTTTAATTTGTGAGCAAAACAAAAAACTTAAAATTTAACTATTATTGCTTGGAAAAATAAAAGTTGAAAAATAACTATTATTTAAGAATTTTTTTTAATAAAACTTTGAACGGTCCCTGTTTATAACCGAAAATCGGTTAAAACATTGCTAAGCTAATGATTGTTTAATACGTCAAGTACCTGAAAATCCGTTTTTTAACGCTAAAATTAAGTTTTGGGGGCTTATTAACAATTTCAAGTATGGTTTCGACCAGATACTCAACCATTTTTACAACTTGTGCTATGTCACTTCAAAAGTACATTTTTACTGTAGCACAGTGTTATCATAATGTTTGTGAAGAAATTTGATCCAACTTACTATATAAACGTTATTTGATTAAATCAGCTATTAGTTATTAACAACAACAAACATCTATACTTTAACCGAAAGTTTAACAATTCTCAAACTCATTTTGTTTTAATGGCTCTTAAAATGAACTTCCCTGAAGGACTGTTTTGCATCATTTAATCTTATTTCTATTAAACGATATCCAAATAAAGCAAATGTTATTTAATGATTACAAAATGTTATGTTGCTTTGACTTTACTTTACTACAAATCCATCGAAGTAATTGATTAATTTATAAAGCAACAACAACATAACAAAACACATTAAGGGTACTCACAATTGCGTTGTCTTCAGTGCAGGTAAAAAATCCCATTTTTTCTTCGGATTACATATATAACGCGCTGATGATAAGCACCGTTTTGATTCTATGCTAGTTGTAAAAATAGTTGTACGATAATCGTAAGCAATTTGTAAGTTTCGATCACGATTGCCTCCACCACAAAACGAAATGCTTTCCTAAGTCACAATATCTGACAATTTTTAAATACATAGATAGCTGACTTCTCGATGTAACAAATTCTTCTATAACTTTGCAAAATCTTTGCTCCAGTGATTCACACTTATCGTCCTAAAAAAATTTTTCAGCCTAGATAAAAGGTTTTTCTAATTCTATAGTCATATCAACCTAAACTAAAATGGTTGCATTTTCATGAATATTTGTAATAGAAATTGTTTATTTAAAAAACTCGGGATCCCGACAAGAATATCCCGGGACTTAAAGAGGCTTAAATCGTCCGGGATCCCGGGATTGACTTCCCTAATGAACACCACACTTGAGGCATTTAGTTAATGGAGTCCCAGTCTTACATAGTCTGCAATGTCCTTTCTCACCAAACACAACCCAGTACCCGTTCTGATCATAGCCTTTGGTATTAGCAGAGATAGATGTAAATTTGTACTTATTCGAGCCACCACTTACAGCGCTCCTTGTTGAGTACCCAGTATTGGACATTAGGGATTCAATTGCTTTTTATGTTGAGGGAACCTTTTTCTATGGCTAAAAGGAGGTTTTAGGCAAGCAATTCCTTGAAAATCGAATTTTTGTGATTATTGCGGTACAACTATTCAAGAATATGTACAAAAAATATAAAATCAATCCCGCTTGGCTTGCCTTCCTGAATGTGGTGCATCATTTGTGGTTATACGATCAAATTCAGCAAACCAATATTTTACGATTGAATTCGATAAAGCAGATATGCAATAATATTTATCAAGCCATGCCTTCGCTTCAACAGTATTGTTTCCCAGCAGAAAATAATTAGGGTATTCGCAAGGTGTGCTATCATGTCATAATGCCATATCCCAGTGGGCATTTTAGCGAGTGCTCCGCAAAAGAAAGCATGCTAGCACTGCTATTATTGGCCCCAATACACCTTACATGATCACAACATGGATGAGTACTTCTGTAAGGCCTACCTTTTAAAGGTTCTGATTCTTTTCATATTATTTTATATGAAAAAATGTACAAAAAATAATCCAAAAAAATTTTCCAAAAAAAAAACAACAAAAAAATTGTTTTTTCCGAGTTGGGAAAAATTTCTCAAGCTCCCGAATTTTCATTTGTATTGATGCAAAATAAGCTATTGATTCTGAACAACTACTGTAGACAAGTGGGTAAGATGTCGGACCACCACATGAGAGGACCATGGTTCAAATCTGAAATTGTTAGTCGTTTTTTATTTCAAGTTGATATTTATATTTCTTTTCCTTCTAACGTGACTTCTCGAACGAGCGCTTCTGGCAGGTCTCTTTTGAGCAAGGAGAGCGGAAGGCCTGACAAATTTTCCCATTTCATACAAGCAATTAAACAGTGTTGGTAAGGAGTGTGGAAGGCTTTTTAAAACCTAACGCAGGCCTGGGATTATCTTAAGATTTTACACTAATTTAAACATTTTATTGTTTCCTTCCATATATACAAGTACTAATATATTACAACTCTGAAAGCTGTGTTTATTGAAGGGTCGTAATCGAAAAGCTGCCTCTTATTTGCATTTATTTATCTTGTAAATTTTAGTTGTAAAATTTTATGACATTATGACATGATAGCACACCTTGCGAATACCCTAAATGTTTTATCAAAACACGATAAGCACTTTTTTCATTGTAAACAATAAACACAGAGGTAGAGTCACTTCGAGGGCAATAGCTGGAGAACGCATAGAAAGAATGTTATCAACTTTTGACAATAACTGAGTTAATGGTATCACTCTATGAAAAGCCTATACATTTTTAATTTGACTTTAAGGCAGCACGAACATCAGCAAAAGGGGTGAGTCTATTTTTGAATTTATCCTTACCACAGACCTTATTCTATGTAATAGGGGCAATAGGCCAACATTTCAGAATAGAGTCAGGGAATAGATAATTGATCTAATATAAGCAAGCAGTTCAGAACAGGCTATAGTCGATAACTAGGAGGTGTCACAAAAGGAGCCGTTTTCCGACCACTTTAAGATCCTCTTTACCATCGACTACGATCCTCACATAAGAAAACGATTTAGGAATCCATTAACAGCCAACTGGGAGAGGTATTCAGTCTGGATCAGCAGAAATATTGCAGACTTTGACACAGAATATTTCCCAAACGACGCATCCATTGACAATGCAGTCGAGTTTATTGCGGGAAAAGTGAACCAGGCTTTCAAGAAGTTCTTCCCAAAGTCTCGAAGTCGCAAACCTAAATTTGCGAGTTGGTGGACCAGCGACCTCAAAAAGAGGCAATCAGAGGTCACAAAACTTCACCGGAAAGCCATGTTAAGCAAACTTGAGCAAGACTGGACATTATATCGATCCACGTTAAGTCCCCATACAAGGGAAGTAAGAAAGCTAAGCGAACATCTTGGACAAATTTCTGCGAGTCCATTGAGGATACCAGTGAAGCCGCCAGACTTCGAAAGACGCTATCCAAAGACCCATTGGTCCCGGAATACATTAAGAGATCCAACGGATCTTTGACAGAATCCAGCCAAGAAACGCTTTTGCTACTCATGGAAACTCATTTCCCATGTTGCAAAGAACCGGAGCAAAACGGAGCTAACAGCAACCTGGAAATATCAATACCAGAACCCTTACAGCAACTCCCCAACATTATTGCAAGGTCAGCTGTAGAATGGTCGATGAGATCTTTAAAGCCCTTCAAATCTACAGGCCCTGATGGCATCCTGCCAGCCACGATGCAACATGCCCTTCCCAGAATCATGCCCTGGCTTATAGCAATCTTCACCGGTTGTCTCAAGATAGGATATGTTCCACAAATACGTAGCGAAGTGCGAGTTGTTTTCAATCCTAAAGCTGGGAAACCACTACACCCAGCGCCAAAGGTCATGATGAAAACGCTAGAGAGAATAATAGATCTTCACATAAGAGAATCCTTGAACGATACTAATCTTTGCAGTGTGCAACACGCTTATCTTAAAGGTAAATCAGTGGAAAAGGAGCTGCATGAGGTGGTTTCAGCTATAGCAGAAACCCTTCACCACAAAGAATATACTTTAGCAACTTGTTTGGACATCGAAGACGCACTCAACAATGTTAATACAGATTCCATAAAGAATGCTCAAATAGACAAAGGAGTCAACAGTAAAATAACCCAGTGGATTTATAAAATGCTCAACAGCAGACGTATAAGCTCAAAAATGGGAATGAGCGTGATGAGGAAAGAGGTCACAAGATGCACACCGCAGGGAGGAGTCATATCCCCCCTGCAATGGCTGATTGTGGTTGACAATATTCTCACTACACTCAAAACTGGTGGAACAAAAGTGATACCGATGACGTTGCAATGCTAATATGCGGGAAATACCTGCAAACAGTTAGCGAACTAATGACTGGGGCATTGAATGAGCTATCGCGGTGGGCAGAATCGAATGAACTTTGTGTAAACCCAAGCAAGACCGAACTTGTTCTGTTCACAAGAAGAAGGAAAATTGAAGGTTTCAAATTGCCGAAATCAAATGCAGTAACTCTGATGCTTTCCACGGCAGCTAAATACCTTGGAATTATCCTTGATAATCAGCTGAGCTGGAAAAGCAACACAGAAGAAAGAAGGAAAAAGCATTATGCGCTCTTTACGCATGTTAGAGAGTCTTTGGCAGGAATTGGGGACTGCAACCGCACATAATCCACTGTATTTAGCGATCATGAGACCCATTCTTACCTACGGCTCTCTTGTATGGTGGACGATAGCGCACAAGAAGAGCTACCTTAGCTCCCTAACAGAAATCCAAAGATAAGCATGCATAGGAGTAACAGGAGCCATGAGATCAATGCCACAAGCGTGTCTGGAAATGATTCTAAATCTTCTCCCCATAGAAGAGGTTCTTCAGTATTCCGAAACCAAAAGCGCGATTCGCCTCAACGAATCACAAGAGTGGAGAAACAACACTTTCGGACATGCATCTATTCTGAATCTCTTTGGAAAGGGAGAATTAAAAAGAACAACCGACTATATCATACCCACTGTGAGATTCTGCACAGAACACACCACATCGATCTCCAGAAGACAAAAATGGGAATTCAACGGCAATCTCCAATTATATACTGATGGTTCCAAAATGGAAAACGGAGCTGGATCAAGTGTATACTGTGAAATGCTACAAATTAAAGAGTCCTACAAACTCTCCGACTACTGTAGCGTTTTTCAAGCAGAAATATATGCTATGGATATAGTTTTATCAATAACATATATGATGGGGGTAAGGACAAATCTTACCCCCACAAGCGTAGTAATTTATGTTCTTTTTGACCTAAAAAAGAAAAGTAAAAAGTAACAGTTATTTTTGCCCGAAAAAATAAAAGGCAAAAAATAACAGTTAAATTTAACTTTTATAGTAAGAGTCGAAAATTTAAAAGGCGTTTAATATTCTCGAAGCTGCGACCATTACGATTATAATGGTTTATATAAAAAAGTCCACCGGCAACTTTTTCGTTATGCCTTTTTCATCTGAAAATTGTAAAATAACAGTTATTTTCGGTCCCTGAAATTATCTCTTTGATGTATAGAAATTTAAAATTTTAATGCTTTTAAATTCATCTTCAGTAAGTGGAATATTAACTAGTTTTCAATTGATTTATTTTAAAATAATTAAAAAAAAGGTTATATATAACTAATTAACAAGTGGTATAGAATATATGCGGTTTTCAGTGATTTATTTTCAAGTAGTTAAAAAAATAATTAACTGCATTATTCTGTATCACGAAGAAGCACACCAACGAAGAGAAAGACACGGGAAGCAATACTTTCTTTCATACAAAATTGTATTGCTTCTCGTGTCTTTCTCATCGTTGGTGTGCTTTTTCAAGATACGGAATAATGAACTTAAATTCAACTAATTTAACAAGTAGTTGAAAGCATATGCAGACGAAAGTCAATTGACTTATTTAGCGGACATCACCATACAGAATATGTTAGTTCGTTTTATGGAAAAAAGTCTGAATTTCAACTAGTTGTGGTTGACAAAAAACTACTTTTTCAACTACTTTTAAATTAGTTGATTTTCCTACAGGAATTTAAGAATTTATATTCAAATAAATTTTCGCTGGATCGAACCTCAATATCTTGAATAAGCAACATATAATTATTTAGAAATTTTCTAGTGTTTTTGATATAATGATTCTGAAACTAACTAGGACTAATTTGCTAACACAAACCTGCAAAAGCACTTATAAATACTGTGTACAGGGAGAAAATAAAAATGATTAAACAAATGTAGGATTAATTTTTTTGTATAAAATAGCAGGAATCACTGGAAAGTAATGGGAAAAAATTGTATCTAAGGTTAGGTGATCATAAAAATGTTTAATCACGAAGCTCCAAAGAAACAAGATATAAGGAAATGGTTTACCCTCACATACAGTGCAACGAGTATAAATTATACCAAGAGATTGCTTCATCCAGCGTTCCAACTTCTTTCCAGACTATCAGCCATCCACAGACAGAAAAACCAAAACAATGACAACCAACGAGTTTTTGTACTCGTTATTGACGCATTGCTGTGAGTAAGAAGAAGTAAACATGAAAATCAATACGACAAGTAACGAAAGGAGAAGAAAACAATATTATAAGTATGTATGTGAATGAAAATGTAACTTCTATTTGCCACAACTTTTACAGCTTATTTTTTTATGTTAATTTTTGGGATCTTCTTGTGTTTGACGAATTGATGTTGTTTCCAGCTGGACATTGTTGTTGCGATTTTATTCTAGCTAGATTTTGGTTGCATCTGCAAATAATAATTTTTTTCATTAGCCGAATAAAAAGACGGAATTCTGATTCGGCTAAAGAAATAATTATTCTTTAATAAGGAGTTGCAAATATGTTTTTTTTTCATGAAGAGAAGAAAATTGCTTGTTACCCATTTGCTTTAATGTTGTTGAAATTGTTTTTATGTAGGTATTTTATTAAAAGATACCAAAGTTGCAAGCAGTCATGATTTTATTTTAAGAAATTTATTTAAGAAAATGATTTTATTTTTTATTTAAATGTCAATTTTACGACAAAACCATTGATCGTAGATGCATGTATATATATATAAATATATAGTATAGAATAGTATAGATATATATTAATATTATATTTATTATTATATACACATATACTTATAATTTTATTAGTATTCTTATTAGGTTATCTTAAACCACCAACAAAATTATACCTACCTGCCCAATCAGAAAACCCTGCAAGCATAATCAAAAGTATATTTTGATTCAATTGGAAAATATTTAAGAATTCCATTTCGTTATATTAAGAAATTTATTTCAGATAGATTTTATGTTGAAATGTATATAATTAATCCGAGTAAAACAATTTCATTTGGAACATTTTATTTTTTTATATATTTTTATATTCTTTGTTTATCACGTAATTAAAATGCAATGATAAAATTTTCAACATTTATTAGAATAATTTTGTACAAATGTAATATCGTACAAATGTAATCGTTGTCTCTTGGTATAATTTATACTCGTTGTAAGATTCTTGAAAAAAAATCAAATTCCAGAAAACTTTTTTCTGAATATGCAGTCTTGTGTATATATGTATTAGAAACAATTTGGTGTATAAATCGTCCTTGTAGGATGGTTTGGGAGTTATGACGGAAAAAGCACATGTTTTTGGCCAGCTTCCACTCCAAAAAGTGTTCTACAACTCCTAAACTACAAGAGATAGAGCAAACGGCATTTGGACAAAGGAGTATCCCTTCTTAAGGACGAGGACCTGGTGCTCATTTTAATGCATGAATCGTCCTTATCTGATATGTAGTTTTTATTTTAGAAAATAAATAAAAAAATAAAAATTGACAAAAAAGGGCACATGAAATTAACATGAAATCTAATTTTTAAAATTATTAAACAGTCTTGTGGGCAGTAGCTTAAGGAACATTTTGATGCATAAATCGTCCTTTTATGATGTATGGTTTAGAAGTTATGGCTAAAAAATCAAAAAAATCGCAAAAAACCACGTCAAAAACTAAGATTCATGTAAAAAATTTTAACTAAGATTCTTGAAAAAAATCAAATTCTAGAAAACTTTTTTCTGAATATGCAGTCTTGTGTATATATGTATTAGAAACAATTTGGTGTATAAATCGTCCTTGTAGGATGTACAGTTTGGGAGTTATGACGGAAAAAGCACATGTTTTTGGCCAGCTACCACTCCAAAAAGTGTTCTACAACTCCTAAACTACAAGAGATAGAGCAAACGGCATTTGGACAATGGAGTATTCCTTCTTAAGGACGAGGACCTGGTGCTCATTTTAATGCATGAATCGTCCTTATCTGATATGTAGTTTTTATTTAAGAAAATAAATAAAAAAAATAAAAATTGACTAAAAAGGACACATGAAATTAACATGAAATCTAATTTTTAAAATTATTTTAAGGATACAGTCTTGTGGGCAGTAGCTTAAGGAACATTTTGATGCATAAATCGTCCTTTTATGATGTATGGTTTAGAAGTTATGGCTAAAAAATCAAAAAAATCGCAAAAAACCACGTCAAAAACTAAGATTCATGTAAAAAATTTTAACTAAGATTCTTGAAAAAAATCAAATTCTAGAAAACTTTTTTCTGAATATGCAGTCTTGTGTATATATGTATTAGAAACAATTTGGTGTATAAATCGTCCTTGTAGGATGTACAGTTTGGGAGTTATGACGGAAAAAGCACATGTTTTTGGCCAGCTACCACTCCAAAAAGTGTTCTACAACTCCTAAACTACAAGAGATAGAGCAAACGGCATTTGGACAATGGAGGATTCCTTCTTAAGGACGAGGACCTGGTGCTCATTTTAATGCATGAATCGTCCTTATCTGATATGTAGTTTTTATTTTAGAAAATAAATAAAAAAAATAAAAATTGACAAAAAAGGGCACATGAAATTAACATGAAATCTAATTTTTAAAATTATTTTAAGGATACAGTCTTGTGGACAGTAGCTTAAGGAACATTTTGATGCATAAATCGTCTTTTTATGATGTATGGTTTAGAAGTTATGGCTAAAAAATCAAAAAAATCGCATATAACCACGTCAAAAACTATGATTCATGTAAAAAATTTTAACTAAGATTCTTGAAAAAAATCAAATTCCAGAAAACTTTTTTCTGAATATGCAGTCTTGTGTATATATGTATTAGAAACAATTTGGTGTATAAATCGTCCTTGTAGGATGTATGGTTTGGGAGTTATGACGGAAAAAGCACATGCTTTTGGCCAGCTTCCACTCCAAAAAGTGTTATAAAACTCCTAAACTACAAGAGATAGAGCAAACGGCATTTGGACAATGGAGTATTCCTTCTTAAGGACGAGGACCTGGTGCTCATTTTAATGCATGAATCGTCCTTATCTGATATGTAGTTTTTATTTTAGAAAATAAATAAAAAAAATAAAAATTGACAAAAAAGGACACATGAAATTAACAAGAAATCTAATTTTTAAAATTGTTTTAAGGATACAGTCTCGTGAACAGTAGCTTAAGGAACATTTTGATGCATAAATCGTCCTTTTATGATGTATGCTTTAGAAGTTATGGCTAAAAAATCAAAAAAATCACACATAACCACGTCAAAAACTATGATTCATGTAAAAAATTTTAACCAAGATTCTTGAAAAAAATCAAATTCCAGAAAACTTTTTTCTGAATATGCAGTCTTGTGTATATATGTATTAGAAACAATTTGGTGTATAAATCGTCCTTGTAGGATGTATGGTTTGGGAGTTATGACGGAAAAAGCACATGTTTTTGGCCAGCTTCCACTCCAAAAAGTGTTCTACAACTCCTAAACTGCAAGAGATAGAGCAAACGGCATTTGGACAATGGAGGATTCCTTCTTAAGGACGAGGACCTGGTGCTCATTTTAATGCATGAATCGTCCTTATCTGATATGTAGTTTTTATTTTAGAAAATAAATAAAAAAAATAAAAATTTACAAAAAAGGGCACATGAAATTAACATGAAATGTAATTTTTAAAATTATTTTAAGGATACAGTCTTGTGGGCAGTAGCTTAAGGAACATTTTGATGCATAAATCGTCCTTTTATGATGTATGGTTTAGAAGTTATGGCTAAAAAATCAAAAAAATCGCAAAAAACCACGTCAAAAACTAAGATTCATGTAAAAAATTTTAACTAAGATTCTTGAAAAAAATCAAATTCTAGAAAACTTTTTTCTGAATATGCAGTCTTGTGTATATATGTATTAGAAACAATTTGGTGTATAAATCGTCCTTGTAGGATGTACAGTTTGGGAGTTATGACGGAAAAAGCACATGTTTTTGGCCAGCTACCACTCCAAAAAGTGTTCTACAACTCCTAAACTACAAGAGATAGAGCAAACGGCATTTGGACAATGGAGGATTCCTTCTTAAGGACGAGGACCTGGTGCTCATTTTAATGCATGAATCGTCCTTATCTGATATGTAGTTTTTATTTTAGAAAATAAATAAAAAAAATAAAAATTGACAAAAAAGGACACATGAAATTAACAAGAAATCTAATTTTTAAAATTGTTTTAAGGATACAGTCTCGTGAACAGTAGCTTAAGGAACATTTTGATGCATAAATCGTCCTTTTATGATGTATGCTTTAGAAGTTATGGCTAAAAAATCAAAAAAATCGCACATAACCACGTCAAAAACTATGATTCATGTAAAAAATTTTAACTAAGATTCTTGAAAAAAATCAAATTCCAGAAAACTTTTTTCTGAATATGCAGTCTTGTGTATATATGTATTAGAAACAATTTGGTGTATAAATCGTCCTTGTAGGATGTATGGTTTGGGAGTTATGACGGAAAAAGCACATGTTTTTGGCCAGCTTCCACTCCAAAAAGTGTTATAAAACTCCTAAACTACAAGAGATAGAGCAAACGGCATTTGGACAATGGAGTATTCCTTCTTAAGGACGAGGACCTGGTGCTCATTTTAATGCATGAATCGTCCTTATCTGATATGTAGTTTTTATTTTAGAAAATAAATAAAAAAAATAAAAATTGACAAAAAAGGACACATGAAATTAACAAGAAATCTAATTTTTAAAATTGTTTTAAGGATACAGTCTCGTGAACAGTAGCTTAAGGAACATTTTGATGCATAAATCGTCCTTTTATGATGTATGCTTTAGAAGTTATGGCTAAAAAATCAAAAAAATCACACATAACCACGTCAAAAACTATGATTCATGTAAAAAATTTTAACCAAGATTCTTGAAAAAAATCAAATTCCAGAAAACTTTTTTCTGAATATGCAGTCTTGTGTATATATGTATTAGAAACAATTTGGTGTATAAATCGTCCTTGTAGGATATATGGTTTGGGAGTTATGACGGAAAAAGCACATGTTTTTGGCCAGCTTCCACTCCAAAAAGTGTTCTACAACTCCTAAACTGCAAGAGATAGAGCAAACGGCATTTGGACAATGGAGGATTCCTTCTTAAGGACGAGGACCTGGTGCTCATTTTAATGCATGAATCGTCCTTATCTGATATGTAGTTTTTATTTTAGAAAATAAATAAAAAAAATAAAAATTGACAAAAAAGGACACATGAAATTAACATGAAATGTAATTTTTAAAATTATTTTAAGGATACAGTCTTGTGGGCAGTAGCTTAAGGAACATTTTGATGCATAAATCGTCCTTTTATGATGTATGGTTTAGAAGTTATGGCTAAAAAATCAAAAAAATCGCAAAAAACCACGTCAAAAACTAAGATTCATGTAAAAAATTTTAACTAAGATTCTTGAAAAAAATCAAATTCTAGAAAACTTTTTTCTGAATATGCAGTCTTGTGTATATATGTATTAGAAACAATTTGGTGTATAAATCGTCCTTGTAGGATGTACAGTTTGGGAGTTATGACGGAAAAAGCACATGTTTTTGGCCAGCTACCACTCCAAAAAGTGTTCTACAACTCCTAAACTACAAGAGATAGAGCAAACGGCATTTGGACAATGGAGGATTCTTTCTTAAGGACGAGGACCTGGTGCTCATTTTAATGCATGAATCGTCCTTATCTGATATGTAGTTTTTATTTTAGAAAATAAATAAAAAAAATAAAAATTGACAAAAAAGGACACATGAAATTAACAAGAAATCTAATTTTTAAAATTGTTTTAAGGATACAGTCTCGTGAACAGTAGCTTAAGGAACATTTTGATGCATAAATCGTCCTTTTATGATGTATGCTTTAGAAGTTATGGCTAAAAAATCAAAAAAATCACACATAACCACGTCAAAAACTAAGATTCATGTAAAAAATTTTAACTAAGATTCTTGAAAAAAATCAAATTCTAGAAAACTTTTTTCTGAATATGCAGTCTTGAGTATATATGTATTAGAAACAATTTGGTGTATAAATCGTCCTTGTAGGATGTACAGTTTGGGAGTTATGACGGAAAAAGCACATGTTTTTGGCCAGCTACCACTCCAAAAAGTGTTCTACAACTCCTAAACTACAAGAGATAGAGCAAACGGCATTTGGACAATGGAGGATTCCTTCTTAAGGACGAGGACCTGGTGCTCATTTTAATGCATGAATCGTCCTTATCTGATATGTAGTTTTTATTTTAGAAAATAAATAAAAAAAATAAAAATTGACAAAAAAGGGCACATGAAATTAACATGAAATCTAATTTTTAAAATTATTTTAAGGATACAGTCTTGTGGACAGTAGCTTAAGGAACATTTTGATGCATAAATCGTCCTTTTATGATGTATGGTTTAGAAGTTATGGCTAAAAAATCAAAAAAATCGCACATAACCACGTCAAAAACTATGATTCATGTAAAAAATTTTAACTAAGATTCTTGAAAAAAATCAAATTCCAGAAAACTTTTTTCTGAATATGGAGTCTTGTGTATATATGTATTAGAAACAATTTGGTGTATAAATCGTCCTTGTAGGATGTATGGTTTGGGAGTTATGACGGAAAAAGCACATGTTTTTGGCCAGCTTCCACTCCAAAAAGTGTTCGACAACTCCTAAACTACAAGAGATAGAGCAAACGGCATTTGGACAATGGAGTATTCTTTCTTAAGGACGAGGACCTGGTGCTCATTTTAATGCATGAATCGTCCTTATCTGATATGTAGTTTTTATTTTAGAAAATAAATAAAAAAAATAAAAATTGACAAAAAAGGACACATGAAATTAACATGAAATCTAATTTTTAAAATTGTTTTAAGGATACAGTCTCGTGAACAGTAGCTTAAGGAACATTTTGATGCATAAATCGTCCTTTTATGATGTATGCTTTAGAAGTTATGGCTAAAAAATCAAAAAAATCACACATAACCACGTCAAAAACTATGATTCATGTAAAAAATTTTAACCAAGATTCTTGAAAAAAATCAAATTCCAGAAAACTTTTTTCTGAATATGCAGTCTTGTGTATATATGTATTAGAAACAATTTGGTGTATAAATCGTCCTTGTAGGATATATGGTTTGGGAGTTATGACGGAAAAAGCACATGTTTTTGGCCAGCTTCCACTCCAAAAAGTGTTCTACAACTCCTAAACTGCAAGAGATAGAGCAAACGGCATTTGGACAATGGAGGATTCCTTCTTAAGGACGAGGACCTGGTGCTCATTTTAATGCATGAATCGTCCTTACCTGATATGTAGTTTTTATTTTAGAAAATAAATAAAAAAAATAAAAATTTACAAAAAAGGGCACATGAAATTAACATGAAATGTAATTTTTAAAATTATTTTAAGGATACAGTCTTGTGGGCAGTAGCTTAAGGAACATTTTGATGCATAAATCGTCCTTTTATGATGTATGGTTTAGAAGTTATGGCTAAAAAATCAAAAAAATCGCAAAAAACCACGTCAAAAACTAAGATTCATGTAAAAAATTTTAACTAAGATTCTTGAAAAAAATCAAATTCTAGAAAACTTTTTTCTGAATATGCAGTCTTGTGTATATATGTATTAGAAACAATTTGGTGTATAAATCGTCCTTGTAGGATGTACAGTTTGGGAGTTATGACGGAAAAAGCACATGTTTTTGGCCAGCTACCACTCCAAAAAGTGTTCTACAACTCCTAAACTACAAGAGATAGAGCAAACGGCATTTGGACAATGGAGGATTCTTTCTTAAGGACGAGGACCTGGTGCTCATTTTAATGCATGAATCGTCCTTATCTGATATGTAGTTTTTATTTTAGAAAATAAATAAAAAAAATAAAAATTGACAAAAAAGGACACATGAAATTAACAAGAAATCTAATTTTTAAAATTGTTTTAAGGATACAGTCTCGTGAACAGTAGCTTAAGGAACATTTTGATGCATAAATCGTCCTTTTATGATGTATGCTTTAGAAGTTATGGCTAAAAAATCAAAAAAATCACACATAACCACGTCAAAAACTAAGATTCATGTAAAAAATTTTAACTAAGATTCTTGAAAAAAATCAAATTCTAGAAAACTTTTTTCTGAATATGCAGTCTTGAGTATATATGTATTAGAAACAATTTGGTGTATAAATCGTCCTTGTAGGATGTACAGTTTGGGAGTTATGACGGAAAAAGCACATGTTTTTGGCCAGCTACCACTCCAAAAAGTGTTCTACAACTCCTAAACTACAAGAGATAGAGCAAACGGCATTTGGACAATGGAGGATTCCTTCTTAAGGACGAGGACCTGGTGCTCATTTTAATGCATGAATCGTCCTTATCTGATATGTAGTTTTTATTTTAGAAAATAAATAAAAAAAATAAAAATTGACAAAAAAGGGCACATGAAATTAACATGAAATCTAATTTTTAAAATTATTTTAAGGATACAGTCTTGTGGACAGTAGCTTAAGGAACATTTTGATGCATAAATCGTCCTTTTATGATGTATGCTTTAGAAGTTATGGCTAAAAAATCAAAAAAATCACACATAACCACGTCAAAAACTAAGATTCATGTAAAAAATTTTAACTAAGATTCTTGAAAAAAATCAAATTCCAGAAAACTTTTTTCTGAATATGCAGTCTTGTGTATATATGTATTAGAAACAATTTGGTGTATAAATCGTCCTTGTAGGATGTATGGTTTGGGAGTTATGACGGAAAAAGCACATGTTTTTGGCCAGCTTCCACTCCAAAAAGTGTTCGACAACTCCTAAACTACAAGAGATAGAGCAAACGGCATTTGGACAATGGAGTATTCTTTCTTAAGGACGACGACCTGGTGCTCATTTTAATGCATGAATCGTCCTTATCTGATATGTAGTTTTTATTTTAGAAAATAAATAAAAAAAATAAAAATTGACAAAAAAGGACACATGAAATTAACATGAAATCTAATTTTTAAAATTATTTTAAGGATACAGTCTTGTGGGCAGTAGCTTAAGGAACATTTTGATGCATAAATCGTCCTTTTATGATGTATGGTTTAGAAGTTATGGCTAAAAAATCAAAAAAATCGCACATAACCACGTCAAAAACTATGATTCATGTAAAAAATTTTAACTAAGATTCTTGAAAAAAATCAAATTCCAGAAAACTTTTTTCTGAATATGCAGTCTTGTGTATATATGTATTAGAAACAATTTGGTGTATAAATCGTCCTTGTAGGATGTACAGTTTGGGAGTTATGACGGAAAAAGCACATGCTTTTGGCCAGCTACCACTCCAAAAAGTGTTCTACAACTCCTAAACTACAAGAGATAAGCAAACGGCATTTGGACAAAGGAGTATCCCTTCTTAAGAACGAGGACCTGGTGCTCATTTTAATGCATGAATCGTCCTTACCTGATATGTAGTTTTTATTTTAGAAAATAAATAAAAAAAATAAAAATTGACAAAAAAGGGCACATGAAATTAACATGAAATCTAATTTTTAAAATTATTTTAAGGATACAGTCTTGTGGACAGTAGCTTAAGGAACATTTTGATGCATAAATCGTCCTTTTATGATGTATGGTTTAGAAGTTATGGCTAAAAAATCAAAAAAATCGCAAAAAACCACGTCAAAAACTAAGATTCATGAAAAAAATTTTAACTAAGATTCTTGAAAAAAAATCAAATTCCAGAAAACTTTTTTCTGAATATGCAGTCTTGTGTATATATGTATTAGAAACAATTTGGTGTATAAATCGTCCTTGTAGGATGTATGGTTTGGGAGTTATGACGGAAAAAGCACATGTTTTTGGCCAGCTTCCACTCCAAAAAGTGTTCGACAACTCCTAAACTACAAGAGATAGAGCAAACGGCATTTGGACAATGGAGTATTCCTTCTTAAGGACGAGGACCTGGTGCTCATTTTAATGCATGAATCGTCCTTATCTGATATGTAGTTTTTATTTTAGAAAATAAATAAAAAAAATAAAAATTGACAAAAAAGGACACATGAAATTAACATGAAATCTAATTTTTAATTTTTAAAATTATTTTAAGGATACAGTCTTGTGGGCAGTAGCTTAAGGAACATTTTGATGCATAAATCGTCCTTTTATGATGTATGGTTTAGAAGTTATGGCTAAAAAATCAAAAAATCGCACATAACCACGTCAAAAACTATGATTCATGTAAAAAATTTTAACCAAGATTCTTGAAAAAAATCAAATTCCAGAAAACTTTTTTCTGAATATGGAGTCTTGTGTATATATGTATTAGAAACAATTTGGTGTATAAATCGTCCTTGTAGGATGTATGGTTTGGGAGTTATGACGGAAAAAGCACATGTTTTTGGCCAGCTTCCACTCCAAAAAGTGTTCGACAACTCCTAAACTACAAGAGATAGAGCAAACGGCATTTGGACAATGGAGTATTCCTTCTTAAGGACGAGGACCTGGTGCTCATTTTAATGCATGAATCGTCCTTACCTGATATGTAGTTTTTATTTTAGAAAATAAATAAAAAAAATAAAAATTGACAAAAAAGGGCACATGAAATTAACATGAAATCTAATTTTTAAAATTATTTTAAGGATACAGTCTTGTGGACAGTAGCTTAAGGAACATTTTGATGCATAAATCGTCCTTTTATGATGTATGGTTTAGAAGTTATGGCTAAAAAATCAAAAAAATCGCACATAACCACGTCAAAAACTATGATTCATGTAAAAAATTTTAACTAAGATTCTTGAAAAAAAAATCAAATTCCAGAAAACTTTTTTCTGAAAATGCAGTCTTGTGTATATATGTATTAGAAACAATTTGGTGTATAAATCGTCCTTGTAAGATGTATGGTTTGGGAGTTATGACGGAAAAAGCACATGTTTTTGGCCAGCTACCACTCCAAAAAGTGTTCTACAACTCCTAAACTACAAGAGATAGAGCAAACGGCATTTGGACAATGGAGGATTCCTTTTTAAGGACGAGGACCTGGTGCTCATTTTAATGCATGAATCGTCCTTATCTGTTATGTAGTTTTTATTTTAGAAAATAAATAAAAAAAATAAAAATTGACAAAAAAGGGCACATGAAATTAACATGAAATCTAATTTTTAATTTTTAAAATTATTTTAAGGATACAGTCTTGTGGACAGTAGCTTAAGGAACATTTTGATGCATAAATCGTCCTTTTATGATGTATGCTTTAGAAGTTATGGCTAAAAAATCAAAAAAGCGCACATAACCACGTCAAAAACTATGATTCATGTAAAAAATTTTAACTAAGATTCTTGAAAAAAAAATCAAATTCCAGAAAACTTTTTTCTGAAAATGCAGTCTTGTGTATATATGTATTAGAAACAATTTGGTGTATAAATCGTCCTTGTAAGATGTATGGTTTGGGAGTTATGACGGAAAAAGCACATGTTTTTGGCCAGCTACCACTCCAAAAAGTGTTCTACAACTCCTAAACTACAAGAGATAGAGCAAACGGCATTTGGACAATGGAGGATTCCTTTTTAAGGACGAGGACCTGGTGCTCATTTTAATGCATGAATCGTCCTTATCTGTTATGTAGTTTTTATTTTAGAAAATAAATAAAAAAAATAAAAATTGACAAAAAAGGGCACATGAAATTAACATGAAATCTAATTTTTAAAATTATTTTAAGGATACAGTCTTGTGGGCAGTAGCTTAAGGAACATTTTGATGCATAAATCGTCCTTTTGTGATGTATGGTTTAGAAGTTATGGCTAAAAAATCAAAAAAATCGCACATAACCACGTCAAAAACTATGATTCATGTAAAAAATTTTAACTAAGATTCTTTAAAAAAATCAAATTCCAGAAAACTTTTTTCTGAATATGCAGTCTTGTGTATATATGTATTAGAAACAATTTGGTGTATAAATCGTCCTTGTAGGATGTATGGTTTGGGAGTTATGACGGAAAAAGCACATGTTTTTGGCCAGCTTCCACTCCAAAAAGTGTTCGACAACTCCTAAACTACAAGAGATAGAGCAAACGGCATTTGGACAATGGAGTATTCTTTCTTAAGGACGAGGACCTGGTGCTCATTTTAATGCATGAATCGTCCTTATCTGATATGTAGTTTTTATTTTAGAAAATAAATAAAAAAAATAAAAATTGACAAAAAAGGACACATGAAATTAACATGAAATCTAATTTTTAAAATTATTTTAAGGATACAGTCTTGTGGGTAGTAGCTTAAGGAACATTTTGATGCATAAATCGTCCTTTTATGATGTATGGTTTAGAAGTTATGGCTAAAAAATCAAAAAAATCGCACATAACCACGTCAAAAACTATGATTCATGTAAAAAATTTTAACTAAGATTCTTGAAAAAAATCAAATTCCAGAAAACTTTTTTCTGAATATGCAGTCTTGTGTATATATGTATTAGAAACAATTTGGTGTATAAATCGTCCTTGTAGGATGTATGGTTTGGGAGTTATGACGGAAAAAGCACATGTTTTTGGCCAGCTTCCACTCCAAAAAGTGTTCGACAACTCCTAAACTACAAGAGATAGAGCAAACGGCATTTGGACAATGGAGTTTTCCTTCTTAAGGACGAGGACCTGGTGCTCATTTTAATGCATGAATCGTCCTTATCTGATATGTAGTTTTTATTTTAGAAAATAAATAAAAAAAATAAAAATTGACAAAAAAGTACACATGAAATTAACATGAAATGTAATTTTTAAAATTATTTTAAGGATACAGTCTTGTGGGCAGTAGCTTAAGGAACATTTTGATGCATAAATCGTCCTTTTATGATGTATGGTTTAGAAGTTATGGCTAAAAAATCAAAAAAATCGCACATAACCACGTCAAAAACTATGATTCATGTAAAAAATTTTAACTAAGATTCTTGAAAAAAATCAAATTCCAGAAAACTTTTTTCTGAATATGCAGTCTTGTGTATATATGTATTAGAAACAATTTGGTGTATAAATCGTCCTTGTAGGATGTACAGTTTGGGAGTTATGACGGAAAAAGCACATGTTTTTGGCCAGCTACCACTCCAAAAAGTGTTCTACAACTCCTAAACTACAAGAGATAGAGCAAACGGCATTTGGACAAAGGAGTATCCCTTCTTAAGAACGAGGACCTGGTGCTCATTTTAATGCATGAATCGTCCTTATCTGATATGTAGTTTTTATTTTAGAAAATAAATAAAAAAAATAAAAATTTACAAAAAAAGGGCACATGAAATTAACATGAAATCTAAATTTTAAAATTATTTTAAGGATACAGTCTTGTGGACAGTAGCTTAAGGAACATTTTGATGCATAAATCGTCCTTTTATGATGTATGGTTTAGAAGTTATGGCTAAAAAATCGCAAAAAACCACGTCAAAAACTATGATTCATGTAAAAAATTTTAACTAAGATTCTTGAAATAATCAAATTCCAGAAAACTTTTTTCTGAATATGCAGTCTTGTGTATATATGTATTAGAAACAATTTAGTGTATAAATCGTCCTTGTAGGATGTATGGTTTGGGAGTTATGACGGAAAAAGCACATGTTTTTGGCCAGCTTCCACTCCAAAAAGTGTTCGACAACTCCTAAACTACAAGAGATAGAGCAAACGGCATTCTTTCTTAAGGACGAGGACCTGGTGCTCATTTTAATGCATGAATCGTCCTTATCTGATATGTAGTTTTTATTTTAGAAAATAAATAAAAAAAATAAAAATTGACAAAAAAGGACACATGAAATTAACATGAAATCTAATTTTTAAAATTATTTTAAGGATACAGTCTTGTGGGCAGTAGCTTAAGGAACATTTTGATGCATAAATCGTCCTTTTATGATGTATGCTTTAGAAGTTATGGCTAAAAAATCAAAAAAATCGCACATAACCACGTCAAAAACTAAGATTCATGTAAAAAATTTTAACTAAGATTCTTGAAAAAAATCAAATTCCAGAAAACTTTTTTCTGAATATGCAGTCTTGTGTATATATGTATTAGAAACAATTTGGTGTATAAATCGTCCTTGTAGGATGTACAGTTTGGGAGTTATGACGGAAAAAGCACATGTTTTTGGCCAGCTACCACTCCAAAAAGTGTTCTACAACTCCTAAACTACAAGAGATAGAGCAAACGGCATTTGGACAAAGGAGTATCCCTTCTTAAGAACGAGGACCTGGTGCTCATTTTAATGCATGAATCGTCCTTACCTGATATGTAGTTTTTATTTTAGAAAATAAATAAAAAAAATAAAAATTGACAAAAAAGGGCACATGAAATTAACATGAAATCTAATTTTTAAAATTATTTTAAGGATACAGTCTTGTGGACAGTAGCTTAAGGAACATTTTGATGCATAAATCGTCCTTTTATGATGTATGGTTTAGAAGTTATGGCTAAAAAATCAAAAAAATCGCAAAAAACCACGTCAAAAACTAAGATTCATGAAAAAAATTTTAACTAAGATTCTTGAAAAAAAATCAAATTCCAGAAAACTTTTTTCTGAATATGCAGTCTTGTGTATATATGTATTAGAAACAATTTGGTGTATAAATCGTCCTTGTAGGATGTATGGTTTGGGAGCTATGACGGAAAAAGCACATGTTTTTGGCCAGCTTCCACTCCAAAAAGTGTTCGACAACTCCTAAACTACAAGAGATAGAGCAAACGGCATTTGGACAATGGAGGATTCCTTCTTAAGGACGAGGACCTGGTGCTCATTTTAATGCATGAATCGTCCTTATCTGTTATGTAGTTTTTATTTTAGAAAATAAATAAAAAAAATAAAAATTGACAAAAAAGGGCACATGAAATTAACATGAAATCTAATTTTTAAAATTATTTTAAGGATACAGTCTTGTGGGCAGTAGCTTAAGGAACATTCTGATGCATAAATCGTCCTTTTATGATGTATGGTTTAGAAGTTATGGCTAAAAAATAAAAAATTGCAAAAAACCACGTCAAAAACTTTAATTCATGTAAAAAATTTTAACTAAGATTCTTGAAAAAAAATCAAATTCTAGAAAACTTTTTTCTGAATATGCAGTCTTGTGTATATATGTATTAGAAACAATTTGGTGTATAAATCGTCCTTGTAGGATGTATGGTTTGGGAGCTATGACGGAAAAAGCACATGTTTTTGGCCAGCTTCCACTCCAAAAAGTGTTCGACAACTCCTAAACTACAAGAGATAGAGCAAACGGCATTTGGACAATGGAGGATTCCTTCTTAAGGACGAGGACCTGGTGCTCATTTTAATGCATGAATCGTCCTTATCTGATATGTAGTTTTTATTTTAGAAAATAAATAAAAAAAATAAAAATTGACAAAAAAGGGCACATGAAATTAACATGAAATCTAATTTTTAAAATTATTTTAAGGATACAGTCTTGTGGACAGTAGCTTAAGGAACATTTTGATGCATAAATCGTCCTTTTATGATGTATGGTTTAGAAGTTATGGCTAAAAAATCAAAAAAATCGCACATAACCACGTCAAAAACTATGATTCATGTAAAAAATTTTAACTAAGATTCTTGAAAAAAATCAAATTCCAGAAAACTTTTTTCTGAATATGGAGTCTTGTGTATATATGTATTAGAAACAATTTGGTGTATAAATCGTCCTTGTAGGATGTATGGTTTGGGAGTTATGACGGAAAAAGCACATGTTTTTGGCCAGCTTCCACTCCAAAAAGTGTTCGACAACTCCTAAACTACAAGAGATAGAGCAAACGGCATTTGGACAATGGAGTATTCCTTCTTAAGGACGAGGACCTGGTGCTCATTTTAATGCATGAATCGTCCTTATCTGATATGTAGTTTTTATTTTAGAAAATAAATAAAAAAAATAAAAATTGACAAAAAAGGACACATGAAATTAACATGAGATGTAATTTTTAAAATTATTTTAAGGATACAGTCTTGTGGGCAGTAGCTTAAGGAACATTTTGATGCATAAATCGTCCTTTTATGATGTATGGTTTAGAAGTTATGGCTAAAAAATCAAAAAAATCACACATAACCACGTCAAAAACTAAGATTCATGTAAAAAATTTTAACTAAGATTCTTGAAAAAAATCAAATTCCAGAAAACTTTTTTCTGAATATGCAGTCTTGTGTATATATGTATTAGAAACAATTTGGTGTATAAATCGTCCTTGTAGGATGTATGGTTTGGGAGTTATGACGGAAAAAGCACATGTTTTTGGCCAGCTTCCACTCCAAAAAGTGTTCGACAACTCCTAAACTACAAGAGATAGAGCAAACGGCATTTGGACAATGGAGTATTCTTTCTTAAGGACGAGGACCTGGTGCTCATTTTAATGCATGAATCGTCCTTATCTGATATGTAGTTTTTATTTTAGAAAATAAATAAAAAAAATAAAAATTGACAAAAAAGGACACATGAAATTAACATGAAATCTAATTTTTAAAATTATTTTAAGGATACAGTCTTGTGGGCAGTAGCTTAAGGAACATTTTGATGCATAAATCGTCCTTTTATGATGTATGGTTTAGAAGTTATGGCTAAAAAATCAAAAAAATCGCACATAACCACGTCAAAAACTATGATTCATGTAAAAAATTTTAACTAAGATTCTTGAAAAAAATCAAATTCCAGAAAACTTTTTTCTGAATATGCAGTCTTGTGTATATATGTATTAGAAACAATTTGGTGTATAAATCGTCCTTGTAGGATGTACAGTTTGGGAGTTATGACGGAAAAAGCACATGTTTTTGGCCAGCTACCACTCCAAAAAGTGTTCTACAACTCCTAAACTACAAGAGATAAGCAAACGGCATTTGGACAAAGGAGTATCCCTTCTTAAGAACGAGGACCTGGTGCTCATTTTAATGCATGAATCGTCCTTACCTGATATGTAGTTTTTATTTTAGAAAATAAATAAAAAAAATAAAAATTGACAAAAAAGGGCACATGAAATTAACATGAAATCTAATTTTTAAAATTATTTTAAGGATACAGTCTTGTGGACAGTAGCTTAAGGAACATTTTGATGCATAAATCGTCCTTTTATGATGTATGGTTTAGAAGTTATGGCTAAAAAATCAAAAAAATCGCAAAAAACCACGTCAAAAACTAAGATTCATGAAAAAAATTTTAACTAAGATTCTTGAAAAAAAATCAAATTCCAGAAAACTTTTTTCTGAATATGCAGTCTTGTGTATATATGTATTAGAAACAATTTGGTGTATAAATCGTCCTTGTAGGATGTATAGTTTGGGAGTTATGACGGAAAAAGCACATGTTTTTGGCCAGCTTCCACTCCAAAAAGTGTTCGACAACTCCTAAACTACAAGAGATAGAGCAAACGGCATTTGGACAATGGAGTATTCCTTCTTAAGGACGAGGACCTGGTGCTCATTTTAATGCATGAATCGTCCTTATCTGATATGTAGTTTTTATTTTAGAAAATAAATAAAAAAAATAAAAATTGACAAAAAAGGACACATGAAATTAACATGAAATCTAATTTTTAATTTTTAAAATTATTTTAAGGATACAGTCTTGTGGGCAGTAGCTTAAGGAACATTTTGATGCATAAATCGTCCTTTTATGATGTATGGTTTAGAAGTTATGGCTAAAAAATCAAAAAATCGCACATAACCACGTCAAAAACTATGATTCATGTAAAAAATTTTAACTAAGATTCTTGAAAAAAATCAAATTCCAGAAAACTTTTTTCTGAATATGGAGTCTTGTGTATATATGTATTAGAAACAATTTGGTGTATAAATCGTCCTTGTAGGATGTATGGTTTGGGAGTTATGACGGAAAAAGCACATGTTTTTGGCCAGCTTCCACTCCAAAAAGTGTTCGACAACTCCTAAACTACAAGAGATAGAGCAAACGGCATTTGGACAATGGAGTATTCCTTCTTAAGGACGAGGACCTGGTGCTCATTTTAATGCATGAATCGTCCTTACCTGATATGTAGTTTTTATTTTAGAAAATAAATAAAAAAAATAAAAATTGACAAAAAAGGGCACATGAAATTAACATGAAATCTAATTTTTAAAATTATTTTAAGGATACAGTCTTGTGGACAGTAGCTTAAGGAACATTTTGATGCATAAATCGTCCTTTTATGATGTATGGTTTAGAAGTTATGGCTAAAAAATCAAAAAAATCGCACATAACCACGTCAAAAACTATGATTCATGTAAAAAATTTTAACTAAGATTCTTGAAAAAAAAATCAAATTCCAGAAAACTTTTTTCTGAAAATGCAGTCTTGTGTATATATGTATTAGAAACAATTTGGTGTATAAATCGTCCTTGTAAGATGTATGGTTTGGGAGTTATGACGGAAAAAGCACATGTTTTTGGCCAGCTACCACTCCAAAAAGTGTTCTACAACTCCTAAACTACAAGAGATAGAGCAAACGGCATTTGGACAATGGAGGATTCCTTTTTAAGGACGAGGACCTGGTGCTCATTTTAATGCATGAATCGTCCTTATCTGTTATGTAGTTTTTATTTTAGAAAATAAATAAAAAAAATAAAAATTGACAAAAAAGGGCACATGAAATTAACATGAAATCTAATTTTTAATTTTTAAAATTATTTTAAGGATACAGTCTTGTGGACAGTAGCTTAAGGAACATTTTGATGCATAAATCGTCCTTTTATGATGTATGGTTTAGAAGTTATGGCTAAAAAATCAAAAAAGCGCACATAACCACGTCAAAAACTATGATTCATGTAAAAAATTTTAACTAAGATTCTTGAAAAAAAAATCAAATTCCAGAAAACTTTTTTCTGAAAATGCAGTCTTGTGTATATATGTATTAGAAACAATTTGGTGTATAAATCGTCCTTGTAAGATGTATGGTTTGGGAGTTATGACGGAAAAAGCACATGTTTTTGGCCAGCTACCACTCCAAAAAGTGTTCTACAACTCCTAAACTACAAGAGATAGAGCAAACGGCATTTGGACAATGGAGGATTCCTTTTTAAGGACGAGGACCTGGTGCTCATTTTAATGCATGAATCGTCCTTATCTGTTATGTAGTTTTTATTTTAGAAAATAAATAAAAAAAATAAAAATTGACAAAAAAGGGCACATGAAATTAACATGAAATCTAATTTTTAAAATTATTTTAAGGATACAGTCTTGTGGGCAGTAGCTTAAGGAACATTTTGATGCATAAATCGTCCTTTTGTGATGTATGGTTTAGAAGTTATGGCTAAAAAATCAAAAAAATCGCACATAACCACGTCAAAAACTATGATTCATGTAAAAAATTTTAACTAAGATTCTTTAAAAAAATCAAATTCCAGAAAACTTTTTTCTGAATATGCAGTCTTGTGTATATATGTATTAGAAACAATTTGGTGTATAAATCGTCCTTGTAGGATGTATGGTTTGGGAGTTATGACGGAAAAAGCACATGTTTTTGGCCAGCTTCCACTCCAAAAAGTGTTCGACAACTCCTAAACTACAAGAGATAGAGCAAACGGCATTTGGACAATGGAGTATTCTTTCTTAAGGACGAGGACCTGGTGCTCATTTTAATGCATGAATCGTCCTTATCTGATATGTAGTTTTTATTTTAGAAAATAAATAAAAAAAATAAAAATTGACAAAAAAGGACACATGAAATTAACATGAAATCTAATTTTTAAAATTATTTTAAGGATACAGTCTTGTGGGTAGTAGCTTAAGGAACATTTTGATGCATAAATCGTCCTTTTATGATGTATGGTTTAGAAGTTATGGCTAAAAAATCAAAAAAATCGCACATAACCACGTCAAAAACTATGATTCATGTAAAAAATTTTAACTAAGATTCTTGAAAAAAATCAAATTCCAGAAAACTTTTTTCTGAATATGCAGTCTTGTGTATATATGTATTAGAAACAATTTGGTGTATAAATCGTCCTTGTAGGATGTATGGTTTGGGAGTTATGACGGAAAAAGCACATGTTTTTGGCCAGCTTCCACTCCAAAAAGTGTTCGACAACTCCTAAACTACAAGAGATAGAGCAAACGGCATTTGGACAATGGAGTTTTCCTTCTTAAGGACGAGGACCTGGTGCTCATTTTAATGCATGAATCGTCCTTATCTGATATGTAGTTTTTATTTTAGAAAATAAATAAAAAAAATAAAAATTGACAAAAAAGTACACATGAAATTAACATGAAATGTAATTTTTAAAATTATTTTAAGGATACAGTCTTGTGGGCAGTAGCTTAAGGAACATTTTGATGCATAAATCGTCCTTTTATGATGTATGGTTTAGAAGTTATGGCTAAAAAATCAAAAAAATCGCACATAACCACGTCAAAAACTATGATTCATGTAAAAAATTTTAACTAAGATTCTTGAAAAAAATCAAATTCCAGAAAACTTTTTTCTGAATATGCAGTCTTGTGTATATATGTATTAGAAACAATTTGGTGTATAAATCGTCCTTGTAGGATGTACAGTTTGGGAGTTATGACGGAAAAAGCACATGTTTTTGGCCAGCTACCACTCCAAAAAGTGTTCTACAACTCCTAAACTACAAGAGATAGAGCAAACGGCATTTGGACAAAGGAGTATCCCTTCTTAAGAACGAGGACCTGGTGCTCATTTTAATGCATGAATCGTCCTTACCTGATATGTAGTTTTTATTTTAGAAAATAAATAAAAAAAATAAAAATTTACAAAAAAAGGGCACATGAAATTAACATGAAATCTAAATTTTAAAATTATTTTAAGGATACAGTCTTGTGGACAGTAGCTTAAGGAACATTTTGATGCATAAATCGTCCTTTTATGATGTATGGTTTAGAAGTTATGGCTAAAAAATCGCAAAAAACCACGTCAAAAACTATGATTCATGTAAAAAATTTTAACTAAGATTCTTGAAATAATCAAATTCCAGAAAACTTTTTTCTGAATATGCAGTCTTGTGTATATATGTATTAGAAACAATTTAGTGTATAAATCGTCCTTGTAGGATGTATGGTTTGGGAGTTATGACGGAAAAAGCACATGTTTTTGGCCAGCTTCCACTCCAAAAAGTGTTCGACAACTCCTAAACTACAAGAGATAGAGCAAACGGCATTCTTTCTTAAGGACGAGGACCTGGTGCTCATTTTAATGCATGAATCGTCCTTATCTGATATGTAGTTTTTATTTTAGAAAATAAATAAAAAAAATAAAAATTGACAAAAAAGGACACATGAAATTAACATGAAATCTAATTTTTAAAATTATTTTAAGGATACAGTCTTGTGGGCAGTAGCTTAAGGAACATTTTGATGCATAAATCGTCCTTTTATGATGTATGCTTTAGAAGTTATGGCTAAAAAATCAAAAAAATCACACATAACCACGTCAAAAACTAAGATTCATGTAAAAAATTTTAACTAAGATTCTTGAAAAAAATCAAATTCCAGAAAACTTTTTTCTGAATATGCAGTCTTGTGTATATATGTATTAGAAACAATTTGGTGTATAAATCGTCCTTGTAGGATGTACAGTTTGGGAGTTATGACGGAAAAAGCACATGTTTTTGGCCAGCTACCACTCCAAAAAGTGTTCTACAACTCCTAAACTACAAGAGATAGAGCAAACGGCATTTGGACAAAGGAGTATCCCTTCTTAAGAACGAGGACCTGGTGCTCATTTTAATGCATGAATCGTCCTTACCTGATATGTAGTTTTTATTTTAGAAAATAAATAAAAAAAATAAAAATTGACAAAAAAGGGCACATGAAATTAACATGAAATCTAATTTTTAAAATTATTTTAAGGATACAGTCTTGTGGACAGTAGCTTAAGGAACATTTTGATGCATAAATCGTCCTTTTATGATGTATGGTTTAGAAGTTATGGCTAAAAAATCAAAAAAATCGCAAAAAACCACGTCAAAAACTAAGATTCATGAAAAAAATTTTAACTAAGATTCTTGAAAAAAAATCAAATTCCAGAAAACTTTTTTCTGAATATGCAGTCTTGTGTATATATGTATTAGAAACAATTTGGTGTATAAATCGTCCTTGTAGGATGTATGGTTTGGGAGCTATGACGGAAAAAGCACATGTTTTTGGCCAGCTTCCACTCCAAAAAGTGTTCGACAACTCCTAAACTACAAGAGATAGAGCAAACGGCATTTGGACAATGGAGGATTCCTTCTTAAGGACGAGGACCTGGTGCTCATTTTAATGCATGAATCGTCCTTATCTGTTATGTAGTTTTTATTTTAGAAAATAAATAAAAAAAATAAAAATTGACAAAAAAGGGCACATGAAATTAACATGAAATCTAATTTTTAAAATTATTTTAAGGATACAGTCTTGTGGGCAGTAGCTTAAGGAACATTTTGATGCATAAATCGTCCTTTTATGATGTATGGTTTAGAAGTTATGGCTAAAAAATAAAAAATTGCAAAAAACCACGTCAAAAACTTTAATTCATGTAAAAAATTTTAACTAAGATTCTTGAAAAAAAATCAAATTCTAGAAAACTTTTTTCTGAATATGCAGTCTTGTGTATATATGTATTAGAAACAATTTGGTGTATAAATCATCCTTGTAGGATGTACAGTTTGGGAGTTATGACGGAAAAAGCACATGTTTTTGGCCAGCTACCACTCCAAAAAGTGTTCTACAACTCCTAAACTACAAGAGATAGAGCAAACGGCATTTGGACAAAGGAGTATCCCTTCTTAAGAACGAGGACCTGGTGCTCATTTTAATGCATGAATCATCCTTACCTGATATGTAGTTTTTATTTTAGAAAATAAATAAAAAAAATAAAAATTGACAAAAAAGGGCACATGAAATTAACATGAAATCTAATTTTTAAAATTATTTTAAGGATACAGTCTTGTGGGCAGTAGCTTAAGGAACATTTTGATGCATAAATCGTCCTTTTATGATGTATGGTTTAGAAGTTATGGCTAAAAAATCAAAAAAATCGCACATAACCACGTCAAAAACTATGATTCATGTAAAAAATTTTAACTAAGATTCTTGAAAAAAATCAAATTCCAGAAAACTTTTTTCTGAATATGCAGTCCTGTGTATATATGTATTAGAAACAATTTGGTGTATAAATCGTCCTTGTAGGATGTATGGTTTGGGAGTTATGACGGAAAAAGCACATGTTTTTGGCCAGCTTCCACTCCAAAAAGTGTTCGATAACTCCTAAACTACAAGAGATAGAGCAAACGGCATTTGGACAATGGAGGATTCCTTCTTAAGGACGAGGACCTGGTGCTCATTTTAATGCATGAATCGTCCTTATCTGATTTGTAGTTTTTATTTTAGAAAATAAATAAAAAAAATAAAAATTGACAAAAAAGGACACATGAAATTAACATGAAATGTAATTTTTAAAATTATTTTAAGGATACAGTCTTGTGGGCAGTAGCTTAAGGAACATTCTGATGCATAAATCGTCCTTTTATGATGTATGGTTTAGAAGTTATGGCTAAAAAATCAAAAAAATCGCACATAACCACGTCAAAAACTATGATTCATGTAAAAAATTTTAACCAAGATTCTTGAAAAAAATCAAATTCCAGAAAACTTTTTTCTGAATATGCAGTCCTGTGTATATATGTATTAGAAACAATTTGGTGTATAAATCGTCCTTGTAGGATGTATGGTTTGGGAGTTATGACGGAAAAAGCACATGTTTTTGGCCAGCTTCCACTCCAAAAAGTGTTCTACAACTCCTAAACTACAAGAGATAGAGCAAACGGCATTTGGACAATGGAGGATTCCTTCTTAAGAACGAGGACCTGGTGCTCATTTTAATGCATGAATCGTCCTTACCTGATATGTAGTTTTTATTTTAGAAAATAAATAAAAAAAATAAAAATTGACAAAAAAGGGCACATGAAATTAACATGAAATCTAATTTTTAAAATTATTTTAAGGATACAGTCTTGTGGGCAGTAGCTTAAGGAATATTTTGATGCATAAATTGTCCTTTTATGATGTATGGTTTAGAAGTTATGGCTAAAAAATCAAAAAAATCGCACATAACCACGTCAAAAACTATGATTCATGTAAAAAATTTTAACTAAGATTCTTGAAAAAAATCAAATTCCAGAAAACTTTTTTCTGAATATGCAGTCCTGTGTATATATGTATTAGAAACAATTTGGTGTATAAATCCTCCTTGTAGGATGTATGGTTTGGGAGTTATGACGGAAAAAGCACATGTTTTTGGCCAGCTTCCACTCCAAAAAGTGTTCTACAACTCCTAAACTACAAGAGATAGAGCAAACGGCATTTGGACAATGGAGGATTCCTTCTTAAGGACGAGGACCTGGTGCTCATTTTAATGCATGAATCGTCCTTATCTGATTTGTAGTTTTTATTTTAGAAAATAAATAAAAAAAATAAAAATTGACAAAAAAGGACACATGAAATTAACATGAAATCTAATTTTTAAAATTATTTTAAGGATACAGTCTTGTGGGCAGTAGCTTAAGGAACATTTTGATGCATAAATCGTCCTTTTATGATGTATGGTTTAGAAGTTATGGCTAAAAAATCAAAAAAATCGCAAAAAAACCACGTCAAAAACTATGATTCATGTAAAAAATTTTAACTGAGATTCTTGAAAAAAAATCAAATTCCAGAAAACTTTTTTCTGAATATGCAGTCTTGTGTATATATGTATTAGGAACAATTTGGTGTATAAATCGTCCTTGTAGGATGTATGGTTTGGGAGTTATGACGGAAAAAGCACATGTTTTTGGCCAGCTACCACTCCAAAAAGTGTTCTACAACTCCTAAACTACAAGAGATAGAGCAAACAGCATTTGGACAAAGGAGTATCCTTTCTTAAGAACGAGGACCTGGTGCTCATTTTAATGCATGAATCGTCCTTACCTGATATGTAGTTTTTATTTTAGAAAATAAATAAAAAAAATAAAAATTTACAAAAAAGGGCACATGAAATGTAATTTCGCACATAACCACGTCAAAAACTATGATTCATGTAAAAAATTTTAACTAAGATTCTTGAAAAAAATCAAATTCCAGAAAACTTTTTTCTGAATATGTAGTCTTGTGTATATATGTATTGGAAACAATTTGGTGTATAAATCGTCTTTGTAGGATGAATGGTTTGGGAGTTATGACGGAAAAAGAACATGTTTTTGGCCAGCTTCCACTCCAAAAAGTGTTCTACAACTCCTAAACTACAAGAGATAGAGCAAACGGCATTTGGACAATGGAGTATTCCTTCTTAAGGACGAGGACCTGGTGCTCATTTTAATGCATGAATCGTCCTTATCTGATATGTAGTTTTTATTTTAGAAAATAAATAAAAAAAATAAAAATTGACAAAAAAGTACACATGAAATTAACATGAAATGTAATTTTTAAAATTATTTTAAGGATACAGTCTTGTGGGCAGTAGCTTAAGGAACATTTTGATGCATAAATCGTCCTTTTATGATGTATGGTTTAGAAGTTATGGCTAAAAAATCAAAAAAATCGCAAAAAACCACGTCAAAAACTAAGATTCATGTAAAAAATTTTAACTAAGATTCTTGAAAAAAATCAAATTCCAGAAAACTTTTTTCTGAATATGCAGTCTTGTGTATATATGTATTAGAAACAATTTGGTGTATAAATCGTCCTTGTAGGATGTACAGTTTGGGAGTTATGACGGAAAAAGCACATGTTTTTGGCCAGCTACCACTCCAAAAAGTGTTCTACAACTCCTAAACTACAAGAGATAGAGCAAACGGCATTTGGACAAAGGAGTATCCCTTCTTAAGAACGAGGACCTGGTGCTCATTTTAATGCATGAATCGTCCTTACCTGATATGTAGTTTTTATTTTAGAAAATAAATAAAAAAAATAAAAATTTACAAAAAAGGGCACATGAAATTAACATGAAATCTAAATTTTAAAATTATTTTAAGGATACAGTCTTGTGGACAGTAGCTTAAGGAACATTTTGATGCATAAATCGTCCTTTTATGATGTATGGTTTAGAAGTTATGGCTAAAAAATCGCAAAAAACCACGTCAAAAACTATGATTCATGTAAAAAATTTTAACTAAGATTCTTGAAATAATCAAATTCCAGAAAACTTTTTTCTGAATATGCAGTCTTGTGTATATATGTATTAGAAACAATTTGGTGTATAAATCGTCCTTGTAGGATGTATGGTTTGGGAGTTATGACGGAAAAAGCACATGTTTTTGGCCAGCTTCCACTCCAAAAAGTGTTCGACAACTCCTAAACTACAAGAGATAGAGCAAACGGCATTCTTTCTTAAGGACGAGGACCTGGTGCTCATTTTAATGCATGAATCGTCCTTATCTGATATGTAGTTTTTATTTTAGAAAATAAATAAAAAAAATAAAAATTGACAAAAAAGGGCACATGAAATTAACATGAAATCTAATTTTTAAAATTATTTTAAGGATACAGTCTTGTGGACAGTAGCTTAAGGAACATTTTGATGCATAAATCGTCCTTTTATGATGTATGGTTTAGAAGTTATGGCTAAAAAATCAAAAAAATCGCAAAAAACCACGTCAAAAACTAAGATTCATGAAAAAAATTTTAACTAAGATTCTTGAAAAAAAATCAAATTCCAGAAAACTTTTTTCTGAATATGCAGTCTTGTGTATATATGTATTAGAAACAATTTGGTGTATAAATCGTCCTTGTAGGATGTATGGTTTGGGAGCTATGACGGAAAAAGCACATGTTTTTGGCCAGCTTCCACTCCAAAAAGTGTTCGACAACTCCTAAACTACAAGAGATAGAGCAAACGGCATTTGGACAATGGAGGATTCCTTCTTAAGGACGAGGACCTGGTGCTCATTTTAATGCATGAATCGTCCTTATCTGTTATGTAGTTTTTATTTTAGAAAATAAATAATAAAAATAAAAATTGACAAAAAAGGGCACATGAAATTAACATGAAATCTAATTTTTAAAATTATTTTAAGGATACAGTCTTGTGGGCAGTAGCTTAAGGAACATTTTGATGCATAAATCGTCCTTTTATGATGTATGGTTTAGAAGTTATGGCTAAAAAATCAAAAAAATCGCACATAACCACGTCAAAAACTATGATTCATGTAAAAAATTTTAACCAAGATTCTTGAAAAAAATCAAATTCCAGAAAACTTTTTTCTGAATATGCAGTCCTGTGTATATATGTATTAGAAACAATTTGGTGTATAAATCGTCCTTGTAGGATGTATGGTTTGGGAGTTATGACGGAAAAAGCACATGTTTTTGGCCAGCTTCCACTCCAAAAAGTGTTCTACAACTCCTAAACTACAAGAGATAGAGCAAACGGCATTTGGACAATGGAGGATTCCTTCTTAAGAACGAGGACCTGGTGCTCATTTTAATGCATGAATCGTCCTTACCTGATATGTAGTTTTTATTTTAGAAAATAAATAAAAAAAATAAAAATTGACAAAAAAGGGCACATGAAATTAACATGAAATCTAATTTTTAAAATTATTTTAAGGATACAGTCTTGTGGGCAGTAGCTTAAGGAATATTTTGATGCATAAATCGTCCTTTTATGATGTATGGTTTAGAAGTTATGGCTAAAAAATCAAAAAAATCGCACATAACCACGTCAAAAACTATGATTCATGTAAAAAATTTTAACTAAGATTCTTGAAAAAAATCACATTCCAGAAAACTTTTTTCTGAATATGCAGTCCTGTGTATATATGTATTAGAAACAATTTGGTGTATAAATCCTCCTTGTAGGATGTATGGTTTGGGAGTTATGACGGAAAAAGCACATGTTTTTGGCCAGCTTCCACTCCAAAAAGTGTTCTACAACTCCTAAACTACAAGAGATAGAGCAAACAGCATTTGGACAAAGGAGTATCCTTTCTTAAGAACGAGGACCTGGTGCTCATTTTAATGCATGAATCGTCCTTACCTGATATGTAGTTTTAATTTTAGAAAATAAATAAAAAAAATAAAAATTTACAAAAAAGGGCACATGAAATGTAATTTCGCACATAACCACGTCAAAAACTATGATTCATGTAAAAAATTTTAACTAAGATTCTTGAAAAAAATCAAATTCCAGAAAACTTTTTTCTGAATATGTAGTCTTGTGTATATATGTATTGGAAACAATTTGGTGTATAAATCGTCTTTGTAGGATGAATGGTTTGGGAGTTATGACGGAAAAAGAACATGTTTTTGGCCAGCTTCCACTCCAAAAAGTGTTCTACAACTCCTAAACTACAAGAGATAGAGCAAACGGCATTTGGACAATGGAGTATTCCTTCTTAAGGACGAGGACCTGGTGCTCATTTTAATGCATGAATCGTCCTTATCTGATATGTAGTTTTTATTTTAGAAAATAAATAAAAAAAATAAAAATTGACAAAAAAGGGCACATGAAATTAACATGAAATCTAATTTTTAAAATTATTTTAAGGATACAGTCTTGTGGGCAGTAGCTTAAGGAACATTTTGATGCATAAATCGTCCTTTTATGATGTATGGTTTAGAAGTTATGGCTAAAAAATCAAAAAAATCGCAAAAAACCACGTCAAAAACTATGATTCATGTAAAAAATTTTAACTAAGATTCTTGAAAAAAATCAAATTCCAGAAAACTTTTTTCTGAATATGTAGTCTTGTGTATATATGTATTGGAAACAATTTGGTGTATAAATCGTCTTTGTAGGATGAATGGTTTGGGAGTTATGACGGAAAAAGAACATGTTTTTGGCCAGCTTCCACTCCAAAAAGTGTTCTACAACTCCTAAACTACAAGAGATAGAGCAAACGGCATTTGGACAATGGAGTATTCTTTCTTAAGGACGAGGACCTGGTGCTCATTTTAATGCATGAATCGTCCTTATCTGATATGTAGTTTTTATTTTAGAAAATAAATAAAAAAAATAAAAATTGACAAAAAAGGACACATGAAATTAACATGAAATCTAATTTTTAAAATTATTTTAAGGATACAGTCTTGTGGGCAGTAGCTTAAGGAACATTTTGATGCATAAATCGTCCTTTTATGATGTATGGTTTAGAAGTTATGGCTAAAAAATCAAAAAAATCGCAAAAAACCACGTCAAAAACTAAGATTCATGAAAAAAATTTTAACTAAGATTCTTGAAAAAAATCAAATTCCAGAAAACTTTTTTCTGAATATGCAGTCTTGTGTATATATGTATTAGAAACAATTTGGTGTATAAATCGTCCTTGTAGGATGTATGGTTTGGGAGTTATGACGGAAAAAGCACATGTTTTTGGCCAGCTTCCACTCCAAAAAGTGTTCTACAACTCCTAAACTACAAGAGATAGAGCAAACGGCATTTGGACAATGGAGGATTCCTTTTTAAGGACGAGGACCTGGTGCTCATTTTAATGCATGAATCGTCCTTATCTGATATGTAGTTTTTATTTTAGAAAATAAATTAAAAAAATAAAAATGTACAAAAAATGGCACATGAAATTAACATGAAATGTAATTTTTAAAATTATTTTAAGGATACAGTCTTGTGGACAGTAGCTTAAGGAACATTTTGATGCATAAATCGTCCTTTTATGATGTATGGTTTAGAAGTTATGGCTAAAAAATCAAAAAAATCGCACATAACCACGTCAAAAACTAAGATTCATGTAAAAAATTTTAACCAAGATTCTTGAAAAAAATCAAATTCCAGAAAACTTTTTTCTGAATATGCAGTCTTGTGTATATATGTATTAGAAACAATTTGGTGTATAAATCGTCCTTGTAGGATGTATGGTTTGGGAGTTATGACGGAAAAAGCACATGTTTTTGGCCAGCTTCCACTCCAAAAAGTGTTCGACAACTCCTAAACTACAAGAGATAGAGCAAACGGCATTTGGACAATGGAGTATTCCTTCTTAAGGACGAGGACCTGGTGCTCATTTTAATGCATGAATCGTCCTTATCTGATATGTAGTTTTTATTTTAGAAAATAAATAAAAAAAAATAAAAATTGACAAAAAAGGGCACATGAAATTAACATGAAATGTAATTTTTAAAATTATTTTAAGGATACAGTCTTGTGGGCAGTAGCTTAAGGAACATTTTGATGCATAAATCGTCCTTTTATGATGTATGGTTTAGAAGTTATGGCTAAAAAATCAAAAAAATCGCAAAAAACCACGTCAAAAACTAAGATTCATGTAAAAAATTTTAACTAAGATTCTTGAAAAAAATCAAATTCTAGAAAACTTTTTTCTGAATATGCAGTCTTGTGTATATATGTATTAGAAACAATTTGGTGTATAAATCGTCCTTGTAGGATGTACAGTTTGGGAGTTATGACGGAAAAAGCACATGTTTTTGGCCAGCTACCACTCCAAAAAGTGTTCTACAACTCCTAAACTACAAGAGATAAGCAAACGGCATTTGGACAAAGGAGTATCCCTTCTTAAGAACGAAGACCTGGTGCTCATTTTAATGCATGAATCGTCCTTACCTGATATGTAGTTTTTATTTTAGAAAATAAATAAAAAAAATAAAAATTGACAAAAAAGGGCACATGAAATTAACATGAAATCTAATTTTTAAAATTATTTTAAGGATACAGTCTTGTGGACAGTAGCTTAAGGAACATTTTGATGCATAAATCGTCCTTTTATGATGTATGGTTTAGAAGTTATGGCTAAAAAATCAAAAAAATCGCAAAAAACCACGTCAAAAACTAAGATTCATGAAAAAAATTTTAACTAAGATTCTTGAAAAAAAATCAAATTCCAGAAAACTTTTTTCTGAATATGCAGTCTTGTGTATATATGTATTAGAAACAATTTGGTGTATAAATCGTCCTTGTAGGATGTATGGTTTGGGAGTTATGACGGAAAAAGCACATGTTTTTGGCCAGCTTCCACTCCAAAAAGTGTTCGACAACTCCTAAACTACAAGAGATAGAGCAAACGGCATTTGGACAATGGAGTATTCCTTCTTAAGGACGAGGACCTGGTGCTCATTTTAATGCATGAATCGTCCTTATCTGATATGTAGTTTTTATTTTAGAAAATAAATAAAAAAAATAAAAATTGACAAAAAAGGACACATGAAATTAACATGAAATCTAATTTTTAAAATTATTTTAAGGATACAGTCTTGTGGCAGTAGCTTAAGGAACATTTTGATGCATAAATCGTCCTTTTATGATGTATGGTTTAGAAGTTATGGCTAAAAAATCAAAAAAATCGCACATAATCACGTCAAAAACTATGATTCATGTCAAAAATTTTAACTAAGATTCTTGAAAAAATCAAATTCCAGAAAACTTTTTTCTGAATATGCAGTCTTGTGTATATATGTATTAGAAACAATTTGGTGTATAAATCGTCCTTCTAGGATGTACAGTTTGGGAGTTATGACGGAAAAAGCACATGTTTTTGGCCAGCTACCACTCCAAAAAGTGTTCTACAACTCCTAAACTACAAGAGATAGAGCAAACGGCATTTGGACAAAGGAGTATCCCTTCTTAAGAACGAGGACCTGGTGCTCATTTTAATGCATGAATCGTCCTTACCTGATGTGTAGTTTTTATTTTAGAAAATAAATAAAAAAAATAAAAATTGACAAAAAAGGGCACATGAAATTAACATGAAATCTAAATTTTAAAATTATTTTAAGGATACAGTCTTGTGGACAGTAGCTTAAGGAACATTTTGATGCATAAATCGTCCTTTTATGATGTATGGTTTAGAAGTTATGGCTAAAAAATCGCAAAAAACCACGTCAAAAATTATGATTCATGTAAAAAATTTTAACTAAGATTCTTGAAATAATCAAATTCCAGAAAACTTTTTTCTGAATATGCAGTCTTGTGTATATATGTATTAGAAACAATTTGGTGTATAAATCGTCCTTGTAGGATGTATGGTTTGGGAGTTATGACGGAAAAAGCACATGTTTTTGGCCAGCTTCCACTCCAAAAAGTGTTCGACAACTCCTAAACTACAAGAGATAGAGCAAACGGCATTCTTTCTTAAGGACGAGGACCTGGTGCTCATTTTAATGCATGAATCGTCCTTATCTGATATGTAGTTTTTATTTTAGAAAATAAATAAAAAAAATAAAAATTGACAAAAAAGGGCACATGAAATTAACATGAAATCTAATTTTTAAAATTATTTTAAGGATACAGTCTTGTGGACAGTAGCTTAAGGAACATTTTGATGCATAAATCGTCCTTTTATGATGTATGGTTTAGAAGTTATGGCTAAAAAATCAAAAAAATCGCAAAAAACCACGTCAAAAACTAAGATTCATGAAAAAAATTTTAACTAAGATTCTTGAAAAAAAATCAAATTCCAGAAAACTTTTTTCTGAATATGCAGTCTTGTTTATATATGTATTAGAAACAATTTGGTGTATAAATCGTCCTTGTAGGATGTATGGTTTGGGAGCTATGACGGAAAAAGCACATGTTTTTGGCCAGCTTCCACTCCAAAAAGTGTTCGACAACTCCTAAACTACAAGAGATAGAGCAAACGGCATTTGGACAATGGAGGATTCCTTCTTAAGGACGAGGACCTGGTGCTCATTTTAATGCATGAATCGTCCTTATCTGTTATGTAGTTTTTATTTTAGAAAATAAATAAAAAAAATAAAAATTGACAAAAAAGGGCACATGAAATTAACATGAAATCTAATTTTTAAAATTATTTTAAGGATACAGTCTTGTGGGCAGTAGCTTAAGGAACATTTTGATGCATAAATCGTCCTTTTATGATGTATGGTTTAGAAGTTATGGCTAAAAAATAAAAAATTGCAAAAAACCACGTCAAAAACTTTAATTCATGTAAAAAATTTTAACTAAGATTCTTGAAAAAAAATCAAATTCTAGAAAACTTTTTTCTGAATATGCAGTCTTGTGTATATATGTATTAGAAACAATTTGGTGTATAAATCGTCCTTGTAGGATGTACAGTTTGGGAGTTATGACGGAAAAAGCACATGTTTTTGGCCAGCTACCACTCCAAAAAGTGTTCTACAACTCCTAAACTACAAGAGATAGAGCAAACGGCATTTGGACAAAGGAGTATCCCTTCTTAAGAACGAGGACCTGGTGCTCATTTTAATGCATGAATCATCCTTACCTGATATGTAGTTTTTATTTTAGAAAATAAATAAAAAAAATAAAAATTGACAAAAAAGTGCACATGAAATTAACATGAAATATAATTTTTAAAATTATTTTAAGGATACAGTCTTGTGGGCAGTAGCTTAAGGAACATTTTGATGCATAAATCGTCCTTTTATGATGTATGGTTTAGAAGTTATGGCTAAAAAATCAAAAAAATCGCACATAACCACGTCAAAAACTATGATTCATGTAAAAAATTTTAACTAAGATTCTTGAAAAAAATCAAATTCCAGAAAACTTTTTTCTGAATATGCAGTCCTGTGTATTTATGTATTAGAAACAATTTGGTGTATAAATCGTCCTTGTAGGATGTATGGTTTGGGAGTTATGACGGAAAAAGCACATGTTTTTGGCCAGCTTCCACTCCAAAAAGTGTTCGATAACTCCTAAACTACAAGAGATAGAGCAAACGGCATTTGGACAATGGAGGATTCCTTCTTAAGGACGAGGACCTGGTGCTCATTTTAATGCATGAATCGTCCTTATCTGATTTGTAGTTTTTATTTTAGAAAATAAATAAAAAAAATAAAATTTGACAAAAAAGGACACATGAAATTAACATGAAATGTAATTTTTAAAATTATTTTAAGGATACAGTCTTGTGGGCAGTAGCTTAAGGAACATTCTGATGCATAAATCGTCCTTTTATGATGTATGGTTTAGAAGTTATGGCTAAAAAATCAAAAAAATCGCAAAAAACCACGTCAAAAACTAAGATTCATGAAAAAAATTTTAACTAAGATTCTTGAAAAAAATCAAATTCCAGAAAACTTTTTTCTGAATATGCAGTCTTGTGTATATATGTATTAGAAACAATTTGGTGTATAAATCGTCCTTGTAGGATGTATGGTTTGGGAGTTATGACGGAAAAAGCACATGTTTTTGGCCAGCTTCCACTCCAAAAAGTGTTCGACAACTCCTAAACTACAAGAGATAGAGCAAACGGCATTTGGACAATGGAGGATTTCTTCTTAAGGACGAGGACCTGGTGCTCATTTTAATGCATGAATCGTCCTTATCTGTTATGTAGTTTTTATTTTAGAAAATAAATAATAAAAATAAAAATTGACAAAAAAGGGCACATGAAATTAACATGAAATCTAATTTTTAAAATTATTTTAAGGATACAGTCTTGTGGGCAGTAGCTTAAGGAACATTTTGATGCATAAATCGTCCTTTTATGATGTATGGTTTAGAAGTTATGGCTAAAAAATCAAAAAAATCGCACATAACCACGTCAAAAACTATGATTCATGTAAAAAATTTTAACCAAGATTCTTGAAAAAAATCAAATTCCAGAAAACTTTTTTCTGAATATGCAGTCCTGTGTATATATGTATTAGAAACAATTTGGTGTATAAATCGTCCTTGTAGGATGTATGGTTTGGGAGTTATGACGGAAAAAGCACATGTTTTTGGCCAGCTTCCACTCCAAAAAGTGTTCTACAACTCCTAAACTACAAGAGATAGAGCAAACGGCATTTGGACAATGGAGGATTCCTTCTTAAGAACGAGGACCTGGTGCTCATTTTAATGCATGAATCGTCCTTACCTGATATGTAGTTTTTATTTTAGAAAATAAATAAAAAAAATAAAAATTGACAAAAAAGGGCACATGAAATTAACATGAAATCTAATTTTTAAAATTATTTTAAGGATACAGTCTTGTGGGCAGTAGCTTAAGGAACATTTTGATGCATAAATCGTCCTTTTATGATGTATGGTTTAGAAGTTATGGCTAAAAAATCAAAAAAATCGCACATAACCACGTCAAAAACTATGATTCATGTAAAAAATTTTAACTAAGATTCTTGAAAAAAATCACATTCCAGAAAACTTTTTTCTGAATATGCAGTCCTGTGTATATATGTATTAGAAACAATTTGGTGTATAAATCCTCCTTGTAGGATGTATGGTTTGGGAGTTATGACGGAAAAAGCACATGTTTTTGGCCAGCTTCCACTCCAAAAAGTGTTCTACAACTCCTAAACTACAAGAGATAGAGCAAACAGCATTTGGACAAAGGAGTATCCTTTCTTAAGAACGAGGACCTGGTGCTCATTTTAATGCATGAATCGTCCTTACCTGATATGTAGTTTTTATTTTAGAAAATAAATAAAAAAAATAAAAATTGACAAAAAAGGGCACATGAAATTAACATGAAATCTAATTTTTAAAATTATTTTAAGGATGCAGTCTTGTGGGCAGTAGCTTAAGGAACATTTTGATGCATAAATCGTCCTTTTATGATGTATGGTTTAGAAGTTATGGCTAAAAAATCAAAAAAATCGCAAAAAACCACGTCAAAAACTAAGATTCATGAAAAAAATTTTAACTAAGATTCTTGAAAAAAAATCAAATTCCAGAAAACTTTTTTCTGAATATGCAGTCTTGTGTATATATGTATTAGAAACAATTTGGTGTATAAATCGTCCTTGTAGGATGTATGGTTTGGGAGTTATGACGGAAAAAGCACATGTTTTTGGCCAGCTTCCACTCCAAAAAGTGTTCGATAACTCCTAAACTACAAGAGATAGAGCAAACGGCATTTGGACAATGGAGTATTCTTTCTTAAGAACGAGGACCTGGTGCTCATTTTAATGCATGAATCGTCCTTATCTGTTATGTAGTTTTTATTTTAGAAAATAAATAAAAAAAATAAAAATTGACAAAAAAGGACACATGAAATTAACATGAAATCTAATTTTTAAAATTATTTTAAGGATACAGTCTTGTGGCAGTAGCTTAAGGAACATTTTGATGCATAAATCGTCCTTTTATGATGTATGGTTTAGAAGTTATGGCTAAAAAATCAAAAAAATCGCACATAATCACGTCAAAAACTATGATTCATGTCAAAAATTTTAACTAAGATTCTTGAAAAAATCAAATTCCAGAAAACTTTTTTCTGAATATGCAGTCTTGTGTATATATGTATTAGAAACAATTTGGTGTATAAATCGTCCTTGTAGGATGTACAGTTTGGGAGTTATGACGGAAAAAGCACATGTTTTTGGCCAGCTACCACTCCAAAAAGTGTTCTACAACTCCTAAACTACAAGAGATAGAGCAAACGGCATTTGGACAAAGGAGTATCCCTTCTTAAGAACGAGGACCTGGTGCTCATTTTAATGCATGAATCGTCCTTACCTGATATGTAGTTTTTATTTTAGAAAATAAATAAAAAAAATAAAAATTGACAAAAAAGGGCACATGAAATTAACATGAAATCTAATTTTTAAAATTATTTTAAGGATACAGTCTTGTGGGAAGTAGCTTAAGGAACATTTTGATGCATAAATCGTCCTTTTATGATGTATGGTTTAGAAGTTATGGCTAAAAAATCAAAAAAATCGCATATAACCACGTCAAAAACTATGATTCATGTAAAAAATTTTAACTAAGATTCTTGAAAAAAATCAAATTCCAGAAAACTTTTTTCTGAATATGCAGTCTTGTGTATATATGTATTAGAAACAATTTGGTGTATAAATCGTCCTTGTAGGATGTATGGTTTGGGAGTTATGACGGAAAAAGCACATGTTTTTGGCCAGCTTCCACTCCAAAAAGTGTTATAAAACTCCTAAACTACAAGAGATAGAGCAAACGGCATTTGGACAATGGAGGATTCCTTTTTAAGGACGAGGACCTGGTGCTCATTTTAATGCATGAATCGTCCTTATCTGATATGTAGTTTTTATTTTAGAAAATAAATAAAAAAAATAAAAATTGACAAAAAAGGACACATGAAATTAACAAGAAATCTAATTTTTAAAATTGTTTTAAGGATACTGTCTCGTGAACAGTAGCTTAAGGAACATTTTGATGCATAAATCGTCCTTTTATGATGTATGGTTTAGAAGTTATGGCTAAAAAATCAAAAAAATCTTACATAACCACGTCAAAAACTATGATTCATGTAAAAAATTTTAACTAAGATTCTTGAAAAAAATCAAATTCCAGAAAACTTTTTTCTGAATATGCAGTCTTGTGTATATATGTATTAGAAACAATTTGGTGTATAAATCGTCCTTGTAGGATGTATGGTTTGGGAGTTATGACGGAAAAAGCACATGTTTTTGGCCAGCTTCCACTCCAAAAAGTGTTCGACAACTCCTAAACTACAAGAGATAGAGCAAACGGCATTTGGACAATGGAGTATTCTTTCTTAAGGACGAGGACCTGGTGCTCATTTTAATGCATGAATCGTCCTTATCTGATATGTAGTTTTTATTTTAGAAAATAAATAAAAAAAATAAAAATTGACAAAAAAGGGCACATGAAATTAACATGAAATCTAATTTTTAAAATTATTTTAAGGATACAGTCTTGTGGGCAGTAGCTTAAGGAACATTTTGATGCATAAATCGTCCTTTTATGATGTATGGTTTAGAAGTTATGGCTAAAAAATAAAAAATTGCAAAAAACCACGTCAAAAACTTTAATTCATGTAAAAAATTTTAACTAAGATTCTTGAAAAAAAATCAAATTCTAGAAAACTTTTTTCTGAATATGCAGTCTTGTGTATATATGTATTAGAAACAATTTGGTGTATAAATCGTCCTTGTAGGATGTACAGTTTGGGAGTTATGACGGAAAAAGCACATGTTTTTGGCCAGCTACCACTCCAAAAAGTGTTCTACAACTCCTAAACTACAAGAGATAGAGCAAACGGCATTTGGACAAAGGAGTATCCCTTCTTAAGAACGAGGACCTGGTGCTCATTTTAATGCATGAATCATCCTTACCTGATATGTAGTTTTTATTTTAGAAAATAAATAAAAAAAATAAAAATTGACAAAAAAGTGCACATGAAATTAACATGAAATATAATTTTTAAAATTATTTTAAGGATACAGTCTTGTGGGCAGTAGCTTAAGGAACATTTTGATGCATAAATCGTCCTTTTATGATGTATGGTTTAGAAGTTATGGCTAAAAAATCAAAAAAATCGCACATAACCACGTCAAAAACTATGATTCATGTAAAAAATTTTAACTAAGATTCTTGAAAAAAATCAAATTCCAGAAAACTTTTTTCTGAATATGCAGTCCTGTGTATTTATGTATTAGAAACAATTTGGTGTATAAATCGTCCTTGTAGGATGTATGGTTTGGGAGTTATGACGGAAAAAGCACATGTTTTTGGCCAGCTTCCACTCCAAAAAGTGTTCGATAACTCCTAAACTACAAGAGATAGAGCAAACGGCATTTGGACAATGGAGGATTCCTTCTTAAGGACGAGGACCTGGTGCTCATTTTAATGCATGAATCGTCCTTATCTGATTTGTAGTTTTTATTTTAGAAAATAAATAAAAAAAATAAAATTTGACAAAAAAGGACACATGAAATTAACATGAAATGTAATTTTTAAAATTATTTTAAGGATACAGTCTTGTGGGCAGTAGCTTAAGGAACATTCTGATGCATAAATCGTCCTTTTATGATGTATGGTTTAGAAGTTATGGCTAAAAAATCAAAAAAATCGCAAAAAACCACGTCAAAAACTAAGATTCATGAAAAAAATTTTAACTAAGATTCTTGAAAAAAATCAAATTCCAGAAAACTTTTTTCTGAATATGCAGTCTTGTGTATATATGTATTAGAAACAATTTGGTGTATAAATCGTCCTTGTAGGATGTATGGTTTGGGAGTTATGACGGAAAAAGCACATGTTTTTGGCCAGCTTCCACTCCAAAAAGTGTTCGACAACTCCTAAACTACAAGAGATAGAGCAAACGGCATTTGGACAATGGAGGATTTCTTCTTAAGGACGAGGACCTGGTGCTCATTTTAATGCATGAATCGTCCTTATCTGTTATGTAGTTTTTATTTTAGAAAATAAATAATAAAAATAAAAATTGACAAAAAAGGGCACATGAAATTAACATGAAATCTAATTTTTAAAATTATTTTAAGGATACAGTCTTGTGGGCAGTAGCTTAAGGAACATTTTGATGCATAAATCGTCCTTTTATGATGTATGGTTTAGAAGTTATGGCTAAAAAATCAAAAAAATCGCACATAACCACGTCAAAAACTATGATTCATGTAAAAAATTTTAACCAAGATTCTTGAAAAAAATCAAATTCCAGAAAACTTTTTTCTGAATATGCAGTCCTGTGTATATATGTATTAGAAACAATTTGGTGTATAAATCGTCCTTGTAGGATGTATGGTTTGGGAGTTATGACGGAAAAAGCACATGTTTTTGGCCAGCTTCCACTCCAAAAAGTGTTCTACAACTCCTAAACTACAAGAGATAGAGCAAACGGCATTTGGACAATGGAGGATTCCTTCTTAAGAACGAGGACCTGGTGCTCATTTTAATGCATGAATCGTCCTTACCTGATATGTAGTTTTTATTTTAGAAAATAAATAAAAAAAATAAAAATTGACAAAAAAGGGCACATGAAATTAACATGAAATCTAATTTTTAAAATTATTTTAAGGATACAGTCTTGTGGGCAGTAGCTTAAGGAACATTTTGATGCATAAATCGTCCTTTTATGATGTATGGTTTAGAAGTTATGGCTAAAAAATCAAAAAAATCGCACATAACCACGTCAAAAACTATGATTCATGTAAAAAATTTTAACTAAGATTCTTGAAAAAAATCACATTCCAGAAAACTTTTTTCTGAATATGCAGTCCTGTGTATATATGTATTAGAAACAATTTGGTGTATAAATCCTCCTTGTAGGATGTATGGTTTGGGAGTTATGACGGAAAAAGCACATGTTTTTGGCCAGCTTCCACTCCAAAAAGTGTTCTACAACTCCTAAACTACAAGAGATAGAGCAAACAGCATTTGGACAAAGGAGTATCCTTTCTTAAGAACGAGGACCTGGTGCTCATTTTAATGCATGAATCGTCCTTACCTGATATGTAGTTTTTATTTTAGAAAATAAATAAAAAAAATAAAAATTGACAAAAAAGGGCACATGAAATTAACATGAAATCTAATTTTTAAAATTATTTTAAGGATGCAGTCTTGTGGGCAGTAGCTTAAGGAACATTTTGATGCATAAATCGTCCTTTTATGATGTATGGTTTAGAAGTTATGGCTAAAAAATCAAAAAAATCGCAAAAAACCACGTCAAAAACTAAGATTCATGAAAAAAATTTTAACTAAGATTCTTGAAAAAAAATCAAATTCCAGAAAACTTTTTTCTGAATATGCAGTCTTGTGTATATATGTATTAGAAACAATTTGGTGTATAAATCGTCCTTGTAGGATGTATGGTTTGGGAGTTATGACGGAAAAAGCACATGTTTTTGGCCAGCTTCCACTCCAAAAAGTGTTCGATAACTCCTAAACTACAAGAGATAGAGCAAACGGCATTTGGACAATGGAGTATTCTTTCTTAAGAACGAGGACCTGGTGCTCATTTTAATGCATGAATCGTCCTTATCTGTTATGTAGTTTTTATTTTAGAAAATAAATAAAAAAAATAAAAATTGACAAAAAAGGACACATGAAATTAACATGAAATCTAATTTTTAAAATTATTTTAAGGATACAGTCTTGTGGCAGTAGCTTAAGGAACATTTTGATGCATAAATCGTCCTTTTATGATGTATGGTTTAGAAGTTATGGCTAAAAAATCAAAAAAATCGCACATAATCACGTCAAAAACTATGATTCATGTCAAAAATTTTAACTAAGATTCTTGAAAAAATCAAATTCCAGAAAACTTTTTTCTGAATATGCAGTCTTGTGTATATATGTATTAGAAACAATTTGGTGTATAAATCGTCCTTGTAGGATGTACAGTTTGGGAGTTATGACGGAAAAAGCACATGTTTTTGGCCAGCTACCACTCCAAAAAGTGTTCTACAACTCCTAAACTACAAGAGATAGAGCAAACGGCATTTGGACAAAGGAGTATCCCTTCTTAAGAACGAGGACCTGGTGCTCATTTTAATGCATGAATCGTCCTTACCTGATATGTAGTTTTTATTTTAGAAAATAAATAAAAAAAATAAAAATTGACAAAAAAGGGCACATGAAATTAACATGAAATCTAATTTTTAAAATTATTTTAAGGATACAGTCTTGTGGGAAGTAGCTTAAGGAACATTTTGATGCATAAATCGTCCTTTTATGATGTATGGTTTAGAAGTTATGGCTAAAAAATCAAAAAAATCGCATATAACCACGTCAAAAACTATGATTCATGTAAAAAATTTTAACTAAGATTCTTGAAAAAAATCAAATTCCAGAAAACTTTTTTCTGAATATGCAGTCTTGTGTATATATGTATTAGAAACAATTTGGTGTATAAATCGTCCTTGTAGGATGTATGGTTTGGGAGTTATGACGGAAAAAGCACATGTTTTTGGCCAGCTTCCACTCCAAAAAGTGTTATAAAACTCCTAAACTACAAGAGATAGAGCAAACGGCATTTGGACAATGGAGGATTCCTTTTTAAGGACGAGGACCTGGTGCTCATTTTAATGCATGAATCGTCCTTATCTGATATGTAGTTTTTATTTTAGAAAATAAATAAAAAAAATAAAAATTGACAAAAAAGGACACATGAAATTAACAAGAAATCTAATTTTTAAAATTGTTTTAAGGATACTGTCTCGTGAACAGTAGCTTAAGGAACATTTTGATGCATAAATCGTCCTTTTATGATGTATGGTTTAGAAGTTATGGCTAAAAAATCAAAAAAATCTTACATAACCACGTCAAAAACTATGATTCATGTAAAAAATTTTAACTAAGATTCTTGAAAAAAATCAAATTCCAGAAAACTTTTTTCTGAATATGCAGTCTTGTGTATATATGTATTAGAAACAATTTGGTGTATAAATCGTCCTTGTAGGATGTATGGTTTGGGAGTTATGACGGAAAAAGCACATGTTTTTGGCCAGCTTCCACTCCAAAAAGTGTTCGACAACTCCTAAACTACAAGAGATAGAGCAAACGGCATTTGGACAATGGAGTATTCTTTCTTAAGGACGAGGACCTGGTGCTCATTTTAATGCATGAATCGTCCTTATCTGATATGTAGTTTTTATTTTAGAAAATAAATAAAAAAAATAAAAATTGACAAAAAAGGACACATGAAATTAACATGAAATCTAATTTTTAAAATTATTTAAAGGATACAGTCTTGTGGGCAGTAGCTTAAGGAACATTTTGATGCATAAATCGTCCTTTTATGATGTATGGTTTAGAAGTTATGGCTAAAAAATCAAAAAAATCGCAAAAAACCACGTCAAAAACTATGATTCATGTAAAAAATTTTAACTGAGATTCTTGAAAAAAAATCAAATTCCAGAAAACTTTTTTCTGAATATGCAGTCTTGTGTATATATGTATTAGGAACAATTTGGTGTATAAATCGTCCTTGTAGGATGTATGGTTTGGGAGTTATGACGGAAAAAGCACATGTTTTTGGCCAGCTACCACTCCAAAAAGTGTTCTACAACTCCTAAACTACAAGAGATAGAGCAAACAGCATTTGGACAAAGGAGTATCCTTTCTTAAGAACGAGGACCTGGTGCTCATTTTAATGCATGAATCGTCCTTACCTGATATGTAGTTTTTATTTTAGAAAATAAATAAAAAAAATAAAAATTTACAAAAAAGGGCACATGAAATGTAATTTCGCACATAACCACGTCAAAAACTATGATTCATGTAAAAAATTTTAACTAAGATTCTTGAAAAAAATCAAATTCCAGAAAACTTTTTTCTGAATATGTAGTCTTGTGTATATATGTATTGGAAACAATTTGGTGTATAAATCGTCTTTGTAGGATGAATGGTTTGGGAGTTATGACGGAAAAAGAACATGTTTTTGGCCAGCTTCCACTCCAAAAAGTGTTCTACAACTCCTAAACTACAAGAGATAGAGCAAACGGCATTTGGACAATGGAGTATTCCTTCTTAAGGACGAGGACCTGGTGCTCATTTTAATGCATGAATCGTCCTTATCTGATATGTAGTTTTTATTTTAGAAAATAAATAAAAAAAATAAAAATTGACAAAAAAGTACACATGAAATTAACATGAAATGTAATTTTTAAAATTATTTTAAGGATACAGTCTTGTGGGCAGTAGCTTAAGGAACATTTTGATGCATAAATCGTCCTTTTATGATGTATGGTTTAGAAGTTATGGCTAAAAAATCAAAAAAATCGCAAAAAACCACGTCAAAAACTAAGATTCATGTAAAAAATTTTAACTAAGATTCTTGAAAAAAATCAAATTCCAGAAAACTTTTTTCTGAATATGCAGTCTTGTGTATATATGTATTAGAAACAATTTGGTGTATAAATCGTCCTTGTAGGATGTACAGTTTGGGAGTTATGACGGAAAAAGCACATGTTTTTGGCCAGCTACCACTCCAAAAAGTGTTCTACAACTCCTAAACTACAAGAGATAGAGCAAACGGCATTTGGACAAAGGAGTATCCCTTCTTAAGGACGAGGACCTGGTGCTCATTTTAATGCATGAATCGTCCTTACCTGATATGTAGTTTTTATTTTAGAAAATAAATAAAAAAAATAAAAATTTACAAAAAAGGGCACATGAAATTAACATGAAATCTAAATTTTAAAATTATTTTAAGGATACAGTCTTGTGGACAGTAGCTTATGGAACATTTTGATGCATAAATCGTCCTTTTATGATGTATGGTTTAGAAGTTATGGCTAAAAAATCGCAAAAAACCACGTCAAAAACTATGATTCATGTAAAAAATTTTAACTAAGATTCTTGAAAAAAATCAAATTCCAGAAAACTTTTTTCTGAATATGTAGTCTTGTGTATATATGTATTGGAAACAATTTGGTGTATAAATCGTCTTTGTAGGATGAATGGTTTGGGAGTTATGACGGAAAAAGCACATGTTTTTGGCCAGCTTCCGCTCCAAAAAGTGTTCGACAACTCCTAAACTACAAGAGATAGAGCAAACGGCATTCTTTCTTAAGGACGAGGACCTGGTGCTCATTTTAATGCATGAATCGTCCTTATCTGATATGTAGTTTTTATTTTAGAAAATAAATAAAAAAAATAAAAATTGACAAAAAAGGGCACATGAAATTAACATGAAATCTAATTTTTAAAATTATTTTAAGGATACAGTCTTGTGGACAGTAGCTTAAGGAACATTTTGATGCATAAATCGTCCTTTTATGATGTATGGTTTAGAAGTTATGGCTAAAAAATCAAAAAAATCGCAAAAAACCACGTCAAAAACTAAGATTCATGAAAAAAATTTTAACTAAGATTCTTGAAAAAAAATCAAATTCCAGAAAACTTTTTTCTGAATATGCAGTCTTGTGTATATATGTATTAGAAACAATTTGGTGTATAAATCGTCCTTGTAGGATGTATGGTTTGGGAGCTATGACGGAAAAAGCACATGTTTTTGGCCAGCTTCCACTCCAAAAAGTGTTCGACAACTCCTAAACTACAAGAGATAGAGCAAACGGCATTTGGACAATGGAGGATTCCTTCTTAAGGACGAGGACCTGGTGCTCATTTTAATGCATGAATCGTCCTTATCTGTTATGTAGTTTTTATTTTAGAAAATAAATAAAAAAAATAAAAATTGACAAAAAAGGGCACATGAAATTAACATGAAATCTAATTTTTAAAATTATTTTAAGGATACAGTCTTGTGGGCAGTAGCTTAAGGAACATTTTGATGCATAAATCGTCCTTTTATGATGTATGGTTTAGAAGTTATGGCTAAAAAATAAAAAATTGCAAAAAACCACGTCAAAAACTTTAATTCATGTAAAAAATTTTAACTAAGATTCTTGAAAAAAAATCAAATTCTAGAAAACTTTTTTCTGAATATGCAGTCTTGTGTATATATGTATTAGAAACAATTTGGTGTATAAATCGTCCTTGTAGGATGTACAGTTTGGGAGTTATGACGGAAAAAGCACATGTTTTTGGCCAGCTACCACTCCAAAAAGTGTTCTACAACTCCTAAACTACAAGAGATAGAGCAAACGGCATTTGGACAAAGGAGTATCCCTTCTTAAGAACGAGGACCTGGTGCTCATTTTAATGCATGAATCATCCTTACCTGATATGTAGTTTTTATTTTAGAAAATAAATAAAAAAAATAAAAATTGACAAAAAAGGGCACATGAAATTAACATGAAATATAATTTTTAAAATTATTTTAAGGATACAGTCTTGTGGGCAGTAGCTTAAGGAACATTTTGATGCATAAATCGTCCTTTTATGATGTATGGTTTAGAAGTTATGGCTAAAAAATCAAAAAAATCGCACATAACCACGTCAAAAACTATGATTCATGTAAAAAATTTTAACTAAGATTCTTGAAAAAAATCAAATTCCAGAAAACTTTTTTCTGAATATGCAGTCCTGTGTATATATGTATTAGAAACAATTTGGTGTATAAATCGTCCTTGTAGGATGTATGGTTTGGGAGTTATGACGGAAAAAGCACATGTTTTTGGCCAGCTTCCACTCCAAAAAGTGTTCGATAACTCCTAAACTACAAGAGATAGAGCAAACGGCATTTGGACAATGGAGGATTCCTTCTTAAGGACGAGGACCTGGTGCTCATTTTAATGCATGAATCGTCCTTATCTGATTTGTAGTTTTTATTTTAGAAAATAAATAAAAAAAATAAAAATTGACAAAAAAGGACACATGAAATTAACATGAAATGTAATTTTTAAAATTATTTTAAGGATACAGTCTTGTGGGCAGTAGCTTAAGGAACATTCTGATGCATAAATCGTCCTTTTATGATGTATGGTTTAGAAGTTATGGCTAAAAAATCAAAAAAATCGCACATAACCACGTCAAAAACTATGATTCATGTAAAAAATTTTAACCAAGATTCTTGAAAAAAATCAAATTCCAGAAAACTTTTTTCTGAATATGCAGTCCTGTGTATATATGTATTAGAAACAATTTGGTGTATAAATCGTCCTTGTAGGATGTATGGTTTGGGAGTTATGACGGAAAAAGCACATGTTTTTGGCCAGCTTCCACTCCAAAAAGTGTTCTACAACTCCTAAACTACAAGAGATAGAGCAAACGGCATTTGGACAATGGAGGATTCCTTCTTAAGAACGAGGACCTGGTGCTCATTTTAATGCATGAATCGTCCTTACCTGATATGTAGTTTTTATTTTAGAAAATAAATAAAAAAAATAAAAATTGACAAAAAAGGGCACATGAAATTAACATGAAATCTAATTTTTAAAATTATTTTAAGGATACAGTCTTGTGGGCAGTAGCTTAAGGAATATTTTGATGCATAAATCGTCCTTTTATGATGTATGGTTTAGAAGTTATGGCTAAAAAATCAAAAAAATCGCACATAACCACGTCAAAAACTATGATTCATGTAAAAAATTTTAACTAAGATTCTTGAAAAAAATCACATTCCAGAAAACTTTTTTCTGAATATGCAGTCCTGTGTATATATGTATTAGAAACAATTTGGTGTATAAATCCTCCTTGTAGGATGTATGGTTTGGGAGTTATGACGGAAAAAGCACATGTTTTTGGCCAGCTTCCACTCCAAAAAGTGTTCTACAACTCCTAAACTACAAGAGATAGAGCAAACAGCATTTGGACAAAGGAGTATCCTTTCTTAAGAACGAGGACCTGGTGCTCATTTTAATGCATGAATCGTCCTTACCTGATATGTAGTTTTTATTTTAGAAAATAAATAAAAAAAATAAAAATTTACAAAAAAGGGCACATGAAATGTAATTTCGCACATAACCACGTCAAAAACTATGATTCATGTAAAAAATTTTAACTAAGATTCTTGAAAAAAATCAAATTCCAGAAAACTTTTTTCTGAATATGTAGTCTTGTGTATATATGTATTGGAAACAATTTGGTGTATAAATCGTCTTTGTAGGATGAATGGTTTGGGAGTTATGACGGAAAAAGAACATGTTTTTGGCCAGCTTCCACTCCAAAAAGTGTTCTACAACTCCTAAACTACAAGAGATAGAGCAAACGGCATTTGGACAATGGAGTATTCCTTCTTAAGGACGAGGACCTGGTGCTCATTTTAATGCATGAATCGTCCTTATCTGATATGTAGTTTTTATTTTAGAAAATAAATAAAAAAAATAAAAATTGACAAAAAAGGGCACATGAAATTAACATGAAATCTAATTTTTAAAATTATTTTAAGGATACAGTCTTGTGGGCAGTAGCTTAAGGAACATTTTGATGCATAAATCGTCCTTTTATGATGTATGGTTTAGAAGTTATGGCTAAAAAATCAAAAAAATCGCAAAAAACCACGTCAAAAACTATGATTCATGTAAAAAATTTTAACTAAGATTCTTGAAAAAAATCAAATTCCAGAAAACTTTTTTCTGAATATGTAGTCTTGTGTATATATGTATTGGAAACAATTTGGTGTATAAATCGTCTTTGTAGGATGAATGGTTTGGGAGTTATGACGGAAAAAGAACATGTTTTTGGCCAGCTTCCACTCCAAAAAGTGTTCTACAACTCCTAAACTACAAGAGATAGAGCAAACGGCATTTGGACAATGGAGTATTCTTTCTTAAGGACGAGGACCTGGTGCTCATTTTAATGCATGAATCGTCCTTATCTGATATGTAGTTTTTATTTTAGAAAATAAATAAAAAAAATAAAAATTGACAAAAAAGGACACATGAAATTAACATGAAATCTAATTTTTAAAATTATTTTAAGGATACAGTCTTGTGGGCAGTAGCTTAAGGAACATTTTGATGCATAAATCGTCCTTTTATGATGTATGGTTTAGAAGTTATGGCTAAAAAATCAAAAAAATCACACATAACCACGTCAAAAACTAAGATTCATGTAAAAAATTTTAACTAAGATTCTTGAAAAAAATCAAATTCCAGAAAACTTTTTTCTGAATATGCAGTCTTGTGTATATATGTATTAGAAACAATTTGGTGTATAAATCGTCCTTGTAGGATGTATGGTTTGGGAGTTATGACGGAAAAAGCACATGTTTTTGGCCAGCTTCCACTCCAAAAAGTGTTCTACAACTCCTAAACTACAAGAGATAGAGCAAACGGCATTTGGACAATGGAGGATTCCTTTTTAAGGACGAGGACCTGGTGCTCATTTTAATGCATGAATCGTCCTTATCTGATATGTAGTTTTTATTTTAGAAAATAAATTAAAAAAATAAAAATTTACAAAAAATGGCACATGAAATTAACATGAAATGTAATTTTTAAAATTATTTTAAGGATACAGTCTTGTGGACAGTAGCTTAAGGAACATTTTGATGCATAAATCGTCCTTTTATGATGTATGGTTTAGAAGTTATGGCTAAAAAATCAAAAAAATCGCACATAACCACGTCAAAAACTATGATTCATGTAAAAAATTTTAACCAAGATTCTTGAAAAAAATCAAATTCCAGAAAACTTTTTTCTGAATATGCAGTCTTGTGTATATATGTATTAGAAACAATTTGGTGTATAAATCGTCCTTGTAGGATGTATGGTTTGGGAGTTATGACGGAAAAAGCACATGTTTTTGGCCAGCTTCCACTCCAAAAAGTGTTCGACAACTCCTAAACTACAAGAGATAGAGCAAACGGCATTTGGACAATGGAGTATTCCTTCTTAAGGACGAGGACCTGGTGCTCATTTTAATGCATGAATCGTCCTTATCTGATATGTAGTTTTTATTTTAGAAAATAAATAAAAAAAATAAAAATTGACAAAAAAGGGCACATGAAATTAACATGAAATGTAATTTTTAAAATTATTTTAAGGATACAGTCTTGTGGGCAGTAGCTTAAGGAACATTTTGATGCATAAATCGTCCTTTTATGATGTATGGTTTAGAAGTTATGGCTAAAAAATCAAAAAAATCGCAAAAAACCACGTCAAAAACTAAGATTCATGTAAAAAATTTTAACTAAGATTCTTGAAAAAAATCAAATTCTAGAAAACTTTTTTCTGAATATGCAGTCTTGTGTATATATGTATTAGAAACAATTTGGTGTATAAATCGTCCTTGTAGGATGTACAGTTTGGGAGTTATGACGGAAAAAGCACATGTTTTTGGCCAGCTACCACTCCAAAAAGTGTTCTACAACTCCTAAACTACAAGAGATAAGCAAACGGCATTTGGACAAAGGAGTATCCCTTCTTAAGAACGAAGACCTGGTGCTCATTTTAATGCATGAATCGTCCTTACCTGATATGTAGTTTTTATTTTAGAAAATAAATAAAAAAAATAAAAATTGACAAAAAAGGGCACATGAAATTAACATGAAATCTAATTTTTAAAATTATTTTAAGGATACAGTCTTGTGGACAGTAGCTTAAGGAACATTTTGATGCATAAATCGTCCTTTTATGATGTATGGTTTAGAAGTTATGGCTAAAAAATCAAAAAAATCGCAAAAAACCACGTCAAAAACTAAGATTCATGAAAAAAATTTTAACTAAGATTCTTGAAAAAAAATCAAATTCCAGAAAACTTTTTTCTGAATATGCAGTCTTGTGTATATATGTATTAGAAACAATTTGGTGTATAAATCGTCCTTGTAGGATGTATGGTTTGGGAGTTATGACGGAAAAAGCACATGTTTTTGGCCAGCTTCCACTCCAAAAAGTGTTCGACAACTCCTAAACTACAAGAGATAGAGCAAACGGCATTTGGACAATGGAGTATTCCTTCTTAAGGACGAGGACCTGGTGCTCATTTTAATGCATGAATCGTCCTTATCTGATATGTAGTTTTTATTTTAGAAAATAAATAAAAAAAATAAAAATTGACAAAAAAGGACACATGAAATTAACATGAAATCTAATTTTTAAAATTATTTTAAGGATACAGTCTTGTGGCAGTAGCTTAAGGAACATTTTGATGCATAAATCGTCCTTTTATGATGTATGGTTTAGAAGTTATGGCTAAAAAATCAAAAAAATCGCACATAATCACGTCAAAAACTATGATTCATGTCAAAAATTTTAACTAAGATTCTTGAAAAAATCAAATTCCAGAAAACTTTTTTCTGAATATGCAGTCTTGTGTATATATGTATTAGAAACAATTTGGTGTATAAATCGTCCTTGTAGGATGTACAGTTTGGGAGTTATGACGGAAAAAGCACATGTTTTTGGCCAGCTACCACTCCAAAAAGTGTTCTACAACTCCTAAACTACAAGAGATAGAGCAAACGGCATTTGGACAAAGGAGTATCCCTTCTTAAGAACGAGGACCTGGTGCTCATTTTAATGCATGAATCGTCCTTACCTGATGTGTAGTTTTTATTTTAGAAAATAAATAAAAAAAATAAAAATTTACAAAAAAGGGCACATGAAATTAACATGAAATCTAAATTTTAAAATTATTTTAAGGATACAGTCTTGTGGACAGTAGCTTAAGGAACATTTTGATGCATAAATCGTCCTTTTATGATGTATGGTTTAGAAGTTATGGCTAAAAAATCGCAAAAAACCACGTCAAAAACTATGATTCATGTAAAAAATTTTAACTAAGATTCTTGAAATAATCAAATTCCAGAAAACTTTTTTCTGAATATGCAGTCTTGTGTATATATGTATTAGAAACAATTTGGTGTATAAATCGTCCTTGTAGGATGTATGGTTTGGGAGTTATGACGGAAAAAGCACATGTTTTTGGCCAGCTTCCACTCCAAAAAGTGTTCGACAACTCCTAAACTACAAGAGATAGAGCAAACGGCATTCTTTCTTAAGGACGAGGACCTGGTGCTCATTTTAATGCATGAATCGTCCTTATCTGATATGTAGTTTTTATTTTAGAAAATAAATAAAAAAAATAAAAATTGACAAAAAAGGGCACATGAAATTAACATGAAATATAATTTTTAAAATTATTTTAAGGATACAGTCTTGTGGGCAGTAGCTTAAGGAACATTTTGATGCATAAATCGTCCTTTTATGATGTATGGTTTAGAAGTTATGGCTAAAAAATCAAAAAAATCACACATAACCACGTCAAAAACTATGATTCATGTAAAAAATTTTAACTAAGATTCTTGAAAAAAATCACATTCCAGAAAACTTTTTTCTGAATATGCAGTCCTGTGTATATATGTATTAGAAACAATTTGGTGTATAAATCCTCCTTGTAGGATGTATGGTTTGGGAGTTATGACGGAAAAAGCACATGTTTTTGGCCAGCTTCCACTCCAAAAAGTGTTCTACAACTCCTAAACTACAAGAGATAGAGCAAACAGCATTTGGACAAAGGAGTATCCTTTCTTAAGAACGAGGACCTGGTGCTCATTTTAATGCATGAATCGTCCTTACCTGATATGTAGTTTTTATTTTAGAAAATAAATAAAAAAAATAAAAATTTACAAAAAAGGGCACATGAAATGTAATTTCGCACATAACCACGTCAAAAACTATGATTCATGTAAAAAATTTTAACTAAGATTCTTGAAAAAAATCAAATTCCAGAAAACTTTTTCTGAATATGCAGTCTTGTGTATATATGTATTAGAAACAATTTGGTGTATAAATCGTCCTTGTAGGATGTATGGTTTGGGAGTTATGACGGAAAAAGCACATGTTTTTGGCCAGCTTCCACTCCAAAAAGTGTTCGACAACTCCTAAACTACAAGAGATAGAGCAAACGGCATTTGGACAATGGAGTATTCTTTCTTAAGGACGAGGACCTGGTGCTCATTTTAATGCATGAATCGTCCTTATCTGATATGTAGTTTTTATTTTAGAAAATAAATAAAAAAAATAAAAATTGACAAAAAAGGACACATGAAATTAACATGAAATCTAATTTTTAAAATTATTTTAAGGATACAGTCTTGTGGGCAGTAGCTTAAGGAACATTTTGATGCATAAATCGTCCTTTTATGATGTATGGTTTAGAAGTTATGGCTAAAAAATCAAAAAAATCACACATAACCACGTCAAAAACTAAGATTCATGTAAAAAATTTTAACTAAGATTCTTGAAAAAAATCAAATTCCAGAAAACTTTTTTCTGAATATGCAGTCTTGTGTATATATGTATTAGAAACAATTTGGTGTATAAATCGTCCTTGTAGGATGTATGGTTTGGGAGTTATGACGGAAAAAGCACATGTTTTTGGCCAGCTTCCACTCCAAAAAGTGTTCTACAACTCCTAAACTACAAGAGATAGAGCAAACGGCATTTGGACAATGGAGGATTCCTTTTTAAGGACGAGGACCTGGTGCTCATTTTAATGCATGAATCGTCCTTATCTGATATGTAGTTTTTATTTTAGAAAATAAATTAAAAAAATACAAATTTACAAAAAAGGGCACATGAAATTAACATGAAATGTAATTTTTAAAATTATTTTAAGGATACAGTCTTGTGGACAGTAGCTTAAGGAACATTTTGATGCATAAATCGTCCTTTTATGATGTATGGTTTAGAAGTTATGGCTAAAAAATCAAAAAAATCGCACATAACCACGTCAAAAACTATGATTCATGTAAAAAATTTTAACCAAGATTCTTGAAAAAAATCAAATTCCAGAAAACTTTTTTCTGAATATGCAGTCTTGTGTATATATGTATTAGAAACAATTTGGTGTATAAATCGTCCTTGTAGGATGTATGGTTTGGGAGTTATGACGGAAAAAGCACATGTTTTTGGCCAGCTTCCACTCCAAAAAGTGTTCGACAACTCCTAAACTACAAGAGATAGAGCAAACGGCATTTGGACAATGGAGTATTCTTTCTTAAGGACGAGGACCTGGTGCTCATTTTAATGCATGAATCGTCCTTATCTGATATGTAGTTTGTATTTTAGAAAATAAATAAAAAAAATAAAAATTGACAAAAAAGGGCACATGAAATTAACATGAAATGTAATTTTTAAAATTATTTTAAGGATACAGTCTTGTGGGCAGTAGCTTAAGGAACATTTTGATGCATAAATCGTCCTTTTATGATGTATGGTTTAGAAGTTATGGCTAAAAAATCAAAAAAATCGCAAAAAACCACGTCAAAAACTAAGATTCATGAAAAAAATTTTAACTAAGATTCTTGAAAAAAAATCAAATTCCAGAAAACTTTTTTCTGAATATGCAGTCTTGTGTATATATGTATTAGAAACAATTTGGTGTATAAATCGTCCTTGTAGAATGTATGGTTTGGGAGTTATGACGGAAAAAGCACATGTTTTTGGCCAGCTTCCACTCCAAAAAGTGTTCGACAACTCCTAAACTACAAGAGATAGAGCAAACGGCATTTGGACAATGGAGTATTCCTTCTTAAGGACGAGGACCTGGTGCTCATTTTAATGCATGAATCGTCCTTATCTGATATGTAGTTTTTATTTTAGAAAATAAATAAAAAAAATAAAAATTGACAAAAAAGGACACATGAAATTAACATGAAATCTAATTTTTAAAATTATTTTAAGGATACAGTCTTGTGGCAGTAGCTTAAGGAACATTTTGATGCATAAATCGTCCTTTTATGATGTATGGTTTAGAAGTTATGGCTAAAAAATCAAAAAAATCGCACATAATCACGTCAAAAACTATGATTCATGTCAAAAATTTTAACTAAGATTCTTGAAAAAATCAAATTCCAGAAAACTTTTTTCTGAATATGCAGTCTTGTGTATATATGTATTAGAAACAATTTGGTGTATAAATCGTCCTTGTAGGATGTACAGTTTGGGAGTTATGACGGAAAAAGCACATGTTTTTGGCCAGCTACCACTCCAAAAAGTGTTCTACAACTCCTAAACTACAAGAGATAGAGCAAACGGCATTTGGACAAAGGAGTATCCCTTCTTAAGAACGAGGACCTGGTGCTCATTTTAATGCATGAATCGTCCTTACCTGATATGTAGTTTTTATTTTAGAAAATAAATAAAAAAAATAAAAATTGACAAAAAAGGGCACATGAAATTAACATGAAATCTAATTTATAAAATTATTTTAAGGATACAGTCTTGTGGGCAGTAGCTTAAGGAACATTTTGATGCATAAATCGTCCTTTTATGATGTATGGTTTAGAAGTTATGGCTAAAAAATCAAAAAAATCACACATAACCACGTCAAAAACTATGATTCATGTAAAAAATTTTAACTATGATTCTTGAAAAAAATCAAATTCCAGAAAACTTTTTTCTGAATATGCAGTCTTGTGTATATATGTATTAGAAACAATTTGGTGTATAAATCGTCCTTGTAGGATGTACAGTTTGGGAGTTATGACGGAAAAAGCACATGTTTTTGGCCAGCTACCACTCCAAAAAGTGTTCTACAACTCCTAAACTACAAGAGATAGAGCAAACGGCATTTGGACAAAGGAGTATCCCTTCTTAAGAACGAGGACCTGGTGCTCATTTTAATGCATGAATCGTCCTTACCTGATATGTAGTTTTTATTTTAGAAAATAAATAAAAAAAATAAAAATTGACAAAAAAGGACACATGAAATTAACATGAAATCTAATTTTTAAAATTATTTTAAGGATACAGTCTTGTGGGCAGTAGCTTAAGGAACATTTTGATGCATAAATCGTCCTTTTATGATGTATGGTTTAGAAGTTATGGCTAAAAAATCAAAAAAATCTTACATAACCACGTCAAAAACTATGATTCATGTAAAAAATTTTAACTAAGATTCTTGAAAAAAATCAAATTCCAGAAAACTTTTTTCTGAATATGCAGTCTTGTGTATATATGTATTAGAAACAATTTGGTGTATAAATCGTCCTTGTAGGATGTATGGTTTGGGAGTTATGACGGAAAAAGCACATGTTTTTGGCCAGCTTCCACTCCAAAAAGTGTTCGACAACTCCTAAACTACAAGAGATAGAGCAAACGGCATTTGGACAATGGAGTATTCTTTCTTAAGGACGAGGACCTGGTGCTCATTTTAATGCATGAATCGTCCTTATCTGATATGTAGTTTTTATTTTAGAAAATAAATAAAAAAAATAAAAATTGACAAAAAAGGAAACATGAAATTAACATGAAATCTAATTTTTAAAATTATTTTAAGGATACAGTCTTGTGGGCAGTAGCTTAAGGAACATTTTGATGCATAAATCGTCCTTTTATGATGTATGGTTTAGAAGTTATGGCTAAAAAATCAAAAAAATCGCAAAAAACCACGTCAAAAACTAAGATTCATGAAAAAAATTTTAACTAAGATTCTTGAAAAAAAATCAAATTCCAGAAAACTTTTTTCTGAATATGCAGTCTTGTGTATATATGTATTAGAAACAATTTGGTGTATAAATCGTCCTTGTAGGATGTATGGTTTGGGAGTTATGACGGAAAAAGCACATGTTTTTGGCCAGCTTCCACTCCAAAAAGTGTTCGACAACTCCTAAACTACAAGAGATAGAGCAAACGGCATTTGGACAATGGAGTATTCCTTCTTAAGGACGAGGACCTGGTGCTCATTTTAATGCATGAATCGTCCTTATCTGATATGTAGTTTTTATTTTAGAAAATAAATAAAAAAAATAAAAATTGACAAAAAAGGACACATGAAATTAACATGAAATCTAATTTTTAAAATTATTTTAAGGATACAGTCTTGTGGGCAGTAGCTTAAGGAACATTTTGATGCATAAATCGTCCTTTTATGATGTATGGTTTAGAAGTTATGGCTAAAAAATCAAAAAAATCGCACATAACCACGTCAAAAACTATGATTCATGTAAAAAATTTTAACTATGATTCTTGAAAAAAATCAAATTCCAGAAAACTTTTTTCTGAATATGCAGTCTTGTGTATATATGTATTAGAAACAATTTGGTGTATAAATCGTCCTTGTAGGATGTACAGTTTGGGAGTTATGACGGAAAAAGCACATGTTTTTGGCCAGCTACCACTCCAAAAAGTGTTCTACAACTCCTAAACTACAAGAGATAGAGCAAACGGCATTTGGACAAAGGAGTATCCCTTCTTAAGAACGAGGACCTGGTGCTCATTTTAATGCATGAATCGTCCTTACCTGATATGTAGTTTTTATTTTAGAAAATAAATAAAAAAAATAAAAATTGACAAAAAAGGGCACATGAAATTAACATGAAATCTAATTTTTAAAATTATTTTAAGGATACAGTCTTGTGGGAAGTAGCTTAAGGAACATTTTGATGCATAAATCGTCCTTTTATGATGTATGGTTTAGAAGTTATGGCTAAAAAATCAAAAAAATCGCATATAACCACGTCAAAAACTATGATTCATGTAAAAAATTTTAACTAAGATTCTTGAAAAAAATCAAATTCCAGAAAACTTTTTTCTGAATATGCAGTCTTGTGTATATATGTATTAGAAACAATTTGGTGTATAAATCGTCCTTGTAGGATGTATGGTTTGGGAGTTATGACGGAAAAAGCACATGTTTTTGGCCAGCTTCCACTCCAAAAAGTGTTATAAAACTCCTAAACTACAAGAGATAGAGCAAACGGCATTTGGACAATGGAGGATTCCTTTTTAAGGACGAGGACCTGGTGCTCATTTTAATGCATGAATCGTCCTTATCTGATATGTAGTTTTTATTTTAGAAAATAAATAAAAAAAATAAAAATTGACAAAAAAGGACACATGAAATTAACATGAAATCTAATTTTTAAAATTATTTTAAGGATACAGTCTTGTGGGCAGTAGCTTAAGGAACATTTTGATGCATAAATCGTCCTTTTATGATGTATGGTTTAGAAGTTATGGCTAAAAAATCAAAAAAATCACACATAACCACGTCAAAAACTAAGATTCATGTAAAAAATTTTAACTAAGATTCTTGAAAAAAATCAAATTCCAGAAAACTTTTTTCTGAATATGCAGTCTTGTGTATATATGTATTAGAAACAATTTGGTGTATAAATCGTCCTTGTAGGATGTACAGTTTGGGAGTTATGACGGAAAAAGCACATGTTTTTGGCCAGCTACCACTCCAAAAAGTGTTCTACAACTCCTAAACTACAAGAGATAAGCAAACGGCATTTGGACAAAGGAGTATCCCTTCTTAAGAACGAGGACCTGGTGCTCATTTTAATGCATGAATCGTCCTTACCTGATATGTAGTTTTTATTTTAGAAAATAAATAAAAAAAATAAAAATTTACAAAAAAGGGCACATGAAATTAACATGAAATCTAATTTTTAAAATTATTTTAAGGATACAGTCTTGTGGACAGTAGCTTAAGGAACATTTTGATGCATAAATCGTCCTTTTATGATGTATGGTTTAGAAGTTATGGCTAAAAAATCAAAAAAATCGCAAAAAACCACGTCAAAAACTAAGATTCATGAAAAAAATTTTAACTAAGATTCTTGAAAAAAAATCAAATTCCATAAAACTTTTTTCTGAATATGCAGTCTTGTGTATATATGTATTAGAAACAATTTGGTGTATAAATCGTCCTTGTAGGATGTATGGTTTGGGAGTTATGACGGAAAAAGCACATGTTTTTGGCCAGCTTCCACTCCAAAAAGTGTTCGACAACTCCTAAACTACAAGAGATAGAGCAAACGGCATTTGGACAATGGAGTATTCCTTCTTAAGGACGAGGACCTGGTGCTCATTTTAATGCATGAATCGTCCTTATCTGATATGTAGTTTTTATTTTAGAAAATAAATAAAAAAAATAAAAATTGACAAAAAAGGACACATGAAATTAACATGAAATCTAATTTTTAAAATTATTTTAAGGATACAGTCTTGTGGGAAGTAGCTTAAGGAACATTTTGATGCATAAATCGTCCTTTTATGATGTATGGTTTAGAAGTTATGGCTAAAAAATCAAAAAAATCGCACATAACCACGTCAAAAACTATGATTCATGTAAAAAATTTTAACTATGATTCTGGAAAAAAATCAAATTCCAGAAAACTTTTTTCTGAATATGCAGTCTTGTGTATATATGTATTAGAAACAATTTGGTGTATAAATCGTCCTTGTAGGATGTATGGTTTGGGAGTTATGACGGAAAAAGCACATGTTTTTGGCCAGCTTCCACTCCAAAAAGTGTTCGACAACTCCTAAACTACAAGAGATAGAGCAAACGGCATTTGGACAATGGAGTATTCTTTCTTAAGGACGAGGACCTGGTGCTCATTTTAATGCATGAATCGTCCTTATCTGATATGTAGTTTTTATTTTAGAAAATAAATAAAAAAAATAAAAATTGACAAAAAAGGACACATGAAATTAACATGAAATCTAATTTTTAAAATTATTTTAAGGATACAGTCTTGTGGGCAGTAGCTTAAGGAACATTTTGATGCATAAATCGTCCTTTTATGATGTATGGTTTAGAAGTTATGGCTAAAAAATCAAAAAAATCACACATAACCACGTCAAAAACTAAGATTCATGTAAAAAATTTAACTAAGATTCTTGAAAAAAATCAAATTCCAGAAAACTTTTTTCTGAATATGCAGTCTTGTGTATATATGTATTAGAAACAATTTGGTGTATAAATCGTCCTTGTAGGATGTATGGTTTGGGAGTTATGACGGAAAAAGCACATGTTTTTGGCCAGCTTCCACTCCAAAAAGTGTTCTACAACTCCTAAACTACAAGAGATAGAGCAAACGGCATTTGGACAATGGAGGATTCCTTTTTAAGGACGAGGACCTGGTGCTCATTTTAATGCATGAATCGTCCTTATCTGATATGTAGTTTTTATTTTAGAAAATAAATAAAAAAAATAAAAATTTACAAAAAAGGGCACATGAAATTAACATGAAATGTAATTTTTAAAATTATTTTAAGGATACAGTCTTGTGGGCAGTAGCTTAAGGAACATTTTGATGCATAAATCGTCCTTTTATGATGTATGGTGTAACGGCACCAAATCTCACCATTTGCGTTGTCGGGGTTGTTCACGATGTGGTGTATTTGTCATATCATTGTGGTATAACATTTTCACTCTTTACCACTTAGCGTGAACATACCATCGATAAAACCTTTTATTTGGTTCAGATACACAAGGTAATCTCAGGTGCACAGCATCGTGAACGACCCTAACTCGCAACGGTGTCAAAGTGTGGACTGACAATTTGCTGTTTGACCGCTGACGGATTTTAATTTGGCAGCTGACAATTTGCTGTGTGACAGCTGACACATTTCTAAACTTGGCAAATGTGACAGTTGACACGTTGTCAAACATGACAACTGACACTATTTCCACCTTTGAAAATCATGACTGTTTGTTTGCAACCCGTTTTGCCGTAGTCATTGTGTCACACAGCGGGTATGAGTTACAAAGTTGTATCATACACTTGCATAGTGCAAACGCTGAGAAGAAAGCTACTTGTGTGACAAAGGTTTTTTTTGGAGATTGGGTTGAGCAGAAAAACACGCGGTAGGAAAGGAAAGGATTTCTTGGTTTTTTTCGGGCAACATGTTTGAATTGTGGCTTACGTTCTGACAAAAATTTTAACGCAATTTTGTTTTGTTGAAATAATTTTCTATCAATGCTTTGCTAAAGGGTTTATTTATTTTGGTCAGGGGGAGAAGATGTTTGCTATTGGGAGGGTTTTTGTTATTTTTAGCCCCTGAACCCTCACGGAAGGGTGGGAAAAGTGTGGGCCGAGCTCGTCCACCAGAGCTCAAAGAGTAGGTATTGGATGAATTAGTCAGGGGTGCCCAAACGGTTTCCTGTATTTCTTTTTATATTTGTTTTACTTGATTGATATTTTCTAGTTTCAGAGAAAAATTTTTTTTTGTATTCTTTATTTGGAATCACCGACGTGCGATGACTTATGCACGTGATATTTGTACGGCAAGGGTACACGTGGACGGCCACAAGACCCCACCCCACATCTCACCGAACTGCTAGCAATGGCTAACTAGCACGTGCAGCCGTAGCCAACCTAGTGTCCGCGGGTCACTGGACCGGGGCGATGGTACCACCTCTGTGAGTGAGCGGCCTTATAAATACTGGTCATCGAGAACCAGGGGCGCTGTAAAAAGGCGCCCTCAAACTAAATGCAAAGGGCCGCCCTCTCGCAGAGATGGTAGCACCGCTCCACAACAACCAAAATGTTAAAATTTTGAAATTTAAAATTCATTTTTTCAATTTTAACGTCCATGTTGACTCCAAATTTCGCCGCCGTTACAAATTGGCGCCCAACGTGGGGCCGATAAAAATTTTGTAATTATCGACTCTCTCCGTAAATATTTTTTTTGTGATGTTCGGTAGCGCGTCGGTGATTCCAACCAAAGAGTACCTTTTTTTTTTCTAGCAGTTTTTTTCTATCAAAAATTTGTGATTTTGTTTTTTTTATATTTTGAATTGGATAGTCAGGGTTGGCTGCTGGAATATCCGTCTGTGACATTAATCTGCATTCGTATCCGCAGTCAAATCACTGAAATGATTAATTCCTTTGTGTTTGATATGAAAACTGTGATTGATATTAAATTTCAATTTTTAAATTTTCAATAGTTAAATTTATTAAATAATTTTTTTGTTTTCTTGCGTGATGATATCGGGTTCGGAGGTAGTGTCGAGTGTTGCCTGGAATTGCGATGTTGTTGCGTTTAGTGCGCATGTCGACCGCTTCACTCGGGACTATTTTTCTGGACTTCGTGTCATCACGTGAGCCCATTTAAGTTGTAGTTTCCGGTTAATTAACAAGTTTTTTTTTATTATCTATTGGACCCCCTGACTCAATCAACCAACAACCGCTCAACATAATTTCAAAGCAAATCTCTCTCTTCTAAGACCAAATAAATAAGACCTATACATTTATATTTATAAATTTTTGATTTTTTTTACCATGCCTTTGCATCATAGTGATGAAAATTTAACGGTACAGGTGGAACTAGCTGGAAATTGCTGCAGCATTTGCTCGCAGTCCTTCGGCAAGGCTGATGACCTGGTGGCAACACCATGCAGTCATATTTTCCACAAAGATTGCATATCCCAGTGGGTAATAAAGGCTCACAGCTGTCCGCTGTGCCGCACGTTGTGCACAGTTAAGAAACTTAAGCCATGGCAACCAAATCTGGTGGTCGATCCTTCTTTACTTTCTCCTAGTAGGGCGAATGAGAGCCAAGGGGCATTACGAAAAGAACGTCCGGCCACTAGAAGCCAACGAAACCTAGGTTTCAGCCAGGCACAAAATTCAAATTTGAACATGTCGGGAATGCAACCCGTGCAAAAAGGGTCAGTCGACCTATACTCCCGTCAAGCTGCTGGCACACATAGCGCACCAAATCTTGCTCCTACTGATAATTTTCAGCCTTCAATGGCTCAACATCAGGTTTCGGATAGTGATTTGCAGCACTTGATCAATGAGGCAGTTCGCACTGAACTCGCTAAATTGCAAATTAATCAAGTCAGACATACTCCTTATGGAGTTCCATCCGGTAGCAACCCCTTGCAGAGTTTTCATCAGGACTTGGGATCAATGCCAAGTATGACTCCTGCACCCCCAAACAACTATAGTGTTCCCCCACCAAACTTTATGCCCGCTCCACCTTCAACTTCGGGTCACAATCGACAGTTTGTCCAGAGTATGCCAGCTCATTACACACCGAGTAGTATGCCGCATAACAGTGGGTATGCTCCAGGACCTGCTTCGCAATTTGTACCGTCAGAGAACGTTGCCAGTTTGATTTCCAATTGGAAAGTCACGTTCAGTGGCAAAGAAGATGCCTTAACAGTTGATAAATTTATTTATCGAGTGCACGCTCTGACGATGCAAAGTTTGCGAGGAGATTTTGGGGCATTATGCTGTTATGCGCACATGTTGTTCGTTGGAAAGGCGCTGGAATGGTTTTGGCGTTACCATCGAAGTGTGCCTAGGGTTGAATGGGGTGCGTTGTGCATGGAGCTGCGAAGCCAATTTTGTGATCGCAGAACTGATCTAGACATCATGGATCTGGTGCGAAATAGGAAGCAAAAGTTTGATGAAAAATTTGATGAGTTTTATGAGGCAGTTTTGCAATTGACTGATAAATTACAGCGGCCTCTTGATTCTCATGTTTTGCTGGAGATTCTGCAAAGGAATTTGCGTTTGGATGTTAGGCGTAGTTTGTTGTATGTTCCAATACAAAGTGTTAGCCAGCTTCGCGCGTTTGTTCAGAAACGTGAATTGCTTGATGAAGAGTACGGGAGGAATTCTCGCAACTATCAAAATCAGCGTCAGGTTTCTGAACTGGCATGCGAGTCTGGTGACGCGACCGCTACCCCTATCAATAGGAATAACGATAATTTTTTAGATTTGTCAACCGCCCCTCATTAACTTCTGAGGTGGCCTGCCAAACTGAGGCAATCCCGGATGTACCAAATACCCAAATTCGAATTTTAACACGTGAAGAAAAGGCTGCTACTGTGCCACAACGGACGTTCAAACCGTTGCATGTTCGTTGGCTCGAATATAACGCTGCGCGTCGACGTATATTTCAGAGCGAGGGCTCCATTCAAATCCAATGCAAAAAGAAACGGCGATCAACTGCGAGATTGAGGCAATTTTGGAAAAAGGTCCGAGCCTTGAGAAAGTTTGCGTGCTCGGCGGTTTTGTCGTTTGCTCCTGCGAAGGATATTCGTCCTTACGCACCGGTCTCATTAGCCGGCGAAATGTTAGTAGGATTGATCGATACTGGCGCTACTATCAGTTGCATAGCCAATAATTTGGCAAAAAGACTATTGTCTAACCAGTCGCTGAAGTGGAAAAGGTTTTCGATCAATCTGAAGACGGCGGACGGGACGAGTCATGCTTCTGCAGGAGTCCTCGACACCACCATCACCTTTCGAGGAGTCACCAAACCCCTCAGGTTTTTGATAGTTCCAACTTTGTCTCAAGACTTGTATTTGGGAGTTGATTTCGTAAAAGCATTTGGCTTGGCTGGAGATCTCTTTCTGGAAAATTACCACTGCTTTCCTGTTAGAGAGATTTCTGAAGTTGATTCCAACCACCATGTGTTGACTACTCGTCAGCAAATTAGGCTAAACGCCACCATTTTAAATTTTCCATCTTTTTCTGAACAAGGCTTAGGCCGCACCAGCTTGATTAGTCACGTCATTGACGTAGGGCAAGCAAAACCAGTCAAACAACGACACTTTTCGGTTTCTCCTGGGGTCGAAAAACTTCTTTTCGCTGAGGTCGACCGCATGTTGGCACTTGGTGTCATTGAAGTGTCGCAAAGCGCTTGGTCATCACCTGTAGCCTTGATCGTCAAACCTAATAAAGTGCGCTTGTGTCTCGATGCGCGTAAGGTAAATGAGGTTACTGTGAAGGATGCTTATCCCCTGCCTCTCATTGATGGAATTCTCAGTCGGCTTCCTAAGGCTCAATTCATTTCGAGTTTGGATCTGAAGGATGCCTTCTGGCAGATTCCATTGGATGCAGCGTCAAGGGATAAGACAGCCTTCACAGTGCCCAATCGACCGTTGTACCAGTTTGTTACAATGCCTTTCGGCCTATGTAACGCACCGCAGACGATGTCTCGCTTGATGGACAAGGTCATACCTGCTCATTTGAGAACACAAGTTTTTGTATACTTAGACGATTTGCTTTTGATAACTGAGACCTTTGACGATCATTTAGCTTTGCTGCAGGAGGTAGCCATCTGTATTCGACATGCTGGTCTGACGATAAAGCGACAGCTTCGTCGTTTTCTCGGTGTCTGTGGATGGTACCGACGGTTCGTGCTAAATTACGCTTCCATTTCGACACCGTTGACCAACATGCTGCAAAAAGCGAAAAAATTTGTTTGGACTGAGGAGTCGATAGCAGCTTTTGAGACCCTCAAAAATAGCCTTAGTAGTGCACCTGTGCTTCATAGCCCTGATTTTTCGCGTCCGTTTTCAATCCAATGCGATGCCTCTCAGTATGGAGTCGGAGCCGTTCTGGCTCAACGTGATGATGATGAAAATGAAGTCCCGATTGCGTATATGTCACATAAATTTAACCAAGCGCAACGAAACTATACCGTTTCAGAACAAGAATGTCTTGCAGCGGTCATGGCCATAAAAAAATTTCGAGCTTACGTCGAAAGGCATGAATTCGAAGTGATCACTGATCACGCGTCTTTAAAATGGTTAATGGGCCAAACCGACCTGCATGGCAGACTTGCTCGTTGGGCATTGAAACTTCAAGGTTTCTCATTTAAAATCATTCATCGCAAAGGTAGCCAAAACGTAGTTCCCGATTCTTTATCGAGAGTGCATTCGCCGGAGGATGTCGAAATTTCAGAATTGACAGAAACTGCAGTTACGACTTGGCCAGTTTTGGATTTTTCTTCTGCACATTTTAAAACAGAAAATTATCTAAAACTGGTTGACGAGTTTCAAAAAAATGACGAGCAACAACCAGACATACAAGTTGTGGACGGCTTAATTTACAAGCGTTGTGAATTTGCAAGTGGTGATCCCACCCAAGAAGAACAGTCATGGAAACTCTGGGTGCCTGAGGAATTGAGAAGATCTCTCATTGTTGAAGCTCATGATCACCCAATGAGTTCTCATGGTGGAATTCACAAAACGCTCACGCGACTCAAAATGTTGTATTTTTGGCCAAGAATGGCAAAACAAGTCCGCGACTATGTGCTGGCGTGTGAAGTCTGCAAACTGACCAAAGCTCCGAATTACATACTTCGTCCACCCATGGGACAACAATTAACTTCTACCCGCATATTTCAGAGACTCTACGTTGACCTTTTAGGGCCTTACCCAAGGTCGCACTCAGGGAACGTGGGTTTGGTGATTGTGCTTGACCACCTGTCGAAGTTTCATTTCTTGGAACCAATTCGGACCTTTACTGCCAAAAAGATTGTCGAATTTCTAGAGAAGCGAGTTTTCGCAATTTTCGGTGTTCCCGAAATTATAACCTCTGACAATGGCGTACAATTCCGATCTAATAGGTTTAAAGATTTAGTACAAAAATATGGTGTCAAGCATAATTTAACTGCAAATTATTCTCCTCAAGCAAACGCTGTCGAACGTGTGAATCGTTCAATAATCGCAGCCGTTCGCGCTTATATTCATCCGGACCAAAAAGATTGGGATGAAAATTTATATGCGATAAGTGCCGCTCTCCGCAGCTCAGTTCACTCTTCTTCAGGTTTTTCACCATATTTTGTTGTGTTCGGACAAAATATGATATGTCATGCTAAAAGCTACGAACTTCTGCGAAAACTAAACATGCTGGAAGATCCCACAGCCGAGGTAAAACCTGAAGAGAGAACTGAGTTGATTCGAGAACAAGTGAGAGAGAATCTGCGTCAGGCATTTGAGAAAAATGAGAAAATCTACAACATGCGCTCACGTCCCGTGAGTTTTGAAGTTGGTCAGATTGTTTACCGAAGAAGTTTCGCCCAAAGCAAGGCCTCTGAGCATTTTAGCGCAAAGTTGGCAAACGTTTTCGAGAAAGCTAGGATCACTAAGAGGATGGGTTCGGCATACTATGAGCTGGCTGACATGGCGAACAAACGGCTTGGGGTATTTCACGCTAAAGATATTCGAGAATAGTGCCTTCAGTTCTTGTAACGAGTGATGGTCGGTTCCGAATAACTGTTTTGTAACGGCACCAAATCTCACCATTTGCGTTGTCGGGGTTGTTCACGATGTGGTGTATTTGTCATATCATTGTGGTATAACATTTTCACTCTTTACCACTTAGCGTGAACATACCATCGATAAAACCTTTTATTTGGTTCAGATACACAAGGTAATCTCAGGTGCACAGCATCGTGAACGACCCTAACTCGCAACGGTGTCAAAGTGTGGACTGACAATTTGCTGTTTGACCGCTGACGGATTTTAATTTGGCAGCTGACAATTTGCTGTTTGACAGCTGACACATTTCTAAACTTGGCAAATGTGACAGTTGACACGTTGTCAAACATGACAACTGACACTATTTCCACCTTTGAAAATCATGACTGTTTGTTTGCAACCCGTTTTGCCGTAGTCATTGTGTCACACAGCGGGTATGAGTTACAAAGTTGTATCATACACTTGCATAGTGCAAACGCTGAGAAGAAAGCTACTTGTGTGACAAAGGTTTTTTTTGGAGATTGGGTTGAGCAGAAAAACACGCGGTAGGAAAGGAAAGGATTTCTTGGTTTTTTTCGGGCAACATGTTTGAATTGTGGCTTACGTTCTGACAAAAATTTTAACGCAATTTTGTTTTGTTGAAATAATTTTCTATCAATGCTTTGCTAAAGGGTTTATTTATTTTGGTCAGGGGGAGAAGATGTTTGCTATTGGGAGGGTTTTTGTTATTTTTAGCCCCTGAACCCTCACGGAAGGGTGGGAAAAGTGTGGGCCGAGCTCGTCCACCAGAGCTCAAAGAGTAGGTATTGGATGATTTAGCCAGGGGTGCCCAAACGGTTTCCTGTATTTCTTTTTATATTTGTTTTACTTGATTGATATTTTCTAGTTTCAGAGAAAAATTTTTTTTTTGTATTCTTTATTTGGAATCACCGACGTGCGATGACTTATGCACGTGATATTTGTACGGCAAGGGTACACGTGGACGGCCACAAGACCCCACCCCACATCTCACCGAACTGCTAGCAATGGCTAACTAGCACGTGCAGCCGTGGCCAACCTAGTGTCCGCGGGTCACTGGACCGGGGCGATGGTACCACCTCTGTGAGTGAGCGGCCTTATAAATACTGGTCATCGAGAACCAGGGGCGCTGTAAAAAGGCGCCCTCAAACTAAATGCAAAGGGCCGCCCTCTCGCAGAGATGGTAGCACCGCTCCACAACAACCAAAATGTTAAAATTTTGAAATTTAAAATTCATTTTTTGAATTTTAACGTCCATGTTGACTCCAAATTTCGCCTCCGTTACAATGGTTTAGAAGTTATGGCTAAAAAATCAAAAAAATCGCACATAACCACGTCAAAAACTATGATTCATGTAAAAAATTTTAACTAAGATTCTTGAAAAAAATCAAATTCCAGAAAACTATTTTCTGAATATGCAGTCTTGTGTATATATGTATTAGAAACAATTTGGTGTATAAATCGTCCTTGTAGGATGTATGGTTTGGGAGTTATGACGGAAAAATCACATGTTTTTGGCCAGCTTCCACTCCAAAAAGTGTTCGACAACTCCTAAACTACAAGAGATAGAGCAAACGGCATTTGGACAATGGAGTATTCTTTCTTAAGGACGAGGACCTGGTGCTCATTTTAATGCATGAATCGTCCTTATCTGATATGTAGTTTTTATTTTAGAAAATAAATAAAAAAAATAAAAATTGACAAAAAAGGACACATGAAATTAACATGAAATCTAATTTTTAAAATTATTTTAAGGATACAGTCTTGTGGGCAGTAGCTTAAGGAACATTTTGATGCATAAATCGTCCTTTTATGATGTATGGTTTAGAAGTTATGGCTAAAAAATCAAAAAAATCACACATAACCACGTCAAAAACTAAGATTCATGTAAAAAATTTTAACTAAGATTCTTGAAAAAAATCAAATTCCAGAAAACTTTTTTCTGAATATGCAGTCTTGTGTATATATGTATTAGAAACAATTTGGTGTATAAATCGTCCTTGTAGGATGTACAGTTTGGGAGTTATGACGGAAAAAGCACATGTTTTTGGCCAGCTACCACTCCAAAAAGTGTTCTACAACTCCTAAACTACAAGAGATAAGCAAACGGCATTTGGACAAAGGAGTATCCCTTCTTAAGAACGAGGACCTGGTGCTCATTTTAATGCATGAATCGTCCTTACTTGATATGTAGTTTTTATTTTAGAAAATAAATAAAAAAAATTAAAAATAGACAAAAAAGGGCACATGAAATTAACATGAAATCTAATTTTTAAAATTATTTTAAGGATACAGTCATGTGGAAAGTAGCTTAAGGAACATTTTGATGCATAAATCGTCCTTTTATGATGTATGGTTTAGAAGTTATGGCTAAAAAATCAAAAAAATCGCAAAAAACCACGTCAAAAACTAAGATTCATGAAAAAAATTTTAACTAAGATTCTTGAAAAAAAATCAAATTCCAGAAAACTTTTTTCTGAATATGCAGTCTTGTGTATATATGTATTAGAAACAATTTGGTGTATAAATCGTCCTTGTAGGATGTATGGTTTGGGAGTTATGACGGAAAAAGCACATGTTTTTGGCCAGCTTCCACTCCAAAAAGTGTTCGACAACTCCTAAACTACAAGAGATAGAGCAAACGGCATTTGGACAATGGAGTATTCCTTCTTAAGGACGAGGACCTGGTGCTCATTTTAATGCATGAATCGTCCTTATCTGATATGTAGTTTTTATTTTAGAAAATAAATAAAAAAAATAAAAATTGACAAAAAAGGACACATGAAATTAACATGAAATCTAATTTTTAAAATTATTTTAAGGATACAGTCTTGTGGGCAGTAGCTTAAGGAACATTTTGATGCATAAATCGTCCTTTTATGATGTATGGTGTAGAAGTTATGGCTAAAAAATCAAAAAAATCGCACATAACCACGTCAAAAACTATGATTCATGTAAAAAATTTTAACTAAGATTCTTGAAAAAAATCAAATTCCAGAAAACTTTTTTCTGAATATGCAGTCTTGTGTATATATGTATTAGAAACAATTTGGTGTATAAATCGTCCTTGTAGGATGTATGGTTTGGGAGTTATGACGGAAAAAGCACATGTTTTTGGCCAGCTTCCACTCCAAAAAGTGTTCGACAACTCCTAAACTACAAGAGATAGAGCAAACGGCATTTGGACAATGGAGTATTCCTTCTTAAGGACGAGGACCTGGTGCTCATTTTAATGCATGAATCGTCCTTATCTGATATGTAGTTTTTATTTTAGAAAATAAATAAAAAAAATAAAAATTGACAAAAAAGGACACATGAAATTAACATGAAATCTAATTTTTAAAATTATTTTAAGGATACAGTCTTGTGGGCAGTAGCTTAAGGAACATTTTGATGCATAAATCGTCCTTTTATGATGTATGGTTTAGAAGTTATGGCTAAAAAATCGCAAAAAACCACGTCAAAAACTATGATTCATGTAAAAAATTTTAACTAAGATTCTTGAAAAAAAAATCAAATTCCAGAAAACTTTTTTCTGAATATGCAGTCTTGTGTATATATGTATTAGAAACAATTTGGTGTATAAATCGTCCTTGTAAGATGTATGGTTTGGGAGTTATGACGGAAAAAGCACATGTTTTTGGCCAGCTACCACTCCAAAAAGTGTTCTACAACTCCTAAACTACAAGAGATAGAGCAAACGGCATTTGGACAATGGAGGATTCCTTTTTAAGGACGAGGACCTGGTGCTCATTTTAATGCATGAATCGTCCTTATCTGTTATGTAGTTTTTATTTTAGAAAATAAATAAAAAAAATAAAAATTGACAAAAAAGGGCACATGAAATTAACATGAAATCTAATTTTTAAAATTATTTTAAGTATGCAGTCTTGTGGGCAGTAGCTTAAGGAACATTTTGATGCATAAATCGTCCTTTTACGATGTATTGTTTAGAAGTTATGGCTAAAAAATAAAAAATTGCAAAAAACCACGTCAAAAACTTTAATTCATGTAAAAAATTTTAACTAAGATTCTTGAAAAAAAATCAAATTCTAGAAAACTTTTTTCTGAATATGCAGTATTGTGTATATATGTATTAGAAACAATTTTTAAAATTATTTTAAGGATACAGTCTTGTGGGCAGTAGCTTAAGGAACATTTTGATGCATAAATCGTCCTTTTATGATGTATGGTTTAGAAGTTATGGCTAAAAAATCAAAAAAATCACACATAACCACGTCAAAAACTAAGATTCATGTAAAAAATTTAACTAAGATTCTTGAAAAAAATCAAATTCCAGAAAACTTTTTTCTGAATATGCAGTCTTGTGTATATATGTATTAGAAACAATTTGGTGTATAAATCGTCCTTGTAGGATGTATGGTTTGGGAGTTATGACGGAAAAAGCACATGTTTTTGGCCAGCTTCCACTCCAAAAAGTGTTCTACAACTCCTAAACTACAAGAGATAGAGCAAACGGCATTTGGACAATGGAGGATTCCTTTTTAAGGACGAGGACCTGGTGCTCATTTTAATGCATGAATCGTCCTTATCTGATATGTAGTTTTTATTTTAGAAAATAAATAAAAAAAATAAAAATTTACAAAAAAGGGCACATGAAATTAACATGAAATGTAATTTTTAAAATTATTTTAAGGATACAGTCTTGTGGGCAGTAGCTTAAGGAACATTTTGATGCATAAATCGTCCTTTTATGATGTATGGTTTAGAAGTTATGGCTAAAAAATCAAAAAAATCGCAAAAAACCACGTCAAAAACTAAGATTCATGTAAAAAATTTTAACTAAGATTCTTGAAAAAAATCAAATTCCAGAAAACTTTTTTCTGAATATGCAGTCTTGTGTATATATGTATTAGAAACAATTTGGTGTATAAATCGTCCTTGTAGGATGTACAGTTTGGGAGTTATGACGGAAAAAGCACATGTTTTTGGCCAGCTACCACTCCAAAAAGTGTTCTACAACTCCTAAACTACAAGAGATAGAGCAAACGGCATTTGGACAATGGAGGATTCCTTCTTAAGGACGAGGACCTGGTGCTCATTTTAATGCATGAATCGTCCTTATCTGATATGTAGTTTTTATTTTAGAAAATAAATAAAAAAAATAAAAATTGACAAAAAAGGGCACATGAAATTAACATGAAATCTAATTTTTAAAATTATTTTAAGGATACAGTCTTGTGGACAGTAGCTTAAGGAACATTTTGATGCATAAATCGTCCTTTTATGATGTATGGTTTAGAAGTTATGGCTAAAAAATCAAAAAAATCGCACATAACCACGTCAAAAACTATGATTCATGTAAAAAATTTTAACTAAGATTCTTGAAAAAAATCAAATTCCAGAAAACTTTTTTCTGAATATGCAGTCTTGTGTATATATGTATTAGAAACAATTTGGTGTATAAATCGTCCTTGTAGGATGTATGGTTTGGGAGTTATGACGGAAAAAGCACATGTTTTTGGCCAGCTTCCACTCCAAAAAGTGTTCGACAACTCCTAAACTACAAGAGATAGAGCAAACGGCATTTGGACAATGGAGTATTCTTTCTTAAGGACGAGGACCTGGTGCTCATTTTAATGCATGAATCGTCCTTATCTGATATGTAGTTTTTATTTTAGAAAATAAATAAAAAAAATAAAAATTGACAAAAAAGGACACATGAAATTAATATGAAATCTAATTTTTAAAATTATTATAAGGATACAGTCTTGTGGGCAGTAGCTTAAGGAACATTTTGATGCATAAATCGTCCTTTTATGATGTATGGTTTAGAAGTTATGGCTAAAAAATCAAAAAAATCACACATAACCACGTCAAAAACTAAGATTCATGTAAAAAATTTTAACTAAGATTCTTGAAAAAAATCAAATTCCAGAAAACTTTTTTCTGAATATGCAGTCTTGTGTATATATGTATTAGAAACAATTTGGTGTATAAATCGTCCTTGTAGGATGTATGGTTTGGGAGTTATGACGGAAAAAGCACATGTTTTTGGCCAGCTACCACTCCAAAAAGTGTTCTACAACTCCTAAACTACAAGAGATAAGCAAACGGCATTTGGACAATGGAGTATCCCTTCTTAAGAACGAGGACCTGGTGCTCATTTTAATGCATGAATCGTCCTTACCTGATATGTAGTTTTTATTTTAGAAAATAAATAAAAAAAATAAAAATTGACAAAAAATGGCACATGAAATTAACATGAAATCTAATTTTTAAAATTATTTTAAGGATACAGTCTTGTGGACAGTAGCTTAAGGAACATTTTGATGCATAAATCGTCCTTTTATGATGTATGGTTTAGAAGTTATGGCTAAAAAATCAAAAAAATCGCAAAAAACCACGTCAAAAACTAAGATTCATGAAAAAAATTTTAACTAAGATTCTTGAAAAAAATCAAATTCCAGAAAACTTTTTTCTGAATATGCAGTCTTGTGTATATATGTATTAGAAACAATTTGGTGTATAAATCGTCCTTGTAGGATGTATGGTTTGGGAGTTATGACGGAAAAAGCACATGTTTTTGGCCAGCTTCCACTCCAAAAAGTGTTCGACAACTCCTAAGCTACAAGAGATAGAGCAAACGGCATTTGGACAATGGAGTATTCCTTCTTAAGGACGAGGACCTGGTGCTCATTTTAATGCATGAATCGTCCTTATCTGATATGTAGTTTTTATTTTAGAAAATAAATAAAAAAAATAAAAATTGACAAAAAAGGACACATGAAATTAACATGAAATCTAATTTTTAAAATTATTTTAAGGATACAGTCTTGTGGGCAGTAGCTTAAGGAACATTTTGATGCATAAATCGTCCTTTTATGATGTATGGTTTAGAAGTTATGGCTAAAAAATCAAAAAAATCGCACATAACCACGTCAAAAACTATGATTCATGTAAAAAATTTTAACTAAGATTCTTGAAAAAAATCAAATTCCAGAAAACTTTTTTCTGAATATGCAGTCTTGTGTATATATGTATTAGAAACAATTTGGTGTATAAATCGTCCTTGTAGGATGTACAGTTTGGGAGTTATGACGGAAAAAGCACATGTTTTTGGCCAGCTACCACTCCAAAAAGTGTTCTACAACTCCTAAACTACAAGAGATAGAGCAAACGGCATTTGGACAAAGGAGTATCCCTTCTTAAGAACGAGGACCTGGTGCTCATTTTAATGCATGAATCGTCCTTACCTGATATGTAGTTTTTATTTTAGAAAATAAATAAAAAAAATAAAAATTGACAAAAAAGGGCACATGAAATTAACATGAAATCTAATTTTTAAAATTATTTTAAGGATACAGTCTTGTGGACAGTAGCTTAAGGAACATTTTGATGCAAAAATCGTCCTTTTATGATGTATGGTTTAGAAGTTATGGCTAAAAAATCAAAAAAATCGCACATAACCACGTCAAAAACTATGATTCATGTAAAAAATTTTAACTAAGATTCTTGAAAAAAATCAAATTCCAGAAAACTTTTTTCTGAATATGCAGTCTTGTGTATATATGTATTAGAAACAATTTGGTGTATAAATCGTCCTTGTAGGATGTATGGTTTGGGAGTTATGACGGAAAAAGCACATGTTTTTGGCCAGCTTCCACTCCAAAAAGTGTTCGACAACTCCTAAACTACAAGAGATAGAGCAAACGGCATTTGGACAATGGAGTTTTCCTTCTTAAGGACGAGGACCTGGTGCTCATTTTAATGCATGAATCGTCCTTATCTGATATGTAGTTTTTATTTTAGAAAATAAATAAAAAAAATAAAAATTGACAAAAAAGGACACATGAAATTAACATGAAATGTAATTTTTAAAATTATTTTAAGGATACAGTCTTGTGGGCAGTAGCTTAAGGAACATTTTGATGCATAAATCGTCCTTTTATGATGTATGGTTTAGAAGTTATGGCTAAAAAATCAAAAAATCGCAAAAAACCACGTCAAAAACTAAGATTCATGTAAAAAATTTTAACTAAGATTCTTGAAAAAAATCAAATTCCAGAAAACTTTTTTCTGAATATGCAGTCTTGTGTATATATGTATTAGAAACAATTTGGTGTATAAATCGTCCTTGTAGGATGTACAGTTTGGGAGTTATGACGGAAAAAGCACATGTTTTTGGCCAGCTACCACTCCAAAAAGTGTTCTACAACTCCTAAACTACAAGAGATAGAGCAAACGGCATTTGGACAAAGGAGTATCCCTTCTTAAGAACGAGGACCTGGTGCTCATTTTAATGCATGAATCGTCCTTACCTTATATGTAGTTTTTATTTTAGAAAATAAATAAAAAAAATAAAAATTTACAAAAAAGGGCACATGAAATTAACAAGAAAATCTAAATTTTAAAATTATTTTAAGGATACAGTCTTGTGGACAGTAGCTTAAGGAACATTTTGATGCATAAATCGTCCTTTTATGATGTATGGTTTAGAAGTTATGGCTAAAAAATCGCAAAAAACCACGTCAAAAACTATGATTCATGTAAAAAATTTTAACTAAGATTCTTGAAAAAAAAATCAAATTCCAGAAAACTTTTTTCTGAATATGCAGTCTTGTGTATATATGTATTAGAAACAATTTGGTGTATAAATCGTCCTTGTAGGATGTATGGTTTGGGAGTTATGACGGAAAAAGCACATGTTTTTGGCCAGCTACCACTCCAAAAAGTGTTCTACAACTCCTAAACTACAAGAGATAGAGCAAACGGCATTTGGACAATGGAGTATTCTTTCTTAAGAACGAGGACCTGGTGCTCATTTTAATGCATGAATCGTCCTTACCTGATATGTAGTTTTTATTTTAGAAAATAAATAAAAAAAATAAAAATTGACAAAAAATGGCACATGAAATTAACATGAAATCTAATTTTTAAAATTATTTTAAGGATACAGTCTTGTGGGCAGTAGCTTAAGGAACATTTTGATGCAAAAATCGTCCTTTTATGATGTATGCTTTAGAAGTTATGGCTAAAAAATCAAAAAAATCGCACATAACCTCGTCAAAAACTATGATTCATGTAAAAAATTTTAACTAAGATTCTTGAAAAAAATCAAATTCCAGAAAACTTTTTTCTGAATATGCAGTCTTGTGTATATATGTATTAGAAACAATTTGGTGTATAAATCGTCCTTGTAGGATGTATGGTTTGGGAGTTATGACGGAAAAAGCACATGTTTTTGGCCAGCTTCCACTCCAAAAAGTGTTCGACAACTCCTAAACTACAAGAGATAGAGCAAACGGCATTTGGACAATGGAGTATTCTTTCTTAAGGACGAGGACCTGGTGCTCATTTTAATGCATGAATCGTCCTTATCTGATATGTAGTTTTTATTTTAGAAAATAAATAAAAAAAATAAAAATTGACAAAAAAGGACACATGAAATTAACATGAACTATAATTTTTAAAATTATTTTAAGGATACAGTCTTGTGGGCAGTAGCTTAAGGAACATTTTGATGCATAAATTGTCCTTTTATGATGTATGGTTTAGAAGTTATGGCTAAAAAATCAAAAAAATCGCAAAAAAACCACGTCAAAAACTAAGATTCATGTAAAAAATTTTAACTATGATTCTTGAAAAAAATCAAATTCCAGAAAACTTTTTTCTGAATATGCAGTCTTGTGTATATATGTATTAGAAACGATTTGGTGTATAAATCGTCCTTGTAGGATGTACAGTTTGGGAGTTATGACGGAAAAAGCACAAGTTTTTGGCCAGCTACCACTCCAAAAAGTGTTCTACAACTCCTAAACTACAAGAGATAGAGCAAACGGCATTTGGACAAAGGAGTATCCCTTCTTAAGAACGAGGACCTGGTGCTCATTTTAATGCATGAATCGTCCTTACCTGATATGTAGTTTTTATTTTAGAAAATAAATAAAAAAAATAAAAATTGACAAAAAAGGGCACATGAAATTAACATGAAATCTAATTTTTAAAATTATTTTAAGGATACAGTCTTGTGGACAGTAGCTTAAGGAACATTTTGATGCATAAATCGTCCTTTTATGATGTATGGTTTAGAAGTTATGGCTAAAAAATCAAAAAAATCGCACATAACCACGTCAAAAACTATGATTCATGTAAAAAATTTTAACTAAGATTCTTGAAAAAAATCAAATTCCAGAAAACTTTTTTCTGAATATGCAGTCCTGTGTATATATGTATTAGAAACAATTTGGTGTATAAATCGTCCTTGTAGGATGTATGGTTTGGGAGTTATGACGGAAAAAGCACATGTTTTTGGCCAGCTTCCACTCCAAAAAGTGTTCGATAACTCCTAAACTACAAGAGATAGAGCAAACGGCATTTGGACAATGGAGGATTCCTTCTTAAGGACGAGGACCTGGTGCTCATTTTAATGCATGAATCGTCCTTATCTGATTTGTAGTTTTTATTTTAGAAAATAAATAAAAAAAATAAAAATTGACAAAAAAGGACACATGAAATTAACATGAAATGTAATTTTTAAAATTATTTTAAGGATACAGTCTTGTGGGCAGTAGCTTAAGGAACATTTTGATGCATAAATTGTCCTTTTATGATGTATGGTTTAGAAGTTATGGCTAAAAAATCAAAAAAATCGCAAAAAACCACGTCAAAAACTAAGATTCATGAAAAAAATTTTAACTAAGATTCTTGAAAAAAAATCAAATTCCAGAAAACTTTTTTCTGAATATGCTGTCTTGTGTATATATGTATTAGAAACAATTTGGTGTATAAATCGTCCTTGTAGGATGTATGGTTTGGGAGTTATGACGGAAAAAGCACATGTTTTTGGCCAGCTTCCACTCCAAAAAGTGTTCGACAACTCCTAAACTACAAGAGATAGAGCAAACGGCATTTGGACAATGGAGGATTCCTTCTTAAGGACGAGGACCTGGTGCTCATTTTAATGCATGAGTCGTCCTTATCTGTTATGAAGTTTTTATTTTAGAAAATAAATAAAAAAAATAAAAATTGACAAAAAAGGGCACATGAAATTAACATGAAATCTAATTTTTAAAATTATTTTAAGGATACAGTCTTGTGGGCAGTAGCTTAAGGAACATTTTGATGCATAAATCGTCCTTTTATGATGTATGGTTTAGAAGTTATGGCTAAAAAATCAAAAAAATCACACATAACCACGTCAAAAACTAAGATTCATGTAAATAATTTTAACTAAGATTCTTGAAAAAAATCAAATTCCAGAAAACTTTTTTCTGAATATGCAGTCTTGTGTATATATGTATTAGAAACAATTTGGTGTATAAATCGTCCTTGTAGGATGTACAGTTTGGGAGTTATGACGGAAAAAGCACATGTTTTTGGCCAGCTTCCACTCCAAAAAGTGTTCGACAACTCCTAAACTACAAGAGATAGAGCAAACGGCATTTGGACAATGGAGGATTCCTTCTTAAGGACGAGGACCTGGTGCTCATTTTAATGCATGAATCGTCCTTATCTGTTATGTAGTTTTTATTTTAGAAAATAAATAAAAAAAATAAAAATTGACAAAAAAGGGCACATGAAATTAACATGAAATCTAATTTTTAAAATTATTTTAAGGATACAGTCTTGTGGGCAGTAGCTTAAGGAACATTTTGATGCATAAATCGTCCTTTTACGATGTATGGTTTAGAAGTTATGGCTAAAAAATAAAAAATTGCAAAAAACCACGTCAAAAACTTTAATTCATGTAAAAAATTTTAACTAAGATTCTTGAAAAAAAATCAAATTCTAGAAAACTTTTTTCTGAATATTTAGTCTTGTGTATATATGTATTAGAAACAATTTGGTGTATAAATCGTCCTTGTAGGATGTATGGTTTGGGAGTTATGACGGAAAAAGCACATGTTTTTGGCCAGCTTCCACTCCAAAAAGTGTTCGACAACTCCTAAACTACAAGAGATAGAGCAAACGGCATTTGGACAATGGAGGATTCCTTCTTAAGGACGAGGACCTGGTGCTCATTTTAATGCATGAGTCGTCCTTATCTGTTATGTAGTTTTTATTTTAGAAAATAAATAAAAAAAATAAAAATTGACAAAAAAGGGCACATGAAATTAACATGAAATCTAATTTTTAAAATTATTTTAAGGATACAGTCTTGTGGGCAGTAGCTTAAGGAACATTTTGATGCATAAATCGTCCTTTTATGATGTATGCTTTAGAAGTTATGGCTAAAAAATCAAAAAAATCACACATAACCACGTCAAAAACTAAGATTCATGTAAATAATTTTAACTAAGATTCTTGAAAAAAATCAAATTCCAGAAAACTTTTTTCTGAATATGCAGTCTTGTGTATATATGTATTAGAAACAATTTGGTGTATAAATCGTCCTTGTAGGATGTACAGTTTGGGAGTTATGACGGAAAAAGCACATGTTTTTGGCCAGCTTCCACTCCAAAAAGTGTTCGACAACTCCTAAACTACAAGAGATAGAGCAAACGGCATTTGGACAATGGAGAATTCCTTCTTAAGGACGAGGACCTGGTGCTCATTTTAATGCATGAATCGTCCTTATCTGTTATGTAGTTTTTATTTTAGAAAATAAATAAAAAAAATAAAAATTGACAAAAAAGGGCACATGAAATTAACATGAAATCTAATTTTTAAAATTATTTTAAGGATACAGTCTTGTGGGCAGTAGCTTAAGGAACATTTTGATGCATAAATCGTCCTTTTATGATGTATGGTTTAGAAGTTATGGCTAAAAAATAAAAAATTGCAAAAAACGACGTCAAAAACTTTAATTCATGTAAAAAATTTTAACTAAGATTCTTGAAAAAAAATCAAATTCTAGAAAACTTTTTTCTGAATATGCAGTCTTGTGTATATATGTATTAGAAACAATTTGGTGTATAAATCGTCCTTGTAGGATGTATGGTTTGGGAGTTATGACGGAAAAAGCACATGTTTTTGGCCAGCTTCCACTCCAAAAAGTGTTCGACAACTCCTAAACTACAAGAGATAGAGCATTTGGACAATGGAGGATTCCTTCTTAAGGACGAGGACCTGGTGCTCATTTTAATGCATGAATCGTCCTTATCTGTTATGTAGTTTTTATTTTAGAAAATAAATAAAAAAAATAAAAATTGACAAAAAAGGGCACATGAAATTAACATGAAATCTAATTTTTAAAATTATTTTAAGGATACAGTCTTGTGGGCAGTAGCTTAAGGAACATTTTGATGCATAAATCGTCCTTTTATGATGTATGCTTTAGAAGTTATGGCTAAAAAATCAAAAAAATCACACATAACCACGTCAAAAACTAAGATTCATGTAAATAATTTTAACTAAGATTCTTGAAAAAAATCAAATTCCAGAAAACTTTTTTCTGAATATGCAGTCTTGTGTATATATGTATTAGAAACAATTTGGTGTATAAATCGTCCTTGTAGGATGTATGGTTTGGGAGTTATGACGGAAAAAGCACATGTTTTTGGCCAGCTTCCACTCCAAAAAGTGTTCGACAACTCCTAAACTACAAGAGATAGAGCAAACGGCATTTGGACAAAGGAGTATCCCTTCTTAAGGACGAGGACCTGGTGCTCATTTTAATGCATGAATCGTCCTTATCTGATATGTAGTTTTTATTTTAGAAAATAAATAAAAAAATAAAAATTGACAAAAAAGGGCACATGAAATTAACATGAAATCTAATTTTTAAAATTATTTTAAGGATACAGTCTTGTGGGCAGTAGCTTAAGGAACATTTTGATGCATAAATCGTCCTTTTATGATGTATGCTTTAGAAGTTATGGCTAAAAAATCAAAAAAATCACACATAACCACGTCAAAAACTAAGATTCATGTAAATAATTTTAACTAAGATTCTTGAAAAAAATCAAATTCCAGAAAACTTTTTTCTGAATATGCAGTCTTGTGTATATATGTATTAGAAACAATTTGGTGTATAAATCGTCCTTGTAGGATGTACAGTTTGGGAGTTATGACGGAAAAAGCACATGTTTTTGGCCAGCTTCCACTCCAAAAAGTGTTATAAAACTCCTAAACTACAAGAGATAGAGCAAACGGCATTTGGACAATGGAGGATTCCTTCTTAAGGACGAGGACCTGGTGCTCATTTTAATGCATGAATCGTCCTTATCTGTTATGTAGTTTTTATTTTAGAAAATAAATAAAAAAAATAAAAATCGACAAAAATGGGCACATGAAATTAACATGAAATCTAATTTTTAAAATTATTTTAAGGATACAGTCTTGTGGGCAGTAGCTTAAGGAACATTTTGATGCATAAATCGTCCTTTTATGATGTATGCTTTAGAAGTTATGGCTAAAAAATCAAAAAAATCACACATAACCACGTCAAAAACTAAGATTCATGTAAATAATTTTAACTAAGATTCTTGAAAAAAATCAAATTCCAGAAAACTTTTTTCTGAATATGCAGTCTGTGTATATATGTATTAAAAACAATTTGGTGTATAAATCGTCCTTGTAGGATGTATGGTTTGGGAGTTATGACGGAAAAAGCACATGTTTTTGGCCAGCTTCCACTCCAAAAAGTGTTATAAAACTCCTAAACTACAAGAGATAGAGCAAACGGCATTTGGACAATGGAGGATTCCTTTTTAAGGACGAGGACCTGGTGCTCATTTTAATGCATGAATCGTCCTTATCTGATATGTAGTTTTTATTTTAGAAAATAAATAAAAAAAATAAAAATTGACAAAAAAGGGCACATGAAATTAACATGAAATCTAATTTTAACATGAAATCAGAAAACTTTTTTCTGAATATGCAGTCTTGTGTATATATGTATTAGAAACAATTTGGTGTATAAATCGTCCTTGTAGGATGTATGGTTTGGGAGTTATGACGGAAAAAGCACATGTTTTTGGCCAGCTTCCACTCCAAAAAGTGTTCTACAACTCCTAAACTACAAGAGATAGAGCAAACGGCATTTGGACAATGGAGTATTCCTTCTTAAGGACGAGGACCTGGCGCTCATTTTAATGCATGAATCGTCCTTATCTGATATGTAGTTTTTATTTTAGAAAATAAATAAAAAAAATAAAAATTGACAAAAAAGGGCACATGAAATTAACATGAAATCTAATTTTTAAATTATTTTAAGGATACAGTCTTGTGGGCAGTAGCTTAAGGAACATTTTGATGCATAAATCGTCCTTTTATGATGTATGGTTTAGAAGTTATGGCTAAAAAATCAAAAAAATCGCACATAACCACGTCAAAAACTATGATTTCATGAAAAAAATTTTAACTAAGATTCTTGAAAAAAAATCAAATTCCAGAAAACTTTTTTCTGAATATGTAGTCTTGTGTATATATGTATTGGAAACAATTTGGTGTATAAATCGTCCTTGTAGGATGTATGGTTTGGGAGTTATGACGGAAAAAGTACATGTTTTTGGCCAGCTTCCACTCCAAAAAGTGTTCTACATTTCCTAAACTACAAGAGATAGAGCAAACGGCATTTGGACAATGGAGTATTCCTTCTTAAGGGCGAGGACCTGGTGCTCATTTTAATGCATGAATCGTCCTTATCTGATATGTAGTTTTTATTTTAGAAAATAAATAAAAAAAATAAAAATTGACAAAAAAGGACACATGAAATTAACATGAAATGTAATTTTTAAAATTATTTTAAGGATACAGTCTTGTGGGCAGTAGCTTAAGGAACATTCTGATGCATAAATCATCCTTTTATGATGTATGGTTTAGAAGTTATGGCTAAAAAATAAAAAAAATCGCAAAAAACCACGTCAAAAACTATGATTCATGTAAAAAATTTTAACTAAGATTCTTGAAAAAAAATCAAATTCCAGAAAACTTTTTTCTGAATATGTAGTCTTGTGTATATATGTATTAGAAACAATTTGGTGTATAAATCGTCCTTGTAGGATGTATGGTTTGGGAGTTATGACGGAAAAAGCACATGTTTTTGGCCAGCTTCCACTCCAAAAAGTGTTCTACATTTCCTAAACTACAAGAGATAGAGCAAACGGCATTTGGACAATGGAGTATTCCTTCTTAAGGGCGAGGACCTGGTGCTCATTTTAATGCATGAATCGTCCTTATCTGATATGTAGTTTTTATTTTAGAAAATAAATAAAAAAAATAAAAATTGACAAAAAAGGACACATGAAATTAACATGAAATGTAATTTTTAAAATTATTTTAAGGATACAGTCTTGTGGGCAGTAGCTTAAGGAACATTCTGATGCATAAATCATCCTTTTATGATGTATGGTTTAGAAGTTATGGCTAAAAAATAAAAAAAATCGCAAAAAACCACGTCAAAAACTATGATTCATGTAAAAAATTTTAACTAAGATTCTTGAAAAAAAATCAAATTCCAGAAAACTTTTTTCTGAATATGTAGTCTTGTGTATATATGTATTAGAAAATATTTGGTGTATAAATCGTCCTTGTAGGATGTATGGTTTGGGAGTTATGACGGAAAAAGCACATGTTTTTGGCCAGCTTCCACTCCAAAAAGTGTTCTACAACTCCTAAACTACAAGAGATAGAGCAAACGGCATTTGGACAAAGGAGTATCCCTTCTTAAGGACGAGGACCTGGTGCTCATTTTAATGCATGAATCGTCCTTACCTGATATGTAGTTTTTATTTTAGAAAATAAATAAAAAAAATAAAAATTTACAAAAAAGGGCACATGAAATTAACATGAAATCTAATTTTTAAAATTATTTTAAGGATACAGTCTTGTGGACAGTAGCTTTAAGAACATTTTGATGCATAAATCGTCCTTTTATGATGTATGGTTTAGAAGTTATGGCTAAAAAATCGAAAAAAACCACGTCAAAAACTATGATTCATGTAAAAAATTTTAACTAAGATTCTTGAAAAAAAAATCAAATTCCAGAAAACTTTTTTCTGAATATGCAGTCTTGTGTATATATGTATTAGAAACAATTTGGTGTATAAATCGTCCTTGTAGGATGTATTGTTTGGGAGTTATGACGGAAAAAGCACATGTTTTTGGCCAGGTACCACTCCAAAAAGTGTTCTACAACTCCTAAACTACAAGAGATAGAGCAACCGGCATTTGGACAAAGGAGTATCCCTTCTTAAGGACGAGGACCTGGTGCTCATTTTAATGCATGAATCGTCCTTATCTGATATGTAGTTTTTATTTTAGAAAATAAATAAAAAAAATAAAAATTGACAAAAAAGGGCACATGAAATTAACATGAAATCTAATTTTTTAAAATTATTTTAAGGATACAGTCTTGTGGGCAGTAGTTTAAGGAACATTTTGATGCATAAATCGTCCTTTTATGATGTATGGTTTAGAAGTTATGGCTAAAAAATCAAAAAAATCGCAAAAAACCACGTCAAAAACTATGATTCATGTAAAAAATTTTAACTAAGATTCTTGAAAAAAATCAAATTCCAGAAAACTTTTTTCTGAATATGCAGTCTTGTGTATATATGTATTAGAAACAATTTGGTGTATAAATCGTCCTTGTAGGATGTATGGTTTGGGAGTTATGACGGAAAAAGCACATGTTTTTGGCCAGCTTCCACTCCAAAAAGTGTTCTACAACTCCTAAACTACAAGAGATAGAGCAAACGGCATTTGGACAAAGGAGTATCCCTTCTTAAGGACGAGGACCTGGTGCTCATTTTAATGCATGAATCGTCCTTATCTGATATGTAGTTTTATCATTATTAAATTAATTATTATTAAATTATCATTATTAAATTAAATTCATTGATCAACCTTACAGAACTGTGAAAATTGGCATTTATCGCAACAATTAAATCCATTGATCAACCATACGGAACTATGAAACTTGCCATTTAATTCTCCCGATGATGCAAAAGTATCGTATTCTTCAAACTTTTAAAAAAATGGCAATAATCATATACGAGGTTAATACGTCTGCATTTACATATAACTGACCTCTAAACATAGTAATAAAATACAGAAATGTTCACTTTTTACATTGAACAAAAACATAAAAATATGTAAACCTCTTGTGCTTTAATAATGCTTTAAAAACCAAAAAAAGGTCATCAAAATATACCCAATAAAAGCATGTACAGAAGACAATAGTCACATATTGTATTAAATAAATACCTTAAACTTCATAAAATAAATTAATAACTTGTAAATATTTAATAAAAAAATAATAACATCGTTTCAATATATGCTATTATACAATTATATAAATTATACTCACATGAAATTTTACTCAAAAGTAATATATATAAAATAATTCATATATATTATGAATGTTTAAAACTGTATATATATATTATGTTTAAAACTGTTTATTTTTAAAATGTTTAAAATGCTTAAAACCAACCAATTAAGAAATGCATGATAAAAATGCTCACAACAAATTTCGTCACAATATTACATTTGTACAAAATTATTCTAATAAATGTTGAAAATTTTATCATTGCATTTTAATTACGTGATAAACAAAGAATATAAAAATATATAAAAAAATAAAATGTTCCAAATGAAATTGTTTTACTCGGATTAATTATATACATTTCAACATAAAATCTATCTGAAATAAATTTCTTAATATAACGAAATGGAATTCTTAAATATTTTCCAATTGAATCAAAATATACTTTTGATTATGCTTGCAGGGTTTTCTGATTGGGCAGGTAGGTATAATTTTGTTGGTGGTTTAAGATAACCTAATAAGAATACTAATAAAATTATAAGTATATGTGTATATAATAATAAATATAATATTAATATATATCTATTCTATTCTATATTCTATACTATATATTTATATATATATACATGCATCTACGATCAATGGTTTTGTCGTAAAATTGACATTTAAATAAAAAATAAAATCATTTTCTTAAATAAATTTCTTAAAATAAAATCATGACTGCTTGCAACTTTGGTATCTTTTAATAAAATACCGACATAAAAACAATTTCAACAACATTAAAGCAAATGGGTAACAAGCAATTTTCTTCTCTTCATGAAAAAAAAACATATTTGCAACTCCTTATTAAAGAATAATTATTTCTTTAGCCGAATCAGAATTCCGTCTTTTTATTCGGCTAATGAAAAAAATTATTATTTGCAGATGCAACCAAAATCTAGCTAGAATAAAATCGCAACAACAATGTCCAGCTGGAAACAACATCAATTCGTCAAACACAAGAAGATCCCAAATATTAACACAAAAAAATAAGCTGTAAAAGTTGTGGCAAATAGAAGTTACATTTTCATTCACATACATACTTATAATATTGTTTTCTTCTCCTTTCGTTACTTGTCGTATTCATTTTCATGTTTACTTCTTCTTACTCACAGCAATGCGTCAATAACGAGTACAAAAACTCGTTGGTTGTCATTGTTTTGGTTTTTCTGTCTGTGGATGGCTGATAGTCTGGAAAGAAGTTGGAACGCTGGATGAAGCAATCTCTTGGTATAATTTATACTCGTTGTACAGTGTATGTGTACTGCGGTATGTTTCGTGAATTGAGTGAATGAGACGGACAATATTTTTTGACACTTGCATCGTTCTGTCAGCCGAAGTAATAGATAAAAAAATTTACTAATATTGAATGTTTAATTAAAAGCTATTTTTATTGATAATTTCAGTGAGGTTCGTAAAGTTTATGATATAAACAACTATACAAACATGCGTTGTGTTGTAAAATACTGTTCAAGTAGTCAGAACTTGAAGAATAATGTGGTTTCCTTCCATAGGTAAGTATATGAACACCACACAAATTTATTTATAATGAATTATGTTTAAAAAAGTTATTTAAAGTGATAATTTGTTCATTTCCAATTGGAAATAAGTGAAAAAAAGCAAATTGTAGTACGTTGTTTCCGCGCCAATTTTAAGGGATTGAAATGTCAAAGTATTTCAGGGGCGTATTCAATTTACATATTTCTACACATTTTAAGGGCGCTCGTGTTTTCAGTGAACCAATTTTGGTCATAAATGCAGTTAATGGCCAACGCGTAAATAATTTTTTTCTTATGTTTATTGAAAGTATTTGGGCTCCTTAGTCCAAAATAGAGGTGGGTAACTCAGTGCTGTGCTATGGCACTGTGCTGACTCCCTGTAGTGTGTAATGTGTGCTAGCACACTACGTTGACTCACATAGTGGCACAATAGCACGCAAAGAGCAGAGCTTTGACGAACTTTTGAGCTTAAAGTTACTTTTGTATGCTGTGTTGGGATGAATAGCAGAGTGTTGTGCTAAGCTTCTTCACTGATACTCATTGGTTATCGCTACTGTGCACTGCATTACTTACATGTTGTAAGTTTTTGCTAGTACAGTTGATTTTGCTTTTACTTTGGTTTACTTGCAATAATTGACAATATGCAATTTGTGAATATTGTAAACAAATCAATAGAAAAGGGTGTTAGCACTCTATTTGTTATCGACACTTTTGTGAGTGCTTTGTTCGATTGTGGCACAATTGTGCTAGCACAGTGTGCTGACACACAAGGGTGCACATGTGCTGGTGAGTCAACACACAAAAAATTGTACTATTACCCACCTCTAGTCCAAAAGTGTAATAATAAAATGTCGGTCTCAAATGGCTTAGGAGATAAAATTTCGCGAAAGTTTCCAAATTAAGTTTTAAATCAAAGGGGTATTTGTAAAATCCTTCAAAATCAGTTAAAGACGTTTGCATTATTGCTGAAAAAGAACTACGCGTATGAACAAAATTATTAGATAAAGACAAATCTATTTTGCATAAGATGTATTACAATAGAACTGTGTTGAACACACTGTTGAATTCGTTACGTTTTTCTTTTGTATGCTAATAAGCATCCGTGTGAGCTCGACGCAAAAACGCAATGATAAATATTAGAAAGAAACAAATATATATTCTTTCCTTCATTCCTTTTTACTATTTTTTGAGTTATGAAAACCATTTTGAATTAGTCGTTATTCTGTTCTTTTGTTAATATTCATTCTGTTGAAAAGAGTACATGAGGCAAATAGCAAAATAAGAAAGAAAATTAAATCGAAATAAAAACATTAAAAATTATATTCAAAATTGTTTTATATTGCTTGAGGATATTCCAATACACACAACACTCTCTGCTTGGCAAAAATATATTTGAGGGTCATTTTAAGTCTTCCCGTCATTTTAATATTGTAGTAAAATCTTTAATTGAAATATTTTTAAGAACTAGATATTTGTATATATCCAAAAGGAATAATGAAAAGCCAACTATTAAGAAAAAGTTGCATAAAACAATTAATTTTAAAGGTGTTTAGAAAAAAATTAATTTTATTTATCTTCACTTAATTTTTTTAAATCTATTTTTTTATATATAATTTTTTAATTTATAATTATTTATAATTTTATTAATACAGGTAATTAAATGCATGAATATAAATGAACACAAACCTAAATAAATAGCTTTTACCTTAAGTTTTTAACTTTACTAATATTCTTTTTCCTTTCCTTTCCAAATTGTATACCTCAAGGGTGGTGTGGAAATACAATCTGTTATTGTTATTGGATAAGAACAAACAAGATATCGAAAACTTTAAACCGTAATCTGTAAATATGTGATTATCATCAGAAACAGTTTGGGCCTTTTTTTGTGATGCAACCGAATGCGGCCGTGTTTGAATGTTCATGTATTTGTGCGAATCAACACCAATATGGAAAATGCCGCACTTTTGTGCTACTACACCACTTCCTTATATTTTACTTCTTTACGAAGCTCAGATTCAATTCCATCTCGTCATCGTTAAGAGTAAGTATATCAAAAAATTTAGAGTAAAAATAAGTGGGTCTCCGTTTTCAGATTTTTCTAAAATCTCATTATTGTACATCATCCAATATCATATAAGAAGTGTAAGAGTTTATAGAAAGTTTTACTTGAAAGGACATGTGTTATTAACTTGTACTTGCAAACCTACTTTTAGAGTGGCCACACGCCAAATGGTGCTCGCTGACAATCTCAATAATAAGCAGTGTTCAAGCTCGATGCATATCCAAGATATAAAAAAATCTAAATATCATTCAAAAGCACCATTTTTCTTATAACAACTTCACATTTTTCTTGCACACAAGCTTAAAGTCTGTCCAACCCAGTGCATACAATCTTATTTTCTGTCTATCAAGCTGTCTCTTTTTTTTCTCTCAGTACTGATGATATTGCTGCTGCTTCTGTCACCTTCATTTACATTCGCACTGTGAGTGAGTGACTGAGTTTAATTTATTTCTGAAATGCATTTCAATTTAAAATGAAATCAAATATTTTATGCCATCCCGTGTTGAGCAGCTGTTGCTTTTCTTCCGGTTATGCAGTTTCTTTCCGCACCAAGCAACAACGACATCTGTGTGCATTGACTGCAATTACATGCAAAATGATGTTATATAACCAACATAACCTCAGTTTGTTTAACTTAAAATGTTTTTCGCAAACAGCGATGAGAAATTTAATGAAAAATTTTGTATTAATTTCTTAAGCTTACAAGATAAAGAATTTAATTAGAGCTTTTATGGGAGGATACAAGAGTGTAAAACTTAAATGGACCTAAATACATATAAAATAAAAAATTATTAAAAGTCATCGTGTGAGAAACTTCAACAAGCTTTCAAAGCAGCACAAGATAAAATATCACAAGCTCTCAAATATTAACTTTAAGAGCATCACTAGTATAAAATTTACTTTTATCCCGGAGAGATTTTTTTCGATCAATATATAAAGAATTGAAATATTACCAGAAAATATTTTTTTACAGCGTGAATCAAAATAACTGTCGCACTTGTTTTATGCCATAAATCAAAAGCACTGTGTAAACTTTATTAAACTAAAATTTTTATTTTTTATCATAAGCATTATTTATAACTCTTCATCATAAAATTGGAATCTTTCATTGGAATCTGATATTTTCATTGATCATCGCTTAAGTTTATCTACCGTCATGTGTTTATGTTCGTTAGTTTGCTCAGCATTATACACCAAATAGAAAGTCCAGGGGGCTTAGGTCAGGGGATGACGGAGGGCATTCCTTCAACAGAAATAAAACATGGCAAATTTGCTCTGCACCACCTTTGAACGATTTTTGCCTTTTGTGCTTTAAAAGAATTTTGCTGAAAACAAAAACTCTCTCTGTAAATTTGCTTGGCAAACCGCATAAGATAGTTCTTTAAAACATGTTTTAAGTAATATTCCGAATTATTTTAACGCCTTTTTTGATAAGAGAAGGTGCAATTTGCCTTTTTCGGACAAAGCGCCCCAAACCATGCATTCGGAAAATATGATACTGCAACCTGCGTGCCGGCAAAGGACTTATTTCCTTTCGCAATATTATTATTATTATTTTTGAAACGGTTCATGCCACAAGTTTACAATTAATGCCAGAGTCGTAAAAAAACAACATATGTTTTCCAGTGTTGCTTCTTTTTGTGTAATTGGAGTTAATATAGATGCGACAGTTACTTTGATTCACGCTGTACATTATTTCCAGACACATGTGTTCATCTATACAGTGGCCTTAAAATAGGGCTACGATAAATAGTCGTCTCGAAACCAGGATACAGCAAAGAAAAAAAAGCCTACATTAATACACGAATATAGTAATTTTTTTTTTATCACAATTTATTGCTGAGGTATTCCTAATATAGCGATCAAGTACTTATGCAATATTTTATATCAATAAAAAAGCTTATATCAAACGGTTGTTAATAATAAAAAATCTGTATAAAAATAAAATAATATGTTTTTAATCCATTTTACAAAAGCAAACTTAAATCATAAGCTTCAAGTACCCAGCAAAAAAAGTCTTGCATTCCATCCCTTCCACTTTCATACCCAGAAGGCATTCTTTTAACATATGCATGTCATTGGGAGGAATGCTTTCCTTTGTCTTCTCTAGAAGTGCTTCCAGAACTTTTTCAATGGAAGATTTCTTTGAGTCCTTCAATGAAAGGATTCTAATAGGTGTTTTCCAGAAGAACTTTAAGAAGGCATTCCATGGAATGAAATGATTTTTGTGTTTAGGGGGGCCTAAAAATCTCCACGAAAAATATCTTTTTTCCCGATTTTCTCGCGATTTGAGTGTTGGAAATGAGAAGTGTTTGGGTTTTGTTGGGGGTTTAAAAAAAATCCACGTATAATATCCCCTTTTCCCGTTTGAAGCAGGAAGTGGTTGCGTTTTTTTGGATGTTTGAAAAATCCCACAGAAAATTAAAAAATACATCAAAAAAATAATTGCAATTAAATGCTATTTGAATGTCTTTGAAAAGTGGTTTATGAGAATGCTTCTTGAAAGCACTTCTTGATAAGGCTTAGAAGAAGCACAATTGGATCTATAGAATGTCTTCGGGAAGCAGTGTCCCTAAGAATGCATGCCATATTTGTAACAAAAATTTTGCTGGGTAATTACGGCGGAAAACTTATATATGTATTTTACCACCTACGATCAGAAATGGTCGATCTCTACCAACTTTAAAACGGAAAAAACTAAAACCGCGAAATTTTATTGTAATTTCAGTGAATTTTTCAAATTTTCCCAGTGATTTTTACTGTTTTTTTCAGTAAAGTTAACTATTTTCCCCAATAAAATTTTACATTTTTTTTTATAAAGTTTTACAGTGTTCCTTCCACGTTAAACCTTGCTTTTAATAATTTTGACAAGTAAAATTTTATGTTTAAAATAAAATAGTAGATACGCATCACTATAAAACTGATTGCAAAACAATAAAATCGTAACGTTTGTTACGTAACGTATTATATTATGGTTTGTATAAAAATAATTAAAAAATATATTTCAACAATACAATTATGAATTTATAGCAACACTATTACAGGTTATATAAAAATAACTTTAATAAAAAAAAACTCCTGCACGCTTCGCAGATTTTATCATTTATATTGATGCAGACAGGAACCACTTCTACTTTGTGTATCGTAACGCGTCCTTTTTTGTTTGCTTATATCTTTGGATAGTAATTTCGATCGCTACTATTAGACTGCTATCCAAAAATCCAAACATGACGAAAAAACTTAAAACGTTTCTTTGCTTTTATTAATTTTTAATAACAAAAAAGGCGTACGAACGTTACGTGCGCAACAATGGAAATGCCCATTTGTACGATTAAGCTTACTGTAAAATTAATGAAAGCTTTTAACAGCTTTTGCAGACTCGTATTCAAGCACTCAATTCTGTGTTAGCTCATATGTGCGTTTATACTGCTGTTTCGATATGTGTGCTTACATTTACAAATATATGTTTACACATCGTTTCCTGTCTTAATTTTAATTATTTCCTATATTAATTGTTGAACTGCTTCAAATGCTGCAACTTTATGTATAACAGCTACTTTTATGCACTACAAAAATATGCATATACATATACCTATACTTTATACATATACCTATACTTTAGAGTGGTCGCTATTTTTAATGTTTAAAATACCGGATCCACACATTTTTATAGCACTCCCCCCCCCGCATACTGCATAACAGGTACATATAAACTTTGTCACTTCATTTTTAACACCGATAAGGAGGCGTGGCAGTCATAGAATAGTATATATTCTTTATCAGCATCATCTCCTGACTTTATTTAGTCATGTCCGTCTGTGATTACGATTACAGCCATCATTTTTAAGCTATCGTAACAATACTAACTTTTTATTCAAAAGTCGAAATCAAGTTTGAAAACCAGCCAAATCGGATAAAAACCACACCTACCTCCCATACAAAGGGCATTCACCAAAAGGGCATTCACCAAAATGGCAAAAAAAATTAATGTATCACAAATATCCAGAGACCGTACTAAGTATGCATTTTATAATAAAAAGCACAAAATAATAATTATCTTTTGACCTTTTTAAATTTTGAGTAATAAATAATAATTATTTCTGCTTAAGCCAAGAATAAAAATCAAAATCAGCCTGGCGCACAAAATAACCAGTAATTTTTGATTTTTATTTTTTAAGACAAAAATAAAAAGCAAAACTTGCCCGATATTTTTTTGAGCACAAAATAACTGGTAAGTTTTGATTTTTATTTTTTAAAGCAAAAATAAAAAGTAAAACTTGCTCGATATTTTTTTGAGCACAAAATAACTGGTAAATATTTATTTTTATTTTTCAAGCTAAAAAAAAAAGAAAATTTAGGAAAAACCCTAATTTTGCTATTCATTCACTACAGTTTTGGTTCTCTACCCTACACTTAAATCTTAATTTTGCTTTTAATTTTTGACTTAAAAAATAAAAAACAATATTAACAAGTTATTTAGTGCTCGAAAAATTGTTGGTCAAATTTTGATTTTTATTTTTGCCTTAAAAAAACTAAAATCAAAACTTACCAGCTATTTTGTGCTTAAAAAGATATCAGGAAAACTTTACTTTTTTTTTTTTTGCTTTGAAAAATAAAAATCAAATCTTACCAGTTATTTTGTGACCAAAAAAATATCGGGCAAGTTTTGCTTTTTATTTTTGCCTTAAAAAATAATAATCCAAAATTAATGCTTTTTTGTGCTTAAAAAATTTCGGGTCAATTTTTCTTTTTATTTTTGCCTTAAAAAATAAAAAGCAGAAATAATTATTATCTATTGCTCAAAATTTAAACAGTCAAAATTTTAAAAATCAATAAGAAATAAAGTTCTACAATGTTAGAGGATTCTATTGGTACCTTCAAAACGGCGGCACGACAATTTTTGCAAAATGCATTTTTGGTTGAAAAGGTACAAATAATTATTATTTACAGTCTCCGCAAATATTAGCCTCTGCACTATCAGTATGAAATTTGTAAAAACGCCTACCTCCCATAGAAAGTGACTTTATGAAAACGATAAAATCTCCTTAAACTCCACAAAAATGCAATGGCTTTAAATTTTGAAAATTAGTTATAATCTTAACAATGCACTCGATGTTTGAAATTTAATAAAAAAACAAGAAAACTCCGTTTAACTCCCTCACAAAGTGATGTCATCATAAAAGCAGAACCTTCAAAAATTTCAAAAAATCAATAGGGGTACTCACGATGTGGTATATTTGCCATTGTATTGTGTATTTTGGATAATTTTGATATTTGTAGTAAATTTTGTACAATTACAAAAACAATATGCATAGTATGCAAAATACAACCCTGTGTCAAAAATACAACGATGGAACTCTATTGTATTTTTTGTAAATTTCGTTTGGTATTAGATCAGCTGATCGTAAAGCATTTCTACTCAGCTTGGAGGAAGCTACCGGCTACGCTGTGAGTTTATTTAATAAAAATAAATGTAATTAAGTGTTTCGTTTTAATTTTTGTTTTATTTCCTTTAGTTAACTTTCAATTTAAATAAATATTTTCAAACAAAAGTACATACAAAAACTAGCTGATTTTAAAAATACAAAACTTTAGTGAAGGTTCGATCACAATAAGTTGTAAGTATTGTAAATTTTGTAAAAATTTATCACAAATACATCATATCGTGAATACCCCTAATGTTTCAAGTCAATATTTTGCACATACGCTTTGATAATTAAAATATAGTCTGAGTGCACAGTGTAACGAAATGAATAAAATTAGGTATGCAAATAAAGTCATAAATTCGTTAAAGTATGCAAATTTGTAGTTTATGTGAGTCTTTCCAGCATTTTGTGATATCTTTGTGGTATTTATGATAGAACGGAACGTGAGCATAGTGCAATTCGGTTAAACACATAAGAATACATTTTTTAACAAAAATGTAGAGTGGCACCTTTTCACCTTTTATATTTTTTTTTCGTTTAAAAATTTTTTTTTTTTCTTTTTTGAACTGAGTATTTTCTTTCAAGACCATTTTACGGTATGAAGGACGATAGATAGCAATTTTGGGATTTAGCACTAATATATTCAATTTTCTATCAACTATCATATATCTCAAATTCAGGATGGAACTTTTTGTTTTGGGGCAAGTTTTGGGGTGTGGAATTCTTACTTTCATAAAAAATCACGATTTTTTGCTTTTCATCTAAAAATTAAAGAACCAAGGACGATAGAACGGAACATGAGCATAGTGCCATTCGATTAAACGTATAAAAATACATTTTTGAACAAAAATGTAGAGTGGAACCTTTCCACCTTTTAAATTCGTTTTATATAAATTTTTTTTACTAATTATTTTACTTCAATACCATTCTACGGTATGAAGGACGATAGATAGCAATTTTGAGATTAGGGACAAATATAATCAATTTGCTATCTGCTATCACATATCCAAAATTCAGGATGGAAACTTTTAGTTTGGGGCAAGTTTTGGGGTGTGAAATTCTTACTTTTAAAAAATATCAAAATTTTTTGCACTTCAGTCCAAATTTAGGTACCAAGGACGATAGAGCGGGATTTGAGCATAGTGCAATTCAATTTAACACATAAAAATACAGTTTTGAACAAAAATGTAGAGTGCAACCTTTTCATCTTTTATATTTTTTTTTCGTTTTAAAAATAATTTTTTTTTTCTTTTCTGAACTGAGTATATTACTTCAAGATCATTTTACGGTATGAAGGACGATAGATAGCAATTTTGGGATTTAGTTATCTATCAGCTATCACATATCAAAAATTTAGGATGGAACTTTTTGTTTTGGGGAAAGTTTTAAGGGTGTGGAATTCTTACTTTCATAAAAAAATCACGTTTTTTGCACTTCAGTTCAAATTTAGGTACCGGGACTTGAGCATAGTTAAGTTGGATTAAACACATAAAAAATCATTTTTGAAAAAAAATTTCGAGTGGAACCTTTTTGGCTTCTATAGTTTTATTCGTTTTAAAAATAATTTTTTTTTTCTTAACTTATTATTTTACTTCAAGACCATTTTACGATACCAAGGACGATAGAGCGAGACTTGAGCATAGTGTCAGTTAATGTGTTACATTAAAATACACTTTCGAACAAAAATGTAAAATGGAACCTTTTATACTTCTTTACTTTTTTCGTTTCAAAAAAATTTTAAATTCTGACTTTCACACAAAAATATTTATTTTTTGCACTTCAGCCCAAATTTTACTATTTTAGTTGTATTTTTGAATTAATATACGTATTTTCTTAACTTTTTCCTTTTAAAAGAAATTATTTAGCTATTCTTGCCACTTTAAGTAAGCTGCGGCGAATAAACTTGATATTTTACAAATGCCCTTTGATAATTAAAATGTAGTCTGAGTGCACTGTGTAACGAGGTGAACAAAATTAGGTATGGAAAAAAATCATAAATTCGTAAAAGTATGTATGCACATTTCTGTGTCGCCAAAGAATAACGACTAAACTCAAAATATCGTAAAAAAGCGATATGGCATTTTCTTCATTGCCAATCTTTGATAAAATGCAGAAAAAAATTTTTTGCACAGAATAGATAACCACTTCATTCTGCACCTATTACCGTTTGTAACGTTTCATATATTTCAGAAAAAAGGTTGAAATTATTACAATTAAAATATCGTTTCATACGATAATTTGAGTTTAGTCGTTATTCCTTGTCGGAACATATTTATAGTTGGGAGTCTTATTTATGTGAATCTTTCCAGCATTTTGTGATATCTTTCCATTTGTTGAAGTTATGAATATATTTCCAAATCGCAAAATTTTAGTATAACTCATATACGAAACTTATATCTGTGGTCACAAGGAATAATGACTTAACTCAAAATATCGTAAAAAAGCGATATGGAATTTACTTTATTGCCAAATTTTGGTAGTATGCAGGTATCAATTTTTTGCCCAGAATTGATCATCACTTATGTCTGCATATATTTTGTTTGTAACGGTTCATATATTTCAAAAAAAAGGTCGTAGGTCGTGCGAGTAAAATATCGTTTTTTACGATACTTTGAGTTTAGTCGTTATTCCTTGTGAACACAGATATTTCAAAAGTTTTTGTTTAAAAAACAGTTAAAAATATAAATTAAATACTTTTCATATGCCACAAAAAAATCCTATAAATCCAAAAAAACTAAATTTCTATATACAAATAAAGAAAAATCACATTTTTGTTTATTTTTAAGTATGTCTTAATATATGTTTTCTTAACACATGCCCAAAATTTAGTCGGAGACTACTTTGGAATAAGGATTTAATGATCACTTTTCAAAAGCATATTTTGACCAAATTTATATGAAAAAACAACAAATTTTTCAAGGCAAATATTAAGTTCGAAATCCGCTGGAAAGTTTATCAAATGCACATTATTTTAAAAATAATTTTGGGAAATTTTGGTGGTTGAAGGTTCCAACCCTTGCAGATTCGAAGAACACTATTTAAAAATTTAAATTAATTTTTATAAAGTTTTGGAAAATTGAGTTTTTGGTCGAGCTTCATGAGAACCTGCCTTTAACTGAATTTTAGGTTTGAAATACCGTTGGAAAGGTAATTAAACAAACTTTAATTGTAAAATGAGATTTAAGAAATTTGGTCTTTGGGGTCTAATATCTTGTGGTAAGATAATTAATTTCGTAGTTAAAGTTTGAAGAACACCATTTAAAATTTCAAAATAATTTTATTCCTTAAATTAACCGTATTATCTTTTCAACAATATAAAAATTAGGTTTCAACTCAATGGGTTCATGAGATATTGACATTTTACCATCTAAACAAAAAACTTTTTTTAATTCAAAAATTATTACAAGCCCTATTCTGGCAAAGTATCAATTGTTACCAAGTATTTCTAATATTTATATGTGTTTGTTGGATTTTTTTGATTTCAAAATAAAATTTGAAGCTCCAAAAACACAATTTTTTAATGCATTTGTGACTATCTGAAAAGCAGGTGACAATTTTTATCAAACTTTATTATTTTTGAGCTTCAAATTTTGTTTTGAAATCAAAAAATTTCCACAAACACATAGAACTTATAAAAATACTGGGTAACAATTGGTACTTTGCCAGAATAGAGCTGTAAGTCTTAGAATCCAGTGAACCAAAACTACCGTTTTCAAATTCATTTTTGAACCTTTTCGGGTAAAAAAGTTCACTTTCGGCACTCATAAATGAATCCTTTTTATCTCACTCGTCGGACTAAAATGCCTCTCAAAAATTAACTTTATTTTGTTCAGAAATGAGTTAAAAAGGAACCATAAATTTTACTTTTTTTGTTCAGAAATGGGTTGAAAAAAAAACCATAGAAAATGTCTTTTTCAGCACTCGGAAATGAACCTTTTTTGAATCAATCATGAACTCATTTTGAATGAATTCTTTTATGAACAAAAAATGGTTCGTGTATGACATCCCTATCGGAAATTTTAAAGTGCTTTATTAAAAAGCAAGTAAAAAGGTCTTCACTCTGCCTATGGATAGTGCTTTTGAAAAGTACTTTGCTTCCGCTTCAAATTAAGCTTAAAAAAAGCTGTTTGGTTTCGAAATACTTCGTTCTTTTTCGTTATCTACTCTGCTGACTAATCGTGCTCTTATCACTAACATCGCTTGTTGTTTTCTCATCATTATTCATCACTTGTTTATGCAAAAAGTTCAATTCGTAAAAAAGGGTTGCAGTAAAAAATGAAAAAATAAGGTTAAAACGTTTATAAAGTGTTAAATTGTAATGTTTTCATAAAAAAGGTAATACAATTAGTGGTAAGTGGTTTGGATATTCAATACGTAATTGTAAAATATTACATCGGGCAAAAATATACGCCATCGAAAATGAAGTCGCGAATGCAGGTGCGAACAAAGAAGGCGGTCTTTCCGAAAGGAGAGTAAAGCGCTTTTTTGAATCGCTTTTCATAGCGAGAACAAAGGTCTTCTTTCCAATGGCATGACAATGTTAAATTAAGCTCTATTTAAAACGAGAACAAAGCACTATTATGGTTTTGTAAAGTGTTTTGCAAGTGGTTTTGAAGTTCTTTGTTTCCTAAAGGGAGAGCTCATTTAAAAATGCAAAAAAGAAACATTTATGATTTATTTCTGAACTCTTTTATGAACTCATCTATGAACAAAAATGGTTTATTTACGAGAAATTTTTAGGCTCTAAAATGATTCTTTTTCGACTCAAAATAATTTTTTTATGAATTTTGCAATCTTCTATAGCGAGCACTTTTAAGCGACAAAATTATAACAAAAAAATTCTATCCAAAATGTTCGCAAAACTCTCACCTTACACAAAACTTTCAAGTATGGTTTAGTGGGAAGTGTTTGAGATATTAATTTTTGTAAAAATCGATTTTCGACGTTTTTGCCTATTTTGCAATTTTGTGCACTCTACCTTGTATCTTCGCCAAAAATCATATCAAACTTTTTTCCTCTAAATTAAAATTGTTATTTCTGTCAGTGACGCTCCATGCAAAATTTGACCCAAATCGGATACGGTTATTCCGTAAGATTGGTACTTTAAAATAGAATTGCTGATAATCCGTACAAAATAACTTTTGCCCCATTTTGTGGGAGAAAAGGGAGAAAATGTTGAGGCTTTTTTGAAAAAAAAAAATATAAATGCTTTGCTAAAGGTACTGTTGAATTACTTTTTCCTAAGAACTTTGATTGAACTTTAAGCCAAAAGAACATAAAATTAAATATATGCAAAGCAGCGAAGATATTTGCATTGAAAGTCAAAATTTTGAATAGTTATTTTTGCTTTAGATAACGGTATTCCAGTGACGACCGTAGCCTAGTGGGTTAGAGTGCGAGGTCCCTAAGCTAAAGATCCCGTAAAGAACGGTAGCCCGGGTTCAATTCCATCTCAGACAGTAAAGTTTTTCAATTGAATTAATTTTTCTGTTCGATCGTCTCCTCTCTGCAGACAATGGCAAACCTCAGAGAGTAAAAATTGCCATGTAAAGCTTCTGGAGAACATAAGCCGTTCGGAGTTGGCATGAAAAACGTAGGTCCAGTTCTCGGTCATTTGTGATCAAACATTTAATCATACATTTAAAACACGCACAACACAATTGATCAATAGAAGCTAGGTCAAAGTCCTTCCAAGGGCTGAAATGGCCAGTTTATATATATAAATAACGGTATTCCATGCAAAAATTCATTGCACTAAGATTTTATATAGTATTCAGTATGTGTGAATGTTATTGGTGTAAAACTAAAGGAACATTTTTAAACTTTATTATTCTTAAGAAAATGCAAAAAGTAAGTATGCACTAACATATATTGGATAAGAAAATGCATATTATCATATCATTCGGGATAGCCATGCATCGTAAAAATGACGACCACCCTAATATACATATATAGTGCATAAATCTGTTATCTGCTCAGTCTTTATTTATTTGCTTACATGCAATTATTTGTCCACAACACTGAAAGTGTTCTGCTGCAGCACTGCTACTGCACGCTGACTGCGCAAACATATCCCCTGCGCATTGAGCCGAAAGGAACAAATTGAATTTAATTGTAATTTTCACAGCTGTAATAATTAAAATATGTTTGTATCATTGTTGTTGTTCTAGTTAATTGGAACGGTATCTACAGCATGCTAGGTAAGCAATTTTAATTAAATTAAGTTTTACACTATTTGCACTAAAACAACAACTAATAAATTTGCATTCTTTTATTCCGTAGAGACATTGAAATGAATTTTAAAAAGCACTTAATGGTTTATTATCTGTTCGCATTGGAACAAAATGAGCGTTGTTTTGATATCAAATAGGCAATTGTTACACTTTGTTACAAAAGGCAATAAATTTTAAAAAAAATACTTGTTACAAGGCAACTACAAACTCATTTAGGGTATTCACAAGGTGTCTATCATGTCATATTGTCCAAAACTTTTACAACTAAAATTTACAAGATAGATAAATGCAAATAAGGAACAGCTGTTGGATTACGACAATTCAATAAAAATAGCTTTCAGAGTTGTAATAAATGAGTACTTTTTTATATGGAAGGCAGCAATAAAATGTTTAAACTAGTGTGAAATCTTAGGACAATATGACATTATGGCATGATAGCACACCTTGTGAATACCCTAATTGTGTTATTAATTTTTATCACTTCATAGTGAAATTAAAAACGGACTTGAAAGGACTTTGACTCAGCTTATTATGATCAATTGTGTTGTGTGTGTTATTAATAGTTTGAGCACAAATGATGATGAAGCCTACTACGAGGCTTAAGTTAATTGTAATTTGCAATTACATTGGTTCGCAAATGGCCGTTAAAACTCTGATGACACCTACCTTACACAGTAAGCGGTGAAGGAAGTAGGTATGCTGCTTATGATGCACAAGATAGGAGAGAACAAGAAATTCTTGTGAAAGTAATTTGTGGCGTCATTTGCGTTTGCTTTTTTCTTTTTCGGTGTGTTCTCTTTCGTTTTCTATAGGGGTATTCACACTGACTTGGGTAGTTGGGTAGATGGGCAAATGCCGTACATTTTGTTCTTGTAAAGTACCATTCTACCCAAGTACCCATCTACCAATCTACCCAAGCTGACCCCCTGACTTGTTTGGGTAGATTGTTTTCTTGCCAAATTGAGTACTTTTTCCTTGTGTACCACCTCTTGCAAAAATAGACAATAATTGACCTAAGGGCATAAAATTTACAATACATAATTTCAAGAATAATATCTCTAATAATACACTAAAAATATTGCCACACCCCCTATTTCCGCCCACAAGTTAATTAAAACGCTACATATCATACGAATTCGGTTGTATTGGACTAAAATTTTGTAATTTACTGTAACTTGTAATTTAGTTCGTATACTATCGACAAATCAATAAAAAATGGGCGTGGTTGATTTATAACCACGCCTACTTTTACCGCCCTTCTATATACATAAAATCGTTCGTGCTGTGTCTCTTAAGATCTCAGGAACGTTAACACCTAAGGCAACCAAATTTACAATATCTGTTAATATCTCGGTTAATAAAGTTAATATCTCGGTTAATAAAAAAAACACACCCCTTTTTACCACCCACAACTCAATAAAAATGCTATATTTCAGACGGTTTTGATCGTATTTGACTAACATTTTGTAATTTAGTTTATATGGTAACTATCTGAAACTGTATTAAAAATGGGTGTCCACGCCCTCTTTTACAGCCCACAACTCAATAAAAATACTTTATTTAGAACGATTTTGGTCGTATAAGACTTAAATTTGGTGATTTAGTTTGTATGGTTGAATGTTGAACAGTACTAAAAATGGGCGTGGTTGCTCTATAGCAACGCCTACTTTTTCTTAAATCATTAAAACTGCCTACCAAGCCGATAGCGCTGAAATTTTGGCAGTCGATTTGCTTCGCCTACGAGATAGTTTAGGAACATTTTGCCAAACACCTTTTACCGCCTACAAATCAATAAAAATCCTATATCTTAGACGATTTTGGTCGTATTAAACTAATATTTGGTCGTATTAATGAAACCAGAAAAAAATTACTCGTTTATAGAATAACTTTTTTACGCCCAATTAATAGCCTAAATTTTTCGAGCATAAAATGACAAAAAATGATTTGGAGGCAACCCTTTTCCAGTTGTCACTCATCTACATAAGCCGGGGAGATCAAACAAACATGCAGCACTGCCCAAATCTATTCTATAAAGTACTCAATTGCAATTTAGGGTGCTCGCAATAACCAAAAGTACTCAATCTAACCATACCCAACTACCCAAGTCAGTGTGAATACCCCTTATGTGTTTTTAGCGTGTAGAGGACTTTCGTTCAATTGATGTATGTCCTCAATTGTGTATGTCCTCTGATATCTTGCGTGTTATAAGCAGCATACCTACTTCCTTCGTCGCTTACTTGGTAAGGTAGATGTAATAAGTGTTTTAGCAGCTAGCTCCATACAAATGTAATAGAGAATTGAAAACACATGCATACAAACATACTCTTAAGCCTACAGAGTGCATTTGTATTCTTTTGTAGACATTAGCGTTAAATCTACCCGCTGAACCACAAGGGAAGTTTCGACAAAAAGTGAGAGTTTTGCGAACATATTCAGAATCATATGTTTTCTTTATTAAATTTTTGTTTTCCAACTTACAGTTTCCCATACATTTGTCAGGATGCAATGGCTTTTCCCATCTTTCCAGTCATACCATCAATACCAGGTGACATTCGACTTCACAATAGACTGATACCATACTTAATCTCGCCTTTCCTCAAAGGCGAAGGATCCACCTCTTCCCTGGCTTGATAAGAGATACCTCCTTCCAATCTCGGAAAGAATGAGATCAACAGAGCACGAATACAAGCACCCAATTCCGGCGGAATGGCATCGCTAAGACGAATTTAACTAACATCCGTAGATCTGCCCTGCCCACGACATATTTTATATGCCATGCACCACGGGTCATCTTTACAACGGTACACAAAGTCTCTCCATTTTTCTCTTTCACACTTACAAGCATGTGCTTGTACTCACTCAGAAATTCCCTATAATGCTATTTATTTTGGAGTACCTCAGGATACCCAACCACTCTAGCCCTTTGGAATTTCTTCCTCAAACTCTGAGCAGCCTCCTATTTACCCCCAAATCCCATGTCCACCACTTTATAGCCGATACACATTGACTGCAACTGGCTTCCACCGACAAAACGAAAGCATGCCGTCAGAGAGAAATGTCGCAGTATTCTCGACGACTTGATTATAATAAACGCAACAGCGACAATCTGAATTTCGTACAAAACAAAAACAAGCTCTGCTATGTTCGCTTTTGTCGTCTATCAAATTAGCAATAGATTGAAGTTTGCGGCAGCAACAATTGTGATCATGTTCTCTCTTTGTCGTGTTGTCTTCAAAAAATACATCTGCATAAGAAAGCATGCATTCTATATTTTGACAATTGGCATTCGTCGCTTGTCGCACTCAATGTGTATCGGCTATCACTCTACTGCGATTTGCCAATTGACATCTCAAAAGCAGAGAGTCGTTAACACCACCCACCAGGGTTGCCAACTTTTGAAAAGCCCAGGCTTGCTTTTAATTAAAAAATTAATTTTTTTTTTGGTTTAGTCATGTTTAACAATCATGTTTGACAACAAATGTGACACAACACAACTTGCGTTTTCCCGTAAACTCGTCTTCCTTTAGCAACCAATCTTTGTAAAGGGTCCGCCAAATAACTTTTTTTTTTAATTCTATAAAAAAAAACTACTGGATATTTTCGCAAATTTCTTTTTTTATTTGAAAGTACAATCCTTTCGGTTAATAATGGAAAATAATTTCATTCAAATGGCTTCCTCGGCTGGCCATGCAGTAGCCTACAGGATCGGTCCAATTTTTAAGCACAGTATCGATTGTGTGCAGCTTTATTTCACCAATGGCTTCACGAATATTGTCCTTTAAAGCGTCAATTGTCTGTGGCTTGTCGGCGTAACACTTATCTTTGAGGGCACCCCACAAATAATAGTCCAACGGTGTTAAATCGCAGCTCCGAGGTGGCCAAACGACATCAGCTCTGCGGCTGATAATGCGATCTTCAAAAACAGGCACGTAGCGCCGTCCTGTTGAAACCAAATGTTGCCATTATCCTCCTCTTCAATTTTTGTGAACAAAAATTCGTTCAACATGGCCCGATAACGATCGCCATTGACTGTAACGGCCACTCCTTGCTCATTTTCGAAGAAACATGGCCCAATTATGCCTCTGGACCAAAATCCGCACCAAACAGTGCCTCGTTTTGAATGCAGCGGCTTTTCGATATATGCGTGCGGGTTTTCTGTGCCCCAAATGCGACAATTTTGCTTATTTTCATACCCGCCAAGATCAAAATGAGCTTCATCTGAAAAGATGATTTTTTTGGCAAAATCGGCATCTTCTGTAAGTCGATCAATCGCAGGCCCACTTAGCGAAGCGAAAACGCATTGGATGGTCAGTTGGCTTCAACTCCTGAACCAATTGGACTTTGTTTGGCGTCATACCAAGATCTTTATGCAAAATTCGTCTCAATGATGTCTCAGAAATGTTCAATTGTTGAGAACGACGGTGAATTGATGTTGATGGCGCTTCACGCACACTTTCTGCCACAGCAGCAATATTCTCGGGTTACGCACTGTTTTTGGCTTTTCACGCTTTGGTTTATCGATGAGGATGCCAGTTTCTTTCACTTTTTTCACAAGATAACGAACATACGGAGCTGACGGTGCTTCTCTTCTTCCAAAATCCATACGCAATTTTCGCAAACATTCTGCAACATTACCATGATTTTCAAAGTAATGTCGCAATATTTCCCAGCGTTGTTCAAGCGTATACACAACCATATTCGTGCAGCGGAAGGATAAAACTAATTATCTGTCAAATCAGACATGAGCTAAGTATTGCCATTCAGGAAATAAGCACTAGTTGAAAAAAAAACGTTAGATGGCGGACCCTTTAGCGTGGTATCGAGAGCCAATCGTTGTTAAAAGATGTTAAGTTATGTTTCCTCTTGCGACTAGATTCCATTATGCTGTTCTCTAAAATAGTTTTGTATCAGTTAATACACAAAACACAAATTATTGACCGAACTTACATAAATTGAACTGCAAACATTAATTAAAAATTCAGCCGCAGACAAGGTTAATTTATAAGGTTGTGGCACTTGAGAGAAATGCACTCTTTTTCCCGCCTTTGCTCGAACTGTCATTGCGCTTTTCTTTGTTTTAAGCATTCATTTTCTTAATTTCTTTTCATCCATTCTGACAGGTCGACCGAGTTCGCTCTCAAGTGCCAGAACCTTATAAATGAGCCTTGGCCGCAGAACTCAAAAGAAAAAGAAAAACAGAAACGAGTTCGTCAAGTTACCAAAAGAAAAGTAACGACTGGTTACGACGTTCCTTCAAAAACGAAGTTCAAGAAATAGAAAGAACGTCAAAGTTAAGTTAGCATTCATTAAGACAAATGGTTCAAACATTCACTAAAAAAGGGTAAATCAACACAAATTTTTTTGTTAAAAAAACTTGATTTAAATATAGATTAGAGCGAAAGCCGGAGAAAATGTGCCAGGCCCGGAGCCCGGAGATCGGCCCTCAGGCCCGAAGTCTCCGGGCGAAAAGGTATGTGTTGGCAACCCTGCCACCCACCCATTCACACAAAAGAGCAATTTGCTCATCCACATTCATATACCTAAATTGTTCAATTGGAAAACTCATGGCCATTTCATAAAGAAATACACCATAAACGCCCCAATTGACACCACGTGTACGTCATCACTTCACATTCACCCGATCACGCAACACTCACTCGTAAGTGAGCACAACTTCTATTAAGTTATGATCACTCTCCACTCAAATTCAAATATACGACATTTTTTTAAGTAAAGCAAATAAAAAAATTTAATAAAATATTCTTTTTGTATCTGCATCAAATTGGTGCACAACGTGCTTTTCATTTCTAGAAAGAAATGCAGGTTAAAAAATTATTAAAATTTAAATCTTATTTTTTGGTAGCAAATGTTGGCGACCCAGTAGAAATTTGAAAAATTGTAACAATTTGTCTGAAATGTTTTGTTAAACAAATTTTATATACATATTCAAGTCATGAATAAGGTGAATGTGTATATTTTTTGTTATTTTAAACTAAACTTATTTTAAAGCAATAAACAAAAATATCTAAAAAATGCATATTAATTATTCATTTAAAGTTTTTCATTTTGTTTTCAACAAATGCAGAATTTTCTGAGCTGTAAAATTCGGTGGTTCTGCATTCTGCTCTCTTGTGATACCAAGATAAAAACCAAAAAAAAATAATTTTGACAGTAATATTATATGCTGTGACAATTGTCAGAAGCAAAATGTTCCAATTTTGAAAAATGTTTTAAATTTAATCTAAAACAGTTTTGATTAAAGTGTTTACTTTTAATAAAACTTAACAGCTCGATGAGTATTTCTTAAAAAATTCATGTAGTCGGCACTATACATAACCTCAATCGTAAATACATCAGAATTCAAAACAACAGTGCAGCCAATATCAAATGAAAAAAAATATTACATTTTTTCCGTTCTTTTCTCAGCGCAAAAGAAGTCAACCTTCTGTAAATTCAAGTCATGAATAAGGTAAATGTGTGTATTTTTTGTTATTTTAAACTAAACTAATTTTAAAGCAATAAACAAATATATCATTTGGCCAGGTGGGGCCAGGTGGGGCCAGGTGGGGCAAACGGTAGCCCCCCTGGCTGCAGGCCTGAATACAAATACCTAATATTAATTGATATTTGAAGCTTATGCTACAATTCTTATATTAAATAATAAATTTGATAATTTTATCAATGAAAATACTTATTTTAATTGTTTAAACATACAAGTAATAATAATTTTTCGACTTAAAATTGCGTCCTGCGAAAATATCCTGTTTTTTGCGAGACGTCCTGTAAATCCTGTAAAATCTTAAAACTTTTGTCAATTTGTCCTGTTTTTGGCGAAAAAAGAGATGGAAGCGTTATGCATTACCGAAAAGACCCTTTATCTTTTTTGGGTAATAAAAAAGTAATTTTTTAATTTGCCGCTTTTGTAAAGTTGCCGTATGCGTAAAATATATTGTCAAAAATGGGTATTTGTTAAAACACCATTTAGAGTTTAAGAATGTATCTCATGTTGGATTTTAATTAACACCATTCTGATAATACAAAAATGTTCAATCGTCAGTGCATATTTTTTTATATTTTACAAAAAATGCCTGTTTGCATATTAAATGCGCATATTTTTGTGTATTTCATAAAAAATGCATGTGGTTTTTGCATATTTTTCCGTTTTTTTATTTGCAACCAATTAAATTTAGTGCTACATATTATGGAGAAAAGATAACTTATAATTTTTACTTTTATTTATGTTTGCTTTATATTTTTGTTCTTTTGTTAAAATTAATTGTTGCTATTTTTTTGTTAAATTACACGCAATATTTATGTTTGAACCAATAATAAAATACTAAAAAAATAATTTATAACTAGCTGAAGTCCGTCGCGTTGCTGCCACTCCCCCTTGTTCAACGCCTATAAAATGTTATCAGTGAAACTTCATGTGTAAATTGAGAACGAACACTGAATTCCGAGGCCGTAAAGCTATAGTTTTAGCCATAATTTTTATTGGAAAGAGATATTGGAGTCATTTTTGCACATACATTATTTTTGAGACTTAACTTTTTTGTTGAAAATATAAAACCAACATTTTGGAAAAATTAATTTCGCTCATAAAAAAATTTCGACAACAATAAAAAAATAATTTTGTGGAAAACTAGAATAATTTATGCAAATGCTAAGTCATATGAAAGGTAGTAAGAAATGAAATTTTTACTTGATACAATTTTACAACAAAAGCAACTTTTAAGTTTATTTTTTGAGTAAAAACTCAATATTTTGGATCTTTTTTGAAAAAAAAGGATAACAAATAATTTAATTGACCAAACGGTACAGTTGAAACAATTTTTGTGAAGTGCTTTTAATGAAATTTTTATTATAAAAATGATATTATATTAATTGAAAAACCACGTTTTTCGAGCTTGCGGCCCAGATTGCGCCCGCAGTTCTAACCCGATTTCGATGAAACAAAGTGCAATCAACGCAAAGTATTTACCATTCTGATCACTACCTCAATCACAATTTTAAACAATTTTTTACTATTTTTTTTTACACTAAACTAAAAAAAGGACCCAAAATAGGTTTTTCAATGACCGCCATTTTGTAAAAAATAATGGTAAAATTATGATTGAGGTAGAGACCAGAATAATATCTGTACTAAATCTAACGCCGTTTACTTCTTGCATTTCAGATGATCCGAAGTCAAGTTATCCGGGCCGCAAGCAGCATACCTTTTTTTCGACGCCCAACTTTGAAGGCCGACAACTTTTTAAACAGCCCTCGTACAAGGGAAAAACAATTTTTTTATTTAATTTAATATGTTCTTAATACGATAAAAAAGAGAATTTAAATAACTTTTTGTGTTTTTAAATGAGAAGTTTTTCAAAAATGGTCCAAAAACAGCCTTCCAATCAGGAATACTCCCTTAAGTGCAAATTTTATGTTGCCACTTCACTCTAAAGGCACTGGTCTGATTTTTATGAAAAGTTTTTAAAATATATTTGTGCTGCTATCGAAATTTTAATACAAGAATATTAATAATTCTTAAAATTTATCAAATATATTCAAATATTATATTACAAAATTATATGTTATAAAAAATTTTATTTATTGAAATTCTTGTTATTTATTCATTAAAATATCTAAACTGAGGGAAATATGTGTTAAAATTATATGAAATTGTGTTTATATTAAACGAATTGGTTTTTGAAATAGAGCTTCAAACAATTTCATTTAAGTTACATACAAATGTTTTTAAAGTTTAATTTAAAACAAAAGTTTTTGTTTTCAAAACAATGTTTTTAAATATACTGTCATTGTAAAAATTGTAAGTTTAAATACATTTATTTAAACGAAAAATTTAATGCAAAAACTTTAATATTTAAAACAAATGTTTTAAATTAAAAACAAATAAATTAACCCGCTATTTTTTCGAGTTTTCGAAGTCAGATTCGTGATTAGCGACCCCTGGGACCCCCCGAATAACAACTTTATTTGACTTCATTTGATGAAGGTTGCGTTTTATTGCGGCTTGAAATATTTCAAAGTCAAAATCAATAATTATTTTTTATTTTTTCTTATGTTCAATATTTGTAAGACTAATTCAAAAAATTTTCAATCAATCATATGTAAAATCGGGGTCTCAGTTGGCTGGCAATAATTTTCAATGATTGTACTGCACATCATTTTTTAATTCAATCTCTGATAGCGACGTATTTTTTGTTATTGGAGGGAAATAAGAGAAAATTATACAAAAAACAGAAATAATTTTATAGTTGAAAATTAAACACGCTTGTTTTAAATTTTGTTTTGAAAAAACGCAAACGAGTTAAATTTCTATTTTAAAATGTTTTATTTAATTTTAAAGTATGTTTTTTTTCTCATTGTATGAAAAATTTGAAAAATCCTTAATTTGTTTGCCCATATTCATAGTCACCCGCAGATTACATATTACAGAATAAGTAGCCCTCAAGAGATAAAAGCTTGGCCACACCTGAGCTATAGTAACAGTGACAGTAACTGTAAAAGTAACAGTAGCAGTAACAAGTACCTTAGAGGATTGTTTTAATAACTGATTAATTTTGGGTATACGGTGCTTTTATCTCGACCTGCAAAACTTTCCATTATGGGAGAAATTTTTAGCCGTGTATAACTGTAACTATCCCAGCAAACCAAGTAACGAATTCGTAACGAATTTTTCGAAATCATTCCGAGTTCGGCATCCGAATTCGTTCCGATTTCGTAACGAAAATCATCGAAAGAGGGGTTGACACGAATTCGTGACGAACTGTCGTAACATGGAACATATATAAGGGGTCGTCCATAAACTACGTTACCAATTTAGGGGGGGAGGGGTTTTGAAATGCACTACGATAAGTAACGGTAGGGGGGGAGGTGTTTAGATATTGTAACGTTACCAAAAATTAAAAAAATCGACGAAAAACCTCTAATTAAGACCACAATCATTTCAAAAATTTTTAACCTTACATGTTTATGTTTGATCGTCTAAATTGATGGTTAATTTTTGTTACAACGATTTCTTCCACCACCTTTTCCCTCGACACAGGAACCTTTTGGTATTCCTTCACCATCTCAGCACACGTCTGAAAAATTTGGGTCTTTGCTTTTGCACAGGTTTTGACATTAAGGCCTGAATGTTCTTAATCAAAGGAGATACCGTATGACATGTACTGTCCTTCTCAGAAAGAAGAAATCGGTTCAAGGTCGTGTCCTACCTGCGGCTTGTATTTCATTTTTAAAACTTCTATGAATTGCCATAAGTTTGTATTATATCGTTTACAATAAATCGCAATTAAAAAATACTATTTAAATAAATCAATTTTCAGAAAGCATTTACACAAAAACACAGAACTTGGTGCAGCTTGGGTGCAGCCTTTAAGGATACCCTGTCAAAGACCAGGTGAATTTCTTTGCGTTAGAAATGAGGATTCACCTGAATGGGTCGACATAGAATCCGATGAAAAATTCTATTTTGAAGAATCCTCAACAAAGCTACCAGCTTCTTTTTTCCCAGTGATTGAGAGCATCGAATCGTGGATCGCAGATGGAATAGCTTTTACAGATGATATTAATTATTGATTTTTTTCCAATTGTTCCTTTAATGTATCTAGTCACTAATACTAGTGAAAATTGTCAGAGCTAATCAAAATATATAATCATTCGAATGAATTAATTTCATATGTCACTTTACTTTAGGGGGGGGGAGGGGTTTTGAAAAGCACTACGAAAAGTAACGCAGGGGGAGGGGGGTAAAAAAACCGGAAAATCAGTAACGTATTTTATGGACGACCCCTAAATGTGAATTTGACATGTCGTTTTTATATGCATCTGTAAAAATTAAAATTAGAACCATCTCTAGTATCATCTGTTTCAAAGAAAATGTTGCTTAAAACTAAATTATTTTACAAATAGCAACTCACATACAATAGCAAATAACATTTCGAAATATTTAAAACACCTCACAATTTAAATTTGAAAATTTGATTTCGGAACTCTTTCGAATTATTCGAAAATTTTCCGAAATTACTGTTGCGAAATAGTTTCGAATTCGTTAAGAATGCTCGAAATAGTTACGAACTAATCGGAATTCAGACAAATTCGGAAACTTTGGTTTGCTGGGATATTTATAGCACCAAAATATTGATTTAATTATTTCTGGTGAATTATGTAACGATTTCGGTTCCTGCATTATATAAATTAATTTTTAAACATGGCTATGAAATGTTATGACCAACAATGTCAACAAATCAGCAAATCAACGCACACTTTTGCACACAAACACACACACACTCAGAAACAAACAAACACACCCATAAACTTACACGTACAACTTGCATTTGTTTGTGTACAAAAGCAAAGCAATCATCGTAATTTTGCACCTGCCCAATATGTTGAACTAACTCGCAGGTTGACTCCAGACACTGGTGAGGAAGAAGTGAAATTGCAATCCGAAGCATCAGCAGCAGCAACACAAACAAGCAAGCTGGCAAAATTTTCTCAAATATGGCAACACTAAAAATAGCATATTTTTGCATTATGCATTCATTCCACCTTCCGTTGTGCTCCGAAGTGAACATTAGACCAAGTTAAAGCATTTGAAAAGCACTCCTCTCTCCTACTTGCGACTTACAGAACAGCCTGTCAGCTGCGTCAACATGTGGCACTGAGGAAGTACTTTTGAACTAGCAGAGCTGCCAGCAGCTTTCGCTTGATTTGCGTTGCCTTGATGTTGGTAATCCTTGTTGCATTTGTGCCGCACAATTCAAATGTTCAAGAAACGATTCAGCATCTGTACGTTACAGCTTGTATCTGGTATCATGCGATATCTTATGAATTTTTAATATGACAGCTGTTACGAGCTAGTATCTGCATACATGTACATATGTTGAGAAAACAACAGCAAGTGTGTGCGTGTAGCGGTTTTTCTGAGCTTTATTTAGACGTCAAATAAGACGTGGGCAAGAAGTACAAAAATAACAAGTGGCACAGATTGCCTTGGAAACTACGATGATATGAATTACGTCTTGAATACTATTTTTTTACATAAACCTATGCCAATTTTATGTAGCAATGTCAATATGTAGTTTTAAGCAACTCTCTGAAAATGTATTTCCTTTTTAGTTAGCAGTTGAGGTACTTTTTTAAATTATTTCTTTAGTTCTAGTGATAGAAATTTTTTTGAAATATTTAATATGCTGACATCTCACAGATGAAAATTAAAACGACATTTTCATTCACTATTATTAACTATTTCATATTCTTGCATATGATATTAGTTTCCTGGAAGCTTTTCTATTTCCTTTTTTTTTTTGTTTTTGTAATGTTACAGTTGGTTTTGCATAACAAAAAAAAAATATTTTCTGAATAGATATTACAGTTATTAGCATTACCAACCTTTATGGTTAAGTTCGTTCATTCAAATTTTGCTTTTTGTTTCACTTGTTTGCGTGACAACATTACGTCTTGTGTTTTCCAAAAAATGGAAAGTTAAATTACAACTTGTTAAGTACAAAACCTAGGATCAAACATATGCTACGACTGTAAAGATTTATTCTTTGACCTCATGACAAAAATAAAAAATTATGTATAACGTCAGGATGTGGAAGGAGACGTTTATGCAATAAAAATGAAAATATTGTTGCATGGAACTATTACACGCTGAGTATAGATGCTGCGTGAGTCCTATCGTAGTACAATATCGTGGAAGCTACGAAAAAGGCATCACTGAGTTCATTCGTAGCACCATTCATAAGATTTTTTAAGTAATTCGTTACAACGTATTTTGGTTGTCGGAGAAAATTTTCATAAAAATTGATACAGTAAATTTAAAAATTTTCTCCGACAGTCAAAACACGTAAAAAATGACTTTACAAATCTCCCTGCAAACATTTGGAAGACAATTGGAATAGAAGTTGATTTGGCGAAGCACTTGCAATTCGCCCAAGGGTTCTTTGGAATATGGATCGCTTTTCGATCGCCCAAGCGATGAGTGCGCGATTCAAAAAATCTTAAAAATCTTCTTTCTTTCGTTGGAAGATTTACTGCTTTTCAATCGCCCAAGCGATGAATGCGTGATTCAAGAAAAATCTTCAAAATCTTCCTTCGCTTATTTCGGCATCCATTGGAAGATGTATTGCTCTTCAATCGCCCAAGCGATGAATGCGCGATTCAAAAAATTCTTCAAAATCTTCCTTCGCTCGTTTCGTCAATCGTTGGGAGATGTATTGCTTTTCAATCGCCCAAGCGATGAATGTGCTATTCAAGAAAAATCTTCCAAATCTTCTTTCGCTCATTCCGTCGATTGTTGGAAGATGTATTGCTTTTCAATCGCCCAAGCGATGAATGCGCAATTCAAGAAAAATCTTCAAAATCTTCTTTCGCTCATTCCGGTGATTGTTGGAAAATGTATTGCTTTTCAATCGCCCAAGCGATGAACGCGCGATTAAAAAAAATCTTCAAAATCTTCCTTCGCTTATTTCGGCGATCGTTGGAAGATGTATTGCTCTTCAATCGCCCAAGCGATGAATGCGCAATTCAAAAAATTCTTCAAAATCTTCCTTCGCTCGTTCCGTCGATCGTTGGAAGATGTATTGCTTTTTAATCGCCCAAGTGATAAATGCTTGATTTAAGAAAAATCTTCCAAATCTTCCTTCGCTCATTCCGGCTATTGTTGAAAGATGTGTTGCTTTTCAATCGCCCAAGTGATAAATGCTTGATTCAAGAAAAATCTTTAAAATCTTCCTTCGCTCATTCCGGCGATTGTTGGAAGATGTATTGCTTTTCAATCGCCCAAGCGATGAATGCGCGATTCAAGAAAAGTCTTCAAAATCTTCTTTCGCTCATTCCGGTGATTGTTGGAAAATGTATTGCTTTTCAATCGCCCAACCGATGAATGCGCGATTCAAAAAAAATCTTCAAAATCTTCCTTTGCTCATTCCGGTGATCGTTGGAAGATGTACTGCTTTTCAATCGCCCAAGCGATGAATGCACGATTCAAGAAAAATCTTCAAAATCTTCCTTCGCTTATTTCGGCGATCATTGGCGGATGAATTGCTTTTCGATCGCCCAAGCGATTAACTCGCGATTCAAGATAAATCTTCTTCGCGCACTCCGACGATTGTTGGAAAATGGCTTTTTTTAAAACTTTAAAAACCGATCATTGGAATATGAAGCAGGCTATTCAATATACTTCTTCTCTAAAAATAATCATCGAAGAATTTAATTTTTTTTTTGTATTGAATAGAATGGAAACTGAAAATATTTATATCAGCACGAATTCGGTAGTCGTTTTTTTTTTTTGTTGTTGACCGATTTGACAAAAAATTGTCCTCTATAAAAGAGTTTATAAGGTTAAATAAAAATTATTCGCAACAAATCGCTGAGGAACTCTTATTATCTTGACTATTTTATACTAATGCCATGTTATTACTTGCTATCTGTTTTTCAATCCTATGAGAGGGTAAAATCATGATCTAATTTTGTACAGCTGACAAATCGCAGAACCTTTTTTACAGCTTTCATTACTTTCTGACCGATTTTCCGACCTAAAAAAACTATTTTTTTTTTGTGTGGCCTTTTAATATCTCGTTCTGTATGTCCATAGCGCCATCGAGCTGTGAAACAAATTTTTTGTAACAGATTTCACAATTTCTATTAATCCAAATCAGATTTTGTTTTTTTTTTTTTGTAACCTGTTGCTTCATGAACCTTTTTAGCATAAACCTTTTTAGCATAAAAAAGATATAATTTAGAACCAGGGACCGAAAATAACTGTAATTTCACAATTTTCAGATGAAAAAGGCATAACGAAAAAGTTGCCGGTCGACTTTTTTAAATAAACCATTATAATCGTAATGGTAGCAGCTTCGAGAATATTAAACGCCTTTTAAATTTTCGACTGTTACTATAAAAGTTTAATTTAATTGTTATTTTTTGCCTTTTATTTTTTCGGGCAAAAATAACTGTTACTTTTTTCTTTTCTTTCTGAGGTCAAAAATAGCAGTTATTTTGTGCCTTTTATTTTTTCGGTCAAAAATATCAGGCAATTTGCATTTTTTCAAAAACCGCTTGACTATAAAAAATACTATTATAACTAAAAAAGTGTTATAGCTCAAAATGTGCGAGCTGCTGAGACATCGAAAATTGCATTAAACTTTTTTTCGTTCAAGCGGCCTTTAAAAAAAATTCTAATTGCCTGATATTTTTGACCGAAAAAAATAAAAAGCACATAACAACTGTTATTTTTGACCTAAAAAATAAAAGTCAAAACTAACAGTTATTTTTGCCCAAAAAAATAAAAGGCATAAAATAACTAGTATTTTTGTCGGAAAAAATAAAAGTTAAATGATAACTGTTAACATCTGACTTTTTTGATAAAAACCATAACCGGTACGGTCCCTGTTTAGAACTATAAAAAAAAAAAAACAATTGAAAAATGCCATCATTAATTCTGTGGTCACAAGCACTAAGCGCTTAAGTCAAAAATTGCTGTTTTGAGTAATCTCGTTTTAAAGTTTTCAATCGCCATATAAGTTATATGAAAGGTCTTTTGTTTTTGTGTCATAACTTTGGCTAGGGTCATGCTAGAAGCTCCAGACTTTGTGTGTTTGTTAGCCCAATAAACACCAAACAAAGAACGATTCGTAAACGAGCTCGTTAACGAGTCCGAGATCTCGGACTCGTAAACAAGCTCGAAAAGAACACGAGATCTCGGATCCAAAAATATTTTTAAGTGACTTTTTCTAAGAAAAACTTGAAAAATTTTTCCATAAAATTGAAATAAAATAGACCCTAAATAAAATGATATAGGAAAAAAAATTCCCATAAATTTCTTCATACAAAATTAAATAAAAACTTTAGAATGTTTGCATTTAAAAATGATGAAAATTTTTTTGTGTTCTAATTAACGTATTCTTAGCAGCTTACAATGAAAAAAGTTGTTTCTTTTTAAAAAACTTATTTTCATATAAAAAAGTCTAACTCGTACTCTAGCTCAAAACGCACACGAAATTATTTTTTTCATATAAATTTCTTCACAGAAAATGATATAAAAAGGCTTGCAATTTTTTCATATAAATATTATTAAATTTTTTTATTTTAATTGACGTATTTTAAGCAGCTCAAAAACGAAAATTTTTTTTTATTAAAATAAAAAATTTTCATATAAAAAGCCAGTTTCATATAAATTTCTGCACAGAAAATGATATAAAAGACTTGCAATTTTTTCATATAAAAATTATTAAATTTTTTTATTTTAATTGACGTATTTTTAGCAGCTCAAAAACGAAAAAAATTTTTTTTAAATAAAAAATTTTCATATAAAAATCCAGTTCGAGGAAACTTCGATATTTTTTTGCAAACGATTCGTTCTCGAATCGTATTCTCGGACTCGTTAACGAATCGCATTCTCGTAAACGAGTTCGAGATTGCGTATCCGAGATCTCGTGTTTGTTTCGTATTCATAACGAAGCCGAGTTTTTGATATAAAAATATTTCCTTGTCATAAAAACTATTTTATCATTGTTAGCTACTAAAAATACGTCAATTAATATAAAAACATTCAATGTGTTTTCATATAATTTTCTTTGAAGAAATTTCTAGGTCTCTTCATATAATTTTGATAATATTTTATTTGAACAAAAATTTTGTTTTCATTTTTATCTGCAAAAAAATATGTTAATACAATTGAAGGCTTATTGCAATAACGTAATAAGCCACATGAACTTAAAAATCAATTTTTTAGGCTGAATATATTACTGAATCCATAGCCAATAGCCACTGAAAAGATTTTAGCTGTTTGTTTTGTATTTCCTAACCTATTCGTAAAAGTATCCGTGTTCAAATCTATTTCTTCATACAAAAATACTTTTTTTCAAAACTTTAGAGTCGATTTTTTCAAAATATTTTTCATGTGGCTTATCATGTTCTTGCAATAAGCCCTTCAATTAAAAAAAATTTTTCAAAATTGATTTCACATAATTTTGTATGGATCCGGGATCTCGTGTTCATTTCGAATTCATAACAAAGCCAAATTTTTGATATGAAAATATTTAATTATTATAAAAAAACAATTTTTTAATTGTTAGCTTCTAAAAATACGTTAATCTAAATCAAAAACAAATTTCCTTATTTTTATATGAAAAATTTTTAGGTTTTTCATATAATTTTGTATAAATGCGAGATCTCGTGTTCGTTACGAGCTTGTTTACAAGTCCGAGATCTCGTATTCGTTTTTTCATTTCCTTGTAAAAAATTTTTTTAAAAACTTTTTTAAAAATAAATCATTTATTTTAGTTCGCTGTTATTATTACATGTTTTAAGCAACAACAAAAAAATGTTTAACTATAAAATAAAAAGAAAGTTTATAAAACAATTTATAAAAAAATAACATTTCGGGATTTCGTAAAAAAATTTATTATAAAAAACATATATTTTAAAACAGCACAACAAAACAAATTTTTTTTGTACCAGTTGGGGTTTGAACCCACGACCATAGGCTAGCTCTCATTCTTAATAAAGCAAATTAAGCGACGATTGCTTAACTACTGCGATGGTCGAATGGATAATCTAATGGACTTACAATCACGCGGCCGAGGTTCAAATCACCAGATGGTGTTCATTTTTAAATTTAAATTAATGTTAATAATAATAATGTTTGCCGTTTTTCGCCAGTATAAAAATCATAATTCTCATAAAATGCTGTTTAAAATCTTAAAAAATTGGTTTTTTTTTTGCAAAAAAACCCAGTAAACCAAAACTATCTTTTTTGAATTCAGTTATGAACTTTTTCGGGTAGAATAGTTCATTTTCAGCACTCATAAATTAACCCTTTTTGGACTGATTCGTCAGACTAAAATGCCTCTCAAAACCGAACCATTTTTTTCTTTAGAACTGAGTTAAAAAAAGAATCATGAATTGCACATTTTTTTGTTCAAAAACGAGTTAAGACACGAGCCATAGGAAAGCACTTTTTAGACACTGAGAAATAAATATTTTTCAATCATAAATTGTCTTATTATTGCATTTCGATAAAATATTAAAAAAGAAAGGATAATGTTAGCAAATTATTTTAATTCTATTTGAACAAAGTAGTAACATATCTAGGGCCGTCGCCAACGAAATATTGCTCGCAGAGCTGATTTTATTTGAAGTTAGAAAACAATGAAATTATAATTAAAACAAAAACTTTATAGGGGCATTGTACTTACTTAATTTCAAAATAGATTTTTTTCTAAATATATTTTTTAATAGGTATAATATTGATAAATAGGTTTTTTCGAACGTCAACAAATTTTATGAATTAACGATGAATTTAATACTAATATAAATGATCACAAAAATTATATAAGAAAAAATTTATTTTAATGACTTCCCTTCCATAAAAATTTCGTTCTAATTTTGATTAAAATTTTTTTTATATTCTAAGTTTTATTTTGGATCTGCCCCTGAATAAGCAGTAATATATAGTAAATGAATTAATTAATAATAGTAAAAACTAAGGTCACAAAAGAAATACTTCATTGATTATAAATTTTAAATTTTAAGTAAAATTTAAACTAATATAAATTCATTCCTATCAAGGAAGTAGTTTAAATCTACTAATTAAAAAAAGTTATATTACAAAAAAAAATTCTACCCAAAATCATACGCAAAACTCTCACGTTACGCTTGTGGTTCAGTAAGGAGGAGAAAATTGCATGATCTGTTTTGAGCTCATTTAAGAATGTGAAAGTAATATTTATTATTTATTTGTGAATGCATTTATGAATAAAAGTTGGTACATTTATAAGTAATTGTTTCCTACTAAAATGATAAAAGAATGTTTCTTTTTCGTCTCAAAAAAGTTTGTTAATAATTTTGCAGAAAAATTAAATTTTTTTTTATGGAACAAAACTTCACGAGTATCATCTTTTCTAGCAAGAACATTCATTATACAAAGAAAAAAAAACAAAAATTCACAAAAAAAAATTCTACCCGAAAACATACTCAATACTATGTCTATACTCACATACGGTTCAGTGGGAAGTTGTTGGCAAATATCTTAGGTATTTAGCAATTCGAGAAGGATCCGATATTTTTAAATAACGAATCTTTCTCGAATAGCATTCTCCGATTCGTTAGCGAATCGCATTTTCGGACTTGTTAACGAATCGCACTCTCGGACTCGTTAAAGAACCGTTTGCTCGGACTCGTTAATGAATCGGTTTCTCGAACTCGTTAACGAATCGTTTTCTCGGACTCGTTTACGAACCGTTTTCTCGGACTCGTTAATGAATCGGTTTCTCGAACTCGTTAACGAATCGTTTTCTCGGACTCGTTAACGAACCGTTTTCTCGGACTTGCTAATGAATCAGTTTCTCGAACTCGTTAACGAATCGTTTTCTCGAACTCGTTAATGAATCGTTTTCTCGGACTCGTTAACGAGTGGTGATTTTCTCCCGTTCACGGATTTGAAAACGATAATTGTTAACGATTAAAATGTCCGAGAAGGCGGATTCGTTTCGAATTCGTTTAACTTATTGGGAAGCTATATGCTTGGAACACATCTACATCTACAGAATTATTCCTGACACGGGGGTTACACGAGACAGTCCTGTTAAGACAGTGAAAAATACGTATTACTGTCAAACTTTGTGTCTGTGAATAAGAGTCCAGACAGTTGTTAAGACAGTTGGCAAGACAGTAGACAAAATAATAAAAAATTTATATTTTATGAAGACAATTTTTCTTAAAGCTACGGGCAGAAGTTTTTTATGTTATCTTAGTCCCAAGCCAATGTCTTCTTTTTGTAGGCATAGCAATGTGCCTCTGGCAAGAATATATTTTAGAAAGTTTAGATTAGAAATTTCTCTCAACTCAAGAAACAACTCAAATCATAGAATACATTTTTTTCAAATAACACCTATTTTTCTCATTGTATTACGCATTTCAGCAAATCTCACATATTTTTAAAGAAAATTGAATTAAAATCAAAAAAAAAATTAAAAAGAAGTCCAGAGTATCACCGGGTATATCAACAAAGCAGTAGACAAAAAAGTAATTTAAACTCTATTCTTCACATAAGATTTTCGAGCTTTATTCAGAATCTGACACTACTTTTTATAAAAATTCTTTTTTTTTCATTACTAGTACCTAAAAAAATCTCATCTCCTTGCAAATTTTAAAAATTTTTATTCTATAAAAAAAATTTTTTTTTTGTGATGTCGATACTTTTTGGTGTAAAAACATTAGGAATTTATTTTATAATGTAATGGCAAAACTCAAAAACCCAAAAATCTCTTGAAAATTATAAGCCTTTTTTTTTTTATGGATCAAGACGCAGATTGAATTGCTCTTTTGTTAGCATCAGGGACCGTACCGGTTATGGTTTTTATCAAAAAAGTCAGATGTTAACAGTTATCATTTAGCTTTTATTTTTTCCGACAAAAATACTAGTTATTTTATGCCTTTTATTTTTTCGGGCAAAAATAACTGTATGTTTTGACTTTTTTTTTAGGACAAAAATAACAGCTATGTGCTTTTTATTTTTTCGGTCAAAAATATCAAGCAATTAGCATTTTTTTTTAAGGCCGCTTGAACGACAAAAAAAGTTTAATGCAATTTTCGTTGTCTCAGCAGCTCGCACATTTTGAGCTATAACACTTTTTTAGTTATAATAGTATTTTTTATAGTCAAGCGGTCTTTGAAAAAATACAAATTGCCTGTTATTTTTCATCGAAAATATAAAAGGGTCAAAATAACTGTTATTTTTTACCTAAAAAGTAAAAGTAAAAAGTAACAGTTAGTTTTGCCTGAAAAAATAAAAGGCAAAAAATAGCAGTTAAATTTAACTTTTATAGTAACAGTCGAAAATTTAAAAGGCTTTTAGTATTCTCGAAGCTGCTACCATTACGGTTATAATGGTTTATTTAAAAAAGTCCATCGGCAACTTTTTCGTTATGCCTTTTTCATCTGAAAATTGTGAAATAGCAGTTATTTTCGGTCCCTGGTTAGCATTTCTAAAACTTACTTAGTTTGCAAATTATTGTTATCGTAACCATACCAACTTTTTCGAAGTTGTGTTGAAAAACTTTAAACCCGTTTCCATTGAACATACTAACTACTCTTTCGGTGCATATGTCTTAATCAGTAGCTGCTCACACAAACATGCTTACATTTGTAAATATATAAGCTCAACGGTCAGCTGAATGCAGCTTCTGTATCCAAGTAAACCGTCGCAGGATGGCAACGAATACATATTAAATTGTTTAAATTCCAAGAACGATTATGGTTAAATGAGCAGAGAAAGCATACTTAATGCTTGTTGAACGTCCAGGACAAAGAATGAGTGAGTGCAACTGTTGCTGCATAATTAATTCAAGCAAGGACTGCAAGGATGGACCGTCCGAAGTTAAGTCAAATTGTCAAAAGCAAAAAAAGGAAACAAGAAAAACGCTTTCAGAATGCATATATCTGGGACACACCACACCGCCCACACAATCACACACACACATTTTACTTTCAGTAGAATGAAAACCAAAACTGTCACACATGCACATTCATGCTTGCAGTATTTAAAAGTTGCTTTAATGCACACTTTAAGGATTTCTGGGCGTAGTTTGTGGGCGACATTTAATTTATTGCAAAGTTTAAATTATTGCAAAAGTCAAAAATTTAATTAAATACTCAACGTATTATTCTTGAACTCAACACAGAATCTGAGAATTGCTTTGCTATATTATCTAGACTTTGCAGAAAACTTTAAATCGGTAAAAGTTTATGGTGTTGTGTAAGCGATTACTTATCATTTGGGTGCACTGTATTAACTTTCATCAGCTTTAGTTATTTAAATAACCATTATATGGAAAATTTTGCAGCGATGTGGCTTTTACGCACTTAAGGGCAGGTTCTCATGAAGCTCAACCAAAAAACTCTATTTTTTATTTTTTTATTTTTTGCCAGCTTATAATGTGTAGCATATGTTCCCAAAGCAGTATGGCCGATAACAATTCTGTGGAGTTTTGACAAAACAACTTAAGTCTATATGATTTTCCTATCAACTTAAAGGGTTTTGTCAATGAATTTCAGATCGACTTAAGTTGTTTTGTCAAAACTGCACAGAATTGCATTAAAAAGTTATAGCATATGAGAGGAACCAATCTATATCTATCTATAGTAATAAAACTCATTTTCTGTTTGTTTGTTTGTTTGGCCTTTATACAAATCTAAACGGCTCAACGGATTTTGCTCAAACTAGGTACACATATTAAGTTTATCCCAACTTAAAATGTTACATACTTAGTTTTTGCCACGCCCCCTCTGAAATTTTTCAACTAACGGTAATTTTGTTATTATAAAACTTTTTAGTATCGGAGATTTTTGTATATTTAATTTTAAAAATTTTTTGTTATTTTGACATCAAAAACACTCACATATCTTCAAAATTGGAGAAATTTTCAGTACAACGACTTTTTCATAAAACATCGTTACCTAAGAATGAGAAAAAAACGACATGAAATTCAAAGTTTGGTCTTTCGATGCAAATATATCCGCTGTCCATTAATATATTTATAATATAAATTTTTTTTTTGTTCAAAAGTTCGATAAAATCACTTCACAAAAATAGGTTGAACTGTACCGTTAAGTCAGTGTATATATGTTTTATGAGTATGCCAAAAAAGGTCCAAAATATTGACTTTTTACTCAAAAAATGACTCAAAAATTGTTGTTGTTGTAAAAATGAAATCAATTGAAAACAGCAAATCTGACTACCTTTCATATGACATAGCATTTATTTGCAAAAATTCTTCCAGCTAAGCGCAAAAACTATTTTACTGTTTTTGTCATCAAAACAACAAGGGTACCCCCTTTGATTTATTCGCGAAATTTATTTTTTCCAAAATGTTGTTTTTATATTTTTTACAAAAAAGTCAAGTTTCAAAAATAATTTCTGTGATAAAATTACCCCAATATATCTTTCCAAGCAAAAGTTATGGCTAAAAATCTATTTTTTCATACAATTGACTATCTATAGCAGAGATCTGCAGCGATGAACTGCAACTGCTTTTACACCCAGTACATACTTGGTTTTTGTATGACTTCAATATCATTAATACCATGCAACATATTCTACGCCATCGAGCTCACTTACAACATCAAGCATGTTGCATTAGCCAATTGTACCAAAGTCAAACACTGTGTGATGTGTGCTTCGACTTCAGTGGAAAGTATAGATATTTGCATAAAATAATTAAGTGTATAAACCACAGCGCACGAACGGCAATCGTTATAATTATGCATTATTTTGAGCTACTGCCTCGTGTACCATTGCAGGTTGATTTCAACTTCGGCTAAGCAGTGATACAAAAGTAAGCTTACGAACGATGAAATCAGCGCGTACACTGCATTTTTACTCAAGTGTTTGTAGATTACTTCAGTATGAATAGAGTAAATAGTTTTAGGAAGTTTTAGGGGTAACTTATTTCGAAGATGATGTCAAACTTTAAAATTTAAGATGGCGGATAGAGTTGCCACCTAAATTTTTTTATTTTTGCGAATTCTTGTAATTTTGAAATTCTGACAACGGATTTGATTTTGAATATAATGTCACAGTCTTAAAATTTAAGATGGAGGTTAGGGTTGCCACCTTAATTTTTACCACAGTATTGCCACCTAATAATATGTATTTTTAAGAGTTTTAAACATCATTTATCAGTGTTAAGGGGTCGCTGATTTCGAATCTAAAGTCAGAATTTTAAAATTCAAGATGGTAGATAGGGTTGCCACCTTAATTTTTTGTAGTTTTATGAATTCGGGGCTGGCAAAAAAAAATGGTACACCAAAAATGGGTCGCTGAATCCGAATCCATTGTCAGAATTTCAAAATTATAAAATTTTGAAATAATAGGGTTGCCACCTAATAATATGTCTTTTCAAGAGTTTTACACATCATTTATCAGTGTTAAGGGGTCGCTGATTTCGAATCTAAAGTCAGAATTTTAAAATTCAAGATGGTGAATAGGGTTGCCACCTTAATTTTTTGTAGTTTTATGAATTCGGGGCTGGCAAAAAAAAATCGTACACCAAAAATGGGTCGTTGAATCCGAATCCATTGTCAGAATTTCAAAATTATAAAATTTTGAAATAATAGGGTTGCCACCTAATAATATGTCTTTTCAAGAGTTTTACACATCATTTATTAGTGTTAAGGGGTCGCTGATTTCGAATCTAAAGTTAGAATTTTAAAATTCAAGATGGTGGATAGGGTTGCAACCTTAATTTTTTGTAGTTTTATGAATTCGGGGCTGGCAAAAAAAAAATCGTACACCAAAAATGGGTCGCTGAATTCGAATCCATTGTCAGAATTTCAAAATTATAAAATTTTGAAATAATAGGGTTGCCACCTAATAATATGTCTTTTCAAGAGTTTTAAACGTCATTTATCAGTTTTAAACTCTTGAAAAGACATATTATTAGGTGGCGACCCTATTATTTCAAAATTTTGAACAATTGAACAAAAGTTGTAGCTTTATTAAAGATCTGCATGCATACAAAATCTTATCAAAATCAGTGATTAAAGGTGTTTTATAGTAAAATGGCGTCTGATATAATTTCTTAAAAAACTAAATTTAATAAATATCTTTAAAAATTTACTAAACAAATTTTATTGCTCACTCAATTAAACTTTATAATTGATTTTAAAAAAGAAATCAGCTCAATTGAACCATTAGCTTATGAGCTACAAGCTCTCAAAAGTCACGCAAAGTAACTGCAATATTACTGCAATGTTACTGCAAATACTTTGTGTTCGGAGAACAAAATAAGCGCTGGTTTTTTTATGCAGGAGTTACGCTTTATGTCTTTGTTTTGTTGCTTGTAAATGACCATACTTACCATTGCATACCAGAAGTTGAAAAGACCCTGCGCTGGTTATCAAACCAACAACTCGAACGTGCATTATTGTGGTCTTACGACACGCTCATACACATTTGGCTTCAATGTTGCAAGTATGTTCGACACAACAATCGCAGCGCTTGCGTAGTGCGGTCAGACTGTCACTGTATTTGTTGAGGGTAGATTGCAAGTAGCGAAAATGCCATCGCTTGCAGATCACTGATCTATAGTAATAAAACTCATTTTCTGTTTGTTTGTTTGTTTGGCCTTTATACAAATCTAAAAGGCTCAACGGATTTTGCTCAAACTAGGTACACATATTAAGTTTATCCCAACTTAAAATGTTTCATACTTAGTTTTTGCCACGACCTCTCTGAAATTTTTCAACTAACGGTAATTTTGTTATTATAAAACTTTTTATAAAACCAATCAAAAGTTATGGCTAAAAATCTATTTTTTCATACCAGACTATTATTAAAAAAACTTAGTTTTGTGTTAGAAATCTCTATACAGTTTGAATGTCCCCATTTATCTCTGAGAATGCAGTTGTGTGTCTAAAGTAATTACGATTATTTTGGATTATATAAAATCTTCTTTATATATTCATTTTTAGCACAACGAATTTTCATAAAACATTGATAGCTAATAATGAGAAAAAAATTATATGAAAATCAAAGTTTTTACTTTTAATGCCAATAACTCCGCTGTTTTTAATATATTTTATTAAATTTTTTTTTGTTAAAAAGTTCAATATGTTTTTTAATATTAATCTTTGTTTAGACGTTGAAATGTCCATATCTCAAGGACGCATTGAGTCCCACCATAATTTTTATTTTGTTGAAAAGGTAATTGTGCTTGCTTTAAGGTTAAGTAGATATAAACTTTACTTTTAATTCTTTTTAATTTTTAAAATATGTTTTTCGTACGCCTTCTTTGAATTCAATTAGCTCACCGCAAGAGATGGAACCACCAACAACAAAAATTTTCCTAAACCTTTTTTGGATTAATGTTCGTTCAATTACCTTTCTAACGGTAGATAAATAAAATTAAATAAAATAAAATTCAAATAAAATTCAACATGTTTTTCATTATTCCCGATTTTAAAAAACATTTAATCGAGAAGTGTATGTTAAAATGTTTATATAAGTGACTCTCGAGTAACACCGGGTATATCAGCTAGTACTGTAATATAAAATGTAAGTGCAAATTTAATGTTACCACTTTACTACAAAAGTACTGGGACGATTTTTATGAAAAAAGTTTTAAAATATCGAATTTGTGCTACAGTTTTATTTAAGGGTATTTTTCTTTGGAAATTTTAACAATAAGCACAATTAATTAAAAAGTTAAGTGTTTTAAGAAATCTTCTCAGCTGTGGCAGCTTATTTGTTCTCTTTTGACGCGTTTGTGTTGCGAGAGTGTTGTGGTTTTTCCTTGCGGTCGTAAACAAAAACATTAACAAATGTACCCCGCTTCACCCATTGTTATTGCTACTGCCACGACTTCAAGTTAAAATTTTGCATAACAACAGCAATAGAATTTGTTAACGCATGCCATAATTTTTTTTTAAGCAGCAATAACAATCAGTGAAGCGGGGTACATTTGTTGCTGTTTTTGTTTTTGTTTACGACCGCAAGGAAAAACCACAACAAAGCAAATAATGTTTAGTGCTCGTTTAACACAACGCTACTATTCGGTTTCGCTTTCTCTCTTCGGCGTGTTAGGCTCTTGTAATGCAGATCGTCATATGATCCTTGGTAACGTCACTTTTACACTCTTTTTTTCGTTTGATGTGCTCTGTGATGAAATTATGTTATGCTTGTGGTCACATGATCCTTGAACACCAGTACACTTTTTGCTACTTTTAGTACTTTTTTAAACGATGAGTGTTGCTTTTAAGCAGGTTTCCTTACTGCTTTCATACGTTTCGTACTAAAAGTGTACTATTTTCATGCCGAAACACAAATTTTATATATTATAGGCAAACATAAAATGTTGTCGTACCCTTTTTCGATATTAATTTTAGAATAAGGGCAATGAAACTTATATCATTATATCATTGAAATATGAGCGTAAAAAGAGCATTTATTAAATAAAAGCTAAACTGTAACAGATGGAAGGATATAATGCAAGAGGGAATTTTAGATATTAAGGTGTGCAAAAAATACTTCCAACATTTTACGCCATCTCTTACGGATACCCTACAATAAGCATTTTTTTATACAACAAGAGTGAATATATATTGTGATGGTGAAATTTCTTACAAATAGTAAAGTCTGGAAAATTTCCGTTATTTTGACATAAAAACTATAGCGATATCTCGAAAACTGTATTTGTTCTCAGTACAACGTATTTTTGTATGAATTTCGTTGGTTGGGAATGTAACGGTATACGAAAGCTTTCTTGGTAAAATTTTCCCCTTAAAATGGTTAAAAAAAATCCCCTTAAAATGACATTAAAATTATTTGGATATCTCGAAAAATTTATATCTTCTCGGTACAACGTATTTCCTTGAAGCAAGGCCATCGCCTCAGAATGAGAAAGAAACTATTGAAATTTAAAGTTATGACTTTGCAAGCAAATATCTCAGCCATTTTTTTATCGATTTTCAACAAATTTTCTTTGTCTGATAGATCAGTTAAATGACTTTGGATAAATAAGAAAATATTAACTGTTGTCCCATCAATTCAATGTTTTATAGTGTTTTAAAGAAACCTCTAAAATATTTAGGTTTTGCTCAAAAAATTAGACAAACTTTTTTTGTTGTAATTTTTTTTCTTATTACTTTTTCTTTTTTTCACACTCTTTTATAGGACATATCATTTATTTGCAAAAATTCCCTCATTTTCACATATAATTCAATAAACAGTTTCTATCATCGAAATTCATGAGCTACCTCCCTATGATTTTTTTGATGAAAATTTAACTTTTGAAAGTGTTGTTTTTACATTTTTTACAAAGCTCTACAGCTTAAAAAATAATTTCTGTGAAAAAATTTTCAAATATTTCAAACCACTTCATAGTTATGTACACCAATCTGTGTTTTAAGCCATAGCGGTATTATATAGAAAAATGCGTGGGAGAAACAGTTCTAACGTGTTTCTGAACCGATTTTGATAAATTTTTTTAAAAATTAGAATAGGGAGAAGGAGTTTACTGAATATTTTTGTGACCTTTGACCTGAAATATTAGCGTTTAAAGAATATTTCTTAAGTAAAACCTGAACAATAAAAACATGGAAGAACATGGTGTAAGAGGAAATTTTCGACATTAATACAATGTACAAAAAACATTTTTCGCTATCTCTTACGAATACCCTACAATAAGCATTTTTGTATGTAACATATGCGAATTCTATTGTGATGGTGAAATTTCTTATATTGGGGGTTGGAATTAATTTTAAAGGTTTTTTTTCGGTTTTTGAGCATTTATTTAGAAACAACGGTACAATGTATATTATTCAAAGTATTGTCCATCGTTAGCTACAACATTTTCCCATCTTTCTGGCAGCATATGGATTCCGCGCCGGAAGAACGATTCGTCTTTTGACGCAATCCACGAATCGACCCATTTTTTGGTATCCTCGTAAGAAGTGAAGCGCTGCTCAGCCAAGCCATGCGTCATCGATCTGAATAGGTGGTAGTCGGAAGGGGCTATGTCTGGGCTATAAGGCGGGTGGGGTAGCACATCCCAATTCAGCGCCTCCAACGTTTCCTTGACGGTTCTTGCAACATGTGGCCGTGCGTTGTCATGTTGAAAAACCACTTTGTCGTGTCTTTTGGCATATTCCGGCCGTTTAACCTTTAATGCTCGGCTCAATTGCATCAATTGTTGTTGGTAGCGTTCCCCAGTGATGGTTTCGTTAGGTTTTAGCAGCTCATAGTACACGACACCCTTCTGATCCCACCAAATACACAGCATAAGCTTGGCGCCATGAATATTCGGCTTGGCCCTCGATGTTGATGCATGGCCGGGTGGTCCCCACGATTTTTTTCGCTTAGGATTATCGTAATGGATCCACTTTTCATCGCCAGTGACAATACGATGCAAAAAACTCTTCCTTTTATGCCGTTGAAGCAGTTGTTCGCACATGCAAAATCGCCGTTCAACTTCTCTCGGCTTCAACTGGTACGGCACCCAATTTCCTTGCTTTTGAATCATTCCCATGGCCTTCAAGCGTTTGCCGACCGTTGATAAGTCGACTCCCAATGATTCTGACAATTCTTGAAGGGTTTGACACGGGTCTTCATCGAGCAAAGCCTCCAATTCCTCATCTTCAAACTTTTTCGGCTGGCCCGGACGCTCTTTGTCTTCCGTATCAAAATCACCACTTTTAAACCGACGGAACCAGTACTCACAAGTAGAAATCGATGAAGCATAGTCCCCGTAAGCCTCAGTAAGCGTGCGTTGTGTTTCAACCGCTTTTTTCTTCAAATGGAAGCACAAAAGTAAACCTTCCCGCAAATTGCGTTTTGTTGGAACGAAAGTCGACATGTTCACAGAGAAAAAAAATATATGTTGTTTACACTTCAGTGGAATGACACATACTGAAAAATGAAGCTTAGACAATGTGCTTTGAAATGAATATAGTCACAGGTGTGCCCGATGCGATCTATTGATAGTTACGCCATCTCTTAGAAAACCTTTAAAACTAATTCCAACCCCCAATAAATAGTAAATTCTGAAAAATTCCCTTTATTTTGACATCAAAGTTATGGCGATATCTTGAAAACTATAGCTTTTCTCAGTACAACGTATTTTTATATGAAAAGCCCTGGTTGTGAAAAATAACGGTGTACGTAAGTTTTTATGGGTAATATTTTTACAGAAATTTTTGAAAAAATGTTGACTATTTTTATATAAAAATTATTGCGATAATTTGAAACTTAAGATTTTCTTAGTACAGCATATTTTCTTAAAGCAAGGTCATGCCTCAGAACTAGAAAAAACTATTGAAATTTCAGAAGGTTGGTCGAATTTCAGCCACAGGCGATACTAGTGTTGTCAATAATTCCACAACGCAACACTGTTTTGATCCCATGATTTCATATTTTTGTCGAATTATTTGGTGACCGTGGTGGTCAAAACTTACTCTCTCGCTCTCGCTCACAAATTTTTAATTTACATTGAAACCACAACTATGCATAACCGTGACGAGCTCATGACCGCAAGCAGAACAGAGGAGTTAGGGATAGTGTTAATGATTGAAGCGAAGAGCGATATACGAATAAAGCTGGAAGTTCATTATCTGCGTTTGCATATGCGTCCGCCTACTCGCTGGCGCAATTTACGAAAGAAAATTATGGCAGAGTACAATAATTGCATTTTACGTTCAGAGTAAGTAGGGCTACAAAATTATTCAATATTTTCTATGTTGTTTGAATGTAATTTTTAATGTATTAACGGTGAAATATATCAAATTTTTTGATTCATAATAAGAAAAACTTTTAAAAATTAGCATAAAATGTTATTTTAGCCAAATATCAAATAAAAACTCATAAAAATCTTGAAACATTTAAACATTTTATTTTGAAGCGGCATCCCTGATTTCTTCTCGCTATTCGTTATAAGTTACTGTGAAACCTAAATAAGAGCGTTAAGCGGTGCGTTGCCAGCCGCTTTCCGCTAACGCTGAATTTTCATCCCTAAATAAGAGCGGCGGCCTTATGTCAGATATTGTCAAAAAGTGTTTGGCATACAAGCTGCATTCAGCGGAGTCAACTCTTGTGAGCTGTTATGGTGGCGATACCTTAGTGAGCGATGTTTTTGCTTAATATGTTGTTACTCTTAGGGCCGCTTTCTCAATGTCCGGTTTAGCACTAATCAGAACTTTAACCAGCAGTTAGCAAAAAAGCCCTTTCTCAATGTTCGGTTAAGGTTGAACTGTCAGTTAAGTGCTAATTAAATTAACGGCAAGTTGTGGTTCCGGTTAGCACCATTTTAGGGTAAATGATTTCGAAGATGCTGTCAGAATTTTAAAATTTAAGATGGCGGATAGAGTTGCCACCTGGGTTTTTTTTGCGAGTTCTTGTAATTTTGAAATTCTGACAACGGATTTAATTTTGAATATAATGTCACAGTTTTAAAATTTCAGATGGAGGTTACGGTTGCCACCTAAATTTTTACCACAGTATTGCCCAGTATTGCACAGTATGTCTTTTAAAGAGTTCTAAACGTCATTCATCAGTGTTAAGGGGTCGCTGATTTCGAATCTAAAGTCAGAATTTTAAAATTCAAGATGGTAGATAGGGTTGCCACCTTAATTTTTTTTAATTTTATAAATTTGGGGCTGGCAAAAAAAAAATGGTACACCAAAAATGGGTCGTTGAATCCGAATCCGTTGTCAGAATTTCAAAATTATAAAATTTTTAAATAATAGGGTTGCCACCTAATTATATGTCTTTTCAAAAGTTTTAAACGGCATTTATCAGTGTTAAGCGGTCGCTGATTTGGAATCTAAGGTCAGAATTTTAAAATTCAAGATGGTAGATAGGGTTGCCACCTTAATTTTTTTAATTTTATAAATTTGGGGCTGGCAAAAAAAAATGGTACGCCAAAAATTGGTCGCTGAATCCGAATCCGTTGTCAGAATTTCAAAAATATAAAATTTTGAAACAATAGGGTTGCCACCTAATAATATATATTTTCACGAGTCTTAAACGTCATTTATTAGTGTTAAGGAGTCGCTGATTTCGAATCTAAAGTCAAAATTTTAAAATTTGCCAGCCCCGAATTTATAAAACTAAAAAAAAATTAAGGTGGCAACCCTATCTACCATCTTGAATTTTAAAATTCTGACCTTAAATTCGAAATTAGCGACCCCTGAACACTGATAAATGACGTTTAAAACTATTGAAAAGACATATAATTAGGTGGCAATACTGTGGTAAAAATTTAGGTGGCAGCCCTATCCACCATCTTGAATTTTAAAATTCTGACCTTAAATTCGAAATCAGCGACCCCTGAACACTGATAAATGACGGTTAAGCCTATTGAAAAGACATATAATTAGGTGGCAGCCCTATTATTTCAAAATTTTATAATTTTGAAATTCTGATAACGGATTCGGATTCAGCGACCCATTTTTGGTGTACCATTTTTTTTTGCCAGCCCCAAATTTATAAAACTAAAAAAATTAATGTGGCAACCCTATCCACCATCTTGGATTTTACAATTCTGACTTTAGATTCGAAATCAGCGACCCCTTAACACTGATGAATGACGTTTAAAACTCTTAAAAAGACATATTATTAGGTGGCAATACTGTGTTAAAAATTAAGGTGGCAGCCCTAACCTCCATCTTAAATTTTAAAACTGTGACACTATATTCGAAATTAAATCCGTTGTCAGAATTTCAAAATTACAAGAATTCGCAAAAAAAACCCAGGTGGCAACTCTATCCGCCATCTTAAATTTTAAAGTTTGACAGCATCTTCGAAATCATTTACCCTAAAATGGCGCTAACCGAAACCACAACTTGCCGTTAACTTAATCAGCACTTAACTGACAGTTCAACCTTAACCGAGCATTGAGAAAGGGCTTTTTTGCTAACTGCTGGTTAAAGTTCTGATTAGTGCTTAACCGGACATTGAGAAAGCGGCCCTCAGTAAACTTTAACGCAACAGTTGTCAGCTGTTGACTCCGCTGAATGCGGGCATAGTGATGATTGACAAATTTTTCCCAGAAATTCCAATTTCATCGTGTTCTGCAGCCAACTTTACTTTCTAACGCTCTGTCAAAATTGGATTTTCCAACCGCTGAGCGTTGCCGCCGCGTTATTATATAATATAGCTTCATATAAATCGTATGGGCATGAGAAATTTTTGACAGATAAAAAACGCTTCCGCTCTGATTTAGGTTTGACTGTAATAAGCAACGAGCTGTCAAGAAACGAGCTGAAAAATTTCAACTTTCCTTGCGTAAATTGCTTTTTTCTAACGTCTCAAAAGCAGGCATAAAACTCTCTCTCATAACCTTACACACATTCTATTTCATTGCGAGACGGACGCATATACAAACGCAGTTAATGAACTTCCAGCTTAAGAGCCCGAACAGAACCAAAGCGGATGTTGGATGGCGGGCCTCTCTCGGAGAAATCCGCTGAGAACACGTCCAGAATAGGAGCGGTTGTCGCTTGTCAGATCAAGGTTGCATTTCATATTGGGAATGATACAAATTATTTTATATTATGCTTTGAATTCACATGAATGCAACACAGGCACAAAAATGTCAGATCATAGTAAAAACTAAGAAAATAACACTGAACGTACCCAATCTTTAGCAAAAATATGGCAATATTTAAGTCACTCAGAGAGAGATCCGCCACCCGTCAGAGAAATTGGAAAAGATTCTATTCTGGCGTTTTCCCGTCACGCATTTCTACGGCGATTTCATTTTTGGCGCCTGCATATATTTTCATGTATTTTGTTGCACGGCGAATCCGACTACCGACATCCGCTTTGGTTCTGTTCGGGCTCTTATTTCTGTTCAGGCTCTAAGGCGGAATGAAGGTTGCACTCTTTAAACAGAAGAGAACAGATCAAAAATTAACAGTTCGTTAAGGTTTATTTCCATTCCCTGTTAAAGATCGTATTAGAATATCAGTGTCATTAAAATCAAATAATGGTTTTAAATAACAATAAATTAATAAATTAAAAAACAATGAGCAAAAGGGAAATTAGTCGAAAAATGTTGTTAGAAAAAAAATACTTATACTATGTGTCCATCTGCTCGAAATCTTGAGATTTTCAAATAGTGATTTCAAAGTGTTTTCATCTGGCATGTCATGACAGCTAGATTTCATTTGACAATCAAGACTTCATTTGCTAAATTTAAGAATGAGCAAATCGTGAAGGAGTAATTGCGTTTTTGCATTTTTTTTGCCATTTCCGGACCTCTTAAATTTTTTCTCCAAAATTCTCACTATTAATTACTCACTGACGCTCCTAGCATATTTATTTTCATATTTCCTTTGTCAAAACAAAGGCATTTTTCCTTATTATTGTTATTATTTTTTTTTAATTATTAATTAGATGTCCATTCACCTCCTCTACCTTTCTACTTTGTTACTAAATTTTGTTTATTGTTATTTGTAGAAAACTGGTTATTGAAAAGATTTATTATATTTTATTGTTTTTGTTGGTTTTTCGGTATGTCTAATTCTTGTTCTCCCTGTCTTATTAATTTTGTGTTCTAATGTTTGTACCAGCGGCGTTAATGAAAAAAATCCTTGTGAGTATTCTAAGTAGAAGATGCTCTGGATTAAAAGTTGTGCACTTTAATGCACGCAGCTTAAATGTCAGCAAATTGGATTATGTAAATTATGTCTTTCAAGAATCGTCTGTCGATATTATTTGTGTATCTGAAACTTGGTTTTGTAATGATGTGTCTGATTCTGTGTATAGTATTGAGAACTTTATTGTCTTTAGAAATGATAGGCCTGATAGAAAGGGCGGTGGGGTTGCAATCTATTGTCGCAAAAATCTAAAAGCTCAACTTATTAAAAAATCTGTTAAGTGCAGTGTAGAGTTTATTAATATATGTATTTATGACAATTGCACTAAATTGTTCGTTTCGTATGTCTACAACCCTAATAAATACAATGCTTAGAATCATACTTTAGTGAAGTGTCCGACGTGTCAATCGACTATAAAACTACTTTGTTATATGTGGTGATTTTAATATTACTTTACTGTGCAATGATAACCTCACCAAAAATTTGTGTGAAAATATATCGTCCGTTGGTCTGTCCGTTGTTAATAGTGAAGTGCCCACCAGGTTTTCCTTTAGTGATAATCCCAGTCTTTTAGATTATTTCATTGTTTCAGATACAGTGTTGCGCAAAACAATAGCAACAAAATAAGTGCGCTGCAACAAAATCGTGTATCTTTTTTAATATTGGGTACACACAAAAATGATTATAGGAATCAAAGCATATATTCATACACTAGCTGATATACCCGGTGTTACTCGAGAGTCCTTTATATAAACATTTTAACATACACTTCTCGGTTAAATGTTTTTTAAAATCGGGAATAATGAAAAACATGTTGAATTTTATTTTATTTAATTTTATTTATCTACCGTTAGAAAGGTAATTGAACGAACATTAATCCAAAAAAGTTGTTGGTGGTTCCATCTCTTGCGGTGAGCTAATTGAATTCAAAGAAGGGGTACAAAAAACATATTTTAAAAATTAAAGAGAATTTTTATATTTACTTAATCTTAAAGCAAGCACAATTACCTTTTCAACAAAATAAAAATAATGGTGGGACTCAATGCGTCCTTGAGATATGGACATTTTAACGTCTAAACAAAGATTTTTATTAAAAAACATATTGAACTTTTTAACAAAAAAAATTTTAATGAAATATATTAAAAACAGCGGAGTTATTGGCATTAAAAGAAAAAACTTTGATTTTCATATACTTTTTTTCTCATTATTATCAATGTTTTATGAAAATTCGTTGTGCTAAAAATGATTGTACCTACTAAAATTTCTATTATCTGCGTTTTTTCATTGGAGATCAGGATCATATAATCGCATTTGCAAGCAAAGCAAAAACAACAAAAAGTCTAGCAAGTGAGCTGGACATTTAAATTGATCCAATTCTACGTTTTTAAGTGTTTATGACGCTAGATGACGCTGCGACTGAAAAAACTGGCAGTACTACATTAATTTACTTTTTAAATGTTTGGTAGCAATAGCATTTTCGCAAAATATTTCGCAAAACTTATCTGCTAGCTGCATAAGAACATCAGATATTCTTCTGTAAGCAGAAAACAGCGCCACCTGTCTGTAATCCCAAACGTGTGGTATTAAATTTGAAGAAACTTTTGAAAAAAATTTTTTCAGCTATTAACCGCAAGGTGTATGTATAGTTTGTACCCACACATTTTACAAATGTGGCGCCATCTATCTGTGAATTTAACGCACAGATCAAAACTAATGAAATAATTGTGCTAACCAGATGCGCATATGTTTTATTATATCGCCATATAGCTGAAACTGATTACATGAAAATATTAACTTTTACAGCATTCTTATTCACAGTCATCTTTTCGATAAAATTGTGATATATATGCAACATTTAAAGTACCATTGATAAAGAACTAAGTGACAACGGTGACACAATAGTGAGAAAAAATAGAGCCATCACAACAAAGCAAATTTAACAGGAGGGGGGTGGGAAGACAAAAAGAAGTAGATCCACTATAAAGAAGATTTTATATAATCCAAAATGTTCGTAAATACTTTAGACACACAACTGCATTATTAGAGATAAATGGGGATGTTCAAACTATATAGAGAATTTTAACACAAAACTAAGTTTTATTAATAGTCTGGTATGAAAAAATAGATTTTTAGCCATAACTTTTGATTGGAAAGAGATATTGGGGTAATTTTTTCACATAAATTATTTTTGAGACTTGAATTTTTTGTAAAAAATATAAAAACAACATTTTGGAAAAAAATAAATTTCGCGAAAAAAATCAAATCAAAACTTGTGAATGAGTGAAAGAGACAGAAAAGTTGATTTTGTATGGTTTGACATCTTAAGTGTTGGATTTTTACAACAAAAATTAAAATTCCCTGTCACCTTGTTTTCTTACACAATGGGTTTGTAACAAACATAAATCTTAAACTCTTTAACATATGTTAGTTTTATTATTTCAATCACATGTAATTTAATTTTTCAGAGTTGATATAGTATATTTATGAACATATTCTTTAGATTTATAAAAAATTGCATTTAAGGATTTTTTGGTGTTAAAATAATTTGCATTTGCTGGCTTTGTTTGATAACATTTTTTATAAATTGGCACAAAAACATTCAAAGGTAACGAAGTTATTTTGATGAAGTCTTGCTTTTTTAAGGAAATTTCGCAATGTTGCTATTTTAAAGGAATATTGCTATAAAAAAATAACTTAGGCAGATGGTAAAAATGTTTTTTCCCAAAAATTCTTTTAGTGTATTTTAATAAAATTACTGTAAAAAACGGTTGTTTTGGAGTACAAATTCATAACTAATGTATTTTACTCACAAATTACTGTTTACTGAGCCCATTAGGGGCTCAAAATTACTGTAAAATACAGTAATTACTGTACGGTTCAGACAGACAGACAGAAAATAAATATTTTTAAAAATAATATTTTTGGAATCCACATCCTTCAAAATTTTCAGTACAAAAGATTTTTTAACATTAAATACACAAAAACTCCGATCGTAAAAAATATTATAATAACAAAGTTACCGTTAGTTTAAAAATTTCAGAGTAGGCGTGGCAAAAAAAGAACGTTACATTTTAAGTTAGGATAGGCTTAATATGTATACCTAGTTTTAGCGAAATATAAAGAAGATTTTATAAAATCCAAAATAATCGTAATTACTTTAGACACACAACTGCATTCTTAGAGATAAATGGGGACGTTCAAACTACATAGAGAATTCTAACACAAAACTAAGTTTTATTAATAGTCTGGTATGAAAAAATAGATTTTTAGCCATAACTTTTGATTGGAAAGAGATATGGGTAATTTTTTCACATAAATTCTTTTTGAGACTTGACTTTTTTGTAAAAAATATAAAAACAACATTTTGGAAAAAATAAATTTCGCGAAAAAAATCAAAGGGGGTAGGGGTACCCTTGTTGTTTTGATGACAAAAACAGTAAAATAATTTTTGCGCTTAGCTGGAAGAATTTTTGCAAATAAATGCTATGTCATATGAAAGGTAGTCAGATTTGCTGTTTTTATTTGATTTCATTTTTACAACAACAATTTTTGAGTCATTTTTTGAGTAAAAAGTCAATATTTTGGACCTTTTTTGGCATACTCATAAAACATATATACACTGACTTAACGGTACAGTTCGACCTATTCTTGTAAAGTGATTTTATTGAACTTTTGAACAAAAAAAATTTTAATGAAATATATTAATGGACAGCGGAGATATTTGCATCGAAAGACCAAACTTTGATTTTCATGTCGTTTTTTTCTCATTCTTAGGCAACGATGTTTTATGAAAATGTCGTTGTACTGAAAATTTCTCCAATTTTGAAGATATGTGAGTGTTTTTGATGTCAAAATAACAAAAGAATTTTTAAATTAAATATACAAAAATCTCCTATAGTAAAAAGTTTTATAATAACAAAATTACCGTTAGTTAAAAAATTTCAGAGGGGGCGTGGCAAAAACTAAGTATGTAACATTTTAATTTGTGATGCGCTTAATATGTATACCTAGTTTGAGCAAAATCCGTTGAGCCGTTTAGATTTGTATAAAGGTCAAACAAACAAACAAACAAACAGAAAATGAGTTTTATTACTATAGATCATATATAAAACAAATCAAATTCAAATTTGGTTTTGTTTCTTTTTTTATTAAATTTAAAATTAATGTGACTACATTCAATTTGTGAGCAAAAAAAAAGCAACAGAACTTGAAAAATGTAAAAAGAGAACGCAAGTTCGAAGAATTATTGGTAAAAGTTCTGTTATTGTAAAGCACGTATTGTTTGTAAGTCATAAACATTTAAGTTTAGTTTTTTTTTGTGCTAGTTGTGACATTGACTGTTCCATTTATAATGGCACGTTTTAAATACTGTGAAGCTCTAAAATTACAAATTATTTCCGAATATAAAAACGAAAATTCGCAAATATCTAACGTGAAACAGTTTCATATTAATCGGTCAATAGTTTGCAGATTAATAAAGAAATATACCTTCACAAAAGACGTAACAACGGTACATTAAAGAAGGCGACCGCGGAAAACATCGCTGCTTGATGACAGGAACATTTGTGGTGTGTTCAAACGAAATGCATTTGCCACAGCCAAAGAGGTTGTTCGGATACTTGATTTAGATATCCACCACAGCACTGTTTGAAGACGAGCCGTTGAGAACGATTAAAGAAGTTGCAGACCGGCAGAGAAACCTTTGCTTACAGCTAAGCATAAAAAACAAGGTGAGGTGTTGCAATTTAAACATATCTGTCTGAAATTGTGACAAATAGTTGCAATTTATTGTTTTTTAGACTCAGTCTGCCAAAAGAGCACCTAAATTGGATCGTTCAAAAATCGAAAACCGTTTTTTTAGCGATGAATCAAAGTTCAACTTGATTAATTCAGATGGGATGTGCACGGTACGGTGCCACCCAGGTACACGACTTGAAGCCCGAAACTGCAAAATAAATTTTGAACACGGATGCGATGGCATTATGGTCCTTCTTTTTGCTATAATGAAGTTGAACCATTTCAAAAAATCGATGGAATTATGGATCGATTTGTATATAATGACATTTTAGAAAGCAAGATGCGACCACATTCAGAGTGGAATATGTCGCTTCAGTGAACGTTTCAGCCCGACATCGACCCGAAGCACACTTCAAAGCTCATCAGAGATTACATAAGAGGCAAAGGGATTCAAGTCCTTGATTAGCCGGCACAGTCACAATGACTTGAATCCCATTGAAAATCTTGTTGAGATTTTGAAGGTAAAAGTTTCTAGTCAAAGGTTTCCCAATAAGACTGCACTGTATGAAGCGCTGAAACTTAATTGGGAACATATACTAATACTAACATATCTACTTTAATAGAGTCGATGCCGCTCAGCTGTGCAGCGGTTATCAAGAATAATGGATCTTACACCAAATATTAATTATGTTGCTTTTGTTTTGCTCTCAGACAAACTGAATGCAGTCATCTTAGTTTTAAATTTAATAAAGAAAACAAAACCAAATTGGAATATGATTTGTTTTTAATATGATGTATGAATATATGCTTTGGTTCCTATAATCATTTTTGTGTGTCCCTAATATCGTCGCCTGGATAAATTAATGTCGTATGTTACATTTGGCGATTGTTGGGAAATCGCGATTGAAGTTGAAAGCCTTCTTTCTCAGAAACGCCACGGTAGATTTTTTCCAAATTTTGAGAAATTGTTACATTTGCACAGAACTAAAAGAAAATACAATTTTAATAGTCAACACTTTTTACTTCGAAAGATATCAAGGATTTTCTTAAATAAAATTTTATCGTATGTTACATCTTGCAACATGTTTGTGGTCACTTCATACACATACGACAAAATGTTATGGATATGAATCCCTTCGAATAAAAGAAAACTAAGATTGTGTCATGAAAACTTAACTCTTTATTTTAAAAAAAATGAGGTAAAACAACATAAAAACATAAACACGTAACATTTATTCATTTGCTGCTTGCAATTAAATATTTATAGAGGTATTATCAAAATAAAATAAAATAAATTCAGTCTTAAAAGTTTCATTCAATGTGAAAAAAGGAACAAAAAAAGTTAATGCATATACTTTGTGTTGAATATCTTTCTATAGATGTCTAGACTGACAGGATCACTGACTGAGGTCTTATAAAGATTAAACATTTTTTGAACACTTAAGTGTGCCTCTAAATATTTCCTGGAAGTCGATGCTCTGCAATAATGCGAGTTGATTGTAGGAAAACTTGATATATGCGTTTTTACTTCCTCGATTTTATTTGCATCGGTAGCTTTCTTCCCACGATGAGAGAGCTTAGTCTTCGACTCAACAGTACCAACTTCGTAATGCTTGGCAAAAAAGTAATAAATTACTCTTTCAGAGATTGCCAGGGTGTTCAAAAAATATTTTTTGCAAACTTGAACTGTCTTGCAGCTTGTTTTAAGGTAAAAAATAAATCGGGCCTGTTTTTTATGTTGATCCTGTATTTTACATTCAACTCTTCTGCGCTTCACAGCTTCCCTCTTGACGAAATAGCCATAAAATATTTGTTTTTCACTGGAACTCAGACTCCAAAAGTGGGAGTGAATGCGCTGTCTTTCTTCTACAGATATGTTTTGCGTGCAAGTGTAGAAACAAGTACTACAACAAATGGGCCCTATAGTTTTCCCTGGTCTTTGCACACCTTTGTTGCTTATAAATGGCAGACCGTGGTCACGAAGATTCTTACGCATGTTTTGTTTCCACAACTCAGGATTGCGTTTTCGTTTTCTTGCCACAGGAGAGTCACATGCTGTAAAATTTAAAGTTTACTGTATGAGAAATACAAATTTAGAATATCTAATTGAGGGCTAAAGGTGCTAATGGATTATTCACACCTTTAGTCCTAAAACTACAATTGGAAAGTAGTAGTACTTACATGAACTACTATAATCTGATGGTAATTGTCGTATTTCACTGTTAACAGTTCCCGGAGTAGATTCAATCAATTCTTCAGCGGCTTCATAATAATTTCTTAACGCCGATTTCGCTTGCGGCGCGTAATTCGGATCTTTGGCCTCATCATCCGAAGAGAAATCAGACCCACTGCTATCTGGCAATATTTCATTACGCATGCTAATATGTAGAAATGTGTATTGGTATATTTATTACGGCAATTTTAAGTTAATTTATTTGTTTTGGTATGCTCTTAGAATACTTACTTATAAATTTCTTCCGGCAAATCCGAGTAAAATTTTGTCGTATGTGTTGACGTACTTTCCACATACGACAATATTTTAGCGAGTACAGAAAATACTGAATTTGTATGGAAAAAATGTCGTATGTGCGAAAGATTTCCACATACGACAAACTGATGACTAAAGGGGTTGTGACCTTGCACATACGACAAAATCTGTCTGAATATCTCGGAAACTAAAGCAGATACCGAAAAATTGAAAACGCCATTCGAAAGATCTCACTTAATTTTGTATAACTGCGTCATTAACTCAAAACTGCTCGATTTTCACATACGACATTAATTTATCCAGGCGACGATATTTAAAAAGATACACGATTTTGTAGTAGCGTATCGATTTTGTTGCTATTGTTTTGCGCAACACTGTATATCATCTGTTTTGCTGTTTGATCAAATTTATTTTTTGTCAGATCACGATTTAATTTTTTGTATTTTAAATGTTAATTTTGTGCGCTCTGTGTCTTCAAACTCGTAATTGTACCATGACTTTAAAAATATAAATCGTTTTGTTCTTTTACAAGATCTACTTACTGTTCAATGGAATGAAGTTTGGAACAGTGAAACTGTTGATGAAAAGTTATTTTTTTTCTCAATTATTATTAATAGGTTATTTTCCAATCATGTCCCCTCTCGTAGTGTCACCATAAAAAATGCCTCCTGCCCTTGCTTCAATAACCGAGTTCAAGACGCTATAAACAAGCGAAATAAACTACACAGATTGTGGAAAAAATACCCCACAGTTGAAAATTGGGAAAACTACCGATTAGCTAGAAACGAATTAACACGTATCCTAAGACACTCAAAAAATTGTATTTCTTCTCCAAACTTAAAACATCTCTTTCTTCAAAAGATTTGTGGAACAATGTCAAAAATCTTGGTATTGTAGCAAAACAAAATCTGAACGTCGTATTGACCCTGGTCTTCTTAATTATTTTTTCTTGTCTGGCACGCAGAACTCCGTTTATATAAATTTTTCAAATCCAACACAATAGGGCAGTTCACGATCTTGTTGCATCGTTGCAAATGCAAAATAAACAGCTTTTACAAAAATAAAAAGCATATGTTGTAAAAGCTTTTCAATGCTTTTTGTTTTTGTAAAAGCTGTTTATTTTGCATTTGCAACGATGCAACAAATCGTGAACTGCCCAAATATGTTGAACAAACGTTTGAGTTTTCTGCAGTAAGTGAAAGCGATGTAGGAAAATGCGTTCAAAAAATTAAATCAAATGCAGTCGGAGCAGATGGAATTCATATTAAATTCATAAAATAAATCTTACGATTTATTCTCAGTCCACTGACACATATTATTAACCACTGTTTCACAACATCTTGCTTTCCAAGTTCTTGGAAAACTGCAATTGTTCTTCCTGTTCCCAAAAAAACAGCAGCGAATGAGCCTAATGATTTTAGGCCAATTAGCATTTTGTCGTCATTATCAAAAATTTGTGAATCTCTAATGGCTTATCAAATATCAAGCTACCTATTGCAATATAAGCTGTTATCTCCACCAGTTTTGGGCACAATTAAATTGTTTTACAATTAAACAATTACAATTAATTAATTGTTAATTGTGTACACTACAATTTGCAATTAATCAATTGTTAATTGCGTACTTTTGCAAATTGACAATTAATTAATTGTAAATCGTGGCTTCTGCAACTAACAATTAATTAATTGTTAATTGTAATAATTAATTAAACTAATGGAATTAACAATTAATTTGACTGATCCTTTTAATTTTGTACCCTCATCATTTCTTCTGAACATACCTATCCCCTATCTGCCACCCAAATGGGGGCCCCATCAGAGAACTGCGGCGAATACTTAAAAATAAGTAGTATTCGAGTACTACTCGTAAACAACTCTGTGATTCGAATCAGATGATTAGCAATTATTCACACATGATCTGGTAGTAATAGGGGGTAGTTGATTCCAAATCCGATGCCAGAATTTAAAAATTCAAAATAGCGGACAGGGTTGCCACCTAAAAACATGTTCCATTCGTGGGAATTCAGGTAAAAAGGCATAACCAGCTAAAAATGGGTCGCTGATTTTGAATCCGATATCAAAATTTTAAAATTTTTAGGTGGCAACCCTATTGCATATTTTTGTTTAAATTTAGAAATTTTGACAACGGATTCAAACTAAGCGAACCCCTGGCAATGCTTTTTCATATATAACATGCAAATTAAAAACATTTTAGGTGGCAACTCTATGTTTGTATTTATTTTGGAAATTTTTGGAAAAAGAAAACATGTCTAGTTTTAAATAAAAACAATTCATTTTATTAACATCAAAATAATAATTTTGCATGACATTTAATTCTAATTCATTTTAAAAATATAAAATAATAATAATAAAATTTTATTAAAAAACAAAAGAGGTATTTAAGTAAGTTCATTTTTTGAAATAATTCAAATTGCATTTCATTACAACTCGTTTTTCGAACATGTCGTCTGATATTTTGTGGCTCTTCGGTGAGTTGGTCATCGTAGCAAACGAAAAAAGGCGTTCAACTGCCGCTGATGATGGCAAAGGTGTGTTATATTTAATAAAAACATTCTTTATCTCCGGGTATTTTTCAAGAAGTTGCATCTCCCGGCTCTCCTCTGCAAAAAAATGCAACATTAGCAGTTCGGCTTTTGATAACGGCAAACCGCAGTCAAGTTGCCTTTTATCAGATATTGAACTATCTGAGCCTGTATCAGAGTCGAAATCAAAGAAGGCATTTTCTATTTTTAACCTTTTTGTTGTAATCGGCGTTTCGTTTTGTTTGATATCTTTCGAAATGCATGTTTTAAAAACTTTTATCGCTATTGTACGTTCTTCTGGACCTAAACAGTTCAGCCACTTATTTTTAAAACGCGGATAAGACAAAGCAGCAATTGCTGCATTTTCCGCTTCAGGAATTTTTATGTCAAATATTTTTTCAAATCTTTTTTCAGTACTTTGTGTATATGTTTCAATTAAGGGCTTGCAGTAAGTAAAATTATTATTTTTTTCTATTCGTCGTAATTTTTTCCTTAATGCTAAGAGACATGGCAGAGTTAACCCATAATATGCATTAGACTCACTTTGCATTATATCTAGTGCTTCTGCAACTGGTTCAGAACAGGTTAAGTACTCTTGTAAATATTGAAATTCATTGTCTTTGAAAGGATTTTTTAAATTTAATGATCTATGCAGTAGCAGATTTTTTCCTTACAACTTAAAATTTGCTTGAGTGCATCGAATAAACTATTCCACCTCGTTTCACCTGGGCGGCTTAAGGTATGCTGCAAAACATTTTGAATAATTTCCGCGGTCTTTGGTCGCCCTGCTGCTTTCCATAAGATATTGCATTTTTTTATTACTTCCGAGTGTATATCAGTTAATGGAGAATTTTGTTTAATCAAAATTTTATTTGCGTCTGTTGTTGCGCATAGGTTCAATGTATGTGCAGAGCATCTTAAATGGACAGGTAGTAAATTAATATTTTCAGTATTTTGGGTTAAAAATGTATCTAGTTTTGTTATAGACTGCACATGTTCGTTTTCTGTATCGGATTCAGAACAAGATTCTTCTACAGATAGAGAAAAGCCTGGTATAACTTCGATAGATTCATCAGCAGAAACAATATTTGTAATTTGTACGCCAAACACCTTAAAGGCCTTTACAAAATTACTTCCGTTGTCTGTTACTGATGCGACTATTTTATTTTCATCGAGCTCAAATTCGGAATGAATTTCGTGTACTATTTCAGTTATCCTATCATAACTATGTATTCCTTGGAATCTCTGACAGGCTAATGCCGCGGATACTCTGCGTAAGTCCTTGGTAATCCAGTGTGCTGTCACACCAATAAAACTCCTTTTTTTACCTGACCAAATGTCTAATGTTGGGCACACATAATCAATTTCTTTTAATTGAGACTTTATTTCAGAAACTTGTTTTTCATAGTAATTGTGGATACGACGTCCAAGGGTTCTTCTGCTCATTAATTGAAGGCCCATTTGAGATGTTTCTAAGTCCAAGAAAATTTGTTTAAAATACGGATCATCGACAGCCTGTAATGGAATCATTGAGTGGATAACATATTTTACTATGTTTTCATCAAATTTTTCCTGGGTGCATTTGCTTTCATTAGATTTGTGTTTTTTATTCCTCTCACTTACGCTCGGTCGTTCTGATTTCTTATTTTTGCCATATTTTTTGTATTCATCTATTACACTACTTCCGTGTTTACGCTTTAAGTGACTAAGAAAGTTTGATGTGCAATTATTATATCCTTTTATCTTAATTACTTGATCTTGTGGACACTTCATACATATAGCAGTAATTTTATTACCTGTTGACTCCTCTGGTACGTACTTAAAGTATGTTTCATCAAGCAAAACAAGTTGTGATGATGAACAAGGCCCGGTGGCAGAGGACTCAAAGGGCAATAAATGAGTTTCCGGATCTGTTAAGTCGATTTTTTTTAAAGAATTCGCAGAAACATTGCTATCATTATTATTATGTTCTATTAACGACATTTTATAATAATATGAACCAGACACAGCAATTTACTTTTACCAAAACATTCAAACGCGATCGAATAACGAGTGCAACTGATCCAAAGATGTATTAACATCCATGCAGAGCTTTTCACTGAAATCTTCCTTCATGAAGCATTGCTTTCATTAAAACAAATCATGCTTTGCAAAGTTTTCCAAAGAAATCAGTAGCGAGCAGCAGCAATAACAACAGATACACCAACAGTGTACAAGTTTTCCAAAGAAAAAAGTAGCGAGCAGCAGCAACAACAACAGATACACCAACAGTGTACAAGTTTTCCAAAGAAAAAAGTAGCGAACAACAACAACAACAGTGTACATAAAAGCGTGTTAATGCTAAATTGGTCGCAAAAAAAACGTCGCTCGCCTAAGTGTGCAGCTGCGTAGCGGTATCCTACCCACAGTTAGTTGTCATTTTCAATTATTTTGTGCAAGTTAAAAATTTAATTGCAATTGATTTAATTGTATTTTGCAACTACCTCAGGTTAGTTTAAATAAATTAATTGCAAGGTGCAATTAAAGATTAATTGCAATTTATTTTAATTGTAATTAAATTAATTGCAATTACTTTTTCAATCAATTAATTAGTAATTGAAGTTTCAATTGATTGATGCCCAACTCTGGCTGTTAGCAATGGGCTTCAACTTAATGCTGCGAAATCATTTGTATTACCCATCAGCAAAGATAATGTCTTCTTTGAAGATATACCGGACCTTATTTTAAAAGACCAAAAGCTAAGTCTCGTCAACAAAATCAAAAATCTAGGTTTTCATATTAACCCGAATCAACCCAGAACTTTTTTTTTTTAATTTTTCGGAAATATTTAATATGGCATGTACGTAGGTCCTAGGAATTTGCTAGGCTTGTTGTGTGTGTGACCATATGGTAACACTGGGCTGATTCGGGTTAATTCTACACTTACCTGCAGTGACCACATCAACAGTGTGGCTCAAAAAGTATATTATATTCTGCGTAATCTAAGAGTTTCAGCTTATTATACGCCAGTTGAATTGAAACATAAGCTTGTTCTTCAACTTATACTACCAATAATAAGTGTTTATAGCAATTTGGACTCCCGATCTCAATTAAAATTAAGCTTAGTATTTAACCAGGTTACACGATATGTTTATGGGCTGTGATAATTTGATCATATATCTCAGTTTTAAAAATCCATTCTTGGAAGTGATATTATTAACTATCTCAATGCTAGAAATTGTATCTTTCTGCATAAAATAATAGTGTTTAAAACGCCTCCTTATTTGTTTGAAAAAATTCGATTTGGTCACTCAACAAGAAGTTTCATGCTGACCCCACCGAGTTTCAACTACCTCAGCTCCACAAGATTAATTTTTATTAATGCCACTCGTCTTTTTAATTCCTTACCGAGCCATGTTAGAGCTTTAAGGGAAATAACAAGATTTAGACTTGCCGTATTTCAACATTTTGCTTCTAATTAACGATTAATAAATTCGCCAGTTTTCTTTAAATCTATACTTTCTTCTTGTCACTTTTTTTTCTCACTTAATTACTTCAATTGTATACTCTATCTGGATTTCTCTATTTCTACTTTATATTAAGATTAATTTTATAATAAGTATAATTGTTTAAATTAGGTTTAAGAAAATCTTTAATTTGTATAATCCTAAAAATATTGTTCCAACTTGTACATTAAAAGAACTAAGTTCTTATCGTACTAAAAATAAATAAATAAATGAGAAAAAAAAATGTCATTACCAATTGTCAATATAAAAAATTTGACATAAGCTGAATAGTGCTGGATACTGATATAACTTTTCAGGGATACCGCATTGCATTTTATGAGATTTTGTATTAGCTTTTGTTGAAATCACAAAATTTTAAAATCTTAAACTTGTATAGAAAACTCTGTTGATTTCAATATGGATTTTACGAAATCTCACAAAATCTCAAGATTTCGAGTTGATGGAAACATAGTATAAAAGACAAAATTAAAATATGTGTTAAAAATAAAAATGAAATTCTAAAATCTCATAAAACGCATGAGAGAAATTCAATAGTATTGAATTTCCTAATACCCTTGAACAGAACATTTTTTTAAAGCTGTTCTTTAAGCAGCTTTGCAATTTGGCACATCACATACAAAAAATAAATAAGAAAATCATTTAGTTGGTAAGGCACTCCACATCCCTGAGAAGTACTTCTGTCATTTCTTTTGACTTCTTCATTTTTCCACTGTGCTACTTCTTGTTACAAGGACAAAGTTTTAAATAATTTTGAAAAACCTGTAAATAGCAATTTTTTTACTGATCGCTTTTTTTAATGTGAGGATGGCATTTGGGTTTTTTTTTTTTTTGTTAATTTTATAAAAATATATTTTTATTCGTCAGATTATAAGACAGGTGTTATGAATGTGGCATTAAAAACTTGATGTATTGTATGGTTTTTTTATAATTTTCGTCAAAATTCAAACTTTTTAACAAAAATAAGCTCAATAAAACCACAAAAAATAAAGTCAAGTTTCAACAATAATAACTTCGAGCATAAAGTGTATTTTAATATTTTGTTTTTGGACTTTTTTATGTTTTGATTGCCATTGAATTTGATACAATATACAATAAAAAACGTTAATAAATAAAAATAGAAAAATCGTCAAAATATGACTGCAAATTTTTCAAGGAATGAAAATTTAAGTAAAATTTTGTGGAAAATATCTAGCTAATTAAAGCCAAAGGCTATAACTATCATAAAATATCGTACTTCTACCTTCTGTTTCTGCAAAAACCTGCTGCATCCAGCTGCAATTAAGAAAAATCACTTAACTTGAAAAAAGTCTTAAAAATCAAATTTTGCCCTAAAATGCACTGATTTCCAAGACAATTTGTAGGTACTCTTAAATTTAAAGAAAAAATAAAATAGAATTCATAATTTAAAACAAGTTGTGAGCTTATTTTGTATTAGCAAACATTTTTAAAAAAGAAAATTTTAAATTTCGTTAATTTGATAATATAAGGGCAGTTCACGATCTTGTTGCATCGTTACAAATGCAAAATAAACAGCTTTTACAAAAACATATGCACAACATAAAGCATATGTTGCAAAAGCTTTTCAATGCTTTTTGTTTTTGTAAAAGCTGTTTATTTTGCATTTGTAACGATGCAACAAGATCGTGAACTGCCCTATTGTTTTATAGGAGATATATCTAAAAGTTATCCGATTTGAAATATTTTTAGCATGACGCTTTATTGAAGTTAAATAAACTAAATTTACTCTTTAAAAACATAAATAAGCAATTTTATGCGGGTTTTTTTTTTTATTAAAAAAATATGGTTTGTATGGGAGGTAGGCGATGTAGTTGACCTAGAATTCCAATTTTTTGTGCTGTTACTTAATTTAGGCTAAAACCCATTTGTACAAAACTTCATGGCTTCTATAGTTTCTGAGATAATGCAAATGTCATCTTAAAATCAAAAAAAGCGCACTGTGCGTCGTCACAATTTTTATATAATTTTATAATTAAAATTTTTGTTTTATACCATACTTAAAGTTAATATTTTAGAATTCTCACACCCACTTCTTTCCGGCATTGTTAACACAATAGCGCTTAATTTATTGTACATATATGCAAAAAATTTGCATTGTTTGTAGAAATCTTTGGCGTTGTTTAACAAAAGTGCAAACAATGCAATGCAGTGAGTTTTTAAGATTTGCCTGCAATGTTTTTCCGCAGCATTTGTGCTTAATTTGCGAAACTATGAGTGGTTAACCTGTGTGAGTGCTAGTAAGATTGTGTGTGTGGTGTTGCAACACAGCTAACGAACTGAACAATAGAAGCATATACATATAAATGGCTTCCAACGGATGTTGCATAGCGGCAACAACAAAAACGTCAGCAACGAAAAGAAGAAGATACTCAGGTATACAGGCTACAAAATAGCAGTTAAGGAAGCCAAATGCATAACCGCAGGATACACAAGAAAATAATACACAACTATAAAATATGCAAACGCCACAAATTTTTAATCCAAAAAGCACTTTATTTAATTTACCTGTAAGCCCACAAAAAAAAACCACCGTTTAAATCAGTCAGTTATATTTTATTTAAAAAAGCATCGTAATAAATCCAAAAAGCTCTGAGTTCAGCAGTCCTTGCATTAATTTTCTATTTAGCTGTCCTTTTTTTTAACTCTCTAGCACTTAGTCGGCATCCTAGCGTAAAATTCATAATTTTTCCAACTGAAAATTAATCTCTGCAGCATATTCTGCCATAAAGTCGAAGCGGAAATAAAAAATGCAAATCGTTGCACTAATTTTTCTTATATTTTTTGTTTTTTCTTTTTTTTTTTAAATTTGTTACTCGTGTGACTTAAATCTAATTATAACTGACTGATTTATATTCTAGTGTCGGACGATTGCAGCAACTCATAAAATTATCTTTGGCAAAAAAAAAATCTGTCATTTTCACAGCAAAAACTGGAGCACTGAAACAAATAATCGCCATAAGTCCACCGTTAAAGCTCCATAAAAATAGTTATGAATGACATTTTAATTTTTTTTTTTTTTCAAAGTTATGAAAAGTTGCATATTATTATGCGTTTCATTGCAGTTTTTAACCTATTATAAAAAATAAAAAATTTGTTATAGCAGCTCTTCTTCAGCAGCAGCTGCTGGCGAATTTTTTTTAAACAAATTGTCTCTTAGTCGTTTAAAGAAGCAAAGATATAATAACGAAAAATAAAAATTAACTCTGCAGGATTTCTTGTATTAAAAAACGAACTTTAAAATGTTCATCTTCATAAAAGCCACCCAAAAATATGTGACACGACTTAATTGAAAAATGGCAAAACTGGAAGTAGAACAGGTGTTAATGATGTTGATTACAATGACAATTTATATTTTGTTTCAAGGAGCTAATCACGGGACTAATTCCGGGATATCTATAGATTTTTTTGATTCAAAGGTATTTATGTAAACAAATCCGATAACCAATTTTATAAACAAAAATGTATCAACAACTCCTTGCACTAGCAAACAAATGTATTTCATCGTAAAATTAATTCTTTGTAATCAATTTTAATAAGTTCAATGCTTGTATAATACAATCATGCAAGTTTTTGCTTTTTAAACCAAAATCACCAGGGCTCGGATTGTGATGACCTATTGTAAAAAACTGCAATAAAATTACCTAAAAAATTACAAAAATTACCTAGAAACTGCAGAAAATGACCTGAAAAACTGACAAAAATTACCTAAAAACGCAAACAATTGCATAAAAAAATAAACAAAAAATTTGTTCTTAAAAATAAAACGTAACTAAATAAAAATTTATCTAACACTTGTTTCATTTTTCTACATATCTTTTCGTCAGTTTCACCACTCGCACAGTTTTTTTTCATTCAAAGTCTATAAACAAAGCCACTCCTTTGTCGAGAGGTAATGTTTTTTATTAAAGGGACTCTAGTGTTAAAGGAATATGTTTAAAAATTTGCATTTTGACATTTTTTAGTACGAAAAAAAACAAAAAAATCTCTAAAAATTACCAAAAAATGCCCTAAATCTAGAAAATTAATTGAAAATTAAAAACGATGGAAAATGATGGTTATGGTTATGGTTATGGTTATGGTTATGGTTATGGTTATGGTTATGGTTATGGTTATGGTTGTGGTTATGGTTATGCTTTTGGTTATGGTTATGGTTATGGTTATAGTTATGGTTATGGTTATGGTCAAGGTTATGGTTATGGTTATGGTTATGGTTATGATTATGATTATGGTTATGGTTATGGTTATGGTTATGGTTATGGTTATGGTTATGGTTATGGTTATGGTTATGGTTATGGTTATGGTTATGGTTATGGTTATGGTAATGGTTATGGTTATGGTTAAGGTTATTTTTATGGTTATGATTATGGTTATGGTTATGGTTATGGTTATGGTTATGGTTTTGGTTATGGTTATGATTATGGTTATGGTTATGGTTATGATTATGGTTATGTTTATGGTATAGTTATGATTATGGTTATGGTTATGGTTATGGTTATGATCATGGTTATGGTTATGGTTATGGATATTTTTATAGTTATGATTATGGTTATGGTTATGGTTATGATTATGGTTATGGTTATGGTTATGTTTGTGGTTATGGTTATGGTTATGGTAATGGTAATAGTAATGGTTATGGTTATGGTTATAGTTATGGTCATGGTTATGGTTATGGTTATGGTTATGATTATGGTTATGGTTATGGTTATGGTTATGATTATGGTTATGGTTATGTTTGTGGTTATGGTTATGGTTATGGTAATGGTAATAGTAATAGTTGTGGTTATGGTTATGGTTATGGTTATGGTTATTGTTATGGTTATGGTTATGGTTATGGTTATGGTTATGGTTATGGTTATGTTTATGGTTATGGTTATGGTTATGGTTATGGTTATGGTTATGGTTATGGTTATGGTTATGGTTATGGTTATGATTATGGTTATGGTTATGGTAATGGTTATGGTTATGGTTATGGTTATGGTTATGGTTATTTTTATGGTTATGGTTATGATTATGGTTATGGTTATGGTTATGGTTATGATTATGGTTTTGGTTATGGTTATGGTTATGGTTATGGTTATGATTATGGTTATGGTTATGGTTATGATTATAGTTATGGTTATGGTTATAGTTATGGTTATGGTTATGGTCATGGTTATGGTTATGGTTATGGTTATGGTTATGGTTATGGTTATGGTTATGGTTATGATTATGGTTATGGTTATGGTTATGGTTATGGTTATGATTATGGTTATGGTTATGGTTATGTATATGGTTATGGTTGTGGTTGTGGTTATGGTTATGGTTATGGTTTTGGTTATAGTTTTGGCTATGGTTATGGTTATGATTATGGTTATGATTATGGTATGAAAAAATGTCCTAAAAACTTTTCATATTTGGAATTCAGGAAACATAAATGGACGTTTTCAATAAGCAAGAAATACCTTAGAAGCAGCAGAAAAGAGATGACATGTCATCGAAATCCTAGCCCTGGTTATCAATTTTTTTCAGCTGAATCCACAGGCTCAAGGTGGAAGTCTCATGTAAACGACTGATTTTTTACATGATCTTACAAAGATATGACTGCATTTATTATCACTAGTAATAAAACTCAGTTTCTGTTTGTTTGCTTGTTTGTTTGTTTGGCCTTTATACAAATCTAAACGGCTCAACGAATTTCGCTCGAACTAGGTATACATATTCAGTGCATCTTATATTAAATTGTTACATACTTAGTTTTTGCCACGCCCCACCCCCCCGAAATTTTTCAACTAACTGCAATTTTGTTATTATAGCACATTTTTGTATCGGAGTTTTTTTGTGTATTAAATTTTAAAAATTTTTTGTTATTTTGACATCAAAAAATTAATATATCTTCAAAATTGTAGAAATTTTTGTTACAACGACTTTTTCCTAAAACATCGTTACCTAAGAATAAGAAAAAATCGACATGAAAATCAAAGTTTGAACTTTCGATGCAAATATCTCCGCTGTTCATAAATATATTTAATTCAAATTTTCTTGAATCAAATTTTCAATAAAATAACTTTACAAAACTAGTTTAAACTGTACCGTTAAGTCAGTGTATATATATTTTATGATTTTGTCAAAAAAGGTCCAAAATATTGACTTTTTACTCAAAAAATTACTCAAAAATTGTTTTTGTTGTAAAATTAAATCAATTGAAAATTGCACATCTGGCTACCTTTCATAAAACATAGTCATTTATTTGCAAAAATTCTTCCATCTGAGCTCAAAAATTATTTTACTGTTTTTGTCATGAAAACATTTTTCCTTTGATTTTTTTCGCGAAATTTATTTTTTCCAAAATGTTGTTTTTATATTTTTTACAAAAAATTCAAGTCTCACAAATAATTTATGTGAAAAAGTACCCCAATATCTCTTTCCAATCAAAAGTTATGGCTAAAAATCTATTTTTTCATACCATACTATTAATAAAACTGAGTTTTTTTTAATTTAATTTTTTTTTTAATTTTTTAAAAAAGATCAAAGAACCAAGGCATGCGCCTTATACAAACAAGGTTTGGTCTTTGACCTGAAAGGAAAGAAATAGATTTATTTAGAGGAATTGATTGGAGCCATACGTGTTTTATTGATTAGGCGAAACAACCCTGAAAAACAATTTGAATTAATTGCTTTTAACCGAGGCTAGTGTTATGCCTTAAACTCGGCAAGCATTTTCAGTCCTTTCGTTTGTTACATTCCTTTTAATTCCACATTTTCCACAATTTAGCTGTAGAGTTTTGGTTTTCCATAATTCTTAAATGTAGAAAAGAACAAAGAAAGTGAAAAGAACCATGCCCGAGCCCGGATTCGAACCAGGGACCTCTGGGTTGAGAGTCTAGCGCACTCTCCACTAGACTACAAAGGCCGACAAAAATAGTAGTTTTGTTTTAAAATTCTCTATATAGTTTGAACATCCCCATTTATCTCTAAGAATGCAGTAGTGTGTCTAGAGTAATTACGAATATTTTGGATTTTATAAAATCTTCCTTATAGTATTATACTTAGTTTTTTTTCCTCCCCACCCCCTCCTGTTAAATTTGTTTTGTTGTGATGGCTCTATTTTTTCTCACTATTGTGTCACCGTTGTCACTCAGTTATTTATCAATGGTACTTTAAATGTTGCATATATATCACCATTTCATCGAAAAGATGACTGTGAATAAGGATGCTGTAAAATTTAATATTTTCATGTTATCAGTTTCTATATGCTATATGGTGATATAATAAAACATATGCGCATCTGATTAACACAATTATTTCATTGGTTTTGATCTGTGCTTTAAATTCACAGATAGATGGCGCCGCATTAGTAAGTAGTGTGTGTACAAACTATACATCTTGCGGTGAATAGCCGAATGATATCTTCCAAAAGTTTCTTCAAATTTAACCTCACACGTTAGGCTGGCTCAATATTTATTTAGTACAATCATTTTTAGTACAACGACTTTTTCATAAAATATCGATAGCTAAAGCTTAGTATGCTGTAGAAGCGAAAAGAAATCTTCCGTAAGAAATGCATTGCGTTTTTGACAGCGAAAAGGTAGCGAAAGGTTTTTTTTCGTTGGTTAGTACTCTGTTAAACCGAAAAATTGTTCAATGCAGCCAAGTCACAACCATGATTGGAGAGTTAAAATGTTAAAATTTCGCTTTGTTTTATATGTCCGTTCATTTAATTGGCGTGGAAATTTGACATTCAACAATAATGTTCAACTTACACATTCAACAAACAGGTTATAGTAAGTATGTGTTAGTGTTGAGTCTACACTAAAATTTCACGTATAGAATTAAATGCTTAAAAATATTCGTTCGTACTGCATACTAAGCTTAAGAATGAGAAAAAATTTTATTAAAATCAAAGTTTTCGATACAAATATCTCCGCTCTGTTTCATAAAATTTTTTTTTTTTAAGTAGTTCTATATATTTTTAATATAAATTTTTGTTTAGATGTTAAAATGTCCATATCTCAAGAACCCGTTGAGTCCCACCATAATTTTTATATCGTTGAAAATTTAATTTTGCTAGATTTTGCTAGATTAAATAAATAATTAAATAATTTTTAGTATTAAAAATGTGTTTCTACCCCTTCTTCGAATTCAATTAATTCCGCATGGCATGGAACACCCAAACACCAAAAGTTTCAAAAACTATTTTTTGATTAAAGTCCGTTCAATTACCTTTCTAACGGTAACTCCAACTTGAAATTTAATACGTTAAAATCATTATTCTAGAATTTAAAAAAAAGACATTTAACCGAGAAGTGAGTATTAAAATGTTTATATAAATTACTCTTGAGTAACATCGGATATATCAGCTAGTATCTTGTAAATTTTCTTGGTTGCACAATTAAATAAGATTTTAATATCTATGAGTATATTTAGAAAATATTTAAACAAATCAAGATCAAAGTGAAAACTTTTAAAAAAATTGTGAAATTTCTTAACTTTTTTATCTGTAACTTTTTCATTTCTTTAAACAAAAGAAAGTTTTATATGCTGTCCGCCTTTTAAAAAATTTTAATTTAATTTAGTTTTTAGAAGTTATTTATTTTTAAATTTATTCAAAAAGAGCAGAGTTATTCAATTAAATTCGCATGCACCTAACAAATGGTTATGGTTATGGCTATGGTTATGGTTATGATTATGATTATGGTTATGGTTACTGTTACTGTTACTGTTACTGTTACTGTTACTGTTACTGTTACTGTTACTGTTACTGTTACTGTTACTGTTACTGTTACTGTTACTGTTACTGTTACTGTTACTGTTACTGTTACTGTTACTGTTACTGTTACTGTTACTGTTACTGTTACTGTTACTGTTACTGTTACTGTTACTGTTACTGTTACTGTTACTGTTACTGTTACTGTTACTGTTACTGTTACTGTTACTGTTACTGTTACTGTTACTGTTACTGTTACTGTTACTGTTACTGTTACTGTTACTGTTACTGTTACTGTTACTGTTACTGTTACTGTTACTGTTACTGTTACTGTTACTGTTACTGTTACTGTTACTGTTACTGTTACTGTTACTGTTACTGTTACTGTTACTGTTACTGTTACTGTTACTGTAACTGTTACTGTTACTGTTACTGTTACTGTTATGGTTATGGTTATGGTTATGGTTATGATTATGGTTATGGTTACTGTTATTGTTATGGTTATGGTTATGGTTATGGTTATGGTTATGGTTATGGTTATGGTTATGGTTATAGTTATGGTTATGGTTATGATTATGGTTATGGTAATGGTTTTGGTTATGGTTATGGTTACAGTTATGGTTATGGTTTTTAATATATCCACTTTTTTAATATATAGCCAAATTTGAGGTTGGACTCAAAAAACCAAGTACCCAGTTATCTTATATTTTACCAGGTCTAGAACCGCAACTATGTCATTTTCGAAGTTTTTCGATTATTTTCTCATTTTGTTGCACCGTTTAATTATAATTGAATATATTTTCCACAACTCCTAAACTTAAATATCTCAATTATTCACATAAAAATTTCTTCATAATACTCGTGTTTCGAGGTTTTTGACCAGCAATAAACTTTATTTTAAGGATAATAATGGTAGATAAAGATGACAAGCTAAAAATATTTGATAAGAGATTGACTACTTGTGTGCCTTAAAAAAATAAGTAAATTAACATTTTGTTAATACGTTTTGATTCGGCATTTATTTTGATTTATCTTTTAACCATAAACTAATCAGATAAGCCAACTACCGCTGTTAAAAAGTTGACAACAAACATTATAATCCAGTTATTCAATTAATAAGTAAATGAAGTTAAGTTAAGCTTAACTCTTTCACTTTATACTTTATTGTGTGGAAAATCTTATTTATGTTAATTAGTTGAGCGCTGCGGGTCCAAAAACTGTTTGTTTTAGTGTGTGAGTGTGTGTGTGAGTGTGTGTGTGTGTTTGTGTTTGAAGAAGGCAAACATTTTAAATTAATTTATGACAACACATGCACAAAAAAAACACACACAAGCATACAAACAGCAATGGTGAATATATATATATTGCATAAATACATGCGTGTTCTTTATAGTTTTTAACCCAACACAATTACACCGACACACACCAACACGCACACTCATGAATATTATATGTATGCATGAAGGTATACCTTCATATTCGCTATTGTATGCACGTATGTGTGTGCGAGTTAATATTTTAACGAAATTAAGCTGCCGAAGGAAAGCTCTTTAATTATGTTATTTATATGCAAAACGCGCGTAATTCATAACTTAAAATCCGGGCTTTTATTAGTGGCAAAAAAGTCAACCAAATGTCGTTAGATATTCACAAAGCGATGTAGAGAATTTCTTAAAAAAAGTAAATAATAATTAAATAACAGAGTCAAAAAAAATAAGCTGGAAGCACTTTGCACCCAATCAGATCAAGCAGCAGAAACGGAAGTTCGAATTCCAAGAATGTCGCATTTAGTTATTGCTTTGATAGTAAAGTAATTGATAGCTTTAGAGAATAAACAGAAAGCATAATATTTTGTGTAAAGAGCAAGTGAAGCAAGTTTTAATTAGATAAATTTTAATGACATTGTACTTATATAATATTTTATTGTATCCAAAATTACAGACTTGGGGTTGGGTCCTAATCGCAGAATTTCACAATTTTAAAAAAAAAAATCTTGAAATCTAAATCTTGAAAAAAAATCGTAAAAACAAAATCTTGGAAAAAAAAATTTTGAAACGAAAATCTTGAAAAAAAAATCTTGAAACTCAAAATCATGAAAAACCTACGCATAGAATGCATTCTTTAGTTCGCACGCGTGGTTTTTTTCAAGATTTCTTAATTGAAAATTTGACACTATTTCGAAAAGTGTCCAATATCGAAAGAAGTATCAAATTTTTCGAATAATGACAAAATTTTGAAAATAATCAAAATAATGAATAATTGTCAAGGGAGCGGTCCGAATGCTTGAAGGTCAAAATCTTGAAACAACCAAAATCTTGAAAACGAAATCTTGAAAAAAAAAATCTTGAAACGAAAATCTTGAAAAAAAAATAATCTAGAAAACACAAAATATGCATAAATCTTGAAAAAAATCTTGAAAAAATCTTGAAATTTTAAGAAATGTTGTTTTTTCGAATAAAATGTATAATTTCGAGAAAAAAACTAAAAAGTGTCTAATTTAGAAAACAAAAATTTTTTGCAAAATTTGACACTTTTCGAAATTTGGCACTTATTCAAAATTTGACAATTTTTTCGAATATTGGCACTTATTCCTAATTTTACACTTTTTTCGATATATGACACTTTTTGAAATTTGAAACTTTTTGAAATTATTGGACAATTTTACATTCATTTCAAAATTTGACAATTCTATATCTTGACAATTATTTATTATTTTGATTATTTTTGAAATTTGACATTGTTCGAAAAATTTGATAATTCTTTCGATATTTGACACTTTTCGAAATAGTGTCAAATTTTCAATTAAGAAATCTTGAAAAACCTACGTATAAAATGTATTCTCTAACTCTAATTCGCGGATTACATAATACATTCTATGCGTAGGTTTTTCAAGATTTCTTAATTGAAAATTTGACACTATTTCGAAAAGTGTCAAATATCGAAAGAATTATCAAATTTTTCGAACAATGTCAAATTTCACAAATAATCAAAATAATGAATAATTGTCAAGTTATAGAATTGTCAAATTTTGAAATAAATGTAAAATTGTCCAATTATTTCAAAAAGTTTCAAATTTAAAAATTGTCAAATTTTGAATATGTGCCAAATTTCGAAAAGTGACAAATTTTGCAAAAATGTTCATAAATGGACAAAAAATCTCACGTCCTCCTCGTTTTGAATTAGATTTGAAAAGATTTTTTCAAGATTTAGAAATCCTGCGAAAAGAAACTAACCCATTTATGCAAATTTTTTTCAAGATTTTGAAATTTTGTCAATTTCACCCAATTGTCAAGTCACAGAAATTGCCAAATTTTTAAGGCAGCGGTCCGAATGCTTGAAGGTCAAAATCTTCAAACAACCAAAATCTTGAAAAAAATAATCTTAAAAAAAAAATCTTGAAAACGAAAACTTGAAAAAAAAAATTTGAAACGAAAATCTTGAAGAAAAAAAATTGAGAAAACTCAAAATATGCATAAATTTTGAAAAATCTTGAAATTTTAAGAAATGTTGTTCTTTCGAATAACATGCATAATTTCGAGAAAAAAACGAAAAAGTGTCTAATTTCGAAAACAAAAATGTCAAATTTTGGCAAAATTATAAATTTTTTAAATATTTATGGTCTCGCACTTTGACTTCAAGATCTTGAAATTCTTGAAATGTGACACTTCTTTCAAAATTGCACACTTTTCGAAGTAGTGTCAAATTTTCAATTAATCTTACACTTTTTTCGATGTTTGACACTTTTTGAAATTTGAAACTTTTTGAAATAATTGAACAATTTGACATTTGTTTCAAAATTTGACAATTTCTGTGACTTGACAATTGTTTGTTATTTTGATTATTTTCCAAATTTGCCATTATTCGGAAAATTAGATACTTCTTTAGAAATTGGACACTTTTCGAAATAATGTCAAATTTTCAATTAAGAAATCTTGAAAAACCTACGCATGTGTTATTCAATTCGCGCGCGCGGAGTTTTAAGGTTTTTTTTAAGATTTTCTTTTCAAGATTTTGTTTTCATGATTTTTTTCAAATTTTTTTTTCAAGATTTTGAAATTCTGCGAAAATAGCAAAACCCTTTTATGCATATTTTGTGTTTTCTATATGTTTTTTTCAAGATTTTCGTTTCAATATTTTTTTTCAAGATTTCGTTTTCACGATTTTTTTTCAAGATTTCGAAATTCTGCGAAAAGGACCCAACCCATTTATGAATAATTTGTTGTTTCTAGATTTTTTTCAAGATTTTCGTTTCAATGGTTTTTTTTTCAAGATTTCGTTTTCAGGATTTTTTTTCGAGATTATTTTTTTAAGGTTTTGAGAATCAAGCATTCGGACCGCTCCCACAGACTTGGTCATCCCAAACCAAATGCAAGTATATGTTAACTTCATTACTTTTGATTTGACTATAATTTTTGCTATACGTTCAAATTGTAAGAACTAAAGTTGCTTCACGTTTTCTTTCTAAGCCATTCGTCGCAAAATTATGGAGATGCCAATTTTGTACAAAAGCAGAAACCCTAAAAATTGTATTTTCGCTGTTTTTTAATGAATAAGGTAACATTGAAAAGGTATTTTAGTGAAATTTTGGATATTTGTGTTTTTTTTCTAGCAATAAAAACATTTTATTTTCTAGTATTTTATAAAGGTTACCTTTTTTAACATTTTTTTTTCTTATATATAAAGCAAGATTTTGTCTTAAAAAATATATAAAAATTTCGATGGAGAAAAGATATGCTTTTTCGCAATTTTGATATTTAGTAACAGAGGTACACTATACCATATCGTTCATAGCTTCCATATCGTTGGAGATATTAAGTCAATAATTATAACAAAGTTATTTGTCTTATTAAAGTTCATAATTTGTGTATAAAAACAAATGATCATGGACGTGATTTAACCTCTTATTTTAGAAAAACGATTTTTTTTAATTTTTTCCATATTAATTTATATGAAAATGTAAGAAATTTGTAATGCTATTTTAAAGGTCGTTAAATTTTAAACAATTCTAAAATTTATTTTAATCGACCTTAAAACAAAAAGTTACAACGATTTATCGTAAAGGACTTTTTAGTGCAAAAGCAGACGCAGGCACAAGCCGATGCGTCTTCAGACCCAACTAGATAATCAAGCTTAAGCAAAGCTTGAGAGAAAAAGACAGAAACTCAACTATAAGTATGCTTTAGCACACACCATACAAATTTTGAATGCTGTATAATTTTAATATATGTATAAGCAATGGGTCCATAAAAGCGGTAAGAATTGATTCAAATTTACATTTAGTTTGTTTTTTGAATAAAAAATATTATTTAAATATGATCAATATTATTATACGAATACACATACTACTTTAGGTGGTATATATTTTTACTTTGTCACAACGTTTTTCCTCGATCTTTGAAGACGATAACAGTCGTAGGTTTTGAGCTAGCGTCTTGAAATTTGGTACACTTGCTTTCTCTTTACAACAAAGGCCAAGTTTGAAATTGAGCAAAATTAAAGGAAAACCAAGCCTATCTAACGTCATCGAAATGGTAGAATATCTAAAAACTTCACAATAATAGAGAAATTGACTTTATTTTTTACTCACAGGATTTGTTCTTCAGTTCACTTCATTTTTAAATTGGACGTAATCGGATGAAAAATACTCCCATATAAAGTGACGTCATCAATAAAGAAATATCAACTAAAATTCAGAGAAGATCAATTGAAATTCACAATAGGTCAATTCATGTAGATCATTTGAAATTCTGAAAAAATCAATTGAAATACAAAAAACCATAATTAGAATTCAGACAAGATTAATTGAAATTCAAAATAGATCAATTAAAAATTAGAAAACATCAACTAAAATTCAGAAAAGATCAATTGAATTTCAGAACAAATCAATTGAAATTCAGATTAGATCTGTGCATATTCAGAAAAGATTATTTGAAATTCTGAAGAAATCAATTGAAATGCAAAAAACATTAATTAGAATTCAGAAAAGATTAATTGAAATTCAGAAAAGATCAATAAAAAATTAAAAACATCTACTGAAATTCAGAAAAGATCAATTAAATTTCAGAACGAATGAATTGAAATTTAAATTAGTAAATTCAAAAAAGATTATTTGAAATTCTGAAGGAATCAATTGAAATACAAAAAATTAATTAAATTTCAAAAAAGATCAGATGAAATTCATAGTTCCATTTGAAGTTCAGAATCTATTGAATGAAAATTAACAAAAAAATCAATTAAAAATAAAAAACATCAACTGAAAATCAGAAAATACCAATTGAATGATTAAAATGAAATCTAGAAAATATGATTTTTCAAAAGGTGAATTGAATTTCAAAATATACGAACTAAAATCAATAAAATTTCAGGATATAGGCTGTGTGCGAATTGATCTAAATGTGACCTACACTAAATTGAGTCGGTAAGGCAGTGCTTCCTAAATAATTCATGGAATTCTCGATCTACCTAAATGCTTTCTAAATTAGGAAGCACTGCCTTATCGACACTATTTAGTTTAGGTCGCATTTAGATCAATTCGCACACAGCCATAGTAATAGATCTGTTGAAATTCAGACAAGATCGATTCCATTTCATAATATATCAAATAAAATTCAGAAAAAAACCTTTTAAAATTCAGAATAGTTCAATACTAATTCAAAATAGATGAAATGCAGTTAATGGAAATTCAAAAAATATTTTTTGAATGAAATCAATAGATCAATTGAAATTCAGAGTAGATGTGTTCAATTTCTGAAAATATCAATTGAAATTCAAAAATTATTAAGTAGAAATTCAGAAAAGATCAGTTTTAATTTGAAGTTCAGAAAAGATCATTTGAAATTCAAAAAATGTCAATTAACACATAGAATAGATGAACTGAAATTCAAAAACGATCAGAAAATTGAGTTCTGAAAAGACCACATGAAATTCAACAAAAATCAATTAATACATAGGAATTGAAATAAATCATTGCCATAATTACCATTAGCATAACCAGTAAGGTTCAAAACATTTTACATTCCTATTACCATTACCATTACCATTACCATTACCATTACCATTACCATTACCATTACCATTACCATTACCATTACCATTACCATTACCATTACCATTACCATTACCATTACCATTACCATTACCATTACCATTACCATTACCATTACCATTACCATTACCATTACCATTACCATTACCATTACCATTACCATTACCATTACCATTACCATTACCATTACCATTACCATTACCATTACCATTACCATTACCATTACCATTACCATTACCATTACCATTACCATTACCATTACCATTACCATTACCATTACCATTACCATTACCATTACCATTACCATTACCATTACCATTACCATTACCATTACCATTACCATTACCATTACCATTACCATTACCATTACCATTACCATTACCATTACCATTACCATTACCATTACCATTACCATTACCATTACCATTACCATTACCATTACCATTACCATTACCATTACCATTACCATTACCATTACCATTACCATTACCATTACCATTACCATTACCATTACCATTACCATTACCATTACCATTACCATTACCATTACCATTACCATTACCATTACCATTACCATTACCATTACCATTACCATTACCATTACCATTACCATTACCATTACCATTACCATTACCATTACCATTACCATTACCATTACCATTACCATTACCATTACCATTACCATTACCATTACCATTACCATTACCATTACCATTACCATTACCATTACCATTACCATTACCATTACCATTACCATTACCATTACCATTACCATTACCATTACCATTACCATTACCATTACCATTACCATTACCATTACCATTACCATTACCATTACCATTACCATTACCATTACCATTACCATTACCATTACCATTACCATTACCATTACCATTACAATTACCATTACCATTACCATTACAATTACCTTTACCATTACCATTACCATTACCATTACCATTACCATTACCATTACCATTACCATTACCATTACCATTACCATTACCATTACCATTACCATTACCATTACCATTACCATTACCATTACCATTACCATTTCCATTACCATTACCATTACCATTACCATTACCATTACCATTACCATTACCATTACCATTACCATTACCATTACCATTACCATTACCATTACCATTACCATTACCATTACCATTACCATTACCATTACCATTACCATTACCATTACCATTACCATTACCATTACCATTACCATTACCATTACCATTACCATTACCATTACCATTACCATTACCATTACCATTACCATTACCATTACCATTACCATTACCATTACCATTACCATTACCATTACCATTACCATTACCATTACCATTACCATTACCATTACCATTACCATTACCATTACCATTACCATTACCATTACCATTACCATTACCATTACCATTACCATTACCATTACCATTACCATTACCATTACCATTACCATTACCATTACCATTACCATTACCATTACCATTACCATTACCATTACCATTACCATTACCATTACCATTACCATTACCATTACCATTACCATTACCATTACCATTACCATTACCATTACCATTACCATTACCATTACCATTATCATTACCATTACCATTACCATTACCATTACCATTACCATTACCATCACCATTACCATTACCATTACCATTACCATTACCATTACCATTACCATTACCATTACCATTACCATTACCATTACCATTACCATTACCATTACCATTACCATTACCATTACCATTACCATTACCATTACCATTACCATTACCATTACCATTACCATTACCATTACCATTACCATTACCATTACCATTACCATTACCATTACCATTACCATTACCATTACCTTTACCATTACCATTACCATTACCATTGCCATTGCCATTGCCATTGCCATTATCATTGCCATTACCATTACCATTTCATATCTTCTTTATACGAGATCATTTTAATCTTGACTTTATATTAAAAAAATATAATTGCAATGTTAAAAAGGGCGCTCAGCATATTAACAAACCAATCGGTTATGAATTAAAAATAATGGCTGGCATTCCTAGTAATATGTTACTTATACGTCATGATGACCCACATATAATATCGGCTGCGTCATTACAGCGACTGCTGATGCTCTACATTTGGAAAGCAATTAATACCAGACCATCAAATCGGTGATCATTATAAAATGCATAAATATAACATAACCTCCACTTCTTGTTATACTTAAAAAATAGAGTTTTTAGCCACTGACAATAAAACCCGGAATATAAACGAAATCTACACTATAGAAAGTTTTTAAATTTAATTTCAATATAAAAATCTCAATGGTAAGTTTTTACCACTTGTTACTTCAAGTACTCAATTTCTTATGGAGTAGTCCATGATTATAAATATACCATAGATAGTTTATTACACAAATGTGATTTAAATGTCACTATCCATTTCTTATGTGAAATCCGTCGGAGTTTGACAAAACAGTGTCAAACACAGTGTCAAACACTTAAATATTAATATTTACTGCGATTAGAAAATTTAGACCACAGCTAGAGTGGTTAAAAATCAGAGCTCTGATTAGTTTAGCTTAGTGCAGAATGCTGATACGCATATTTTTATCTAAGTTTTCAGAAGGTTTTTTTTTTTATTTCTGCGAAATTTTCGTACAACAGCTGACTTCTACATATATTTGATTTAACAACTTTGCAGAATCTTTATTATCTCTGCTTGTTTGTTTTCCAACAACAATTGCTGTGAAAACAAGTATATCAGCTGACACGAAAAAATGCCACTCAAAACACTGCGTCCTTCTCACATTCATGCGAGTTGCATTCTTTCTTTTCTTATTTTCTCTGTGTTACATAAAAACTAAAACAGAAAAAAAACCCCAATTGTTATTGTACGATAAATTGGTCCAGATACTACGAGAAGCGTGCGAACTTTTCTGATTATTTTCATTCATACGATGAGTTGATGTAACATGGATACGGAATTAATTTGGATAAGCTTTTGGTGCCGTACACGTTGCTCCAAATAAGCAAGAATTCCAATTTATGTCTTTTAATTAACCATTGTTTATCATATCACAAAAGCCCATTCCAAAATAAAGCGCCTTAATGCGAACAACGCCTTCAAAAAAGACAACCGTTTTAATTAAGAGTCCTGCTTTATGGACTCCATCAAGGATGTACCGACAATTACACATGTATTGGTAGCATAAAAACAAGTCAAATTGAAATCGGACGCAGAAACTTCGAACAATGTTGAAGACACAGCAGAAATGCTAACTAGAAAAAGACAAAAGACATAAAAGCGAAGCAGGGACGGACAAACGGATGAACTAACTGCAATGGAACCATAATGAAAAGAGCACAACTTCGGACATTTGTTGTTGTCCGACAAGCTGTACCACATGCAGCCCAAAAAAATGTCACCCGAATTCCAAGCAACAATTGGTCAACTTGGAACAATGTTTGTGGTAGCAAAGGAACTTAGAACTGAACGGACTGAAAACACAGACAGAGGAGGTGGATAAAACAATGAGAAAAACGTAGAAATACTCGAATTAAAATGGAAATGTTTTCCACATGAGTTCCCAGGCAAGAACACAAAGCAAGTGCAAAAAAGGATTCCATGTTCCTAGGAACCAAGGCTGTGCAGCTGGTTGCGGAAGCTGTGACTGCTTTCAACACTTGCATAAATAAAATTTCATGAAAATTTCATGTGTAGCAACTTTTGCGCTTCAGCAGAGCGATTCCGGCGCAACCATTCACTCACACACACTATTCACCACTCACACTCACACACTTACACACAAACACATGTAGATATGAAAGAAAAACTGGCAAAGGCAGAACGGAAACGGAAATACGTATTCAAGTGAGCATTTAATGCGGTGCTGCTTGCAATATCTAGTGCCGAAGATATAAACATTTATTTTTGCTACTGTTGATTTTGGTGTTTTTGTCGCAAGTGGCTTTTATGTCAGTCGAGGGCTTAAACGGTGCTAGTTTTATAAGTGGTGCTTTGTGTGCAATATTTTTTTGCATTCTTGTGTAAAAGTCGAAAAAAAGTTATTCTCATTTATGTAGCCATACAAAGTATACGCAAAGAGGATGCATGAAACATAAATTCCACTCAAATACAAGACCAGCTTAAGGCAAACAAGAAAATTCTTTAGTGGTCGAATCCCATTGCAAGCTATTTACTTAAAACAATCACTTCAGATGCAGAGTGCGGCCCAAGTGGTGGTGTAGCTGTCCAACTATTTAAGGAGAGGAACGTGAAAGGATGCTTTCTGAATGTAACACAGTTGATTATTTTCACTATTTTCAATAAGCATTCAAATTTGTTACATACACATACTTTTACCAATAAAAAGATAAAAGCAAGTGCAGGGATATAACATTTGCAATTCAAACTAGTAACGAATTATCTTCGAATGGGTCGAAGTTAAAATACCCAACACTTTATTCTAAGTGATGCATGTTTGGTGACGTCACTTTGCATAAGAGATGGGAGTGGTGTTCATCCAAATTTTCCAAACTCAAATTCAGAACACGTTTAAGATATGGATGTTTATGTGCTAAATATGCTTTTAATTCACACATTTTTAAGGAATTTATGCAAGTTATGTAACTTTGATGATGTCCGTTTGTATGGGAGATTGGCCAAGTTTGTGTACGATTTTGTCAAATTTCAAACTCAAAGTGAATTATAATATTCTTAACATATGTTCATAATTGCAATTCAATAAACTAATTTTTGTGGACTTGTTAGAAACTTTACCATTTTCATATACTCGATACTTTGTCTGGTTGTCTGTCCAATAGTTACATGTTTTCTTGGCAAAAAGATTAGAAGGTAAAGTTGTTTTACTATCTCCCTACGGAGAAAAGAAACGGTTAAGAACCTATCACGCAATAGGTCGCCAAGGGATAGGGACCTGTCCCAATTCTTCCAGTAACTTTCACACGCCTTGTCATTGACATTAGTCAATTGCCACCTGCTACAAAACCTTGAAATTGTCCTGTAACAGGTCTAGAAGAACATATTGGTGGCCTGTCAATGGTAAAATTATCGTAATATAAGCTCATCTACGTCGATTCTATGAACCCTATTCGTTACTGAAAACAACGAATAAAATTCGTAGAATGAATGCACTTATTAGTAAAATTTACACACAAATATTTTTAAGTGTTTCTATAATTTTCATCCAGTTCAATGGAATCTGCTCGTGTATAGCATAAAATGTGCATACTTTCTGGCTGAACATTTTTGAGTACAGTATATGTTTTAAAAGCACTGTTATAATCGCAAAAATAAGTGCATACTTGCAGGCTGAACATTTTTCAGGACAGTATATATTGTAAAAGCACTGCAATAGCAACATAGTGCAACATAGCTTCAGTTAATATTTTATATCGAAGTGTACAAGTTCGACTCTGATTCTTGCAACGAAATATTTTTAATATTATATTCTCTTATTGTAATAGACGCAATAAAAAGCAACAACAGTTTTAAGAAAAAAGTGTATGAAAAAAGGTGTCGTTTTTGAGATATCACTCAAAAACGAGAATTAAAAAGCATTATCGTTTCAAAACTAAAAAGTTTTTCATGTCATTAAACAAAAATTGGTAACTCATATAATAATACATTGAATTAATCGACTAGACATAAAATTAGTGCAATAGTTTTGATAGTTGATATTATACACTTCTTTTCCAACTCTTCTAAAATATTTCTTTTTATTGCGACTTAATGACTTTGTTTTCTCATATGACGTGATGTGCACAAGAATAGGGGCATTCAAAACAAATTTGGTAAAATGATTCTACACTTGCAGTTCATAGTAATATTGGCCACAATTGAACTGGCATATTTTTAAATAATGGAAGACAATCAATGTTCACATTGGCCACTATTTCTCAGTCGATCTGCTTAGAGAATATACTTAAGATGGAAAGAAATTGTTTTGCGCTACCTTAGTAACAATAAACGCCTGAAGAACCATCATTTAACACGGCCATTTTTCTATTAGTAAGCAATGTTATTGCGTTAAATCAGTGATGGGCACACACATATTACCATGTTCTTTGCATGTGTGTGAAGCAGAGAAAAACGAAGAGCAACTTGGCGTTCGTCAGTTTTAAGCTGGAAGTTCATCGATGCAGATGTGTTTTGCGTCCGTCTACTCGGTGGCGTAATTTTATTAAGTATGTCAAAGCTAATGGGAGCGAATTTAATGCTTGTCAACTTTTCTTGAGAAAATTCCGTTTTTGACAGCATGTTACAAATGCAAATCATTTTCCCATTCTTCAGGCATAATTTTTATTTGTGCATTTGTTAAATTGCTCAGTCAGACTTAACTACAGCAAGAGCTCAACATCAACTGACTTGATTTGCTTAGCAAAATCGAAACAAAGCAACAGCCGAACGCACACGATTGAAAGCCACACGAAGTAGCTTATAGTGTACATGTGTCGACGTCGCTCAAGCAGCACTTTGTTTCCAAACACGTGTGTTTGGGAAATTAAAATGTGCCCGACACTGCGTTAAATCATCGTAACATTGAAATTCTTTCTAGTTGGTTTGTATCGGATACCCTAAGCCCTAAGATTTTTTTTAATCGATTCAGACCTGGCTGAACCCTTGGAAAGCAGTGCAATTTGCTATTAAATGCTCAGTTAAGTTTTTCTAATCAGAAATATTGGATATATTTGGAATAGTTGAACTCGGCACAGAAATCTTATTTAAAGGATGACCATTTAAAGATCTAGCATAAACACTTTTTTTTTAATCTTTTCAATCTTCTGATGTTTATTTTGTTTGGTTCTTGAACAAACATTTTAATACAAATGGCTAATTAATTATTTCAATAGAATACCACTTATGTTTGACATTACATCTTAAAATATATTGTTGTTTTTTTTATTATGGTCGGTTTAGATGGTGATTCTACATACAAGTAGAAGTGTTCAAGGGAGATACATGGCCTGACGCCACCAGCTCGTGTGTTTCCCAGGTTCACTCGGGCAGCTGTCCAAGCCCACCCCTTTACCATTGCATCGATGCCTAATAGAACCTCGCATTACCGCGATAATTCGTTCTTTAGTCGCGTGGTTAAGTTGTGGAATAATCTCCCTGCGAGCGTGTTTCCCGGCAGTTTTGAGCTGTGCAAATTCAAAACAAATCTTCACCGACACTACTCCATCTATCCACCCTCCAACTAACTATCACCCATCTTCCGAATCAACACAATGCTTACGCATTTATAGGGGGCATCCCCTGAGCGTTGGTTCAGTCTAAAAAAAAAAAAAAATCCAAGTAGCTCTAGTGTGCCGTTTTGATACCATAACCTCTTGTTTCTGTTGGTTGAGTGGGTAACGCACTGTTAGGTTATAACCATCCGGTGCGGTTGATGAACATTACGAGATTGTTGATTTTTGTTGTGGAAAGTTCCTCTAGATTGCTGAGAAAGGGCTTGCCAAGCGTTGTTAGTCTGGACCTGGCCAGGGCCGGGCACAGAAGTGCACAGAAAGTGTCTCAGTGTTTCTTTTTCATTTGGGTCATCGCAGCTCTTACAGTGGGTGTTGAAGGGTAGTCCAATTCTCTTGGCATGAACTCCGATGCACCGTAATAATAGCCGTTATTCTGGCTATGTCGTTCCGGGGTTTTGAGAGCATCTGTTGAGTTCTACCTATGTTGTAAAGGGGCCATATTTTTCTTGATGTGTTGCAGGTTGGTAGTTCTCTCCATCTACGACCGGCTAAGGTTAAGTAGTAAGAATGAATTCTTTCCTAAACTGTGTTCAGTGGAACTTCGACTGGTTCCGCTCTTGAGACGTCAAGGGAAGAACCCCGCCTAGCCAATTCATCCACCTTTTCATTACCATAAATGTTCCTGTGGCCGGGAACCCAGATTATAGTAATGCTAAGTTGGTGACTTAGCCGGGCCAGTTCATCCTTACACTGCCTTACCAGTTTGGAGTTGGTACTAATCGCAGCTAAAGATAAGGCCTGAAAGACGCTGGCTGAGCTTGGCAAACGAAAAGAATCCGCCACCCCCAGTTTCTCAGAGTATATGCCCGCTCCCACTTGCACTCCATCTTGGAGCCATCCGTGTAAAAGGACACATTGAAGGCTAGTCCAATTCCCCCATTGCGCTATTCCACCCTGGTGGGAAATTTGGTTGTAAAGGATTTCGTGAAGTCGAGTTTGGGAGTGTCGTAGTCCGTTTTTCCAGGAATCAGCTCCCGAGGTAGCGGATTTAGAATGTTGTTGTGTCCATATGGCCTATTCCGCCAGTTGTACGACTCTCTGAGTCTGACTGCACTGTTTGTTGCGGTAAGCTTAATGTGTAGATCTATGGGGAGTAAATGTGTCAGGACATTAAGTGCATCAGTGGGGCATGAGCAGATACCCCCTGTGATACCTAGGCATGCGGATCGCTGGATCCGAGCTAGTTTTCTTCTGTTGTATGCTTTATTCAGTGCAGGCCACCATACTAGTGCACCATACGCCAAGATAGGTCGCACTACCGCTGTGTATAGCCATAAGAGCATTTTTGGTTAAAGACCCCATTTTCTACTAAAGGTCTTTTTGCAGGCGTAGAAGGCTATGCAGGCCTTCTTGGCCCTTTGTTCGATGTTAGTTTTCCAGCTTAGCTTAGGATCCAGAATGACACCTAGATATTTTGCGCTACTGGATAGTGTAAGAGGTTGGTTGTTTAGCTTTGGACGGACAAACTGTGGCACTTTGGTTTTTGTGGTGAATAACATCAGTTCCGTTTTGCTAGGGTTAACTCCTAGGCCGCACCTGGCAGTCCAAACACTGAGTTTTCTTAAAGCAACCTTCATTGGCTCACTGAGCGTAGAGGGGAACAGTCCTGACACCATTACAACCACGTCATCTGCATAATCCACTACTTTTACCCCATTGCAATTTAGTGTATTAAGAAATTCATTCATGGCGATGAGCCAGAGTAGGGGGAGATCACTCCTCTTTGCGGAGTACCCCTACTGACAAATCTCGTGAGTTGGCAGCCGCCCAGGTCTGCCTGCATTATTATGTTACTGAGCATTGAGACTATCCAGCTTCTCACCGGTGCTTGTACACCAAGGTTGGTAAGAGAATCAAGAATGGCCCTAGTATGAATATTGTTAAAAGCCCCTTCTATGTCTCAGAAGGCCGCAAAAGTGTATTGTTTAAAGAAGATGGATCTTTCAATAGTGGTAATAACCTCGTTTAGGGCGGTATCTGTGTATCTGCCCTTGAGGTATGCGTGTTGGGCACTGGATATGTTAGCACCCTTTAGAACGTACCTGAAATGATTATCCAGTACACGCTCTAGGGTTTTCAGTACGAATGATGTGAGGTTTATTGGTCTAAAATCCTTGGCTGATTCATGACCTCTCCTCCCAGCTTTGGGTATAAATATTACCCTAACTCTTCTCCAGCTCCTCGGAGTGTAGTTAAGGCAGAGGCAATTAGTGAAGATATAGAGTAGGATAGGTGCAACTACATCTTGTAGTTTCTGCAACATTATTGGAAGTATGCAGTCGGGACCTGGAGATTTGTATGGAGAGAAGCTGCTTAAGGTCCAGATAACCCTTTCCATTGAGATAAAGGATCCAGTCGGAACCGCCGCAGTTGCCTCGGGTGATTCTAAACCTAAGGTCTCATTGCAGCTGCTCCTGCAGGCGGGGAAGTGTGTGTTGAGTAAGTGTTCTAGTGATTCATTGGTAGATTCTGTCCACATACCATCTTCTTTTCGAATGAAAGATGGACTGGTGCTTTCTTTGGACAGAATTTTGCTTAGTCTTGCCGATTCTTTTATATTGTCGATTTATTGGGTGTATTCCTGCCAAAAATGCTTTTTCTCGTCTCGAATTGCTTTCTTGTAGGTTTTGAGGATGTCTCTGTATGGTTGCCAAAGACACTGCCTATGACACGAGTTGAAAATTTTTCTAAGCCTTTTCCTAAGGTCGGATAGATCTTTGCTCCACCACGGAGGAAGAGCTTTTTTCTTGCCCCTGCTAGTGGGACATGAGACTCTAAAGGCAACCTGTATGGTTTGCTCTAGGGCCTCCACGGAAGAGTCTATCTCCTCCGCAGTTGAGATTTGCTTGTAGGCTAAAGAACGGATTTTTGGGCGAGCCACTTTGGCAAATTTTGCCCCGTCAGTACGTTTGGGGTTACGAAATGGAAAAGGGGCCTCTATTTTAAGGTTCAAATCAAAGAGGATCAAGCTGTGATCCGAGAAGGAGCTTTTGCTCGAAACTCTCCAATTGACTGCTTTTAGAGACTCGTTTTCGGATAGAAGGGTAATAACCAAGACTTCACTCCAGCCTGTGAAGTTATCAGTACTTGGAAAGTAGGTGTATTTCCTTTATTGCATATGTTTAAATTTGAGTTAATTATGAAGTCGAATGAAAACTCACCTCTAGTGTTTATTTCAGAGCTGCCCCATAGTGTGTGTCTCGCATTGGCATCGCAGCCCAGAATTGTGGTGGTTTTGTCTTGCATTACCGTAGCCACTTATGGCTTCACCTCGTCTGGAGGAGCTTCCCTGTCGTGGCCCATATAGGCTGAGGCTATAAGAAGGTTGTCGGCGCCCTCCAGTTTGACAACTGTCAGGTCTGAAGAGCTAAGGTTAGGAGTAAAAATAAGTGTATGTGCTTTTTGGCTAGAATGCAAGTTCTTGGCTTATCTGCTGTTCTATTGTAGTAGATGTTGTAGTGATTGTTATGGAACCCTTTTACTACTGAGTCTCTGACCCAGGTAGAAATAAGTGTATGATGCCCACGTCGATACTATCCTCCTCCATGAGGATGGCCAGATTATCAGCAGCACATCTGGCGTGCTGCAGGTTAACCTGTACTACCGATAGTGGCATTATGTGGCTGGTGATTGTGGCTGCTGCGTGGAAGGCGACGGCGGATCCTCGATTGTAAGGGAATCGAGGATATCATCGACGCTGACGCCTTCTTCCGCGGACGGGTCCTTGAAAATTTTTAGCTTGGCACGACGGATGCCAAACCTATGGGTGTTGCCCGCTTTCTCCAGAGCACCCAGGCACTCGTCCGAGGTAAGCAGTAAGAAGGTCATGCTGTTACGCTGGTGGTCAGTCTTCAGTCTTGATGACTGCCCAGTCGTTCATGGGAATGTCTGGGTTGTGCAGTTGGAGGATTTCGATGAGCTTGTTTTTCTCAAGCTTCATCTTAGGCAACTGAATACGAGCACGAGGTCTCCTCGGAATATCCTTAGCCGGGTAGCTAAGGCTTAAGCTTAAGCTATTAGCTTAAGGCTTAAGCCATCCCAAGCGTCTCTGAACTTAAAGACGCACTCGCTTAAGAATTCTTTAGAGAACTGATCCTCGCATTTGATCACCCGGAATCCTCGCAATGCATCCGCAGATTCGAAAGATGGAAGCACACCACCCTTGTTGCCGAGAAGATGCTCAATGACCATCTCGGACAACTTGGCTTCGATGTTGCCCCACTCTTCCGAAATCCGCTTATGGCTGTTCGAGTTGGCGTCAATCAGCGCCACCTGTAGGTGATCCCTGGCCACCTCACTAAAGGCGCGCTGGCTGGTTGTCGGTTGCTCAGCCACGGTTGACTTGCCGCTGACCTTTGCCCTCTTCGAAACGTTGTCGATCGCATCTTGCGACCGATTTCGCTTTGAATTGGTTGCGTCAGCAGGCTGAGTGGCCTGGTACTTCAGGTACTCATCAATCGTAGCCTCGCATTTTTGTTTGTTTTCCACGTCACGCTCCTGAACCGTACCCTGCTCTGCATTCTTGCCTATCTAGGCAAGAATGAAGAAAGCCTTGGTATATTTCGCTTTCAGTAAGTAGCATGCCGTGGGATCTCCTGCTCTTCGGACCACTATGGCTGGTGGTCACATTAGAGCAGGATGTGGACGGTTTAGCCACTGTGGCTGGTTGTTTTGGGTATGGTAGTTTTTGGTTGACTAGAATACCCAGGAGTACTATGTCTGGTACTCTCTGTGACTGCAGGCAAGCAGTTCATCTTCTGTGCTATCCCCTAGCACTGCGGGTTGGTTTGCGGTATTTAAATTTGTTGTTGCCATATCATCTGATTCTTACGCTCCCTTTGCCACCGGAGCAGCGCGGGAGGCTATAAGGTAAAAAGGGGTAAGGAAAAGTCGGCCATGGCGAGCCCCAATACCATGGTAGAGCCAGTGTTTCTCTCTGGTTCGGCCAGGTCAGAGAGGGAATACGCTAGAATACAGCACAGATTACCCTTGGCTGCAAACTTTGAACTCGGTGGGCGCCATCCCTCGACCCCGGAGTTAAGGGTGGGATAAGTCTTAGTTCATTGCTCCACAACAGTCTGTACGACATGGGTGACCCTACCAGGAACCAAGGCTCCCTGGAGCCAAGGTTCCAGTCGTCAGAGCCCGTTGTGTTGCAATTTAAGCCCCTACACCACGACAAGGTAGTTATCCCAAATTAGTAGGAGTTTTTTTTATATTACAACTTTTTCTTGCTGCTAAAATTTTTGTAGTATTATTTTTAAAGATTAAATTTTATAGCGATGGGAAATATCGATCAAAAACTATCATTTTGTTCGTTAAAAACATTCAGTTATATATCAGTTTGTGATTGCATTGAAACTTTGAATTTCAATGCAACACAAATACAGGAGTTTTAATCGATCTGTCTTCACTTGTGTCATATAAAATTGGTCCCATGCTGAGTTAAATGAAATATGCCCCGTAATAAGCATAAAGGGCCTATATCGAACCTGTCCTATGATAGGTTAAATTTGAGCTGTCACTTACGAGCAATTGACTCTGCTTTCTTCGAATGGCTTATTTTTTTCAATATGCTTTTCACGATTTTATACAGCTTTCTGCTGTATGCTCTTAAGACCAGAAAATACGCTTAAATCTGGTTTATAATTTAATGAGTTTTCGCTTAATATATACATAAATCAATTTGCACTTCTTGAGTAAGGTCATGAGTAACAAATATTGATGCATAAACAGAAGTTGGCAAAATGCTACCTTGACCACTTTAACAAAAATAAAAAAAAACACACGTTTCCTGTCAATTGCATGTAAGCCGCAATAACAGAACATAACGCCGTACAACCAAATGCTATCCCATAAACTGACATCCTGTCAACCCAACGAACAATGTGGCCAAAGCGTATCGCTTGATCCCTTAAAACTACGACACACAAACAAGTAATCCGTTTATTTCGAGGTAGCTGCGAATACAAATCCAACCAAGCCTTATATGTAATGTAATAACGTGCCTTGTAATGACGTACGCATGCAGCAAACCGTTATCTCTCTAAGCAATGATAATCCTTCCCAGGAACAAAGTCGATGTTGTTGACTCACCTTAGTATTGGTGATTGGTCATTGGTCCCTGTGGACCCCACACGCCTTTCCGACGCTTGGCTATGTAAAGTAAACGAATTATTTCAGCATTCAGCGATTTGCATAGCGATGAGCGGATGGCTGGGAGCAAATCTGTGCAGCGTCAGTGACAATAACAGCAACAACGGAAAGCGGAAAATCTGAAAACCACGGAGAATGTCAACGAAAACATGCCTGCAGGCTAACGAAAGGACAAATACATGAAAAATAGTCATCATGGTCATTATATCATAAAGTTCCGGTCAATACAATGTTTTGTTGTTGCTGTTGTTGTTGCTGTTGTCATTGCAACTGCTGCTGGTCTGCTATACTAACGTTCTTGCTGCTGTAGTTATTTTTGTTGTTGTTGTTGTTGTTGTCTTTGCTGTTGAAGTTTAAAACATCAAAAAATTCGTTACACGTTCTGTCGCCGCGGCTTGCATAACAAATGAGCACCGAAAAAATGCAGCGCATCGTGGAAATGATGTGATACGTTGATATGCTTTGACAGCAACAACAAACCAGAAAAAAACAACAAACATGCAACAATGACAACAACAACACGAACATGCTTTTTCATTTTTATTTTGATGCTGGATTAAATCACATTTTCCAATGCAGCTCAATTTTGAATGCTTATAAAAAATACTTTTTATTGAATAACAGCATAGCTAGCGGTATTTAAAAGGTAAATAAAAGTACACATTTTCACAAATATATTGAGAATCAAACCACATTTGCAACATTGCCACAACTTTGATACACCAATTGTAAAGAGCATTCAAAATTAAGGTCACCACGGCATGCGTAATATTAAATAGCACAGCTTAAGTTTCGAGTCATCATTATTTATATCATAACTAGCAAGGAGTATCAATATGAGAAAAAAAAATGTTATATAAGGATCTTAGAAAAAGTATCATTGATATTCTGATATTCACCAGAACAGGTGTTCACCAGATGAACAGGGTCCTGTTAAAATTATGGCTTTATTTGCATTTGGAAGTGAGCCTTTTATTTGTAATCTTGTTCCATTGCAAAGCTATGAAACATTGCTTGTGATTGGTCTTAGAAAAAACATTTCTTGAGAAAAATATTTATTTCATATTGTAGTGCTTTAGAAAAAGCACTATATTCAGTAAAATCCTTTCAAACTTTTATTTTAAACATTTTTCCGACATAAAAGGGAAGTCGCGGCTATAGTATTAAATTAATAATTTTTAGTAAAATGAAATGTAGAAAGACCGATGTGGTATTGTATATTGTAGTTAAACGTATCATACATATTTTATATGAAAAATGTTATTTAAATAATTTTACGTCTTTGTTGTAATCTAAAATTTTGATTTCAATAAATTTTTAAAGATAAAAATTTAACTTAATTGAAAACAATTTTGAACATAACAAGTATTATAACAAGGAACATAACAATAAATATGCTCTACAACCCACCAATTAAAAACTATACCTGCTTCCCATACAAAATGATGTCATCAAAATAGCAAATCCTTCTTAAATTCCACTAAAATAAACAAGTAAATTTGACATTTTACACATAAGCTTTGCTATTTTAGGCGCATCTCATGCTTTAAGTCAGTAAAAATTAGATAAAATATATTCCCATTCTCTATACAAAGTGACGTCATTGAAATAACAAAACCATCGTAACTTCGAATATACTAAAACACGGCCGTGGGCGTATTTTAACTTTGGCTCAGTCAAATATAATTGCTTACTAGTTTCAAGTCTAATTTAACTTTAAAAATTAATATTATTTCATTTAGCATCGGCATTATTTCTTCTGAGCAAAGCTCTTGTCTTCTATTGAATTTTGTAAAAAAAGCATATCATTTGCTTTTTTTTTTAAGAAAATAGGGGAGAGAAATGTTTATGGCTTAGCCGGAAACCAAAAATATCTCTGCGGATGCATTCCATGAAGTTGTTTTAAACAATTCGATGGAGATTCTAATTCGTAATTACCACACACTCACACATAACAACTACACAACAATATGTATAAATATGGCATATGATGAAATATAAATTGGCGAAATGTGTTCAAGTCAAGCGGAAGCGGAAGTTTCACAGTTAAATAGATCGACAAGTAGAGAGCAATAAATGTGTTTTGTGTTTTGCCTATCCTGTGCTCTGTCCTTGCTGCTGCTACGAGTACTGCTGAGGCTTATGCTTAATGCCAGCTATTTTGTGTGAACCAAGCTGCAAGCAGAGGTAAGTGTGTACGTCCGTCCTACACAGAAACAGCCTTAGACCCGAACAGCCTGAAGTATTAGCGTGAAATTCGTAAAACTCATAAACTTTGCAAGACTCGGCGAACATTTCTGACAGCTCGTTGCCATGCAACGCAATGCAGAGCGTATATTTAGCACTTTGCAAAGTTTTAACAAAATTTTGCCAATGTGAGTGATTGTGTACATGTGTGTGAATTATTGTTTGGTTTTCCGAAGTATCCCACAGATAGATAGAGCGAGTTTAGTTGACTTTTAGTTGAAGTTTTGACGGTTTTAAAAGTGACAACTGCTGCAGTAGTTTGAAAAGAGAGAGAGTCTTATAGAAGTTTTGAAGAGGACACTTAAATTAAATGTACAGAAGTTACCTTAAATATCTTGTACTTGCTTCGCAGCCTATAGATATGCAATGAATTTTGCATAAAAATGAGCGACGGGTGCTTGTGTGTTTGCTGTAAATGCATTTATGTTATTTGAGTGAAAATTTTGCCATTTGGCAGCCAGAGTTGTGCACATAACCACACCACACATACACCCAGTGGGCATTTTAGCGAGTGCTCCTCAAAAGAAGGCATGCTACCACTGCTATTATTGGTGTCAATACACCTTCCATGATCACTGCATTGATGAGTACTTCTGTAAGGCCTATCTTTTGAAGGTTCTGATTCTTTCCATATTATTTTTTATGAAAAAATTTACAAAAAAAATTCCAAAAAAAAAATGTAAATACACAGAACAGCTTGTAAAAAAACAAAAAAAAAATGTTTTTTTGTCCGAGCTGGGTCTCGAACCCGGGCTCCCGAAAGCTTACTTTCATTTGTATTCATGCAAAATAAGCGATTGATTCTTAACAACCACTATAGACGAGTGGGTAAGATATCTGACCGCCGCATGAGAGGACCATGGTTCAAATCCGAAATTGTTGGTCGTTTTTTATTTGAAGTTGATATTTATATTGCTTTTCCTTCTAACGTGACGTCTCGAAAGAACGCTTCTGGTAGGTCTCTTTTGAGCAAGGAGAGCGGAAGGCCTGACAAATTTTCTTATTTCATACAAGCAATACAATGGTGTTTGCAAGGAGTATGGAAGGCCTATAAAAACCTAACGCAGGCCTGCTAGAAGGCCTTGGAACTACTGCAATTGCTCACTGGGCACATTCACACTCTCACTCACACTCACACCGACCCACACAGAAATATTATCAAATTGCTATTTGAAAATTATTGGTTGGCAATTTGCTTTCACAGCTGCTGCTGAGTGCGCTTGTTCCACTTAATTCAATTGCTGACTTTTGCTGTTGTTGTTGTTGTTGTTGTTTTTGTTGTTGTTGTTGTTGTTGTTGTTGATTTTGTTGCTGATCTCGAACAACTCGGTTCCAAGCTGCTGGCATATGGTTCAGTTTGATTAGGAGGCGCCTTTTGATTGAGTGCAATGAATTGCCGTCAATTATGCAATAGTTGCCAGATATTGTGAAAGATTTAAATTCGGTTTTGGTTTCACTATAATTTTGAAAGGTGGCTAAATGGGCATCATTTGTTCAGCATTCACCTTTGGCTTACAAATGCACTTATTTAGCATGTAAGTTTTAGACGATTATTAAATGCATCAATTTGCTCACTCAGTAAATATAGCTCATCAATTTTATCCTAACAACTTTTTGAGTTCTTTATTTAAAACAATAGGTATTGAGTCTTTTATTAATTCAGCCGAAAGTGTCGAACAACATATATATAGATATATGTTTATTTTGATATATTGTTATCGTTGCTTACACACTAATACACATGTAGTGTTTACACGGTGTATGTTTACGTATAGCGTTCACACGGTACTCATATCTAACATAAAATAAAAAGAAAATCTTTATTCCCTAATTATTTATACATTTGTGGATATGTCACGCTCCCAAATTTGGTTTGGTTAATTAATGAAATTAAATTTAACACACAAAAAGTATTTTTAATTATTTTTTTTTAGTATGTCTTTAAAGAAAGCCTTAAAGAAAAAAAACTCGAATTCATCAGAGTCTGACGTACTTTTAATCAAAAGAAAAAAAAATAAAAGTAAAAATCAAATTCGGAATATTTCTTCGTATTGAATTTTCTTCAAATTTCTTTGGACTGAAATATCCTTCTCCTATTGAATGTTCAATAATACTTGGGAGGCAGGGGTGATCCCAAAAAAACCACCAGGCAAGGAAGAGATGTCCACCCTCACTAATTTATCCTTGGGTTGTCCTCAAGATGAAATTATTTATGATTTGGGAATGGATATCAACAATTCCGAGCAAATATCGCAAACCTTGAACAAGAAATTTAAAATTTGTGCAATCTCAAGAAGCGCTCAATTGCTGGACAAACCATAATAGATGTTTCCGATATCAAAAATAAGGTAGATGTTAGTAATACCACTAATAATATTAATACACAAAATAGATTTGCATTAATAAATGTTCTTACCTTCGTTAAAAATAATAACGTAAATAACACTAATCAAAAATCAGGTATTGTCAGAGCACCTTTAAAAAAGAAAAGCAAATTTCGAGTGCGATGACTCGAAGAAATTCGTAGATATTCGGTGTTCGATGAAGTGCGGTGACGATCGGTGTGACGACGACTTAGGCAAGACCCGACGATGCTGCTTTATTTAGCATTTAATTTTGTGGTAAATATATAATTTTATATATGGCGTGAATCGCCTTACTATTACTCTAATGATAACAATAAAAAAAATGAGAAAAGAAAAGAAAATAAACTCTTAAGCATAGAAAATACTTTGGATGTCAGACCGACCGCAGCCGACATGAAAAGTCCGAATTTAAACTACAAATAAAAAATAAACTTATATAGAACTACTACTACATGTATTAGTGACGATCTGCAGAAATTACTACGTTTCCATGACGAGTTGAGTCTGAGTTGGGTTTTCGTCAAGTTGACAAAATGGCGTTTCAAGCTCAAAAGTGTTTCCATGTACAACATCGAGTCGAGTTGCAATCGTCAATTTTTTTTTAGGTTTTTCCACTTGTGCTCAATATGCACAATGTTTTTATTTACGATGTCCGTTTTCTTAAACTCACTTTCGACTATTTTATATATTTCACTTCTTCAAAATTTTTTTCCATCCATTATATCAAGAATTTTCTTTTCTTTAAATATTTCAATTAACAGCAAAGTTTCTGCAGCACTCCAAAAACTCTTCCACTCGCCATTTTTTTTTTTTTGTGATAAATGAACTTATTCGCTTCAGCTATATTCTCAAGTTAATATAGAATCAGCTAATTCTAATAAGTTTCGTGGAGTTTTGTGGATTTAACGAAGTTCAACTCGTTAATCCCTAGTAATCCCGACTCAACTCGCCATGGAAACGTAGTATATGAGATCGTCGGAAAATTGCTTCTACTTGTTATCAAGTAGCGGACAGGCTAAGCACTACGCTTTCGGACCTTGCCTAAGTCTGCCAAACTGCGCATTCTTATTTGTCCTCTGCTAAAAACCTGATGAGAATTATAACATGCTGAGTTGGCTGTTGAGTGTTTGTGTGGTTGTTGTATGCCTGGCTGTTGACTACGTTGAGTTAAATATGCACAGTGGTGTAGTAGAGTAGTGGCGTAGGGAGCGGCGTGCAACTTTGTAACGAATCACCGTTACAAACATTAAATGCTTGGTTTACCAACTAAAATCAAAGAACCCTAAAATGAATTTCAAAATTGTAAATAAAATTCGGTTTAAAAGTAAGCTCTATTTTGAAGATGCCGGAATTCATTCTGAAATGATGGCACTATTGCGTTCCAAAGGCATCGAATCATGCTCGTATACTCCTTCGGAAATAAGGCAAGTAAATGTAGTCTTAAGAGGATTATACCACCAATCAGAGATTTCGGAAATAAAAGAGGCGTTAGAGCTTGAGCTCCCAGGTGTTATTAACACAGTTTCACAGTAGAATACATAATTCCATTAAATATAATTATGATTCTGGACTTTTTCTCGTTACTTTAGTGCACGGTAAAAAAATCGGTGATCTACAAAAATTGCGTTATCTTCTGAATTAAACAATCACCTGGGAGGCTCCAAAGTCAAATTTAAGGGAAATTCAGTGCAAAATATGTCAGTTTTGGGGGCACAGCGCTAAAAACTGTAACAGAAATTACAATTTTGTAAAATGTAGTAAAGATCAAGAGCCAGAAAATTGTTCTTTAGGTAAAGATGGATCGACAACTGCCTTTTGTGTCAACTGTAAAAAGCCAGGGCATCCTGCTAATTATAGGGGATGTCCAGCTCTTAAAGCTTACTTGCAAAAAAGAAACAACTATTAGACACCGCTTAAGAGAAAAGGCTTAAAGCAGTATATGCTATAAACACAACTATATACAGAAAAGATTTAGTAACACCAGGCAAGTCTTTTGCAATTAACTTCTATTTCCAAATTACACCTGTTGAAACTGAAAAAACAAATAAATCCAAGCCTTCATTTATTGATGACTTTTTAGACGTTGCAAAATATTTTGGAGATCCTGTTATAATAACGCTTGAAGACAAAGTTAAGCAATTTCTTAAAAATTTTGTATCGATTTCGATAGATAAAGCAAAAGCCGAGTACTCAGCTTTATTAAAAGAAGTAATCAAAGAATATAGACAAGCTGCAATCGAAACAGACAGCCGATGCTTTCGCCACTCGACTCTCACTCCTGCTTCAAAGCACTCCTCCAATCGATGATATATGCGCGCAGTGGACTCACATTTCCAACTCCATGCGTGCGGCTGCTGAAGAGGTGATTGGCTACCATCGCCCTCGCTCAAACCAGTGGTACGACCACCAGGAGTATCGCAATGCCACTGCAGAGAAAGACGCCGCCTATAAACACCTACAAGTTGGTTGTAACGCGTGCTGCTAAGGAGCGTTACAAAGAGAAGAAGAGGGAAGAGAGACGTATTTTCAGGCGGAAAAAAAGAGAGGCGGAAAAAAAGAGAGGCAGAAAAGTGCGAGCAGGAGAAGATTGAGACATATGGTGACAGGAATGAGACCCGTCGAGGTTCCGCTTCCCGACTGTAATGAAGTTTTGACAGCTATAGCTTGGCTTACAAATAACAAAGCCACGGGAGCTGATGGCTTACCTGCTGAGCTGTTTAAGAACGAAGGCGAAGCTCTATTTTAATGCATTCACGAACTTCTTTGCAGAATATGGTTGGAAGAATGCATTCCGAACGATTGGAATCTCAGTGTGCTCTGCGCAATCCACAAGAAAGGCGATCCATATATTTGTATCAATTACCGTGGGATAAGACTTCTTATTATCGCATATAAGGTCCTGTCGAGCGTTTTATGTGAAAGATTGAAGCCCATTGTAAACGAACTGATCGGACCTTATCAGTGTGGCTTCAGACCTGGAAAGTCCACCATCGACCAGATTTTCACGCTACGACAAATCTTGGAGAAGACTCAAGAAAAACAAGTCGACACCCACCATCTTTTTGTCGACTACAAAGCCGCCTTTGACAGCCCAATAAGGAAGCACCTGTACTCCACCATGCCTGAATTTGGTATTCCTGCAAAACTAATACGACTTTGCAGAATGACACTGAGCAACACCAGCAGCGCAGTTAAAATCGGGAAGGACCTCTCCCCACAATTTATTACCAAACGAGGTTTCAAACAAGGTGATTCCTTATCGTGCGACTTTTTCAACCTAATGATGGAAAAGATCATCCGAGCTGCTGATCTGAGACGTAGTGACACAATATTCTATAAGAGTGTTATGCTGCTTGCGTATGCTGATGACATCGATATCATTGGCCATAATACGCGCGAAATCAGTGCAGCATTTTCCAGATTAGAAAAAGAGTCAAATCGAATGGGTCTGGCAGTGAATGCAGATAAGACGACACCAAGTATTTGGTGTCAACAAACAAACAGTCTCAGCGTCTTGGAACCCACGTTACAGTTGACAATACCTCCTTCGAGGTTGTGAAGGACTTCGTTTATCTGGGATCCAGCATAAACTCAACCAACGACATCAACATTAAGATCAAACGAAGAATAACTCTTGCCAACAGGTGTTACTTTAGGCTCAGTTGGCAATTGAGAAGCAGAGCCCTCTCTCGACGAACGAAAATCACGCTCTATAAATCGCTCATCATGCCCGTCCTACTTTATGCATCACAAACCTGGACGCTGAGCAGTTTAGATGAAAAGACTTTAGAAGCATTCGAGAGAAAGATTTTTCGTAAGATCTACGGACCAATCTGCATCAATGGCGAATACCAAATACGGTGGAATGATGAACTGTATGAGCTGTACGCTGACATCGACATAGTCAAGCGCATTGAAATCGAGCGGCTTCGCTGGCTTGGTCATGTTCAGCGCATGAAAGACGATGCTCCAGTGAAGAAAACATTCGATTCGGTACCCAGCTGCTGTCAACGCAGAAGAGGACGACCGCATCTTCGTTGCAAAGACCAAGTAGAGGACAACCTGACGAAGCTTGGAATTTCCAACTGGCGCCAGCAAGCGAAAGACAGAAATGGCTGGCGCAAATTCTTAGATGATTTTTTATTGTATTTATAATATAGAGATGTAACTTCTCGCAAAAAAAAAATTTGAGTGCCCGGAGCAAGCACATTTTCTATTTTAACTTAAAGATACATTTTCATCTTCATCTTATTACTTAAGGCGAAATTACAATGCAGCAGTGGCAGTGTCAGTGGCAGTGGCAGCGTCAGTGGCAGTGAGCAGCTTTTTCATATAGCACTGCAGTAAAATTACAATACAGCAGTGAGCAGTAAAAGTATTTTGACGTTTAAACTTTTATTAAAACCGACATGGATAAGACAGCGGAAAATTGTAAAGCATTAATGGATTTATATGAACTTTATTTAAAATATCTAAGCAAAAAATCAGTGCGTATATGGACCAAAGAAATATATACCGAAGAGGAACGGCAGACTCATGGATTTTTTCTGAACGCATACCAAACTATAAAGATAAAGGATGACGCAGAATTTCGAAAAATTACAAGAATGAGTGTGCCCGTGTGCAATTTGTTATTAAATTTGTTGCAGCCAAATTTAGAAAAAACTTCAAAGACCCATTGAACCCGAATGCAGATTGGTTCTAACATTGATGTATGTTCTTTAATATATATTTTTATTTGAAGTGATTAGATGTTATTTTATCAGGTTCTTAGCGCAAGGTACTAAATATCAGACGCTAGCTTGGTTGTATAGAATGGGAGTTTCAACTGTTCGATCAATCGCGCTGGAGACTTGCGAACATATATGGAATGAACTATATGCCATATATCTTGCAGCACCAAATAAATCAGAATGGGAGAGAATATCTGTCGATTTTTTTAATCTAACGGGGCTTCCGCATTGCGTAGGTGCAATTGACGGAAAACACGTGAAATTAAGATGTCCTGCGCGATCGGGTTCGTTGTATTACAACTATAAATCCTTTTTTAGTATCGTGCTTCTAGCGGCTTGTGACAGTAATTACTGCTTTACGGCTGTAGATATTGGGGCGTACGGAAGCCAGAGCGACGGTGGAGTTCTACAAATTAGTGCATTTGGAAAAAACTTTTTAAAAATGAAATTGACTTGCCACCAAAATGCAAAGTGAAGCATACAAATGTTGAAATACCTTACTATTTTGTAGCTGATGCAGCATTTCCCTTGCGAACGAACATAATGAGGCCGTATCCAGGACGTTTGCTTTCAGACGATAAGGCAGACTTCAATAAAACACTCTCAAAGGCCAGATCAAAAATAGAAAACACCTTTGGAATTATGACAATGCGTTGGCGTATATTGCAAGACGGACTTCAATGCTCTGTAGAAAATGCTACTAAAATTGTACAAGCCGTAGTTGTTTTACACAATTTCGTCAAAATGAACGATGGGCAGTATTGCCCCCAAATGGCTGTAGACCATTTAAACGGTAACGAAGAAGTTGATGGTCTTTGGAGAAAACGTACAAATCCTCTTCCACAATCAAAACTATTTACCCGATATAATGCACCAAAAGAAGCATTTGGATTGCGTGATACACTAAAAGTTTACTTATGTTCTTGAATTTCCTTTTTTAAACACAAATTTATAAAATTTTCCAAGTTCTAACAAAAATAAATAGCATAGGTTTCATAAAAGTCTTGGTTATTTACCTGATAACATTTATTAATGTTTCTAATATGAAAATGTTCATTTTTTTAAACAACAAAAATATCGCGATTAGCCCATTGAAGTTTTACTAGAGATCACTCCCAGTTTTCAAATCTTAGAGAGTTTGCATTTTTAAGATAAAGCTCAAGAACATTTTGAAATTTTTAATGCAAACTGGTTCAACGGTTGTTCAACAAATTTGCATTAAAAATTTCCAAAATTTTCTCGAGCTTTATTTTAATAATAAAAACCCCCCTTTTCTGATTTCGCGAAAAAATTATTCATGATAGGGCTGCATATAAAGCTTTTATGTCACGTTAGAAAAACATGGATTCACGTTTTTCAATTTCTAAAAGATTGATTTTTCTAGGATCAACGGTCTTTGCTGCAAGTGCTACATATAGATTACAAAACATCTACATTTTTATAATTTTGACTGTAAAATCAATTCATAATTCACTAAAACATAATTACCTACAGAATGATACAAACCGCATCAAAATCCATAGCGTGGTTTATAAGAAGTAAGCACAAACAGACACGAAAGCAGAATTTGTTTTATACTATTTAATAATAATAAAGGAATTCATTGGTAAATCGTCGCTGCGCCTACAAAAATGATTATGTGATTCCTGTACATTTTTTTTTGCATATTTTACATATTAACACTATTTATCTGTAGCCCATATTTCTACATTTGCAGTTTTTTTAGATCTCTTTTCATTTAGAGGTGATCAAAACAGGTATATGCTCGCAGTACTAGAAATGCTCTGAAAAAACAGTTTTTGTGCTCTCCTGGAAAATTGCTGAAAAACACTTAACCATTTTTGTAGGCGCAGCGACGATATGATATATTAATACGAATATGAATAATTAAATGAAATAACAAAATATTAAAAAGTTTCCAATTCAATATTTTGAGCAACTTCGTCACGCACCAAAATTAAAATATTGCTTTGCAATCTAAGCAGCCTTTCTGAGCTGAGATTGGCTCCTTCAATTTGCAAAGCAACACTCTGCATGAAGAGCATTATTGGAGTGGGTTTATTTTCTCTCCTTTTAAATTCTTTTATGGCATCCAACATCTCTGCGTGAACCTCCAACTCTGCTTGCTTTTTTGAAGACTTTAACGCCTTTGGAGTTGAGGAGCGACTTGCATCCCAGCTAAAACTTTCAATATTTTGCCCGCAGCTCCCTTCCATTTCCTCAAGTTGTGGGCTTTCTTCCATTCCATCATTTGAAATATCCACTATATCGCCGTAGTTTCCGATCGTGCTAAAATTATGTAGATATATATTAATAATATAATAATATAGTAGCAAGCGCATATTTTCTTTTCTGCTGCACCTTGTGTTGGAACTTTTGCGTTCTTTGAGGAAAGAAAGATGCTCAAAATATTTATATTTCTGCGCTGCAGAACAATATTGGCCACTTCCAGATGTGGACGCTCCCTTTTCTTCCTTCAAAACTCTATAATACCTGTCGCGGATAGTCTTCCAACGCTTTTTAACCATTTCAACTGAAATAAACAAAAATTAAAGACAACTTGCTTACGTTTTTGTTTCAACACATATTATTACCTGACTGACTAGTTTGAACCGCAATATCTTCCCATAACTTTTCTTTTTTAATAATATTTTTGTAGCCACCATGGGTTTTATCATATAAAATTTTATTTCGCCGAACAAATTCAATAAGCTGTTCTTCCATTTTGGCTCCAAATGTTAATGTTTGTATTATTTTTTTCATGTTGCCAGTCTGCTTTTTTCATTTGTTATATTGGCAGCTGTGTGGCAGTGGCAGTAAATTTAGAAATAGAGCTAACCTCAGCAGTACTGCTTACTGCCGCTGCTGTTATGTGAGAGCTACCATTGAATAACATTATTTCTAAAATAACAGCTGATCACTGCCACAGCCACTAACGCTGCCACTGCCGCATTGTAATTTTGCTATTAAGCTTATTGCGTTTTACTCTGAAATATATGTTAGAATAATACAAAAACAGTTCAAAATTTTCTTTTACCAATTTGAAACATATGTTATCTTCTCTTTGTAACTTGAATGAAAAAGACACAATAAAATTGTTTACTTACTTACTTGCCTTGTTTCATAATTATTTTAGGCATTATTTATTTTGTTCCCAAAAAGATGTTGGGTCTTATTTCATTTTCGGTGTGGGCGTTATTTCGTTTTTTTAGCTGGCTTTATTTCATTTTTAAATTTTGGGGCATCGTTCCATTTTTGTAAGCCCAAAATTTTTTTGGGCTTTATTTCATTTTTTATTTCGAGCGTTATTTCCCTGAACCAGAAAAACTCATTCGTGCTTCTTAAAATTATCTGAAAATCCACAAATTTCTTAATCTACTGTATTTATTCTATGTTTCATAGGAAACAAAATAGTACCAGAAAAATATTTGTAATATTAAGTACTTTGTTTGAGAAATTACCTTTTTTTCATATTTGCATACATAAGGAATACATAAAATAGAATGTGTTAATCTAAGGTTGTTTTATAAGGGTTAAGTCACTTGAGAGAAGCTGAGTCGAACTGTCAGAATGGATGAAAGGAAATCAAGAAAAAAAAACCTGAATCTGTACAATTTTTAGCTAATAGCTTCTTCGACAGTTCGAACAAAGGCGAAAAAAGAGTGCTTTTCTCTCAAGTGACCTAACCTATATTAATTAACCTTGTGTTAATCCTTCTGCAAAACAGTGTCAAACTAACTCGAGTAACGAATTGAAGTTAAATACATTTTCATAACTTTCTTTGATTTCTGCCTTGAAATTATTTTGTTTTACATTTTGTATATGAAATTGGAAACATGTTTAGTTTATGCACTTAATTCATTTATTAAAAAAAAATGCATAAATCATATGATCACTTTTAAGAAAACATCATCAAATAGTTCTCCAAAGTAATCTTTTTATGCAGCGTGTTTGTGGACATAATCTGTAAGGCAGCCGTTGTGCCATTATGATTGTGGTAGAAGCCACAGTAGCGCGTCTGAGTGTACTTCTCTTGTTCACGTTTCATATTCACACGCTGAATGTTGTCCGTAGAACAATGCTTCGATACTGCTTCTTCCTTTCTCATGCAAGGTCTACACATATCACGGTTTCCCTTAAAATCATGCCAATAATCACCGATTGGCGTCTGACCACATTTAAAACACTTTGCATAGTTAACCGCCGTGCAGACGACAGCCACCTCTGGCCAAATGATGCGGTGGCTGCCAAAACTGGCACAAAGTTTCATTTGGCGACGCGGCACATGATATGGATAAGTAGGTGGACTGCTCAAAAGAAATGTTTTGAGAAATCATTACTAATATCAGCATAGATTTAATAAATCATCTACCCAGGTGTTAAAAATTTAGGCTCTGTATAACGTTGCGTATGCGAACCGAATGGTGCTAAATTTTGCACAATTGGCTTCCACTTTTCTAAGGTGTAGGCACCGATTGGTGGATATCCTGATGTAAAAGAGCTCGGCATACGTAAGGTTTTGCTGGCAAAAGCAGAGAAACCCAGTTTTGAGGGAAGCTTGAAGAAGATGTAAGAGTGATTTTGACATAACTGGTTCTGTGTTTATGTTTCATATTACCATTTTTCCTATTGGCTTTGAAGTTAGATAGTCCGAGGGTCCTGGAGCTTCACGCACCTCGTTGGTGTTTTGGCGCATAAATGGGCTTAACGCAGGACCACTCATTGGCAGGACTTCACGTTGCATAGTTGTACCAAAACAAATGCGCGGTATTTCCGGTGGATTGACAATATAATGGAAACCTATACAAAAAAACGGACACATCAATATAACATGATATAAGCAAAGTGTTTTAAAAATAAGTGCAACAAATTTAAATTAAGCTCAGTGTTAAGGAGTAAAAATTAATTTCCTACGCTGCTGCCTCGCCCTGGCAATAATCAATTGCGTTTCCTTGCGTTGTTCTCGAATCCATTCACGTTCGCTTTTTGTAAGTTTTCTCAAACGCATTCTGCCAACGTTGGCAACATCAAACAGACTGAATGTTAGCTCCAATGGCTGGTGGATCTAGGAACGTGTTACAAATACCACAAATATTAGAAAAAGTTTTTGCTCACGCACTTGCTTCAACTTGACACGCATATCAATAAAAAACTATAAGAAAAAAAAGCACTATGCCTTGAAATTGATGGAAAATCAATGCCACAAACATAAAATCACCAATGTTGAAGTTTTTTTTCTATTGTAATGGCGACAGACTATTTTTTACCTTGACATCAATCAAGGATTATTTAAAAGATTTTTTTTTTCCATTATCGAAAAATAATATTACAATTGATTTTATGAAGGAAAATTAATCTTGACTTAAAATAAATCGACTACCTCCCATACAAACCATATTTTTTTAATAAAAAAAAACCCGCATAAAATTGCTTATTTATGTTTTTAAAGAGTAAATTTAGTTATTTAACTTCACTTAAGCGTCATGCTAAAAATATTTCAAATCGGAAAACATTTAGAAATATCTCCTATAAGACAATATTGCCAAATTAACGAAAATTAAAAAAAAATTTTTTAAAATTCTTGCTAATACAAAATAAGGCCACAACTTGTTTTAAATTATGAATTCTATTTTATTTTTCTTTACATTTAAGAGTACCTAAACCAGAGAACTGCACAAGCCTGCTTGAAGTCTATTTCAAGCGCTTGCTTAAAATAAAGTTCAAGCTAGCTTGAGCTTGATAATTTTGAATCAAGCATAGCTTGTAATTGAATATAAATAAGCCCACGCACAGCTTGCACTTATTCTAGCTTACAAGCGAACGGCACGAAGTTTCAAGCAATGGAAAGCTTGATGCCCTTCGGCAAAAGCTTGTAAGCCTCCCAAGTATCCAAATTATTGAATTAAAGCAAGTATCCAAAAAATTCAATGAGCTTCTTTAGAGAGAGCTTAAGCGTAATAGGACTTTTAAGGATTCTGTGGACTCCGTGGTGTGAAGTTTTAAGATAAATGATTTCGGAGATGCTGTCAAACTTTAAAATTTAAGATGGCGGATAGAGTTGCCACCTAGATTTTTTTTTATTTTTGCGAATTCTTGTAATTTTGATATTCTGACAACGGATTTGATTTCGAATATATTGTCACAGTTTTAAAATTTAAGATGGAGGTTAGGGTTGCCACCTAAATTTTTACCACAGTATTGCCACCTAATAATATGTACTTTTAAAAGTTTTAAACATCATTTATCAGTGTTAAGGGGTCGCTGATTTCGAATCTAAGGTCAGAATTTTAAAATTCAAGATGGTGGATAGGGTTGCCACCTTTATTTTTTTTAGTTTTATGAATTCGGGGCTGGCAAAAAAAAATGGTACACCAAAAATGGGTAGCTGAATCCGAATCCGTCGTCAAAATTTCAAAATTATAAAATTTTGAAATAATAGGGTTGCCACCTAATAATATGTCTTTTTAAGAGTTTAGATTCGAAATCAGTGACCCCTTAACACTAATAAATGACGTTTAAAACTCTTAAAAAGACATATTATTAGGTGGCAACCCTATTATTTCAACATTTTATAATTTTGAAATTCGGACGACGGATTCGAATTCAGCGACCCATTTTTGGTGTACCATTTTTTTTTTGCCAGCCCCGAATTCATAAAACTAAAAAAATAAAGGTGGCAACCCTATCCACCATCTTGAATTTTAAAATTCTGACTTTAGATTCGAAATCAGCGACCCCTTAACACTAATAAATGACGTTTAAAACTGTTGAAAAGATATATTATTAGGTGGCAACCCTATTATTTCAAAATTTTATAATTTTGAAATTCTGACGACGGATTCGGATTCAGCTACCCATTTTTGGTGTACCATTTTTTTTGCCAGCCCCAAATTCATAAAACTAAAAAAAATAAAGGTGGCAACCCTATCCACCATCTTGAATTTTAAAATTCTGACCTTTGATTCGAAATCAGCGACCCCTTAACACTGATAAATGATGTTTAAAACTTTTAAAAGTACATATTATTAGGTGGCAATACTGTGGTAAAAATTTAGGTGGCAACCCTAACCTCCATCTTAAATTTTAAAACTGTGGCAATATATTCGAAATCAAATCCGTTGTCAGAATATCAAAATTACAAGAATTCGCAAAAATAAAAAAAAATCTAGGTGCCAACTCTATCCGCCATCTTAAATTTTAAAGTTTGACAGCATCTTCGAAATCATTTATCCTAAAACTTCACACCACGGAGTCCACAGAATCCTTAAAAGTCCTATTACGCTTAAGCTCTCTCTAAAGAAGCTCATTGAATTCTTTGGATACTTGCTTTAATTCAATAATTTGGATACTTGCGAGCTTGCAAGCTTTTGCCGATCGTTTTAAGCTTTTCAACTTTCCACCCGACAAAGTAAGCCGAAACAAGCCAAGCCAACGAGCAAGCATGAATATGGCTTGTATCTGTTTGGTATTTTTGCAAGCTGGCTAAAGCTTGCTTTTTCAAGCTTGGATACGTGCTTGAATTTAAGTACTTGAAAAAGCTTGAACTTCAAGTAGGCTTGTGCAGTTCTCTGACCTAAACATTGTCTTGGAAAACAGTGCATTTTAGGGTAAAATTTGATTTTTAAGACTTTTATCAAATTAAGTGGTTTTTCGAAATAGCAGCTAGATGCAGCAGGTTTTTACAGAAACAGAAGGTAGAAGTACGATATTTTATGATAGTCATATCCTTTGACTTTAATAATTCTTAATTAGCTAGGCATTTTCTGCTAAATTTTACTTTAATTTTCATTCCTTGAAAAATTTACAATCATATTTCAACGATTTTTCTATTTCCATATATTAACATTTTTTATTTTATTTTATATTAAATTTAATAACGATTAAGACATAAACAAGTCCAAAAACCAGAACCTTGGAATATACATTGTACTCGAAGTTATTATTGTTTAAACTTAACTTTATTTTTTTGGGTTTAATTGAGCTTATTTTTGTTAAAAAAGTTTCAACTTTGACGAATTTTATAAAAAAAACCATAAAATACATCAAGTTTTTAATATCACATTTATTATACATGTCTTATAATCTGACTAATAAAAATATTTTTTTATAAAATTTAACAAAAAAACACAAATGTCATCCAAAAATTAAAAAAAACAGCGTTGCCGTTTTTTTGGAAGTTTCATAAAAATTGTTAAATATTTTTCTTTTTTCAATTTTTGCACTGATGAATTCTTTTTTCAATTTTTGCACTGATGAAAAAATAAAATTTTTTGTATAAAGTTGTTTTTTTACTCTACATATGCAACATTTTCAATTCATAAAAACTTTAAATAACATATTTACTTATTAATAACTAAAATTTTGATCGGAAACCAGAAAAATATTTAAAATTTTTTATAGATATTTTTTTTTGTCTAATATGAAAGCGGTTGGATTTTTAAGAGCAAGTTAAAAAAAATTATCCGTTACAATTACCATAAAAGAAGTATCTGAATTAAGGATATTTTCTTAGAATTATAGAGAGAGTGAAAAAGGGACATGGATCTTGAGACAAAACTACCTCCTTAAAACAGAGCATGAAAGAAAACTGTTCTATAGCAGTAACGAATTTTATTAAATATTAACTGACACAGTTCAACCACTGCCGAAAAATATTTTTCAGATCTTTCTTTAAAACAAAACTCAGAAACAGACGCAATTTCAAAACCATTAATAGTGTATACATAAGAATGGACTAATTTGTTCACAACGGAGTTTTTATCCCTGGAAAATCATTCATATTCGCATTCGCATTTTTTCGTTAGCATATAGGTACGTTGATTTTTTTTCCCCAAATTTATGATTAAGGGAGATTTTAGGCAAAAGTGATGGAAATTAAGGCATATTTTAAAAGTTGTTTTCTAAAAAAGTATATTATATAGACAAAAAAATTAATTTGCATATTAATTTTATATCATTAGTTTAACTCTAGAGAGGTAATCATATTTTGCACACGTTGTAGGTAATCTACGTCGGATCGACATAGTCCAGTTTTAAGCCTTTTTTTAAGAATGTAAAGCGGGCCCCCTCCAAATTTAAATATTCTCATTGGTTGCAGCTTTTTAAAGAGCTGTGAAATTAGTTTTGACAGTTTCGGTCAACGGCTCTTCGCCCTAACACTAACTTGTCTAGTTAAACCATAGGCAATATCTACAATATTTTCGTTTTTTTGTCTTTTTAGATATTTTTGACACTTAGTGCTATTATCATTAATAACTTTATTGATGTTCTCTGCTATGGTCGCTCGGAGACCTCAGCAGACTCTTTCTCAATCAGCTTTCCAAAATCACTATTGTCACACTCTGCTAAAACTGTTTAAATTAAAACATTCGATAATCCTCTCTGTGAGACATTTTGAGGCTCTAAAAAGCAATTTAAAGTAATAAAATATAGCAAAACACCATAAGCACCAAATACATAAAAAGTTACTTAAAATGTAATCTACGTCGCAGCTACACAGTGTGTTTTTTAGTTTTGTCTTATAGAAAACACTTGCTCTGCGCCAAGCTAAGCAAAACACTTACACATTGCAAGAGCACATCAAAGTGAATAGAGAAAGCAGTACGAAGAGACAGAAATGAAAAATTTGAAAATATGTACGCAATCTACGTCGAATCGACGTAGATTACCTCTCTAAGATTAAATAAAAAAATTTATCCAATATATAGTTTTTATATATCTGTGTCATAAAGGAATAACAGCTTAAGTATAATTTCAATGTTTCGATAAATTTTGCTTTAAAACTTTCGATATCCATATAAGTTGCATGAAAAGCAGTTTGCTTTTTGTGTGATAATTTTGGCTGGAATCACGCTATAATCTCCTGATTTTGTGTGTGTACGGAACTATATGCATGGAACATATCTGCGTCATTAACTCAACTTTGACTTAACTTTAGCGATTATTCCTTGTCGGCACAGATATTAAGATGGCGCTGAAGTTGGTGTGCTTGAAAAAAGTGAAAATGGTGCCACATCATAGTTCGGCTCCAGATCGTTTGAAAAAAATACATTTGAAAGTAGACCTTTGAATATACCTTATTTACAAAAACGGAATGGAAGTATGGAAAATTAAGAAAATTGTTAAGCGTGAGAGAAAATCAAAAAATCTACCTTATTTTTAACCACATTGTTGCGTATCAAAACTAGACAAATTTTCCAAAGACGCTAATTTTGATAAATGGGGTGTATAATTACATTATAAATAATTTAAAAAATATTAAAATTGGTCTTTTAGTTTGTTTGCAGAAGTTATTCGAGACAACCGCATTTAAAGTTACTCTGGTTACTTAAAGTTACATACTTCGGCGCACCGGATTTGAAGCGCTGTAGAATATGTTTTACAAGTGGGATTGATTTGAAATTTTTTTAACATATTTCTGAATAGTTATAAAATAATAATCAATTAAAAAAAATGCAATTTTCAAAAAAATTTTGCCTAAAACCTACCTTAAATAATTTGATTTGATTTAGAAGTGCACTGTGGCGTATGAGTGACATTTAATTTAAAAAAAGTAAACAAAAATGTTAGTATAGTATTAAAACATAGCCTAAAATCCCTATGTAGGTACTTCTTTGAGAGGTAAAATGATAAAAAATATCTCATAAATCTATTAATTAGCGATTCAGAAAAATCAACTTAAAATGGCTACTTCTTATTTAATTATTTTAGTGTCGTTGTGGATAATTTGTTCTGCACATTTATGAGTGGAAGTGTCAATTTATGGCGTTTTTATTGTTCTTGCAGCCTTTACGTGTGTCATTAATACAAAAAATTAATGGTTTGCAAAAAGTAAAAACGTACAAATTTGGTGAAAACGAGCAGTTTTTGGCGACTTCTCAATTATTTTTTTCAAAATGAATTCAGGAGACGATTACGCATAAAAATTTAATTGCACCTAGTTATTTGAACGACTTGTTCAAAAATGCTGCACTTTAATGTTCCAAATTTAATTCCATAGACAAAATTTGGCCGAATTCAAATTTACTGTACCAGGAATAATTCCAGGATGAAAAAATTTATTGAAATTTCATTTAAAGCATTTGATTTCAATTAATGTCACTCATAAGTTTCAGTGAACTTTAATATCAAATAAAATTCTTTAAACAAAATTTTGGGAAAAATAAATTCACCGTGCTTGTATACTGCGGAGGAGTTTATTTCTTAGAATTTCACGTAGAATACGAAAATCAATTACTCCAGGAAGAAAAAAAAAATCCGGCTATTACACATAAATAGATTGTTAATACAAATGATCCGATAAAAGAAATCTGTACAAGCACGCAATAAATTTTACTTTACTTTTTGATACAAAGGGCCATATTGCTCACTTCTGGAAATCTCTAACCAGCTGGTTATAAAAAAGATTTTCTATAGTTCAAAGCGGAGGCAACTGGTCATTCCAGAGGTGAATAAATTCGGCTGTTAGTCGAGTTAAAGCAAGATGGTTTTTAAGGTTAAAACAAATTATCAGAATATTTACAAAAAGTGAAGCAGCTATGAATTAAAATCCAATGTTTACTTTTTCAGTGAGGTAACAGACTCACGTAATATTAACAATTTCTTATTTTTTCTGATATATATAAGTTTTATAGCTGTATAGCACTTAATGAAACTAGTGAGGAACTTTCTTTGACTGAACCGAAGTTAAATTGCCTCACGGCCGTATTTTAATTTATAAGAAGTCTTGAATGTTGATTTTTTTTGTTGTCGTCACTTTTTTAGGGCGTGCTTCTTATACAAATATTTTACGTTTGGATATCAGAGTCCTTTTTATTTTATAAAGCTTATAAGCACAATATCAAGTTTGAACATTAATTTTTTTGATATTTTAAAGGTTTTACTGTTATGATGACGTCATTTTGTATAGGAGGTAGGAGTAATTTTCAGTTTTTTTTTAAATTTCAAAAATCGAATGCATAGTTGAGATTTACACTTATTTGCAATATTTGAACTCACTGTGCTAATTTGTGTGGAATTTAAAGATATTTTACTGATTTCATAAAGTCACTTAGTATGGGAGATAGCCATGGTTTTCATTCGATTTTTACAAATTTATTACTCAAACTAAGGGTTAAAGCTTACATGCAACATTTCAAGCCATTTGATTAATTTTTGTGGAACTTAGTGAGATTTTACCATTTTGGTTAAGTTAATTTGTATGGGAGGTAGACGTGGTTTCCATTTGAATTTTACAAATTCCATGCTCAAAGTGTATATTAAAAGTTTAGCGAAATTTGTGCGAAATTTTAAGTCATTTTTGTGGAATTTAAAGAGATTTTAACGTTTTGGTAAAGTCACTTTGTATGGGAGGTAGACGTTATTTTCATTCGATTTGGCTTATTTTCGAACTTGATTTTTATTTTTGAACAAAAAAAATTATATATTGAATTTCATCACGATAGCTCTTAAATTGCGTCCGTTGTTGTGATCACAAACGGACAGACGAACACGCGGAGAGACGGAAAGACGGAAAGACGGATAGACGGTCATGGCTAAATCGACTCAGGAGGTGATGCTGATCAAGAATAAATATACACTTTTCTATACATGCCACGCCTCCTTATCGGCATTACAAATGAAGTGACAAAGTTAATATACCCCATGTGTGCATTTTCATGGTTGCGCACGTAACGTTTGTACGCCTTTTTTGTTGTTAAAAATTAAAAAAAGCAAAGAAAAATGTATACTTTTTTTTATCCAGTTTTGAATTTTAGGTAGCACTCTAGCAGTACTATATTTAGTGTAAAAGATGAAAGCGATCGAAAGTATTCTCCAAAGATATAAGCAAACAAAACAGGACGCGTTACGATACAAATAATAGAAGTGGTTTTTGTCTGCATAAATATAAATGAAAACATTTGCGATGCGTGCACGAGTTTTTTATCAAAGTTATTCTAATATTATCTGGAATAATGCGGATATATATTAATAATTTTTTCTTTGAAAAGTCTTGTTTTATTATTTTTAACCAACCACAATATGATACGTTGCGATAGAGTTTTCCCTTCAAAGAAGTGCAAATTGTTTATAGTTTTATTTATTTAATTGAACTAGAACTACATATAAAGTGTAATTCAGGACCGTAAAAATCAAAAACTGAAAAAAATTTAATTATACTTTGTATTATACGAGTATTTATTAGTCGCTAGGAAATATCGCTCAATGAAAAATCTCCCAAAAAATAACCAAAAATCTGCTTAATGAAAAAAGACCCATATTAAATGAAAAATTACCCAAAAAATAATATCTAAAATCGCCCAAAAAAATTTAAAGTCACCCAAAATTTTTTAAGGAAAATGAAAAATCACCCAAATGAAAAATAGCCCGAAAAATAAAATTAAATATGACCCAAAAGAACGATAAATGAAATAATTTTGAAAAAGTGCTTCAATGTTTTATTATTAACAAGGACATTTGAACAAAAATTAATATATTAATCAATAAATTAAAGAAAAAACAAGTATAAAAAAGAAAAATGACGCAAAAAAATAAAACTGACCCAATATTAAAATGAAATTTCAGCCAAAAAATTAGGTAATATTTCAAGTAAAAAATGGCCCAAAAATAAATCAAAAATTGCCTACCTTTTCGTTTTTTACAATTTTTCCGATTTTTTTACGAATTAATCTAAAAAAATTCAAACTTTCGTTGAAATTTTTTCACTTTTGCCACCATTTGCAACTTTTGTTGCCATTCATCATATTTGATGCCATTTTTAAAAAATTTAAATGGAGACTAGCTCTCAGTATTCTCACAATATAAATTTAAACATTTTTTTTTCTCTATTATGGAGGTTTCATAATATTCCAAAACATGTTCAGTAACATTTAATTTCTCAGTCGAGGTAGACCTTTTTGTGAGAAAACCCATATGCATTTTTTTATGCGCGAGGGCATAAAAACACGCAGCAAAACATTGAAATTATACCTTTTTTGCAGAAGGCCACACAACCCTGATTGTCATTCACTTTAGAGAGATCATGGTAAAATTATTTACCAGGTAGCCTTGACGACTACCTATTTTCTCACGAGCTGCGGTCAACGAACGTCAAACAAAAGAAAACATAAAATGAACAATATAGTTTTTTTTTTAAAAACTTACATGAAATTTATTTGTTTATTTTCTTTGTGTGACACAAAACATTTTTGATATTTCCATTTTGCATCAACTGCCATAGAAACCATAGCACGTTCTCGTTTTGATTTTCTTTTGTTTGACATATGTTGACCGCAGCAAAAATTGTCACTTATACTTTATAATAATTATACTATGAGAGAGAGAATATGTTTTTTATTTACATAAGATAAGATTATGTCAAATACATATATACTCAAGCTTATAACGATTGAACCATGGTATAAGGATAGAGGTAGCTGCAGCGCTGACTGTGGCTCTCTTTCCATATTGCCATGTCTGTCAAATTCAGCTGTGTGGCGAATGGAAACAAAAGAAAAGAAATAAAAACTTTTGCTTCGTTTTGACATTTCCGGCAGTATGCTCTCATCTGAATTGATTGAATCATAACTCGTATGAGTCGAACTTTCATACATTTTTGTACTACCCCTGAAAACATTTGCAATCGCCTAAGAATCGCTAGCGAATCGCTTGGAAGATGAGCCATTCGCTCATTTGGGAGTCATCCGGGTATCGCTGACTCCAAGCAGCAGCCTTAAGCGCGATTCGCTGGGAAGAGTCGCTAACAAATCGCCGAGAGAGGTCTTAAGCGATTCGCTGGGAAGAATCTTAAACAAATTGCCAAGGGAAGTCCTTAGCGATTGGCGGGAAGACTCACACACGAATCTTCAAAAAGAGGTCTTAACCGATTCGCCGACAAGAGTGCCAAACGAATGGCTTTTAGGGTTCCTCAGCGATTTGTTGCGAAGCGTCTTTGTTGGACGTAACAAGTGCTTTTATAAGGAAATGTCGCCTACCAATAATGTCTTTGTCACATCGGTTAACAAAAAGATCGACCACCGCAAATTGTGCAGATATGAATATTTTCATTTTCCATAAGGCAATGCAACACAAAAAATTCCTTTTTTAAAATTTTTTTGTTAATTATTTTTAGTGGAGAAGTACATAGAATAGCCTGCTTCATATTTCAAAGGCCGATTTTGAAAATTTAATAAAAAGCCATCTTCCAACGTTCGCCGAAATGAGCGAAGTAAGATTTTGAAGATTTTTGTTGAATGGCACATTCATCGTTTGGCGATCAAAAAGCGATCAGAAAGCGATCCATCTTCCAACGATCGCCGGAATAAACGAAGAATGATTTTGAAACTTTTTCCTGAATCGCGCATTCCGCGCTTGGGCGATCGAAAAGCGATCAATCTTTCAACGATCGCCAAAATGAATGAAGATGTTGAAAATTTTTCTTAAATCGCGCAATCATCGCTTGGAGGACCAAAGAGCGAACCATCTTTCAAAGAACTTTTGGGCGAATCGCCAGTGCTTCGCAAAATCAACTTCTCTTCGGATCGTTTACCAAACGTTTGCAGGGTCCTATTTTAATAATTTGTTAATATACTTTTTTTTTTATTTTTGTTCTTTCGGGGCATCGTGGCAGAAATTTATTGTTTTTGTAAGGAGCATTTTTAATTTTAAAACATATATTTTAAACACCGTCTTGGCAGCAAAAGTTCTTAGTGAGTGCTTAACTTTTAAGCAGACGATATAATTCTGGTCCTCTGAAGTATCTGCGAAATTTTTGAATATGAATCAAATGCATGCCCAAAATTTAGCAAAAATGCTAATTACGTTTGTGCTTTCACAACCCGGTAAAATTAATTAGTGCTGATTAATCAGCAAGTCTTGTTGATTCAAATTACTTACCTTCCATTGTATTTGTTTTAAAAGCACTTCAGCACAAGTTCATATAAAAATATTACAAAAATGTTAAACAATTTTATCTTGAATAGCCAAACAACCACACAGTTAGATAGAGTTTAAGCATATTTTAAAATTTTGCATAATTTACACTTTTTTCCAGCTGCCTGAAATTGTCAAATTTTCAAAACAAATATTTTTGTTTTGAAATGAAAAACATCAATCAACATCTCTTTTTTTTTCTTCGAAATCACATCGAATTTGTTGTGAGTTTTCTGAATATCAGAAGAGATATCAAGTTCGGTTTTTATAAAAATCAAATATAATCGATAAATTTTAAAGACAAACATAAAGATCAAAATTTGCACACATTCAGAAAAAAAAATTTTTAATTTTTGCAAGCATTTCTCTCTACTGTTAGATACACTGATACATCTTTAAATTGGCAAGTGTCCTGAGTTAAATAATTATGATTTCTATTGTGTTCTGCTTCGGGTGGCATTAAAAATTTTGAACTTATTTTAATTTATGACGAAAAATAGTGAGTTACAAAATTTTTGCAAATATATACTTTACAAATATTTTTTGCAAAAATGCTGGCAATACCACCTTATCACCTAACCTACGTAAGGCGTATATTAACTTTGTCACTCCCTTGAGGAGGAATGGCTAGTAAGGAAATGTATGTATATTAGGCTGGGTCGATTTGTACGGAGGTAAAAAAATTTATGTTGTCTGGACGATTTTCGGATCCGGCACGAAAAGTTATTAAAAAAAGGGGTTCATAGGGGTGCACTTTACCCTATCACATCATCAATATTCTGATTTTTTTTTTTTAAATTTTTTTTTAAAAAGTTTTCTATGTAAAACTGAGGCCAGAAATGAAATCCTCGTACCCAATTCAACCTAAAACCAGTCTCAGATTTAAACGTTTGAATACAAAAATTTATCGTAAAAAATTCATTAAGAAAAAAATTCAGAAAATTCAAGGTATGATCTTAACGTTGTTGCGTATGTATTTTTGGCCATCACGGCTGAACTACTGAAGCTATCCACCTTATATTCACAACATGTATTCGTGTGGTCCTGCAAAATTTTTTTGTTTTCTTAGATCCCCTAGGTGGCGCTGTGGTTCAGTTTTTAAAAAATATTAATTTATGAATCGAAAGAAATCGACCACAGCGCCACCTAGGGGGATCTAAAAAACAAAAAAATTCGCTGGATCACACGAACACATGTGAATATAAAATGGATAGCTTCAGCCGTGATGGTCAAAAATACATACGCACCAACGTTAAGATTATACCTAGGATTTCGTGAACTTTTTTAGGAATTTGTTTTTTTTAAAAACGTAGTAATGTGACACCGGTTTTAGGTTGAATACGGTACGAGGATTTTATTTCTGACATCAGTTTTGCTCTAGCTGTGCACGTTTATGCAGAAAAAAATTTTAAAAAAATGTCTAAAGAAAAAATTCAGAAAATTGAATATGTGATAGGGTAAAGTGCACAATTATTACCCCTTTTTTTAATAACTTTTCGTGCCCGATCCGAAAATCACCCAGGCAACATAAATTTTTCTTACCTAAATACAAATCGACCCAGCCTAAGATACAAAAAGAATTTTTTTAAAAAATTCCTAAAGAAAAAATTGAGAAAATTGAAGATGTGCTAGGGTAAACTGCACCCCTATCGCTCCCTTTTTTTAATAACTTTTCATGCCGGATCCGATAATCTCCCCGGCAACATAGGTTTTCAAACCAACCCAGCCTAATGTATTTTCTGGATCAGCATCACCTCCTGGGACTTCTGTGAAGATACCCCAAAACTTCCAGCCCAATATCTAAATATTGAATTCACCGCACTTAAAAGTTTGAGTTATCCATAAATTTTTGCTCAAAAATAACATATATTTGCAAAATTTCTCACTACTTCGCCAAGTTGCTATCTACTTAATGATATGTCCTTCATATCTATTAGAAGGCTTAGAAGTAAAAAAATCAGTTCAGTAGAATATTTTTTTTTCTAAAAACGACAAAAAATATTGAAGCTGAAAAAGTGACATCCTGAGTTTTTTTAAAAAATTTATTTTAATGTGTTAAATCATAAAGCACTATGCTCAAGCCCTACTACATTGTCCTTGTTACCGAAATTTTAGACGAATTGCAAAAAGTTGTGATTTTTATGTGAAAGTCAGAATTCCACACCCCAAAACTTGCCCCAAAACAAAAGACTTCATCCTGGATTTATGTGATATGATCCATATGATAGCTCATGCCAAACTGATGATTTAAGTTCTTAGTCCTAAAATTGCTTTCTATCATACTTTCTACCGTAAAATGGTATAGAAGTAAAATACTCTGTTCAGGAGAATATTTTTTTTTTAAACGAAAAAAGTATAGAAACTCAAATAATTGTATCCTGCATTTTTGTTCAAAAATGCATTTTAATGTGGAAAATCGATTTGCAAAAAAATCAGGATTTTATACAGAATTTAGTTTAATCATTAAAAAACATTTTGAATTTCATAAAATTTCCTATAAATTCATAAATTTTTTTTTTTATAAAATTTTTTTTAAAAAAAAAAAAAAAGATCAAAGAACCAAGGTATGCGCCTTATACAAACAAGGTTTGGTCTTTGACCTAAAAGGAAAGGGATAGATTATTTAAAGGAATTGATTGGAACCAGAGATCTGCAAGAAGCGCTTCGCTTCATAACTCACTCTTCTTCTTCACTACATTTTCTGTTTTCTCAGGCATTCGCATTCCTCAAACAATTTTGTTTGCTTCGCATTAACTCACTCTCTTTTTTAATGTTGAGTGCGAATTATGCTCTCACTCTCTGCTCTACAATATGTGCTTGCTTCGATCCTCACGTTGAAAGTTGGGCGAATGAACGAACAAACATAGTGAATATAGTGATCATTTTGCCTGCTTCGCGATTCAGCTGAGAGTTGTGAAAGTCTTCGAACAAACATTGCGAATATAGTGAAAATTCTGCCTACTTCGAGATAAAGCTTCGTTGTTAATAGGACTCGCCCAATGCTTTGAGTTGTGTAATTTGCCTTGTAACAAAAAAAATTTGCATGGTGCTCTGTATTTCAATGTCGCCGTATGTCTTGTTGGGAAAAAATTTGAAAAAACCTATTATATGCAGGCAAATCTATTCTATCTGGTGATCTTCGTAATTGAATCCTGCAACATTCATCTTGCAATCATTCCTATAGTTGAAATTAGCGCAGTAGCTAACTGCGTAGATGACTGTGATTCGCTCAAGCATTGAGAGTCATGCGAAAAGTTTATCAACTTTCTGCGAATAGGGCGAGTGCGGAGCTTTGAGAGGGCGCTGCACAAATGTATTTGCTTCTTTGATTCCACCAAGTACTTTAAGCTAGGCACATCACTTGTAGAAGAATTAAGCAAAGAAATAGCGTAAAACCATGATACAAAGAACTATATCTTTGTATATCTTTGTTTCATGGCGAAAAAACCGTTGCTTGTTGATCAGAGAAAAAGTAATGTTTTAACTCTCTCCCTCTCGGATCAAATGCGTACGCAACTTGCTCTCATCAATTACAGTAACTATCTGTCGTTCTCTCTGCAAATGAAAAAAAAACTGTATAGTCCTACCTTCTACCAGCGTTGCCATATGGTCCGATATATTGGATATGTTACGATTTTAATACTTGAATCCGACGTTCCGATATTTGACCAAAATTCTTCAAAATGTTACGATTATTGAAAAAGTCGATTCGGCGTCTGATTTTGCATATATTTTTATATACATTATATGTGAAAAGAAAAAATAGTATTATAAAATTTATGACAACTTTAAAATAAAAAGATGCGATGGTCTGCATTTCCAATAACTGTCTGACCAGAATCATGTCGTTGGCGTGTCGGCAGGCAGAGCGCTGGCAGAGACAATGCAAACCTTATGGGAGAAAAATGCGGCAGAATACGACAACGAAAACGCCAAAATAGAAATGTTTCTATGACCCCTTTTATATTGGTCAAGACTTGAAGTCAAGTTTCAGAGTTTGTAGGCAATTCGCCGCACATCGGAAGCGACGGAAGGGAAAAAGAAACTTGAAGATGTACCGGCAATTTTTCGTGTTTTTTCGTGTTCCTTTTGCTATTTTCGCGTTGTTGACAGTGCTTTTTATTTTATTTTTCGCATATCAATGTGAGTTTGTTAGACTTCGGTTGCATTAAAATTTTTTTGCATCCAATATATTTTAATTTTGCATTAAATTTTTAAGCAAAAACCTTTTTTAACTTCCATCTTGGTCAAAAAATAAAATTCAGTTTGCAAATTTCTATAAACTATAATTAATTTGCTTGCTACCTATCTCGTTTTATTTTTAGAAAACAAGGAAAGAAGACAAGAACTTGAATTCAAGTCTTGACCAATGTGTAAGCTTTCGTCAAGTTCAAAAGAGAACGTCAAAAAAACTTGACTTCAAGTCTTGATCAATGTAAAAGGGGTCTATTTCTATTTTGACTTTGTCGTTTATTTTATAGCTCTCTCAGCTTCTCTCTAAAAATGTTGCCATATTTTAACAAAATTTGAAGAATCTGTCAACCAATGTAGCGAGTAAACAGTGTTCCTACTTGTTCTTATAATGATAGGAGTAGCCTTCAGTTGAAAATGCAGTAAATTTATATGAAGAGTATTGCAAAAAGTAGTGTAATAAATGGAAGTGGAGTAATTATTAGTTCAATCGGAGTACGATGAGAACACTGAAGGAAGTTCAAGAAAATCAACAATGGCAGATTGAATAAAAGCAAAACGACAAAGCCAACGCTACAATTCTGGGCCAACTCTTAGCGATTCTCTCTCACCGACACGACAACGACATGATTCTGGTCAGACAGTAATGGAAAAATTTATTTTTGAATTGTTGAGCTTACCGAATTCCTCAGCTAACGTTTAGCGAACTTTTAGTCAAATAAATATTAATAAAACTAAAGTTCGCAATAGATTAGAGTTAAATACAATGGAAGGAACTCTGCATACAAAAGATTATCTGCGAATGAAATCCTTTAACTGTTTTAGTCTTGAAATTGATAAAGAATTGATAAACAAATTTAATAAAGCAATGTATATATGACTTCGAAAATATACTATATATATATATATATTTTTTTTTACACATATTTTTTCACTAAAATTTAATTTTTTGTAGTTTTTGCTGGCTAAAAAAAACATATTTTTGGTAATTTACTTGAAGCAAAAACTTTACATTTATAGAGTTAAATTGATAAAATTATGCATTATAGCTCTCTGCATTTCATTTTTACCTATTTAAGAGATCTACATTAAACCAAACTGTGTTGCAAATGTATTTTTAGTTTGATTTTTACTCTTTGTTTGTGTGTTCAAAAATATTTTCAAAATCTAATTTATTATAATATAATTTCTATATTTATAATCATTATTGACTTGACTTTTGAAAAAAATGTGATTTATTTAAATAAATAAACCTTAAATATACATCATACGTCTAATAAAATGCAATATTTTATTTGTGTTCTTTGTTGTAAAATGCGACTGAAAATTTCTTAGTTCTTGTTTTCAGAGTTTTACAAATCCGACGAGAAATCCGACAAGCAGAGTGCAAAACTTACGCTGTATAATTTTTTTCATGGCAACACTGCCTTCTACTGCAAATACTTGCGTTTTCTGAAAGCAGAAGTCATTATTAGTTGCTAATGAAAGCATTAGTAAAGTAAAAATAAAGTAAGAGTTAACTTGAAAAATGGAAATTGATGAAGTAAGTAAATATTGAATTATTGTTATATTTTAATTTTTTAATGCTAAAATATTTACAGCCAACACACTGTGATTCTTTTCCTATAAATAACAATATTAATAGCAGTTTAATAACGATGCTATAAAAGTAAAAATAGTGAGCGGCGATTTGAAACTCATTATTTTTTAACTAAAATTATGTTTTTACATTCAAACATTAATAATAAATAAATATATATTAAAAATTTTTTTGTGTTTTCGTTCTCTTCTGAATGGTTTTCTTTTTTTAATAAAATATACATTCAAATTAAAACATGCAACTGCAAATTCATCTTCTAAATTACTAAAATTATGTATCAAGTATTTCAAGTACTTGGCAACTTGTACTCCTCTTGCAAGTTATTTTTATGTACATAACTATTATGCGATAACCAATTTATTATTTGTTTTGCTTTCAACCGGTTTTCCACTTACGCACCTACCTAGAATTTTTGCTCAAGCCAACGCTATCCGCAAATGAGTGTGAGAGAACGAAAGTAATTGCGATCGCCACAAATGTTTTGAACAGCGTTTCAAATGTAATTGTGCAGCCCTTTATTATCTATTCGTTACAGCGAGTCTCTTAAGCAATACAGTGTATGGTATAATTATTTGACAAGGTAGCCGTGACAGGTTTTTGGCGATTGGTAGTTGTCAAAAATAGCTAAAGAAGTTGTAGTTCGCTGCTGTTGACTAGCTATGTGCTTATTTTTTACTTATCTTTGATTCATTAAATTTTTTCGTGAAGTTTATTGGAATGTTTTAAATTTGCTGCGATTGACTAGCTATGTTTAAGTCGTTGCTTATTTTTCACATTTCTTTGATTAATAGCATGAACAGTTCTTTTTTGACAACTACCCACCGCCGCTCGTGAGAAAAAAGCCAGTCTACGCTACTATCTTGTCAGTAATTGTGCCATGATACAGTGGTGAATAGTAAGAGCCCGAACAGAACCAAAGCGGATGTCGGTTTTCGGATTCGCCGTGCAAAAAAACACATGAAAATACATGCAGCCGCCAAAAATGAAACCGCCATAGAAATGCGCGACGGGAAAACGCCAGAAATGAATCTATTCTGATATCTCTCTGACGGGTGGCGGATCTCTCTCTGAGTGACTTATATGTTGCCATATTTTTGCTAAAGATTGGGTACGTTCAGTGTTATTTTCTTAGTTTTTATTATGATCTGACATTCTGTTTTTGTGCCTGTGTTGCATTCATGTGAATTCAAAGCAAAATATAAAATAATTTGTATGATTCCCAAATAAAATGCAACCGTGATCCGACAACCACAACCGCTTCAATTCTGGACGTGTTTCGGCGGATTTCGCCGAGAGAGGCCCGCCATCCAACATCCGATTTGGCTCTGTTCGGGCTCTAAGCTTAGGGGCATGTCACACGGTGTCTGCTTGTCCGTCAAACATTGGAATTTTCGCCATTTTTTTTTCCTCTCTCTCATTGTTTTGTCCACGGCATGCTACACGTAGTTTTCTGTTCGATAATGGCGGAAGTTAAATTTACTACTTTTTTGCTACCATTTCGTGCAGATAATGCTCCTTTTTGCAATCGATTCAATAAAACGGCTACCCTCTATAGGTTGTTTATAAGTGGTTTTATTTGCATTTAAAATTGATGGGTTAAATTCTGATTTTCGAGATTTAAAATAAATTACATTGGCCAATATGTATGCAGGAAGTGTATCTACATATATAGATGACAACGATATGGTCCCAATAAAAACAATTGTTGAGTTGATGTAACTCTGGATGGAGTTGAAAATAGTGAAAAAAGATCCTGCTGGATTAAGCCATGGAGAATTGGCAGATATAAGAAAGGGATGATAAATTTATCAAAGGAGCTAAGATGCACTGATGATAAAGCATTTAAAATTTTTTTTAAGAATATGTCACAAAGCCGGTTGGCTATGAAATTCATTTGTGCGCATTTCAGTAATATTTTCACTTCAATTAATAGCCATAACCTTATCTCTAAGAATAATGTAAATTTTAACGATTTAAACTATATTGCAAGATATATGTTTATTTAAACAGTTTATTTGTTAACTACGCTGCTGTAATGTATGACTAGCTTGATCAGTTTTACTATTAGTAAATCTTCCGCTCTCTTGACGATTATCCTAAAATACAAGGGTGAAAGAGACAACTGCAGCTGTACATACAAGCACTAAAAATACTATATACAATGACGTGTTACTTTCATATTTGCAATGGAATAGTTTATAAATGGAAAATATAGTTAAAAAATGTATACATTTTTATAAATAACATCATATACACATTTTACGTTCATATTTTTAATTATAAAAAATACACAATCACTAAAAAAACAATATATTAAATCATTAATATTACATTCACAACAATCACTAATAATATTCAGCTGTTCAGTTGAATCCATTTGCTGCAGCTGGCCGGGCTGCATTTTGCATGTTCGTCAAGTATTCTTCTTCTTTTTATAAATAAATACCATTCAAGCCATGTATAGCACTAGCAGCGTACAATTCAATACTAAACAACAAACATCGCATTACTGATGAATTCAAATAGTACATTTCCTACTGCAGTGCAGTTTTATTACTACTAAACGTAAAACATCAAGAAAATGCAACCGTTGTCCAAATTGTTTTCAGCTTTGGGCCGTAAACATTTTTGTCGGTTGCCTGGAAATTTTTTGATGAGTGAGAAGCTCTCTCAATTTTCAGTTTTTTCTTTTACCCGCGAAAACAACAACAAATTTGTCGGTGTCCGCTGTGTGTGGCATGGGGCTTAGCGATGTTTACTTTTTGAGCGAGTCCACATTTTGTATATTCGTTGAAAGAGAATGCAATGCACGATAGCTACTCTCATTTTCAAAGAGTGCTTATCAGGGTTGCCAGTTTGGTAATTAATTACCAAATTTGGTAAAAAATTTCTGACTTGGTAATTTGGTAATTTTTTTATAGTTTTGGTAATTTTTTTCTTTTAGTTTTTCCAAAAAATTCAAAATAATCAGTTTTCTTGCAAGATATATTGTTTTCTTCCTTATTAAGTTTCCTGAATGTTCTTGAGGCTTATCTTAAAAATGAAAACTCCCATTTTCGATTCCGCGTGAAAAGTTATTTATGATAGGACTGATTAGGTCTAACCATTTTTGTAAACAAATTCTTTTTCATCATTTGTTTTGAAGATAATGGCCTTTAAAATTCATAAATTTTAAAACTTTTTCAAAATAAACATATTTGCTACCGTGAATTGTCTGAACCATAAATTTTTTTTTTGTCTTTGGAATTTAGGCAAACATTTTACCTTTGCGAATATTGCGGATAATTCTAGATATATTATGAATTACAGATAATTGATTGCATGAAAAATTTATATGACAATTTTTAAAGTAACTTACTGAAAAATCCAGCCGCTTGAAATTGCTTTGAATAAATTCAATAAAATTTTCGTTTCTTTCACAATATATTTTACTTTTAAAAGTTCTAATTTTTCTATATATGTATTTATTTTTTTATTTAGTTCAAATAAAACAGATATACGTCTCATTTTTATAAGTATATGAGCTTATGAATTTTACTTATTTTTTGATTTTTAGTTATTAAAAATAAGAAATTTTAAACAATAAAAGTATAATACTTAATATTAACTAAATTCATTTTATCACTTTATCTTTTTACTAATTTTAAGTATTTTAATGTTGAATAAATGATTTTTATTAAAAAAAATTATAATTTTATTGATTTTTCTTCTTTAAAAAATGTTTGTTTAGTTTGGTAGTTTTTATTTAATTTTGGTAACTTTTTTATCAAATTTTGGTAACTAAATTTCTTTACAAGTGGCAGCTCTGGTGCTTATATGTATTAGTGAAGCCACTTATGCAGTTCTCTGATTGGAATTATCGTTTAGGCGAAACAATCTTGAAACACAATATGAGGCTAGTGTTATGTCTTAAGCTTGGCAAGCATTTCCAGCCCTTATGCTTGGTTTTCACTACGACATTTTCAGTGGTCAGTTCTTGTCAATCAAATTGAAAATAACAACATGTTGACATTTTTTTCTAACTTTGGCAATCTTGGAAAATTAAAAACAATTAAATTAAAAAATGGAGCTATGCAGAAAATTTCCAAGAGTTTTGTTAAGGTGATATTTCAGGTGATAAGCTTTTGTGTCGTCATAAAAATGACATAGTGAAAACCAAGCATTAGTTGTGTTTCTGTCCTTTAGTTCCACATTTTCCACAATTTATCTGTGGATTTTTAGTTTTCCATAATTCTTAAATGTAGGAAAGAACAAAAAAAGTGAAAAGAACCATGCCCGAACCCGGATTCGAACCAGGGACCTCTGGGTTGATAGTCTAGCGCACTCTCCAGACAGCAAAGGCAGACAATTTTAACCATTTTTAATGTCTTTTTTTAACCATTTTTGAATTGTTTTATTTGAATTTAATTTTTTTTTAAAGAAGATTAATGATGATATTTGCTATTCATATACCTACATATAAAATAAGTTAAGAATTGGAATACAGTGGCATTCAAGTATCATTAGAGCTATATTTTGTTGTTAGTGAATTTTTCAAAAATAATACCACAAAAAAAAATTCATTATATAGGTAAAGTGTATACCCCCTTAATTTCCCTCACCACCAGCTAGTTTAAAATTCCTTTGAAATCGCACAAATTTTTCTATTTGCTTTCTCCTTTTCAGCTCTTTTCCCTACCTAAAAGATAATCAAATGAAATAAATACAATTCAAGAAGGCAAAACTATTTAAAACTCCATCTTTTAGGCAAACAACAAAACTTTAACCTTTTCGCTTGACACAAAATAATTTAAATTAAAAACAAAAACCACAAAATGTATAACGAAACACAAGTTTTATGTTTTATTTCAACTGTTGAATTTTTAAACGAAATTAAAAAGTTTTTGTGCTAAAATTAATGTTGTTGTTACTGTTGCCGTTTTTCAGTGCTTTTTGTTTTTGTCTGCATTATTTTTTAATTGCATCAACAAATTTTCTTACATCCTTTGAAGGATGTGTGGAGTTTGGGAACAACTTTAAACTAATTTAAAACTTTTGCATATGAAGCACAGCGGTAGAATGAAAAAAGGAACGCACACACTGCATTTAAGTGCAAATATAACAGACTAGAATGACGTCAGAATATTTTTCGCTTAACTTTCGTCTATTGTCATATAACTTTAAATTTTTAAATTTTAGATAAAGTTTTAGGTTATTAATTGTGTGCCGACTCTCATTTTTTTCGGTTTAAGTTTAATCAAATTTGTGGCCATAAGTGAATGCATAGCTTTAAACAAAGGCATTCTAAAGCGACCAGCTTCACCTACATCAAGAAAAAAATCATAGTAACATTATATCAACAAGTTGACTTTTGTGAAGGAAAAATTTACTGAGCTGAAGAAACTTATGTGTAATCATAAAAGTTTTTGTACCAACCAAATACAGCTTTAAATTGGAAACTTTTATACTCTTTGCATCAAAACAATGTTTACATTATAAAAGGCAAAATTGTTCATATTTTCCAAAAACTAAGTATACAAAGGATTGTGTAACGAAATCTATTTTGAGACTATTTTTTATTTGATTCCTAGCTGAATGCTCTGACTGTGTTGTTTTATTATGAAGCAAACAAAGCTAGGAAATACAAGCAGCAACTATGATACAATGTATCGCAGGTTCCCTTTGAAATCGCAATAACGTTGAATTCAAGTACGTAAATGGGCAAGTTTCTACGGTAGTAATTTAAAAATTATATTAATAATCTGTTCATAATTGAAAAGCGCTGCTTAGCCGAACGGAAATATATCCAAGATAAAAATGAAGCTTTTTTATGTTTTAATATTATTCACAGGTAGACGATGTCCTGCCACAGACCGCCTTACTGCTATATTACGTATATTCATGGCAATCGGAAAAAATTTTCATATTTTCACCAACTCCCTTTAACTATTCTTTTTTATTTTTTTAGTTAAGATATCATTTTTACTTTTTAATTATACTAAACTATATTATTTGGTATAAATACATTTAAATTGAATATTGTTGATATAAAATTTGAAAACAGGGAGAACTACGTTTTCGCAAATATTCAACCCCCACGCCATCGTGGGGGTCTTACTTTTCGTATTTCGTATTTATTCATTTGACACTTGTTAGTATAATAAGATAAGGTAACATCTTTTGTAGTACAACGAATATTATTCATAAGCAACATATCACATATATCGGTCATTCCATGTCAAATCGGACGCTTTTCGAAACTCACATTTCTGTCAAAATTTGGTACTTTGCACGTGGATAGTACTTTAAAAAAGAAAAATATTTGCATATATTTTTTATAATTTTCATTTTTTTTTTTTTTTTTTTGCAGTTATACACAGTGAAAAATGATAAAGAAAAACAAAAGTTGTCATTTGGACATGTACTCAAACAACTATATCTTCTAAGCCGTTAGTCCTACAAGAAAAAAATTCAGGACATATTTTAAAGATCTTGAATTGCTCTTTATTGTGGTGTCCTTTTATGCGAACACTTTCGAAAAAAATTTTAAATTTTTTGACCACTAAAAATTTCATTCCCATTTTTCAAGGTCAGCACCACTATTTTTTGGGACTTTGAAAACATTATCGTATTGAGGCATTCATTCGTAATGCATTCTCAAAATTAATCAATATTTACTCTTTTTAACGAAATTTTCAAAAATTGATTACACAATTTTTAAGTACAAAATACTAGAATTTTTAATTAAAAATGGAATTTTTAGTATTTTTTTACTAAACTAGGTACATATGTATTTAATTTAGTATTAACATAGGGATATGTTATGGAATTTCAACCAAGAAATATTTTAGCAAATTTTAAAAATAGAGTCTCTTCAAAGAAATGGTATAATTTAACGAGTTGATAACATTTTTAAATTTGATTGATTTTACATACGTCGCTGCGCCAGAAAAACCAGTTATGTGATTTTTGTAAATTTTTTTAAAGCATCTTTTGTTTACACTATCTATTACCCACATTTCTGCATTTGCAGTTTTTTATAACTCTTATGATTTAGAAGTGATCAAAAACAGTTATTGCTCGCAGCACCAGAAATGCTCTGAAAAAAAATTTTTTTGCTCTCCTGAAAAGTTACTGACAAACACATAACTGTTTTTTCTGACGCAGCGACGATATGTACCTAGTTTAGTAAAAAAATACTAAAAATTCCATTTTTAATTAAAAATTCAAGTATTTTGTACTTAAAAATTGTGTAGTCAGTTTTTGAAAATTTCGTTAAAAACAGTAAACATTGATTCTCCAACATCAAATTTTGAGAATGCATTACGAATGAATGCCATAATACGATAATGTTTTCAAAGTGCCAAAGAAATAGTGGTGCTGACCTTGAAAAATGGGAATGAAATTTTTAGTGGTCAAAAAATTTAAAATTTTTCTCAAAAGTGTTCGTATAAAAGGACACCACAATAAAGAGCAATTCAAGATCTTTAAAATATGTCCTTAATTTTTTTCTTTAGGACTAACGGTTAAGAAGATATAGTTGTTTGAGTACATGTCCAAATGACAATTTTTGTTTTTTTTTATAATTTTTCACTGTGTATAATTGCAAAAAAAAAAAAAATTATAAAAAAGTATGCAAATATTTTTTTGTTTTTAAAGTTCTATCGACGTGCAAAATTTAAAAAAAATAGGAATCGTCAAAATTAGTTTTTGGACAAAAGCGTCCGATTGGACATGGAATGACCGATATACGCGTGCAATACCGCGTATATTGCAAAAAGGCCAAAATTAATTTCATTTCAATTTTGATCAGTTGAAAATTTATTCAATAGCTTAAAATAAAATCTGGGTATGTTTACATTTGGCGTTTTAACGCCACACGGGCTTACTAGGAAAATAATATTAAGTAATGAATATTTTAAGAATGTAGTCATTAATCTCACACAAAATTACACTTGCAAAAACGCATTTGCAACAATGCAACAATATCGTGAACTCCCCTATTATTTACTATATCTATGCAATACTGAATTGCAAACTGACAGCCGATAGTGAAAAAAAGTACAGTTGAAAAAAAATAAACTGATATGAAAGATGAGCAAATACACAAGTCACAACAAATAAAACAAATTAATAGTGCATTAAAGCTTTTTTTCGGCATAAAATTTATTTAAGCAAAAATTTTCCAGTATAATTTTGCTTTTATCAATCAGCTGTGAATTTATTTCATGATTTTCATTCACAAATTATGGGAACTTTTTACAATTGCAAAAATTTGCAATTCAAAATGCACAAGATTGTGAATTGCCCTAATAGCTTTAAACAACTGTTGCTTAATTTTGCTACACATAATATTAACATGCAAGTTTCATGCTACGTATTGCATTAACATGCAATTTTTCATTTCATCAATCAGCTGTAAATTTCATGATTTGCAACAAGTGTAGCAAAGTAAACCCAAAAATATCATTCACAAATGATGAGAACTTCTTACAATTGCAAAAATTTGCAATTCCAAGTGCACAAGATTGTGAATTGCCCTAATAGCTTAAACAACTGTTGCTTAATTTTGCTACATATAATATTGCCATGCAAGTTTCATGCTACATGTTGCATTAACATGCAATTTTGCTTTTCATCAATCAGCTGTGAATTTCATGATTTGCAACAAGTGTTGCAAAGTAAACCCAAAAATATCGTTCACAAATTATGGGAAATTTTTACAATTGCAAAAATTTGCAATTCAAAATGCACAAGATTGTGAATTGCCCTTATACAATAGCTTAAAACAACTGTTGCTTAATTTTGCTACATCTTCTTATATATTAATAGGCAAACATCAAATGTTGTCGTACACTTTTTCGATATTAATTTTAGAATAAAGGCAATGAAACTTATATCATTCGAAAGGTACTGCGCCCTGTATATGCAGAATCATTTTAGATTTTAAATTTATGACCTCTGACCCGAAATATTAACGTTGAAAGTTTGTATTATTTTTAGTAAGGAGTCTCAGGGCTAGGAAGAGGTAGAATAGTGAATGAGGTATCAAAAGAAAGATCTGGCTGCACAGTATGATTACATTTTAGATTGGTGACCTTCGACCTGAGATATGAGCGTAAGAAGAGCATTTATTAAATAAAAGCTAAACTGTCGCAGATGGAAGAATATAGTGTAAGAATATAGTGCAAAAATACTTCCGACATTTTGCGCCATCTCTTACGGATACCCTACAATAAGCATTTTTTTATACAACAAGAGTGAATATATATTGTGAAATTTCTTACAAATAGTAAAGTCTGAAAAATTTTCGTTATTTTGACATAAAAAATATAGCGATATCTCGAAAACTATAGATGTTCTCAGTACAACGTATTTTTGTATGAAACGTCGTTGGTTGAGGAATATAACCGTATACGAAAGCTTTCTGGGAATATTCTCCACGGATAGTATGTTAACAAAAAATCCTCTTAAAATGACATTAAAATTATTTGGATACTTCGAAAAAGTTATATCTTCTCAGTACAACGTATTTCCTTGAAGCAAGGCCATCGCCTCAGAATGAGAAAAAAACTATTGAAATTTCAAGTTTTGACCTTGCAAGCAAATATCTCAGCCATTTTTTAATCGATTTTCAACAAATTTTCTTTGTCTAAAAGATCAATTAAATAACTTTGGAGAAATAAGAAAAGATTTACTGTTATCCCATCAATTCAATGTTTTATATTGTTTTAAAAAACCTCTAAAATATTTAGGTTTTGCTCAAAAAATAAGACAAACGTTTTTTTTGTTGTATTTTTTTTTTTTCTTATAATTTTTTCTTTTTTCACACTCTTTCATATGACATATGATTTATATGCAAAAATTGCCTCATTTTGACACATAGTTCAATAAACAGTTTCCATCATCGAAAATCATGATACCCCCTATGATTTTTTTGATGAAAATTAAATTTTTCAAAATGTTGTTTTTACATTTTTTACAAAGTTCTACAGCTCCAGAAATAATTTCTGTGAAAAAAATTTTCAAAAATTTCAAACCACTCCAAAGTTATATACACAAATCTATGTTTTAAGCCATTTTGTTATACATAAAAATATATAAAAATAGGCGTAGGAGAAACAGTTCTTCCGTGTTTCTGAACCGATTTTGATAATTTTTTAAAATAAATTAGAGTAGGGAGAAGAAGTTCACCGAATAGGTATGTGACCTTTGACCTGAAATATGAGCATTGACATAATGTTTCTGAAGTACAGCCTAAACTATAAGAAATGGAAGAGCATGGCGGCGTAGGAGGAAATTTTAGATATTGATACAATGTAGGAAAAACATTTTTCGCTATATCTTACGGATACCCTACAATAAGCATTTTTTTATAGTACATTTTTTTATTTTATAAATAGTAAATTCTGAAAAATGTTGATATAAAAGTTATAACGATATCTAGAAAACTGTTGCTTTCTCTCGAAACTTAAGATTTTCTTAGTACAACACATTTTCTTAAGGCAAGGTCAATGCCTCAGAATAAGAAAAACGATTGAAATTGAAACGAATTTCGACCACAGGCGATACTTGTATATAAAAATAGGCTTAGGAGAACAGTTCTTCCGTGTTTCTGAACCGATTTTGATAAATGTTTTAAATAAATTAGAGTAGGGAGAAGAAGTTCACCGAATATATTTGTAACCTTTGACCTGAAATATGAGCATTGAAAGAATATTTCTGAAGTAAAACCTAAGCTATAAGAAATGGAAGAACATGGCCTAAGAGGAAATTTTAGACATTAATACAATGTAAAAAACATTTTTCACTATCTCTTACGGATACCCTACAATAAGCATTTTTTAATGTAACATGTGTGAATATATATTGCGATGGTGAAAGTTCTTACAAATAGTGAATTCTGAAATATTCCCTTTATTTTGACATAAATATTATGACTTTATCTCGAAAACTGAAGCTGTTCTCAATACAACGCATTTTTGTATGAAAGTCCTGATTGAGTGAGAAAAATAACGGTCTACGAAAGCTTTTTTGAGTTATATTTTCACAGATAGCTTAAAATTGAAAAAAAAATCGAGTTTTTTTGATATTAAAATTATTGCGGTAATATTAAACTTAAGATTTTCTTAATACAACACATTTTCTTAAAGCAAGGTCAATGCCTCAGAATGAGAAAACCGATTGAAATTTCAGAAAGTTGGTCGAATTTCGACCACAGGCGATACTAGTTATATAGAAAAAGACGTAGGAAAAACAGTTCTTACGTGTTTCTGAGCCGATTTTGATAATTCTTTTAAATAAATTAGAGTAGGGAAAAGGAGTTCACTGAATATTGTTGTGACCTTTGACCTGAAATATGAGCGTTGAAAAATTATTTCTGAAGTAAAACCTAAACTATCAGAAATGGAAGAACATGGCGAAAGAGGAAATTTTAGACGTTAATACAATGTACAAAAAACATTTTTTGCTATATCTTACGGATACCCTACAATAAGCATTTTTTAATATAACATGTGTGAATACATATTGTGATGGTGAAATTTCTTACAAATAGTAAATTTTTAAAAGCTCCCTTTATTTTGACATCAAAGTTATTTTTGTATTGAAACTTAAGATTTTCTTAGTACAGCACATTTTCTTAAAGCAAGGTCAACGCCTCAGCATGAGAAAAAACTATTGAAATTTCAGAAAGTTGGCCAAATTTCGGCCACAGGCGATACTAGTATGATATTAACATGCAAGTTTTAATACTACCAGACAGAATTGCCAGCTTAGGGGATTTCAACCCAAATTTAGGGGTTTTTTAACTGTGTTGAGGGTTTTTAGGGGTAATGAATCTTAGGGCTTAATTAGGGAGATTTAATTTTATTTAGGGGTTTTTGAAAAATTCACCTTTGGAAATAAAGTTTTCTTGCTTTTTCTTAAAATTATGCTAAAAATTTAAGAAAAGAAGATATTTGGCTGCTTGGGTATTTCAGCAACACTTTATAAAAACAGCTGAATTGGCAGTACTTCAAATAAATAACCAATTATTTCCCACTTCAAAAAAGATATGCCCAAAAATATATCAAAAAATGGGGGAAGAAGCATCTCCTTTCAAAAGTAAGACTTAATTTTTAGGTTAATTTTACATTGAACAATTGAGAACTATAAAGCAACTTTTTGCCCTTGATAAAGACTTTCAACAGCTAACAGCTCAGCCCTTTAAATACATAGGCTTGCATTGGAGTTGCACTACTTTTCAGTTGCCCCCTATGAAATTTTTGTATGTTTTCGAAAAAAAATTTAGGGGAATTTTAGGGGGATTTGAAATCCAATCTAGGGGTAAATGGTGAAAGACACCTGGCAACACTGCTACCAGATATGATAAGCACAATTAAACGGAAGTTATTGAAAATTACCCTCCAGGAAAAATCGGAAGGCTTCCATCTAAAAGTGATAAAGAAACATTCCCCACCGTATCTTTCGGAAGCTTAAGGGTAGTTTTGTTTTTATGTTGCTTCCAAACCGCTTCTTTAAGAATGCATGTGGAAACTTTTGCTTATTATCAAGCAATGACAACAGAAAATATTAATATCATTGCCGCTTATTATAGAAATCGATAGTCTAGTGGTAGCGCGCTTGACTGTCGCTCAGGGGTCCCGGGTTCGAATCCTGGCCGGGCATTTTCATAACAAGGGAGAGGAATGTTTCCACATTAATTTTAAGAACAGTGGAGAGGACTGCTTCCAATTCACTTTTTAAGGCAGCGGAGAGGAATGTTTCCCTTAAATGACATGCTATGTAGAAAAAGAAATGGAGTGTCCATCGGAAGGGAATGCTTCCTACATTCCATGGAATATTTCCTGTTTATATTCGGGAATGTTTCCATTTCCTGGAGGGTATTTACTACGTATTAAAAGTAAAAAAAATATTTGAATTTAATTAAGGTGTGTAAATTTATTACAGTAGCTATGGCTTACATATTGCCTACAACTGTTGTAGTAAATTTAAAAAAAAAAATTTAAAATTTAGGCACTTATATATATTTTGTGAATAACTAAATGATGGTTGATTGCCAAACAAAATAGAACAGCCTCTGTGATATAATATCAAAAACATATACAACACAATGGCGGTTCTCTTCAGTTTAAGACAAATTTCCAATGCCAAATACATAAACATTATTCTATACAAACACTTTGATAATTTAGAAGCAGATGCTTTAGCTGCAAAATTATATAGAACAGCCACTGTGATATAATTTGATGCATTAAAATAAATCACAACCACAGTTCCATACACTTTGGAGCAGTTTTTAAAAAAATAATATAATATAACTAAACAAATTTTATGGTTAAGCAGTATGTTGTTTTAGCTCATCAAACAATCTGAACAGCCACTGTGATATATGTATATAAAGATACATGTAAAGAAATACATCACAACAACTATTCGTGTTGCTGAAAGAGCTTTTATGTGAAAAAGAAGACAATAATCACCAAACGCTATGCTTTTGCTTTAAAGAAGAATTAAAGCAACACATTATAAAGGAAAATCACTGTGATATGTCAACAATTAACTCATATCACAACGATCGTTCCTTTGAATAAGTTGCCTTAGTTGAGGCACTTATTTTCAAAACACCAACAAACACTTTGATTGTCAAGAGAAATTGCACGCATTATAAGGAAAATCGCTGTGATATGTGATCAATCATATACATATCACAACGAACGTTCCTTTGAATGAGTTATTTATGATGGTATATTTTTTTTATTATTATTATTTCTTTAAACTCACAAGCTGTTGACAGAACAACGAACTTCAATGGTTGTCTAGCTTTATGAGCCTTAAATATCAGCTAAAGCTAGGCTACCAAAGAAGTTAATTGTTGCATTTAGAAAAATAATATCACTAGCAGATAAAACCACCATCACCAATTCATCACTTTCACCACCACCACCAGCACTTTTTTTGCATGTAAGCCTTTATGTTGGATCTTCTAAAATTATAGCACGAGTGTTCGGTCTAGTCACTCTGTCGAAGTATTGGTAAAAGGGACTAAGCCGACAATCGCTATTTAATTTTAAAAATTGAAGCTCATATCTTCTTAACAGGTAGCAAACACTAAACTTCCGATGTTGTTGTGTTTGTCAAATCTTGAGACCCAAATCACCCAGTGTTGATTTAATAACGATTTCATTACATTTAAATAATGATTTCGAAGAGCAAAACTTGGCAAAATGGATCGCAAGATGAGACAAGGTCGTGATCATTACTGATGCATGCGTATGAGTATTTCTGCTCACTGTAACTCAAGTTAAAGCTTCGCCAAATCATGAGTCACACTTCGCCCAGTGATGATTAGCAGTATTTTGGGTTAACATAACTGGACGGAATGCACCGCAAGATCAGGAAAAAAAGTTGCATTCACAAAACTATTGCACTCTTGTAACACACACACATGCAAAATATGCTGAAATCTTTGCGAGCCATAATGCAACAAACAGCACCCAGTGATGGAGTGCAAAACAAAAACATCAATGCTGAGCAATGTTTGTCGATAATGTTTGCACGAGCTTATTAACACTTTATCACCTTTAACAACTTAATAAAAAGCAGTTTAATCTCAAAATCAATGTCCTTAATGTCGATATTTAGAAATTCATAATCGCCTGCCGCTGCAGCAGCGCAACGTGCTATAATGACTAACACTCAAGCCAAGTCCGCGCTATCTTTTATACCCACCCGCAAAATATTTTGTCACCGACACTCAGACTGGCTGCGTCGAAGGTTCGCGCATGAATGCGCGATGAACGCAATTACCTGCGCATTCAATTCCCGGAAGACGATCTTAGGAACATCATCTAATCACCTCGCTAGTCGTTTAGACTAGCTAGTACCTAGCTTATTTATTAGCTTTGTTATTGTTGATTTCGGGTTTTTGTGCTTAACTCGGAATACTTTGCTTCTTTTGTCTTGAAATCGGCGATCCTTCGAAGGATTCGCGTCTTTCTTGGAAAGAATTTGATTTTTATTGCTTCTGTGCTGCTCTGGCAGCTGGACTGGAAAAACATGTCTGCGCTTGAGGTCTATTTATAATGCGCTTTATTTTGCTACTTTCTTTCTGCATAGTGTCGCGAGTTCATACAACGAGTGGTCAAAATAAGAAAGCGTTGTCGTAGAGAGTTCAAATTTGGTACAGATGATTATATTGCTTAAATTAAGAAAAATTTAATTTTTAGTTAAAGTCTGATAAAGAACATGCTATCCTCATATATTGTAAGTAATTTAAAAATAAATTACTTACAATAAAATTCGACAAATATGTCGAATGAGATTCAACAGAAAACAATCTGTGAAATTATATTAAGATCGGGTAGAGGACACGCCCACCGCACATATACCCTGAAATGAAAATTCCCCGTAAAATCCGTAAAACGCAATTAATAACAATAAAATTAGCAGCGTTTGTGTTAGCAGCGAAAATTACTTCGTACAAAAATTTTTAAAATCGGTCAAAGGATACGCTCACCGCACATATAAAAAATGTTTAAGTTATTATCTTCACTTCTCTTAAGCAATTCCTATATATATTTGTGTATGGCAGGTATATGATACAGAAAAAAATAACAAAATACTAGTGGCATTCTCTATGTCTAGGACAGTGGCGGATCTAGAAATTGCTCCTGCGGGGGCTAAATAAGCAAATTAGTTTTTTTTATTCATTGTATTTATTGATGTACTACATAGTAAACTTATTTTTATAAATTATGTTTACGTTTTAAATATCATGAGTATATAATTCAAAAACATATCAAAAGTTTAAAATTTATATAATTTGTAAGAATTGAAGGAAAAGAAGTAGCTAATGATTATATTCAACTTAAAATTCTTAAAGTGCTTGAAGATAAGTTCGTCAATCCGACGCTAACTGAGCGAAGACTCAAACCAATACTTTTTAACCGCAAAAAGTTAAATTCGTACTTTTTGCTAAGAGAAAATTTCCTCCCAAAATTAAATTCGTTCTTTTTGCACAGTACGAATTTAACTTTTGTGAGGAAATTTAATTCGTTCTTTCTGAAAAGTACGAATTTAACTTTTGGGATGAACTTAAGTTCGTTCTATATGCAAAGTACGAGTTTAACTTTTGAATCAAGCTTAGCTTTTGGCACAATTTCGAGTGCACAATTAAGACTTTTGCCAAATTTTTTTTTGATGAAGAGCTTTTTAATTTAAGCATGTATCAGGTGTATCGTAAAGATCGAGATCATGCAAAAACTAATTTAAATCGTAGAGGTGGAGTTTTAATTGCGATTAAGCGAAGTATACATGCAACTGCAATTACCTTATTTAACTTTGATACGATACTGGATCAGCTGATTGTAAAAATTTCTGGATCATCTGGAGCCTTATTTATATGTGCATCATATATTCCACCGAATAGCAGTTATAATATTTACAAAGCTCATGTGAATAACATTCTTACGGCCAATTTCTTCACCGAGTATCAAATTGGGTTAGTCCGAGTTCTGCTTAGAACTCAGTTTTAAATTAATTCTCGGTTCAAAAAAAATTAAGTACTCGGTCATTTCTTCAGTTATTTGGTACTCGGATCATTTTCAAAAGAGAGTGCTGGGCACTAATACTCGGATCAAGTTTATACCAACCCTCTAGGAAGTGGAAACATTCCCAAATTTAAGCAAGAAACATTCCATAGAATGTAGGAAGCATTTCATTTCGTTGAATACTCATGGAAACACATGAGTTTATAACAATTTAGATAAATTATCGGCAAGGTACTGAAGCAGCTTACTAAGGAGTAAGTTTTAATCAAGAATATTGAAGTTTATATGTGATATATTTCTGTTTTTGTCAAAACTACATATGGACCGAGCTTCGTGGTTAGTTGCCGTCATCAACTGGACAAAACCAAAATTAAAGTCTGTCACGAGAGTCGCTTAAAACATGGTACATTTTTGTTGTCACTTCCTGCCAAGTGAAGTGGATAATGTCTATATAATGTCTATAATGTGGACCATATGTCTACTGGTGACTGGTAGAGTAGACACGCAATTTGCTTGAAGTAATTGAGATGGCACGAGTTGGCAATACTCTTCCAAGGATTTCTTACTAAACAGCCCCCTGGAAGGGCTTAAATCCACCGGGTAGGGTTAAGACTAATTGACCATGCACATTGGACCTAGGCGTTTAAATAGAAACATTTTAAATGCAAAAAGTTTATTCAAAATTTTTTTTATGGCCGATTGCTCTATTAATTATTAAACCGCGGTAGTTATATGAAAAAAAAACACAAAATAAAAAATTATCTAAAATTATAATTTTATTTCAAGTTTCTGTTTTAAAATAAACAAATTTTACAACACTTTGGTACCACAGCAAGATCATCCAAAGGTTTGCTTGGTGGTGGAATTTTGTATTCCGTCTCTGGAGTCTCGTAGATTTTCTCCTTCTTGTGCTCAACAACAGAAACATTATCTGGCAATGGTTTCTTGGACCATCATCAGACCATCGACGAACTTATTAGATATTGCACGTTGAACACACAACTTATCAGAGACTACATCCTCACAACCCTTTACTCCAGACTCCATAATAAAACGGAGCACACCATAGCAAGCACGACGCATAGCCAACCCACCGGTAAGTTTGTAGCGCAGCGACTCGGCTTGAGCAATGGCGTAAAGACCACAGGTCGCGACTTTCTAGGCATTCAAGTCAATATAGCCGGGTTCAAAATTGAAACGCTTCTGTACCATTGCTTCTCTGCCAAAGGACATCTCATTCGTGAACTGTGACACGCACCTCAACTTCGGAGTAACCATTTTCATTAAGTTTTCGAGTAAGGAACTCGTTCAATTCAGCCTTTAACAAGCCATCGGCAACAAACTTGCGTTTTTTGATATTGTGGGGATAATTTTTGTTTTGCAATGTCAATTTTTAATATTTTCACAGCTTACACGGAACGTAGTTAAAAAATAAATTATAAAAGCAAAGATTTTGTTTCAAATATATTTTATTATTTAAATCAAAAACTTCACACTCAAATTGTCAAAACAAAGTTCTATTTTTTGATGTGAAGAAATAAAAAGAGCGTAAAACCGAGTTTTAAGTTTGCTAGACTTCCGATTTCGGGGTTCCAGCTAAAACTCAGTATCAGCTAGAACCGAGTTTCAAATTGAAGTTTTTCTGCCTTAGATCTCTGTGAAGAAAAGAGTAAGTACTTGGGAGAGAACTAAAAACAGGTCTAATACTCGGTCTAGCATTAAAACTCTGTGAAGAAATCGGCCGTTAAAGTAGCAAACGATATGTTGGAGGACAATCACTTATGTGTTCTTGGCGATTTCAACCTGTCTAGAGTAGTTTGGAAACTTGGACCTGATAAATCATTTTTAACTCCTTCAAATATTCATAATGACGTTGAAGTATATGTAGTTGATAGCTTATTAGATATTGATTTGAAACAAATTAATGGCTGCTTTAATAAATTAAGTAGGTTGCTCGATTTAATTTTTATAAGTAATAACTTAAATTGTAAGGTTAATGAATCAATTTTTCCTTTATCTAGATCGGATATGCACCATATCCCCCTAGTTATTGAGCTTGAATTCTACACTTTTCATTCTAGTAATCTGTCTAACAGTTCTGATTTTAATTTTAACTATAAGTCTGGTGATTTTAACTTAATTAATAATCTATTGAGTTGTATTGATTGGGATTTTGAACTTAATGCAAAAGATGTCGAAGAGTGCTTTCATTTGTTTAAAAATACAATGTTTAATATTTGTAGTAAACATATTCCTTGTTTAAAAAGTAAAAAGTTTAAGATTCCATGGTTTACACCAGGACTACAGAAATTGAAGAATTTAAGGAATAAGTTTTATAAATTGTATGCTTCATCTAGGAGTGTTAACTATTTTATGAGATACCGGCATTATATGAGGGAGTTTAATTTTCTAAATAAATATCTCTACTTAAATTATGTCTCGAAGTTTGAGACGGAAATTAAAGTAAATCCAAAAAATTTTTGGCGTTACATTAACTCAAAAAGATCAAGCTCTAATATTCCAGTTTCAATGTTCTTGAAAGATAAAAATTCTAATAGTCTTGTAGATACAGTGAATCTTTTTGCTGAATTCTTTCAGTCAAATTTTGAGAAGAGCTCTGATTTTGTTATCGATGATGTAAATATGTTCAACTCCCTTAGTATGGGCAGTATATATCTGACTCAGGAGGATATTAGTGTAGGTATTACAAGTTTAAAAGAATCAAACAAGTTGGATTCTGATGGCTTATCTGCAACCTTATTAAAAAAGTGTTCTTTTTCAGTAACTAAACCACTTCAGCTCATATTTAATAGGTCACTTCAGTCTGGTAATTTTATTAATGATTGGAAGGTGTCTTTCATAACACCTATTTTGAAGTCAGGAAATAAGAATAATATTGAGAATTATAGACCTATCACAAAACTTTCGGCAGTAAGCAAGCTATTTGAAAGCGTTGTAAAAAATAAGATTATTTTTTCGATTAAAAGTATAATTTCACCATTTCAACATGGATTTTTATCGGGTCGTTCTACAGTTACTAACCTTGCTTTATTTTCTCACTTTTGTAATTCTGCATTTATAAACGGAAATCAAGTTGATGTTATATATACAGACTTCTCGAAGGCTTTTGATAAAGTCTCACATTCAATATTGATTAGTAAGCTAAGCATGTTGGGTTTTCACTCTAGTTTATTAAACTGGTTTAAATCGTATCTCAATAATAGATTGTCTTATGTTCGATTAGAGAATACTATTTCTAATGCATTTATAGCGTCTTCGGGAGTGCCTCAAGGTAGTATACTAGGGCCGATACTATTTTTACTATTTATTAATGATATAACTGACAAAATCAAATTTTCAGACTGTCTTTTGTTTGCAGATGATTTAAAAATTTTTAAGAGAGTTGTTAGTTCTGTAGATTCTGATTTACTTCAAGTAGATTTAAATGAAATTAATGAATGGTGTATTAAAAATCGATTATATCTTAATCTAGGTAAATGTGCTGTGGTAACTTACTCTAAATCAGAAAACCCTTTAATATCATCTTATGTTATTGATAATTTTTCGTTAAGTCGGTTGAATGAAATTAAAGACTTGGGTGTGATCTTTGATTCCAAATTTTTGTTTGCGGCCCATCTGGATTTTATAATACCCAAAGCTTATGCTATGTTGGCTTTTATTCGAAGAAATAGTAAAAGTTTTTGGGATCCCTATACAGTCAAGTCCTTATACACTTCATTCGTAAGAGTGAAACTGGAATATGCGGTATTTATTTGGAGGCCGTATTATGCCTCTCATATAAATCGCTTAGAACGAGTACAAAAATCATTTTTAAGATTCGCTCTGCGTCACATTAATTTTGATGAGCCTATGCCTTCATATGATGCCAGAAGAAAACTCTTAGGCTTAAGCTCTCTCTGTGATAGGAGGACATTATTGTCATTATTGTTTATTTATGATATTGTTGTGGCAACTGTAGATTGCCCATCTCTTTTGCAGTTAATTAACTTTAATGTTCCTCAAAGATCTCTTAGACACTCAGATTTATTCTATTTAGGCACTTACCGTACGAATTATGCTCATAACTCACCAATTAATAGAGCTTTATATGAATTAAATATTTTGTCATCTAAGTGCATTTTGGATTTTACATCTTCTAAACAGGCATTTAAAAATCTGTTAAAAAATATTATTTAGTCAGTATCTTAGTCAGTTAAGAATATTTCATTTGACTATATATGTAAATAAATAAATAAATAAATAAAAAAAAATATATTTTTTAAAAAGTAGTGAAACTGGTGTTCATGGTACTAAGTTTTAATGCGAAAATTCTCGAAATCTGAGCGAAGAATGTTTTTGAAATGCATATCATTGGACAGGTGATTAAACCACCTTTATAACGATATATTTGCATTTTTGTACTGAAACTTAGTACCATGAACGCCAGTTTCACTATTTTTTAAAAAATATTTATGGCAAAAGTCTTAATTGTGCACTTATAAGCTATATATCGTTATAAAGGCGGTTTTTATCACCTGCCCAATGATATGCATTTCAAAAACATTCTTTGCTCAGATGTTGAGAATTTTCGCATTGAAACTTAGTACCATGAACGCCAGTTTCACAACTTTTTAAAAAATATATATGTGACCTTCTCCGAGAAAAGGAACCTAGTGTGTCAAAAAACGGGTTTGGACTTAAGAGTGGATTCTGTTACCTAAAAGGGTGTAGAATAAGATGAAATGAGTTAGATTTCACCCAATCATAACTAACCATACCAAATCGCATCTCCCAACTGAAGGTGTGTTCACAGTGATAATGCGTTATGAAACTTTAAATGCGTTTTTCTCAAAACTTCATTCGGAAATTTCGGAAAACTTCAGGAAGTTTCCTCCAAAATTAAATTCGTACTTAGCAAAAAGTACAAATTTAACTTTTTGCAGATCAAAAGTATTGGTTTGAGTCTTCGCTTAGTTAGCGTCGGATTGACGGATTTATCTTCACGCACTTAAATTCTTATGGATCTTCAACATTCCGATTCGCGTTACTCATGCGTCGATTTTTTTAATTTACAAAAAATTTCAGCGATTTCCTCTGGGTTAATATCAATTTCTTTGTAAATGTTTGATAGGGCTAAGCCATTTAGACAATTGTGTGCCATTTTTGTTTTTGTTTTTTATATGCTAAATTTTATGTAAGTGAATTGTAATAATAACTAATTGAAAAAAGAAATCAATAGAAATTTGTGTCAATAATCTATGATTTTTATAATTTTATCACGTAGGAGTTAGTGCATCGATCACATTGAAAGAAGGATTAACATTGGTTATTTGGAAACACTGACTACATGAGCTGAATGACTGTAGGTATTTAATATTCTTTTTTTTTCTTCAATTCAACTAAAGAAAAATGCCAACGTCACATCCGAATATAGGCAGACATACTCAACGTTATCGAAATTTATGAGCCAACCGAGAAAATCAAACACCTTCATAACATTTTGGAAAAAATTACTTTTGTTTTTATGAAAAAGAAAGACCTTCAAAAATAATTTGCTTATTTATATTTTAATTTTTTATAGTACACACTTCTTAATGAGCCACTTACTATTTTTACAATTTTAAGCTTTTCGTACCTTCTTGCTGCTTTCCAAAAATATAAATGCTCAAATGACTCGAACCTACTGCGGACAAAGCCGCGGGTAACTGCTAGTATTTATTTAAAAATTCATCCCCCATAGCCCCCCTAGATCGGCGCCTGGTCTAGGATATGCACGTTGCAAGGTGCAAGAATAGGAAATATACAATCCGTTCACAGCCGCAACAACAAAATACAAGTAAAAAATATCATGCAATATTTCCTATGTATGCTACACTGAAACCCACGTGTACGGCGATGCTATCAAGAATATTTTATTTAATGCAACTCTGTTATTGTAATGAGAGAGAGAAGAGAATGAGAGAGCAGCAAAACCAGTGCACGAACTAGAAAAAATTTTGAGTGGTAGATTGGACTCAAAAAGTGTGGTAGATTGAAATAAAATGTGGCAGATTTGACATTTCCATTTGATATTTACATAACACAGTTTACAATAATAAAAATAATGTATATTCAATAGAAAAAAAAATAAAAATTTTTAAAAACTAACAGTCGTTCAGTCAATAAAACAAAGAGCAAAGCAATATGAAACATATGTAGTTTAGGGGCAGGAGCCTAATTTTATTTTAAATATGTGTTTTTACCCCTTAAGACCCAATTTCTTTACAGTCCGGTAAACTCACAACTCGCCAGAAATGAAGATATGCTTTTCCAGCAAGTTGTGAGATTATCGGGATGATAAGGAAATTGGGTCTGAAAAGAGTCCATTAAAAAATGTCGCTTACTTATGATTTTCGAGATAAAGTTCACCAATGTTTAAAAAGGTAAAAGTACGCATTTCAAAACTAATTAAAAAAATTTGGCTCCTGCCCATAAATAAGATTTATGTCAAAAATATATAAATATACATATAAAGAAAAACAAAAACTAGAGATCAATAAGCCTTCCATCAACAAACTTGAAAGATTTATAAAAAACAGGAATTTTAATTTATAAGATAAAGCTCAAGAACATTTTGCAAATTTTTAATACAAATTTATTGATAAGCCGATGCTGAACACCTTTGCATTAAATTTTTTCAAAATGTTCTTAAGCTTTATCTTCTCAATTGAAACTCATTTTTCCGATTCCGCATGAAAAATTATTCATGATAGTTCTGAAAATCTTATTAATTTTACCAGAGGCTTGAATTAGTTTTTTTCATCACAAAATTCTTTTATAAAGATTTGGTTTCGTTTTTCAGAATTAATATTGCTCATTATGAAAAAGGAACTTTTAAGTTTATTAAAATTATTTCATAGAAAAAAAAAGTCATAAAAAATTTTATGATATAGTAGTAGATTTTAAGCCTTCGGTGGTAAAAGTGGTAGATATAAAAATTTTGAAAAAATGTGGTAGATCTACCACAATAGTGGTAAAATCCGTGCCCTGAGCCAAACAGAAGGTGTAATCAACATGAAGTGCAACTCATTATAGCGTTCTTTGAGCTGCTGATTTTACTATGATACGCTTGTACAATAGGGCGCTCTCGATCCATTGAATATTTTAGTATAGTATTGTTACAATCCGTGATTTCATGCAATTATGCTAACCATAGAAAATACTCCTACTGTTTCAATTCTACTAAATATGAGCCACCTGCCACGCCTACCTTAAAAGTTACCTGTAACTCCTAAATTAAAAAAATCTTACCTTTGACATAAAAAGTAGTTTATACCAGAGACTGTAAATAATAATTATTTGTAGATTTTTAAACCAAAAAAGCATTGTGAAAAAATTGTTGCACCGCCGTTTTGAAGATACCATTAGAATCCTCTCACATTGTAAAAAATGATTTCCTATTGATTTTTACATTTTTAAGCAAAAAATAATAAATATTTCAACTTTTTATTTTTAAGGCAAAAAAATAAATAAAATAAAAAGATTTCAGTTTACGGTTACATCGAAACTGTAATGTATGAATAGCAATATTAGGGTTTTTGCTAATTTTTCTTTTTAATTTTTGACTTAAAAAATAAAAATCAGAATTTACAAGTTATTTTGACCTCAAAAATATATCGGCCAAATTTTGCCTTTTATTTTTGCTTTAAAAAATAAAAAGCAAAACTTACCAGTTATTTTGTGCTCAAAACTATATTAAACAAATTAAACTTTTTTTGTCTTTATATCTATTTCTAGAAAAGGATATACATTGAATCAAAAAATTTTAGGCACAAAGCTATTAAAAATGTTTGTATGTTAGTAAAATTTTTTGCACTACACTTACAGAAAAAAGAATAGCATGAGCACTTAAAAATACACTTTTTCTATGTACTTACAACAAAAGATCATTTAATTTCAATTTTATTTCAAATTAAATATTAGAAAAACCTAAAAAAGACATGATTTTGAAATCAAAAAATTTTAGGCACATATGAGAATTTTTTAGTTTTTCTAACATTTATCTGAAATAAAATTGAAAATAAATTGTCTTTTGTTGTAAGTATGTAGTAAAAAGTTAATTTTTTAAATTTTCTTACTATTTTTCAGACACTAAAAATAAAAAGTATTTTTACATGCTCTAAGCAAATTCTAGTATTTATTACTTATAAAACGTTTTATTTTTAAGATTTTATTGGTTAATTTTATTTAAAAATATGTATTTTTTAATTTTACTTCAGCACTTAACAACTTATTGCACTAGCTTTTCAACTTCTTTGTTTTTACTTTGCTTTTTATAAGTCAAAATAATTGTTGCTTTTATACTTTTCTTTCATTATCTTCTACTTATAAAAATATAAGCAATAATGTGCAGAATTTCCAAACCCAAAAAATAACTCTTTTTAGTATTTTTTTATTAGTTTTAAAATTCAATTAATATTTATAAATTTTTTAGAATATATATTGTTTAAACTTTTCGTAACAAAAAAGTATGTGTTTTTGTTACGAAAAGTTCAAACAATCTGAAATACACTTTTTTGGTGCATAATTGGTGCACATTTTCGCTAAAACATGCTCTAGCAAAAAGATATAAATACTTATACTTAATTTTATATTTAAATAAAAATAAAATACTTAATTTTCATTTTTAACAGCAAAAATCTTTGGAAATGCGATTAGAAAGAGTTGTTATAATGCATACTTTAAAATAAAAATAAAAATATGGATTTTTTTTTATTGCTTTTGAAACTTTGTATAAAATGTGTTATTTTTCCATATAAATTTTCGCCAAAACATGCTCTTGGAAAAATGTCATGAAATCCTTAATTATTACTTTTCACAGAAAAAATCTTTGGAAAAGTGTAAAGAAAGAGTTGTTTTATTGCATACATAAAAAAAATGCGGATTTTTTTAATAGTGTAAAAACTTTTGATTTTTTCTGATTTCTTCGACTTTTTTCTGGTATAGGAAAATTTTATATTAATTTAATGATCTCTAATTTCACTACAATTTGTGAAATTTATCTCTTTTAAAGTTTTGCGTATAAGTTAGACTAAAGTTGTTAGTACGACATTAGAAAATATTCAGTACTAAACTCTAAAAACTGAAGTTTCATTAAATTTTTTAAGGCAACATTTAAAGAGCATAACTTTTCACAGATGAAAAGATATCGAAAAATTCTTTTGAATTCATATAACTAAGACTCTTTGCTATAAATCTGCATACTTACGTTTCCAAATTTACGACTTTTTTCCATTATCTATTTTTGGCCGCCACGTTACACTGTGCATCGTGGCGTTGAGGCAACAAACAAAATTTGTCATTTTTAACACGTTGTCAACGCCGTCCATCTTGAAACGCCATGATTTTTATACCGTATAACCACCGCTGACAATTATTTTACCTTCATTTAATGTACATAATTTAGTAAACATTTTCCGTTTTGTTTTCAGTTTAAACTTTTGATCGCACTGACTTGAATTAATATAGTTTCTCTGTTCTTCTGCGAGGAAGTTGTAAAAAGCTATTGAGAGGATCTGAAATCGAAATCTTTGCTTAAAGTGTTGAAAACAATTGATTCGTTTTGTTGTTCTCAATGTCAGATCTTTCGAAATGAGCAAATTTATCAGATCAGGTAACACTGGCTGTTAAGTCATTGATGTGTATTCATGAAGGCTTAATTGAAACTCTACCTGTTGAAATTTTGCAAGTTCTTAAGCTCATTGGAACGAGCGAGAGAGATTCCACGTGGAGCATTATATTTACACAATAAGGGTATTCAGAGGTAGTCTTGTTACGGTGTTATATTGCTGAAGTGTTAATTATTTCAACAATACAACAACAAAATGCACGTCTTGTCATATTTCAACAACTCAACACTCTAACAATACCTCGACCCAATTGTTATGAGTGTTGGTACAGTGTTGAATATTTTTTTTGTTAGTTAACAATCTAGTTTTGACCTATCTCTAGATCTCAGCAATGTGTTGACCGATTTCCAAAATTTGTTTACTAAACTGTTCTTTGCTCCTAAAATTAGGTCGTGATGAGGCCCGAATTTGGAAATTTTATTTAGTTAACAAAACTTTCCTTTTTATTACTTTTCTGATCGCTGCAGTTTCATGTTGTTCTTTTTGTGCGTTTGACAATTTCCCAGCTAGCATTTTCAATCGTAGACGACTCTTCCGCGATCGGACCGGGCGGCGATTAAATAAATCGTCGACGATGTCTTATTCCGATCGCGCAAGTTCAGTACAACGGGAGAAACTGTGTCAAGCCGGCGACTCTTCCATTTGAGTCGTCTACGATGCGCAGAAAAGAATAGCGTAAGGCGCTTTTATTCCTACTTCAAATGATCCTTGAAACAATCGTCTAAAAAGAATCGCTGAAGAGTCTTGAAACTATTGCCCAGACCATCATTTATTGATCTTTAATGCTTCAAAATAAAGAGGATTGTTCTGTTTTGTTAATTTTTTTATTGTGATATTAAAAGTAATAAGTTTATATATATAAAATAAAATAAAATAAAATGAATTCAATTATTAAATTAAAAAAGTAATTCAGTTTGATTTAAAAAACAGAAAAAATAAATTATTTGGTAGTCAAATCCACCTTCTTTGTTCCGTCATCCTTCTTGGTCCGATCACCCTTCCCGAGTCGGTCACCAGCAAGCACAAAATTTTGTTGTGCCACTTTATTAACTCCTGCATCGTCAGCCTTGAATTTTGAGTGACAGACATCTTAAAATAGAAAAACAAATTAAGAAACTGTAAGAGCATGAAATAAAAAGTACTTAGTAGTTATAATTCTCGGAATACTAAATTCCAGGATACTGGGCTTATTATTTGTTTCACGCTAGCTCAATTTTGCAGTCACATCATCGCTCAGGATTTTTTTATTGAATTCCTCAGCAAAGAGTTGGTGCAGTCGGCACCCACTTTACCAAGATACATATAGATAGATAGACATACCAATTGGAGAGCAATATCCTCGATCTTTTGTATCTGTTGATCCAACTCTTTTAACTGTTTTAGAGTTTTTACAGGTAATGGCGGATATATATAGAATTTTTAATAACATAATAAAATTATACTTTTTATATTAACCAGTCTCGACACATGTTCACTAGCTAACAACGGAGTTGAAATGAAGCAAAAATCAGTTGTTGAAAGAAAATAAAAATCAATTAATTGTTTCTTGTAAACTTTTCTAAACATAATGGTTAAATTTGCCAAACGATCGCGATAATGCGCAAGCGGCGATTTTAGAGTAACACAAAATACACTGACTTCATTCACTCGCGAAATAATCGTCAAAAAGATTCACAAACGTAAAATACGATTTTGGTGAAAAACAACCTTTCAATGGTCGTCAGAACGATTAAACGACGATTGTAGCGTAACAAAAAAACACTCGTCAATCAATCATCAGAATGAGTCGCATAAATACCATTTTCAAGAGTCATGCGATCTTTGACAACTAGCAATTTTTAAATGCTCACCAAAATGCGTGTACGACGATTCGCTCGCCCAGCAATCGTCCCAACGACTCGCATAGCATCATTTGGACGAGCAAAATAAAATTCTACTTCAACAATCGTCTGGGCGACTAAAACAAGAATCGCGAAATGATCGCGCTCGTCATACAATCTTCCTAATGCTAGCTGGGTTTGAACTTATGCGCTGTCGTGCGTATGTATGTATATATTATGTATGCATGTATTGGAAGCCCTGCACAGTGTGGTAAAAGTACTCAAATCAATTTAAATATTTTAACATTTATTTGAAATATTAACAAAAATTAAACGCTCGTTGGCAATAAAATAATAAGGAAATAATTTTTAATAATGAAATAAGTATTTGCTTGTTTTTAATTAAACAGATGAAACTGTTATTAAACTTCATAATAAACTATAAATATTCTCTTGCGAACTATTTAATATTTTTTAAAATATTTAATATAAAAACAAGAATTTTATTTCGCATACATGTATGTTTAAACAAAAATGTTCAAAGAAAACAAATGTAAGGGCCAACGACAAAGCCAACCTTCGACCTACGGTGGGGCAAAAGATTATCGAAGTAAAAAATTATTCAAATTATTTACGATTCAAAATTAAATAAATGAATTTTTTTGATTGCTTACACTGAAACTTTTTGGGCCGAAATAATACTAAAAGATGAGTATGTGTCTTAACTTCTAGGGGGAAAGATGCCCAACTGTTACCTTCACCCCTATATTTATAAATAATAATTACAGAAGACACTTACTGATAAAAAAAAATAATACAATATCAATGACTATGCCAGGCCACTAAAAGATTTTTAGTATTTAATCTCCAAATTAACTATAAAGTCGATATAGTCAGGGGCGTAGCTAGGGTGGAGCAGTAGATGTGGTCCACCCCGTCCAGCTGTAAATGTGGTCCATCACTATTTTGGTGCGGCATTGAAGTATCAACTACAGAACAAAAAGAAATAGTTATCAAAAAATAGTTTATTATAGCTCAGTAAGATCATAATATTCTAATAATGAAACCTCTTCCGAAAAATTATGAAATCGAAATAAAATCTACAGAAGTAGTCATGAACTCAAATCTGTTTTTCGAACAAGTATTTAAAAAATTTCAAATTTTTCAGGAAGTGCCTTCAATGGCTTAATACGAAGAAATGAAATTTAAACGTATTCTTCAAAACAAATTCTTGAAAAAAAATATTGAAACTCAAAATCTTGAAAAACCTACGCATTGAATTAAGGGTATACACTCACGAAAATTAATAAATACATTCTATGCGTAGGTTTTTCTAGAATTCTGTATTGAAAATTTTACACTATTTCGAAAAGTGTTATTTATTAAAAAAAATTTTAAAAATATCATAATTCGAAAAATGTTAAATTCCAAAAAAAAATTCCAAATTTCAAATAAGTGACAAATTTTAGGGTGTAAATGTTGCAAAAAATTGTCAAATTTAAAAAAAAATATGAAATTTTTATAAAGTGTTATATTTTAAAAAGTGTCAAAAATTTTAAAAGGGTTGGGTCGCAGAATTTCAAAATCTTGGAAAAAAATTTTTAAATCAAACAGCCTAACCAAAAAATATTTTAATGTCTACTCCAAATTTAGTGTGAGCTTTTCTGACATTATTTCTAAAGAATTTGTTGTCAAAAAGCTTCGCTAAATATAGAGTCGACATTAAAATGTTTTTTGGTTAGGCTGAAAATCTTGAAAAACGAAAATCTTGAAAAGAAAATCTTGAAAATTTTACACTATTTCGAAAAATAACACATTTAATTTTGGGGAGCGTCCGAATGCTTGAAGGCCAAAATCTTGAAACAACCAAAATCTTCAAAAAAATAATCTCGAAGTCTGAAAAAAATCTAGAAAACACAAAATATGCATAAATCTTCAAACAATCTTGAAATTTTAAGAAATATTGTTCTTTCGAATAAAATGTATAATTTCGGGAAAAAAATCTAGAAAACACAAAATATGCATAAATCTTGAAAAAATCTTGAAATTTTGAGAAATGTTGTTTTTTTCGAATAAAATGTATAATTTCGAGAAAAGAACGGAAAAGTGTCTAATTTTGGCAAAATTATAAATTTTTTAAATATTTATGGTCCCACACTTAGCGTCATTCAGACAAACGACGAGGACGTGGTGGTGGTTTTTTGTTCATTTATGAACACATATTTTTTTAAATTTGACATTTTTTGCCAAATTGATCACTTTTCGAAATTTGGCACTTATTCAAATTTAAATATGACATTTTTTGCAAAACTTGTAGATTTCCAAATTTAACACTTATTCAAAATTTGACAATTTTTTCGAATTTTGGCACTTATTTCATATTTTACACTTTTTTCGATACATGACATTTTTTGAAATTTTAAAATTTTTGAAATAATTGGACAATTTGACATTTATTTCAAAATTTTACAATTTCTGTGACTTGAAAACTATTCATGTTTTTGACTATTTTCGAAATTTGACATTATTCGAAAAATTTGATTCTTCTTTCGAAATTGGACACTTTTCGAAATAGTGTCAAATTTTCAATTAAGATATCTTGAAAAACCTACGCATAGAATGTATTCTTTAATTCACGCGCGCGGATAAAAAAATATATTCTATGCGTAGGTTTTTCAAGATTTTGAGTTTCAAGATTTTTTTTTTCAAGATTTTCGTTTCAAGTTTTTTTTTTCAAGATTTTGTTTTTAAGATTTTTTTTCAAGATTTTGATTTCAAGATTATTTTCAGGTTTTTTTTAAGATTTTGAAATTTTGCGAAAAGGACCCCACTAATGTTAAATTCCAAAAAAAAATTCAAAATTTTAAATAAGTGTCAAATTTTGAAAAGTATAAATATTGCAAAAAATTGTCAACTTTAAAAAAAATATGAAATTTTAAAATTGTTGCATTTTGAAAAGTGTCAAAAATTTTAAAAGGGTTGAGTCTTTTTCGCAGAATGTCAAAATCTTGAAAAAAAAAAACTTGAAAAAAAATCTTAAAATCAAAATCTTGAAAAAAAATCCAGAAACGAAAATCTTGAAAAAAAATCTTGATACTATTGAGATTAATATTGAAATTAAATATTGAAAATTTTAGAAAAGTGTCCAATTTCGAACGAAGTATAAAATATATAATTGTCAAGTCACAGAAATTGTCGAATTTTGAAATAAATGTTAAATTGTCCAATTATTTCAAATTTCAAAAAGTTTCAAATATCGAAAAAGTGTAAAATTTGGAATAAGTGCCAAAATTCTAAAAAATTGTCAAATTTTCGAAACGCAAAAGTTTTGCAAAAAATGTCATATTTAAATTTGGGGTTGGATCCTTTTCGCAGAATTTCCAAATCTTGAAATCAAAATCTTAAAAAAAAATCTTGAAAACAAAATCTTGTTAAAAAAATTATGGAACGAAACTCTTGAAAAAAAAATCTTGAAAATCAAAATCTTGCAAAACCTATGCACAGAATGTAATCCGCGCGCGCTCTAATATGCAAATTGAAAATTTGACATTATTTCGAAAAGTGTCCAATTTCGAAAGTATCAAAATTTTCAAATAATGTCAAATTTCGAAAATATTCAAAATAATGAATAGTTTTCAAGTCACAAAAATTGTCAAATTTTGAAATAAATGTCAAATTGTCCAATTAATTCAAAAAATTTCAAATTTCAAAAGTGTCATATATCGAAAAAAGTGTAAAAATTGGAATAAGAGCCAAATTCGAAAAAAATTGTCAAATTTTGAATAAATGCCAAATTTCGAAATGCACAAGTTTTGCAAAAAATGTAATATTTAATTTTGAATAAATCCTTGTCGTTTGTCTGGATGACGCGAAGTGTGGGACCATAAATATTTAAAGAATGTATAATTTTGCCAAAATTTGACATTTTCGTTTTCGAAATTAGACACTTTTCCGTTTTTTTCGAAATTATACATTTTATTCGAAAGAAGAACATTTCTTGAAATTTAAAGATTTTTTCAAGATTTATGCATATTGTGTTTTCTAGATTTTTTTTTTCAAGATTTCGTTTTCAAGATTTTTTTTTCAAAATTATTTTTTCAAGATTTTGGTTGCTTCAAGATTTTGACCTTCAAGCATTCGGACAGCTCCCATTTCGAGAATAATCGAAATAATTAATAATTGTCAAGTCACAGAAATTGTCAAATTTTGAAATAATTGTCAAATTATCCAATTACTTCAAAAAGTGTAAAATTTTAAAAGTTTAAAATTTCAAAAAGTGTCGTATATCGAAAAAATTTTAAAATTTGGAATAAGTGCTAAAATTCGAAAAAATGTAAAATTTTGAATAAGTGTCAAATTTCGAAATGTATAAGTTTTGCAAAAAATGTCATATTAATTTTGAATAAGTGCCAAATTTCGAAAAGTGACAAATTTTGCAAAAAAACTGCTAAACATAAGACCACCACGTAATCGTCGTTTGCCTGGATGACGCTGAGTGTGGGACCATAAATATTTAAAAAATTTATAATTTTGCCAAAATTTTTGTTTTCGAAACTAGACACTTTCCCGTTTTTTCTCGAAATTTTACACTTTATTCGAAATAACAATCTGTTTTAAAATTTCAATATTTTTCAAGATTTATGTATATTTTTTTTCTATATTTTTTTCAAGTTTTTTTTCAAAATTATTTTTTTAAGATTTTGGTTATTTCAAGATTTTGACATTCAAGCAATCGGCCCGATCCCCTTTGAAATCGTAATGGTGGCGGCTTCACGAAAAGCAAACTGCACAACTGCTAAGTCCCCAACTGCACTGGCAAGTGCACTGAATCGTGAATACCCCTAATAATGTCTCATAACTTTTTGTTTCAATTGATATCATAACACCGTCTCTATTCTTCTTATTGTTTCAAATAATTTGACACATGAAAGAAACTAGCATATAGTATGGATATCTGGATAGCTGCGCTGGATTTTGTCTTGTAAAAATGGGGATTCCCCTTGATACAAACATGTCAAACAATATAACCAAACATTTGTTTTTTATTTTGTGCACATCACTCATGTACCTTACTTGTCACATGCACGAAGCTCAAAGCTACATAACTGAGCATGCGTTTATTTTTTTCTCGTTAGGTTGCAAACAGAGTGAACGCCGAAGCGGACAGGCAGGCAGACAGGCGCAGCCAAACTATGTGAACAAGCGAGACAAAAGTTATTTCTATCTCGTTTCTTTGCATGTTACTGCCTGCGCCTGTCTTCTTGCCTGTCTGAATCGACGTTCACTCTGCCAGCAAACTTACGCTTCAGGTAGCACAAAAAGAGAATAGTGTAGAGAGTAGCATGGAATTTATTTGTAAGAGAAATACATTTATACTGTAAGTTAGCACAATTATGATGTTTCAAAATTGACTTCATAAAAATCGGCCCAGTACTTTTAGAGTTTACCTGGAACAAAAATTTGCAATTCAATTTTATATAATAGTATAGATGCTGGTGTATGATGCTTTATTTTTACTGTTTCTGTTAAAATATTCGATGTTAATGCTGAAGTCTTCGGAACATTGATTAATGAGGAGTTCGTTAGTACCAATATCGATAAAAACACCCACATTAAAAGGTTCCAGATTCTTTCCAAAATATTTCAGATCTGATCGTTAAAGTTCAGTCCTCTAGATACTCCAATTGTTTCATGCAAACATTTATATTTTCAAAATATTTAAGTTATGTGACGATAAACGAAACGATAACGTGTAGACTACACAATAAAAATTTTTATTTTTTTATAAATGTTACTTTTTAAATCAAATGTATGATTGTAATTTAGTCAAATCTTTAATTAAATAGTGTTAATAAAATTACCACACGCTAAAAGTCACAAAATCCTTTTACTGTACATTGCACTAAATTCAAATACATACTTAACTCATGAAAAATTAGTACCTGTCTCGAATGTTTTCGTAGCTTTGTCAACCAAAACAAGACAAGTTCAAATTGAAACCAAAGTTTTTAGAATACGTAGATATTCTTTCGAATTTATGATACAGCCATAACAATAACTATAAAGCAATAAAATACCAAATTCACGCATATTTTGTTCAGGGTTATTCCGAGGCTTAAACAATGTTTTCATTTCTCAGGGTTCTAATGTTTTTTTACTTCAATTTTGTCCGTTCTGTCTTCATTTATGTGTATTTTCACTGCGGGGTTTCATTAGCAGTTTTTGATTCTTTTGTTTTAGTTTTTCACGAATTTTTCAACACCAACGGTTTTCATTGTTTTGCTGTTGTTAGAGGTTTCAGCGGAGGAATTCTTATGTGTGGTGCTTGCTGTCTTTTCAGTTACTGTTGTTGTTATTGGTGTTGGTGTTGGTGGTGGCGGTACTCTTTCTTATATGGAATAAATGTTGCAAATTCCAAGTATTTGGTAATTAGCAGCGTTGACAGAGCTTCTGTATTTGTTTACAGCTTCTAATTTTTCACTGCTTTTAATGAAGATACTCCTGTGACTAAAAGGTAGAAACAGACCAGACCGTGTGCGGATTCGCCGATGTAGTGACTGTTTTTATTGCTTAAGACTTAAGTAACTACAAGAGTGTCATGAAAATCTGCGATATTTCTACGCATTTCGTAGAAAGCAAAGTAAACCATACTTACTCTATCTGAAAAGTAAACAATGTAGGTATATGTAGTTTTTTCCACAACTCTGCGGAAAATAAGTCACCTTGAAAACGTACAAAATTCTCATAAATATTGCACAAAATATTTATTTTTTTTTCTCCTTCTTATAACAAGAGTCGATAACATTTCTCAGACTGACCTTAAATTTAATACCAACACAAGGCACAATTCTTTAGATAAACTATGCTTTTCATGTTTTTAATATTATTGGCCGTGACTGTACTTATCATAATGACATTGATTTGGGTCACAAATTGACTCTAATTCTTTTTCCAAACTCCACATTTTCCTGCCCCAAATAGCTTCATTATCAATTTAATTTAAAATGCTTGGGTCGCTTTAACTTCCGGTGCGGCAAGATATACAAAACAATGACTCCTCATCAAGTCCGAGTATTTTATTAATGTTAAATAACCGCGGTCGTTGTCCTCTTACAAATGTGGGTTTCAAAAATATATACAGAGTTACATGACAACCTGGCTGGTTTTTTTTCAATTAACAGATAAATAATTATAAAATTCAATACCTAGTTACTTACACTATTACTATAAATGCCGGTAAATACCGAGTATGTCGACCAATATTTCCTCTTCGTCCACGAAGATCTGTCCTTGTCATTTTATTATCACAAAATATTTAAATAACAGAAGCTTATATATAAATTTTATGGATGTTAAAATTTGTTAAACAAACTTACATGTTGTTTATTTTCGATAAACCGTTTAACACTCCGTAAATTTTATAGTTTCATCGACTCAAATAAGCACTGTAAATGAAAGTTTGCAAGTTAGATTGATTAATTAAGAGCACTGTTGGTATTGTAGATGGATCAGAAAATGTAGCACCAAAATACTCATAGTACCTAAAAACCTATTCATACAAATTTTGGTGATAATTGAATGAGCAGTTTAGGAGTTTTTTGCGGTTTTGTGTAAAATTTGTTCAACAGCGCCCTCTGGTGCTCAAAATATATTCAAATAGACAGCACCAAAACACTCATCATACCTCAAAACCTCTTTTAACAAATTTTCATTTTAATCATATCAGAGGTTTAGAAGTTTTTGCCGGTTATGTAGCAGATTTTTTACTATAGCGTAATCTGGTATTAAAAACTGATCAAAAAGATAGCGCCAAAACTCTCATCGTACCTGAAAAACTTTTTATTCAAATTTACATGCAAATCATATGAGAGGTTTTTGGTGGTTTTAAAAAATATGTACTACAGCGACCTCTGGTGTTCTAGATGCATAAAAAGATAGCACCAAAATACCCATCGTACCTTAAAACTTATTCAGTCAAATTTTAGTGATAGTTGGATTAGCGGTTTAGGAGTTTTTTGCTGTTTTGTATAAAATTTGTTCTACAACCCCTTTGGTGTTCAAAGTATATTCAAATAGACAGCACCAAAACACTTATCGTACCTCAAAACCTCCTTTTACAAATTTTCATTTTAATCATGAGATTTAGGAGTTTTTGCCGGTTATGCAATAGATTTTTAATATAGCTCCTCCTCTAATATAAAAGATTGATCAAAATATATAGTGCCAAAACTCTTATCGTACCTGAAAACATCTTTATATAAATGTACATGTAAGTCATATGAGAGGTTTTTGGCGGTTTTTAAAAAATGTGTACTACAGCGCCCTCTGGTGTTCTAGATGTATGAAAAATGTAGCACCAAAATACTCAGCGTACCTAAAAACCTATTCAGGCAAATTTTAGAGATAGTTAAATGAGCGGTTTAAGAGTTTTTGCGGTTTTGTATAAAATTTGTTCTACAGCGCCCTCTGGTGTTAAAAATATCTTCAAATAGACAGCACCAAAACACTCATCGTACCTCGAAACCTCTTTTTATAAATTTTCATTTTAATCATATGAGAGGTTTAGGCGTTTTTGCTAGTTATGTAAGAGATTTTTACTATAGCGCCCTCTAGTGTTAAAGATTGATCAAAAAAGATAGCGCTAAAAATCTCATCGTACCTGAAAGCATCTTTATACAAATTTACATGTAAGTCATATGAGAGGTTTTTGAAAGGTTTTAAAAAATTGTGTACTACAGCGACCTCTGGTGTTCAATATGGATAAGAAAGGTAGCACCACATACTCCTTGTACCTAAAAACCTATTCATATAAATTCATTCATTCATTTTGGTGATAATTGAATGAGCGGTTTTGGAGTTTTTGGCGGTTAGTAACTTCATAGCCAATGACTTCAGGTTATGATTGCAAGCGCGTCGGAAGCGAATTTCATCTGGGGGGGCAGTACAAATGGGGGGGCAGTACAAATAGTGGTGCAAAAAAAGTTCACCAAAATTTCTTCACATGAAACATGAAGAAGAGAGAAAGAAGAGGAAAATATATAATACAAAAATATTATCGTTGCAAAAAAACTGATATTTTGAATAACTTTTCCTTTTAAATTGTTTATCTAGCTAAAAAAGTGGGGGGGCAACTGCCCACCTTGCCCCCCCGCTTCCGACGCCAATGTATGATTGCAAACTTGAAGTCATTGTTGATTGTAATTACTTCAACACAAGAAATTCTGAAATCATTTTTGAATTATTGAATGCATTAAAAAAAATTTAAGTCATTGCTGATTTCATTAAAATTGAAATCGCAGTCATGACTGCAAATCTAAGTTGATTGCGTTTCTCCTTTATTTTCCAATTCTTTTGGTCTTTGTTGAAGTCTTCGAAGAAGTTCTTGAAGTCAAATGATTGAAATCTTTTAAAATTAATTAAATCACGATCGAGGAAAATCACGTTCCCATGTTAGGCAGCAGCGTTACCGTTGTACCTTCTCCAGCGAGCTCATCCGCTCTACAATTTCCAGGAATGTCCCTATGCCCTGGTACCAAGGCCAGATGAATGTCTAACTTATCCGACATCTCATTTAGAGATGACCTATAGTAAAGATGAGTCCAATTTAAATAAACTCTCGATCTGAACACAAACAAGATTTTGTCACATCTCGCTTACAGATCTGCATTACAATGTCATCAGCGATCAACTTTTTATAAGCGGGTTGGACTTTGTTTATGTTTTTGGTCTCCGTTAATGTTTTTTTATTGGATTTGCATTGTTTTTGTAAATCATAAGCAAATAGCCAACAGCGCAGCCGGTCCTTGGAGCTCCCATTTTTTCTCCACTTCTGTAAGAATTTTAATATCAGATGTGCAATTATGTTAATATGTTGGAGCCAACTGCTGAAATCATGCATATGTTTATCATGCATATTTGTTAGCAACATTAAGTCATTTAGGATCTTGTAGTTATATTTTCTATATTTCTTACATTTGCTTAACAATATTTTATAACAAATTTCACGCGTTGTGATTTTTTTTTTGAGGCTGATGACAAACTTTGAATTAAAATGTTTTTAAAAATAATTTTAAAGATAATTTTTTTGACATTTATGTTTAAATATGATAGCGGGTATGGGGCCGCCGCGGCATAAGGTTGCCCGCAGAGTAAGCGCCGAAGCAGACAGGCAGGCAGACAGGCACAGGAAAACTATGTGAACAAGAGAGAAAAAAGTTATTTCTATCTCGTTTCTTCGCAGGGCCTGCCTGTCTGCCTGCCTGCTTCGGCGTTTACTATGCGGGCTGCCTAACGCGTACATAGCGTATTCTTTAGGACCTATACTCTTCGCTATAAATCCAATTGAGCCACGAAAAAGTTAGCAATCCGTGTCTCCGTACCGCTCGCCGTTGATTGTAACAATGGCCGCATTCAGCGCAGACAACAGTTGGCAACTGTTGTGTAAAAATTCGCTGAATGGTACAAATTTGGTAGCCCTAACTAAAACTGATAAATTAGCGAACGCCTTTTAATCGAGCGAACAAATTCTATGCTACATGAACACAACTGTTTGCTTAATTGTCAGATGCTGTTACTGACGCTGTTAAATTAATAAACGCAGAAAGAACGTAGCAAATTTAAGTGAGAAACCTTTGTTATTGAATTAAATTTACATAAAAATTAAATTGAATCTAACTTCTGACGTGTAGAGTAGCAACACATTCAGAGAAAAACATCGTGAACTAAGGTAGCGCTACCATTACTGTTCACAACAGTTGTCTGCGCTGAATGCGGCCAATCTGACCATAATCATTTGTAAAGACATGAACCATCAATGATTACACCGGCCCATAAAACATACCAAACGGTGACTTTTTCTGAGTGAACACCACAAAAGGCACATAATGTCGGATGTGTTTCTCGAATTCTACAGTCTTTCTCAAAAAACATTTGAACAACTCGCAAATTACTCCGGCGAGAGTCTATTCATAAATTGTCAAACCATACTAACCTCAAAACAAACGAGGAATGTCCAATCGGCTGTCACAGAAAACAGTGGCGCTAATTTAAAGTTATGCGCCCCAAAAAAAACAAACTTTACAAAGAGCTACATTGTAAAGAAGTTTGTTGTAGAGAAGTTCGACTGTGTTCAAATTTTTTTAATCAATTAAATTAAATTTGCATTAACTTACTTTGTTTGAGTTCTTCCATTTTTATAATGAACACGCAACATGTTAAATTTAATTTTTTGAATTTTATTTTATTTATTTTTTTTTTTTAAATTAATAAATATGTATTTCATAAATGTTTTTATTTTGTTGAAAATAATTTTTTTACCTTCTCAGTTTTGTTTTCTTGAAAATTATGCTGCTCTAATATAGGAGTAGAAATTAAAACTTTTTTTGTAATTTTAATGTTAGCAAGTAGTAGACAGAGATGATGAATATGCGTTGTTCTTAACTTTTTAGGATGCTGCTAGTCCTTTTGCAGCAGACAAAGTCGACCAAACTTCCTTATTGAACATCCCTCCTTCTCTACCTGTCTTCCAAATGGTCTTCATTTAAAATTCCCTTCCTCTTGTGAGTTTGTGTATATATATATATATATATATATATATATATATATCTGACTAAAGTACTAACTTGGCTGAAAAAGAGTTAATAACAATTATTATAATTGTCAAAGATTTGTGTTCAAAATTAATATTAACGTTGATTGATGGAATTCGTTTAAGATGTTTTGTTAAAATGGATGTCTAGGTTTGCTGTATTGATGATAGAGCAAAGATAACAAGAAATGGTTGTGTGAATTACAGTTCCACGTTAGTGTTTTTACAAAGATATTGGCTTCGAAGGACATAACTGCAGTTTCAAGAATAAGGCTGTAAGCAGAATAAGAGTTTTGAAACATAATAAAAAGTTGTTTAAGTACAAGTCATATTACATTTTCCAAATTCCAATAATTCACGTCGAATTCTGGCTGCAATGTCCTCAAAAGTCCTTTAAAATAATGTTAAGTTTTTGTGTTAAGCTATTTACACTGCAAATAATAAGAGAAAAAAGCATAAAGAAAAGAGAAAAAAGAAAAAGAACTTATTAACTGAAATGTTGAAAATTTTAAAATATTTTTTACTTTTTGTTAAATTTTACCATTGCAAATTTATTGAAAAGTTAAAAGTGGCATTTATTTCATTACCTACCAAAGGTTTATTTTACCTTAACAGGATCTAAGTTTAGGTAAGAAATAAAGCATTATATCTTTAAGAAAATTCGAAAATAATTAACTGAATCTCTTACAGATTATAGGAAATAATGGAATCATATCATCGTTGTTGGAGTCAATTGTATAGACTTTCAATGTGTTAATCAAATGTTGGTGTATTGCAAAAATCCAGTGATTGTTGTAGTTTCTATTGATACTTTGCTTTTTTAAGTGATAAACTATTTTTGTCTAAGCAAATAATTTCAATAGTTTAAAAAGTGTGAAAAACACACAAAAAAGGATTGTGGAGAAATTGGTTGGACGTTCTCTGTGAAATCCTTTTGTGCAGAAACAGGTTAGATTTTTGGATAGGTGTGACCGAACAATGCCCCGGAATATGAGCGTCGTAAGAAAAGTAGTTTTTGCTTCTCGAAAGTGCTAAATCGCAAGAGATACAAGAAGCAATAAAAAATAAGTTAAAAAAACTAAAACTCGACTACTAAAAAGTATGAAACAAGAAAATATTCTCTTTTGAAATTGTTATGTTAATACAAACTATTCAATATTTTTAATCTATAAAATAAACAACTTACACATAATATATTTTATTGTATTTAATACATATTCATAGTGATTTTCAGAAGATATACAGTGATGTGCAAATAAATAGGGGCACCTGTATTTTTATACTTAAAGCTGCATGAATTATATACAAGGTGCCCCAGATATAGCATTAATTCCCTCGGGTGGTGATTCTCCTTGATTAGGCGGGTATACAACTTTATGTATGAGGATCACCCCTCTTCGGAGCTAGAAAGTGAAAACTTGCAAATATGTGTCATTACGTCTTACTCTATACTTAATTTTCTTTTTATTTTTTTTAATTTATGTTAAAGTTAATGTACAATAAATCTTTAAGCACTAGCAGCTGGGGCTACCGGCATTAATTTCAAATAAAGCAATTGGGAATAGTTAAATGTAGATCTATTAAATACTGTTATGCAGATCTAATTTCTTTAAAAAATTGAAAAGAATATTTACATTAGAGTCGGAAGGATTTGATAGGAAGTAATATGAAGATGGGTAAGAAAAGAAGGAGGTGTAGACTGAAGGTAAGGAGGGGTGGGAGGAATTGGAGAGGATATGGGGGATTGTTAGTGAGACGCCGTTGCAAAATTGACATCAGAGTTGAGGTTCTTTTTTTAAAAGATACAAATGTGTGGCAATTGTGTGCTCCAGCCGAATTCTGGTAAAGCACCTGTTTTATTTAGTGGTGGTGGTTTCGGGTAACCTCAGCAGGATGTTATGAGGATTGGATTTTTTGTAGTTGTGGTTGTAGTTGGTCCAGTGTAATGAAATTTCACCTTGCTGTTTTTTCGAGAGCGCTTTTGGTAATTAGGTTTTTAGATCGAGGATTAAAATAATGTACTGAGTGTTGAAGAACAGATTTGCCGGCATGATCTGCGTTCTCGTTCCCTTGAATGCTTGCATGGCCTGGTAACCACATGATTTTTACTTTTTTATTCATTGCAACGAGGTTTTGCTTTATTTGTATAACCGTTTCGTGCTGATTGGCAATAGATTTGGCGACTTCAAAGACAGATTTGCAGTCAGTAGAAATTATAACTTGTTTCTATATTTTATTTATCTCTTAACCGATCTCCAAAGTCATAAATAGCATATGGGAAAAGAGACTACATGACCTTCAAAACAATGATACAAAAACGTTTTTCTAGAAAACTTTATCATTATAAAAAAATTACAATATAACAATATTCAAAAAATTTATTTAATATTCGAGATATTTATTATCAAAGTTGAATACAAAATTTTTCAGAATTTAGTTGCTCATAACTTTCTTAAATGTGAATTTATGCAAAATTTTTTTTAAGCAACTTAGGGCCAGTTTTTCAGTTTAAACTTTAGTCAAATTAAACCTAGCTTAACTCACCAAAATTGGACATTTAAACTCGGTTTAGATAGATATTGTAGCATTCGTTGAAGTTAAATTGGCTTAAATTATCATATAATGTGTTTATTTTTAAACCGAGTTTAAATGTCCAATTTTGGTGAGTTAACCTCAGTTTAATTTGATTAGAGTTTAAGCTCGCACTGAAAAATTTACCCTTAATGTTCATTTGATTAACTTGTCAATAAGTTATATTTTGTAAATAGAATAAATGATGCATTAAATATGGAGTAAAATGCAACGACACATATTTTCCAGTTTTTTCTCTTAAGCTCCCAAAGGGGGAGGGGAGGAGTGACAATCATCCTTGCATTTTTTTTACTCAAAAAATCATGGGGAATCACCAACCGAGGGAATTAATGATATATCTGAGGCACCTTGTATATAATTAATGCAGCTTTAAATATAAAAATACAGGTGTCCCTATTTATTTGCACATCACTGTACGAGGTCGTATGCCACCAGTTAGTTGGTCACAATTTAATCACTTAAGACTACTGAAGATGGGAAGGGTAGCTCCTTTCGAAATAGTCTGTCTAGCCTGCTGTGTGATTACTCTATACAGAGTTGTTGTTGTTGTTGCCTTCTACATAAAACTGACTTGATCTAAAAACCTAATACATAATTAAAAACCTTTTTAAAAAATAATTGAATTTTGCTGTATGCACCAGAGAACTGCACAAGCCTATTTGAAGTCTATTTCAAGTACTTGCTTAAAATACAAGTTCAAGCTTGCTTGAGTTCAAGCTTCATAATTTTCAATCAAGTATAACTTGAACTTGATTATAAATAAGCCCACGACAGCTTGCGACTTGCAAGTATTGCTAGCTTACAAGCGAACTGTACGAAGTCTCAAGTAAAGGAAAACTTGATGCCTTCGCCAAAAAACTTGAAAAGCTTGAAATAAAAGGCAAGTATCCAAATTAAAGCAACTATCCAAAAACTTCAATGAGCTTGTGTAGGAAATGCATAAGCGTATTAGGACTTTTAAGGGTTCTGTTTACTCCGTGGTTAGCAGTTTCAGGGGGTAGCTGATTTCGGAATTGATGCCAAAATTTAAAATTCAAGATGCCACCTAGATTTTTTTTTTTGTATTTTTGCTAATTCTTGTAATTTTGAAATTCTGACAACGGATTTGATTTCGAATCTAATGTCACAGTTTTAAAATTTAAGATGGAGGTTAGGGTTGCCACCTAAATTTTTACCACAGTCTTGCCACCTAGTAAAATGTATTTTTAAGAGTTTTAAACATAATTTAACAGTGTTAGGGGATCGCTGATTTCGAATCTGAATTCGGAATTGTAAAATTCAATATGGTGGATATAGGGTTGCCACCTAATTCTTTTGTTTTTACGAATTCGGTGCTGGCGAAAACACTATGTAAAAATGTGTCGCTGAATCCGAATCCGTTGTCAGAATTTAAAAATTATGTAGTTTTTGTATAATAGGATTGCCACCTAATAATATGTCTTTTTAAGAGTTTTAGACGTCATGTAATAGTGTTAGTCAGACTTTTAAAAATAAATATGGTGGATAGGGTTGCCACCTAATTTTTTATTTTTACGAATTCGATGCTGGCGCGAACATTAGGTAAAAATGGGTCACTGAATCCTAATCCGTCTTCAGAATTTAAAATTATGAATTTTTGTTATAATAGGGTTGCCACCTAATAATCTGTATTTTTAATAGTTTTAAACATCATTTAAACCCTTAACACTGTTAAATGATTTTATAACTATTAAAAATACATATTATTAGGTGGCAACCTTATTATAAAAAATTACATAATTTTGAAATTCTGACAAAGGATTCGGATTCAGCGACCCATTTTTACATAGTGTTCGCGCCAGCACAGAATTCGTAAAAACAAAAAAATTAGGTGGCAATTCTATATGCACCATATTAAATTTAAAAATTCTGAATTAAGATGAATTATTCTGTTTAATGATGTTTAAAACTCTTAAACATACATATTATTAAGTGGCAATGCTGTGGTAAAAATTTAGGGGGTAACCCTAACCTCCATCTTAATCTTTAAAAACTGTGACATTAGATTCGAAATCAAATCCGTTGTCAGAAATTCAAAACTACAAGAATTCGCAAAAATACAAAAAATCTAGGTGGCAACTCTATTCACCATTTTGAATTTGAAATTTAGACATCAATTCCGAAATCAGCTACCCCCTTAAGCTGCCAACTACGGATCCACAAAACCCTTAATAGTCCAATTACGCTTAAGCTTTCTCTACACAATCTCATTGAATTTTTTGGATGCTTGCTTTAAATTCAATTAATTGGATACTTGCGAGCTTACAAGCTTTTGCCGATCGTTTCAAGCTTTTCAACTTTCTGCCCGACAAAGCAAGTCTCAACAAGCCAAGCCAACGAGCAAGCACGGATATGACTTGTATCTGTTTGGTATTTTTGCAAGCTAGCTAAAGCTTGCTTTTTAAGTTTGGATACATAATTGAATTCAAGTACTTGAAAAGGCTTGAACTTCAAGTAGGATTATACGCAGTACACAAAACTACTGATGCTGCTGTATCGAAACCGTTATGTCTCGTGTGCCTACTAGTGTCCGACAGAATATTCGGCATAATCGGCCGCTTTTTTAACCTTCGGCTTCGTCCTAAAATAGCCGCAAAACAAATTTTTATTAGGCTCCGTCAAAGAGTGCGGCCAAAGAGCTGTAATTTATTAATATTATTATTCATTTGCTGTTTACATTAATGGCCTTATTTTGTAAAGCGAACGCAGTCACTTGCGTTAGATTTTTTTATCTGATAATATATTTAAAAGGAACCTTTCAATGGGAGAGAGAGAAGGTTTGTTCTAATTCATATGGAAATAGAATTGCCAGACAAAAAACCTCAAGTGAGGTGATTGCGTGAGATTTTCAAAATAAGGTCATAAGACTATTAGCCTTATTCTGGTGATTGACATCTGTAAATTCATAGACAAGATGGTCTTTTATGTGCTACTTTTTTGGTCCATTGAGTTGGAATATTCAAAAATTTTTCGCAAAATTATTTGCTATGAATATTTTTTTCTAGTGTTGACAGTTTTGCCAAGTTATGAGATTTCGATTATACTACGTTTACATTGAACCAAATGACTCATTTGAAATGAGTCATTCAAAAGTGTTTACTGTTGTTGTATCGTGTAAACGCCCTCATCAAAGCATCCCTGGTTCGAATTTAAAGTTGAGTTATCAAACCAGGGATGATATGATTAAGGTGTTCACACGATTCTACAACAGTAAACACTTTTGAATGACTTATTTCAAATGAGTCATTTTGTCCAATGTAAACGTAGTATTACATTTAAGAATATAAAATTTTAACAGTTGAAGCGTTCTCGCGAATAACGTTGTAAACGACAAAATTGTAATTGTTCACTTTTATTCATTTGAAAAGCACTTTAATTCATTTTTATTAATTTTATAAAAATAAAGCGATAAAAATAACATTGTGCTTCTAACAGCAAAAAAAAACACTAAAAAAATATCGTTTCCAACGTTATGCGATTGTGCTTCAGTTGTCAATAAATTTACAATTATCAATCACCAGAATAAGGCGACAAGTCTTTTATAGTATTACAATAGACATGAACATTAGGGCGTATCGAAAAATTTAGATCGTATTCTAAAAGGTCTCAAAAGTTGCATAGGGTTGTCAAGATCTCCTAAAAAAAATTTTAGGAAAAAAATAAGGATTTGGATTGGAAAACTCTCCAAAAACAAAGTTATTTCTTAAGAAAAACAGAAAAAATCACAAACTCAAAATGCTTTGATTCTTGTAAGAAAAACAACATACGAGGGCCGTTTGATAATTTCGTGAAATATTAAACACGGAATGCTTTATTACGGCAAAAAAACGTTTTATTTCTCAATATAGTCCACTTTTAGCTCGATACACTTCGTTCAACGTTCTTCCAGTTTTTTGATTCCATCCGAAAAATACGTGTTCGGAAGGTCCTCAAAATAGGGCTCTGTTGCGGTATAAGAGCTCCTCTCTGGTGATGAATCTCTTTCCGCTGAGCCATTTCTTCAGGTTTGGAAACAGAAAATTAACGGAGGGGCCAAAACTGGAGAATATGCTGGATGAGAAAGCAATTCGTACTTGAATTCATGGAATTTTGCCATGGGCGCTGGGCATGTGTAAACGCGCGCATTGTCTTGTCTTGAGGGAAGAGCACTTTTTTCATCGCCAAATGGGGACGTTTCCAAAGCGTCGTTGAAACGGTAAAATTCGGCTGCATTTGCCATTGATTATTCTTTTCGGTGGAGGGTAATCGACATAGATTATACCGCGTTTATTCCAAAACACCGATAGCACCGTCTTCGCCTTCTTCGGAGCAAGTTCGTTCGGTGAAGTCCTCTGTTTCGACTGTTCCTTTGTCTCTGCTGTGTAGAGATGAATTCATGTTTCGTCCACGGTTACTAATCGACGGAAAAAATCCTTCTTATCTTTGTTCAACATCGCCAAACATGCCTTTGAATCAGTCACACGATCGCGTTTATGGTCGAGAGTTCGCAAACGCGACACCCATTTTGCGGCTAGTTTTTTCATATCCAAATGGTTTCGCAAAATGTTCCACACCCGTTCGCTTGAGATGCCTACGGGCTCAACAATCTCGCGATCTTTAACTCTACTATCGGCCAACACAATATCGTGAATTTTAGTGGCCAATTCTGATAGTGTGGTGACCTCATTTGGGCGTCCAGAACGTTTGGCGTTACCTGTGACTGTACGACCGCATCGGAATTCAGTAAACCACTTGTAAATCATTCCAATCGATGGTGCAGAGTCCCCATAGTTTTTATCAAGCCTTTCCTTGGTTGGCTGATGGTTTTTTGCGCAAAAAGTAATGCTTGGTGAGCACACGAAATTCAATTTTTTCCAATTTCGCCAAAATTCACAAGATCGTCTGCTGTCAATGGCTGACAAACACAAACTAAGCGTCACAGCGAGCTGAAATTTTGACATTACTCTATTAACAGATGGTAATTGACAGGATCAGTGTCGCATTTAAAGTAACTACGCGGGAAATTAAAAATTCACTAACTTCTCAAATTGCCCTCGTATGTCTTAAAGTAAAAGTAAATAAAGATTTCAACTAACAATATCCTGCCAAACACGATGCCACTCTCGATTTTTAGCCACAAGGTTCTGTGTGAAGGATATTCGAATCTAAAGGTACACTTTTGATTGCTATCTGATTGTCTACATTTTCGCGATTTTTATTATAGTGTTGACGTTTTCCTCAAATTTGACGAATTAATAATTTGCATATTTTTTGCACATGCATTTTTTTTTTTTGAGAAATGTACACTTGAATGCAATTTTTAACTTTTTAAAAAAAATTAATATAATAGATAGATAGATAGATAGATAATAGATATTTTCCTAATTTAGATTTTTCAAATATTTCTAAACACCGAGATATCTATAGACGATCCAACTTTTTTGGGGAAAATGCTGATAAGTTGCTTTTTTTGCTTTCAATATAAAGCTTTTTAATTATCTATTTTTTTTTTCTTATGAACTGAATTTTTCGTTTTTGTTTTTAATGTCGACTGAAGTGTACAGGCCGAGTTAACGCTAGTAATTTTCTGCTAGATTGCAGTTAGTACTGCATTTTTGTAGTTTTCTTCGAATGGATCGATTCAGTTCTTTACTACGTCATCCTGACGTCACTTAATCAGTTACAAAAACTTCCGAATTGGAGATATTGTTCGAACTGCTGTCAGAATGGATGAAAAAAAATCAAGAAAAATTGTAAAAATGAATGCATAGAACAAATCAAAGTACATATGACAGTTTAAGCAAAGGCGAAAAAAGTGCATTTCTCTCAAGTGCCACAACTTTACAAATTAACCTTGATCGAGACGAGTAAAGCTACAGAAATGCATTGCTGACAGAAATCTGGCAGAAAACTCTAGCGTTGAACTCGAACTGATTGATTGACGTTTTTTGTACTGAAATTAATAAATGACGAAAGCAAGGCCTAAATTTTATAAGTTTTTTTTACTTGAAAATAATGTTCTTCGGTTTCGGTTCAGGGCCGATTATTCCATTTTGCCGATTATTCGGCTTCGGCAGAAAATGTACATTCGGTCGGACACTAGTGTTTACTCACAAGCGAATGTCATCGTGCTTATTGTTTACAGCGTTAACTGGCAGTACTGTCAACAGCTAAGGCCGGTTGGCTGAAGGTGATTCATAAAACTGCTTTGTTGAGCATTTGTTGAGCATTTTTTGATCATAGTGAACACTTATTCAACGCTGCACAAAGTAGCTTCTGGAGCTTATTGGTGTTTATAGTGTGAGCAAGCGAGATGAAGATATAAGCGCTGAAAAGCATTTAAAAAGTAGCATTATGCTTGGACTCAACTTGCACTAGGTCTGTTTCCGTACTAGCTTTAAATAATTGTAATAGAATAGATAGTGACATTTTGCATGTTATTCTTATTTTTCGAGCTTAAAAAATTTGTAAAATAACGCTTTCAAGCAACTTCAAATAACTTGAATCGAGTACGGAAACAGACCTATTTTTTAAAATATTTCGACTTTGAAGTGTCACAGCGTAGCCAAAACAGAGTCTTTCCTCTCAATATTTTGTTTTTGTCTTATCTATGCCTGTTCAATATTATTGGTTTCTAGTCATAAAAAATTTTAATTTTTGTCCATGGGCCAGCATCAGTGTGCCAACATCAGTGTACGCCAACATCATTACACAGCAATCCCGTTTACCGTTACTTTTAAAACTAATACGTTCTTTAAACTGAGTAGCTTATTTTGCCTTTCAAAAGTATTGCACCAAAGAGTTCAGTTCACAAATTGTCACTTCAATTGCAAAAGTTTAGATAAACTTTAAATCGCGAAAAATTAAGAAAAGTTCAACAAATTTGGGAAACCGTATTGTGGTATTATTGCAAAATAAAGATAGTACAAGAAAAATAGCATAAATGATTGGTGTTAGAAAATCAACGGTTATTGCAGTACAAAAAAGAAATAATTTGGAGTCTTTGGGAAATTCTGGTGGACGACCAAGGATACTGAATGATACTGATGCTCATCAAATGGAAAGTCTGCTTTGTAAGAGCTCTAAATTAACACCTTAAGATGCTACTCAGGCCATTAACAAACCAGCCAGCTAATGGACAGCCAGGAGATTAATGAAAAAAATTAGATTAATAGCGTCTGTTCAGCAAAAAAAAAACCTGCGCTGTCCAACAAAAATGTAGCATTCCGTTAAAAATTTAAACGAAATCACAAAAAGTGGTCTATTGAAGTCTGGAAACAGGTTACATGGTCTGACGAAACGAAAATAAATCGTTATCTCTCCTATGTTAAGTCTTACTATTGGCACCGACCAAAGAAGCAGCTCCAGCAACACCACGTTAAGCAAACCATGAAACATGTCGGTGGTGGTATAATGATTTGGGCAAGTTTCACTTGGTGGCACGTTGTCGGTCCAACACATAAAATAGATGGAATAATGAGGAAGGAGGACTACCTTAACATTCTGCTCACATATTTATCTAAGTTTATTGATCAATGCGCGTACCCTATGGAGGAAAACATATTTCATAGAGATCAAAAAACTAACGGCTAATATAGTGAAGGAGTGGCTTGAAAATCAACAATTCAATACTTTGAAATAGCCTGCACAAAGCCCAGATCTCAATCCAATTGATCATTTCAGAGTCGTTGTAAAGCGAACACTATCTCAGCATGATCTTCCCCAAAAAACGTGGACTAACTATGGAAGCACGTCAAGGTTGCGTGGAGCAATATGACACACAGTTTTTTATTAATTGCATGCTGATGGTAATGGAAAAAAATTTGCATTACCACTAAATTGTTAATAGTAATGGAAAATTTTAATGTTAATGCAAAAAATTTGTATTACCACTTACTTTTAAATGGAAATGGAAGAAATTTATATTACCACTAAAATTGCACTACTTCTAGGTGGTAGTGGTAATTGAAAATTATTTTGCATTACCACTAGGTGGTTAGTGGTAATGATATTTCTTAATGCACCAATAATTCAATGCATTATGCCCATATATGGAAATTATGCCTTAACGTATAAATAGTATTTTAAGACGAAAATTATTGTGGTTTTAAAATTTTCCAATAATGAATAATAGCTGCATTCTGAAATTGGCATGCAAAACTGGACTAATCATTTAATCATTTTAAAGATAAAACAGAGAAAGTCAATCAGCCCAATTATGAAACTTTATCCCCGGGGAATCGGAAAAGGGAGTTTTCATTTTTAAGATAAAGTTCAAAAACTTTTTTGGAAATTTTTACTCCAAATTTGTTCATCAACCATCAATATTCATGAGTGTAAAAAAATTTTTATGTCTTTATCTGCTATCATCAAAATTAAAAATCCCTTTTTCGATTCCGCGAGAAAAAAGTTTCATGATTGGGCTGATTGGCTTTCTTTGTTTACTTTTGAAATGATTGGTTTACGCTATTTTTTTAAAATTAGTTTTTTTAGTTTACGTTAAACAAATAAATAGAGAATCAAAATTTAAAATTTCAAACATTGAAGCAATATTTAATTTTTTAAAGCAATATACTCGCCACTGTATGTTCAGTGCCAAAAGTGACATTTACTTTTTCGTTTAATTTGTTTTGGATGTGTTTGCTTCAAAATGGAAAATTAAGCGAAAATTTTAGAATATCTCATTATTTGTTTTGATGATAATGTTTTGAAAATATACTATAGGTCAAATGAAGAAATTGCTACACTTTATTGATGTACATCCGCAGCTGGCCAACAATATGTCGCAAACACCGTGCAGGGACGACATGCCATCAAATTTCTATGGACCACCTTAACAAACAAGCACCCGAAACATTTCAAAGTTATTTTTATTATTATTTCCAACCGATACCAAATTAGCTATAGCTCCAAACAATCGTTTCGACGATATCATTTGACACTGGTTTGCCATACATAAAGCAAGCAAAACGATATCGTTTAGACGATACTTAAAATTGAAGGTAAATTTAAAGTATCGTTGAAACGATATCATCAAACGATTCTCGTCATACGTGATGATGGAGGAGAGTCCTATTTGCCTTTCGTTTAATTCGTATTTCTTGTAACGTGAGAAAGTGTACAAGACATAAGCAAATGTAGCAAACAAAGACAAAAAGAGCTTGTCTCAATACTTTCACATAAAATAAGAATCAATGTGTAACTTGCGCTAAAATACTGAACTTACAGTTTTTATGAGCACTAAGAAAAGATAAGCCTAGCAGTCAGTCTTTCTCACCACTTTAACTTTACACACTACTTATTTGATTTAAAAAACACTTCAATGGATCTCTTTAAGCATTCGCAAGAGAATTGCTTTACGAAAACATTATAAATAAGTCTTTTTGGCAAATAAAGAGAGTAAAGTCTCACGAAGTTTAACGTACGAGTACGATAGAGAGTAGTACATAGACAGCCAAACACCTATATAACACTATGTTACACTCACATAATTAATAAATAAGAAAATAAAATATTTAGTTTTAGATTTCTCTTTTTTGTTTCTTTTTTTTTCTTTTTTCTTTGTTTTGTTTTTTATTTTTGTACTATTTATTTGTTTTAAATTGTTTCAAAATATAAGTTTGCCTTTTTAATTTTTTTTTTTACTTTTTTAGCTTTCATTTTGGTTTTTGTTTTTTTTTTTTCTTTTTGTTTTTTTTTATTTTTTTCAGTTTGAAGCTTTATTTTATTATTTTTTTTTTTAATTTTAAGGAAATAAAAAATATATTTAAAAGTCTAAAGAAATGTTTTAAATAGAATAATTAAATAAATAATAAAATTGATATGTATATGTTTCGTAAAAGGCACATATTATTTAAAAAAAAACAAAAAATATGTTATATTTTAGAGAATATATGGAGGAAATTATATAAAATATTGGCAGTGAAGTGAAAAAACTTACAAGTAACGGTAGTTGTCACAATTTCGCCATCACTGTTACTACTATGCGTCTTGTTTATGTTGCCGGTTGTCGGCATCGTCAACGTTGAAGTCATGGCGGAGGAGTTGCTGTTGGAGGAGCTGTTATTATTGTTGTTGTTGTTGTTGTTGTTAATGACTGTGGCTATGTTTTTGTTGCTATTGTGTGGAGTTGTTGTTGATGTAGTTGTGCTTGTCTGTAGAAATTTATTATTTTTGCTATAGATTGATGGTAGTATTGACGAGTTCTGCTTGAAAACGGAACGCGGACAAAATATGTTGTTTAGACTGGAGGCAGCAGCAGCAGCTGCATTATTATTTTTACGAAATTTTTGCTGATGATGCGGCGGCATATGTTGGGGAATCGATGATGGTGGCGGTAATGGTAACGTTGGTCACGAACATGCGACTTCCGTTGTAGCAGCTGTGCTTGCTGTGCTTGTTTTGCTAACCGACAATGTATTTGAGGCATTAGAGCTGGAGTTGCTGCTGCGCATTGGTGAAATATTACCGCCATTTGAATCTTCTCGTGTCGAGACAGCAAATGTGGGTGCCTGCATGGGTTGTGTTGGAGTAGGCGGCGTGCTTGGTGGTGGCGGTGTTGAACGTGCGTCTCGTGATTCGCTATTCGCCGATGATGCGTTCGAATTCTCTTCATTTTGCTAAGTGGCGAATGGTCAAGGATCTCATTAGTAAGGAATGTATTAAGGGGGTTGTGCACAAATATTTACCGATTCGCTGACACGATTTCGTTTAGTACCACGTCCCTCGCCTTCCTTGGATGTTGAAAGTGCCAATTCAGTAGAGCGTCGTTTTCTACTTGCTATCAATGAATTACTAAAGTTTGTGTGACTTTCCATAGATTTTCGTTCCCGTTTTAAGAACTCTGTGTCCAAATATTGTGTTAATTGTTTACGCTTTACATGGCGCGCTTCAATTGTCATGCCTTCTTTAAGCATCTTTATGTTGACCTAAGTTGATGATAAAAAAAAAAAGATCTCGTGTTAAAGACTAACGAGGTCAAAAATGTAGACAGCCACTTACCCCATGTAAAATAACGTGCTCCGTAAAATTCTGAATACTTTCTGTAAGATCCACATTTAGGTTTTCTGAACGTTCAAAGTCCAAGCCAATGAACCACATCGAACAAAATGGCGATGTAGACACACCCGAAGCCACCTGTGAGGTTTTATCGTCTTCGTTGCCGCTATTATTAGGCTGCTGCGGTATTTGTGCAGCAGTAGAAGTTTTTTTCAACTCAAAACATTTTGGATTGACATGCGCTAAAGCAATGTGTTGATTGCGCTCCAAATTACCAATGAGTAGACGAATTTTTGACTCCACCAAACCACACCATTCCAAATGATCCTCAGCTGTCTGAGAGTTGACCAATAGCACAATAAAGTGTCGGTATCTAAGGAGAGTGTGAGCAAATTATACAAGTATGCTTAGATAAAAACATTGCAAGCTTTATTCGAACTAAGCCTGTAACGCGGTCAATTGGTTCATTTCAAAACTATAATCAAAAGTTATTAAGTTACAGATCTACGCTTTTTCTAAACTTACTACTTGATTTTTTTCTATAGTTGTCGTTATAGTCAAATAGTCGTTTTGCTGGTTTGACCTGATTTTCCTATGAAAAAAAGGAGTGAAAACTTTGGCGAAAATGTATCAAGCAAACGTTTTAGAGAATGATGAATGATTTAGAGTGAAGCTCCTCAATAAGATAATGTTCACATACAAGTCGTGGACCTTTAAACAAGACTCCGGTCCAGCTCACAAGGCAAAACGAACGTGGCAACCTTCGGCATTGCTGGAAACCAAATGAGGGCCATTTCGAATACGTTTTTCTACGATTTGTGGCTATTAAGCTATTTGTTTCCATTTTATATTTTTGGCTTTATTTGTTTCGCTCTTTGCAGAACTCTATAATAATTTAAAGCTGACTTCAAAAAAGGCCTGTGAAGTCAACTGGATAAGTTTTCTTCTGCTATAATTCCAGAAGTTATACTGGCATTATCGTTTTTCCAGGAAAACACCAAAAATTATCATTATCATGATTAAAACAGTAGGTAGATATTTCTATACTCCCACGCACATTGCGTAAGGGTATATTAACTTTGTCACTCCGTTTGTAACGCCGATAAGAAGGCGTGGCAGGTATAGAAAAGTATACATATATTCTTGATCAGCATCACCTCCGGAGTCTTTTTCGACATGTCCGTCTTTCGCCACGAATGCAGCCGCAACTTCAAAGCTATCGTATTGAAATGTGGTATATGAGCTTGTTTGTATTAAAAAAACGAAGATCACAAACGAGCACATAAGCTTTGGTCGCAAAAACTCACCATATAATTGAAATTTGTCAAAATCGGATAAGAACTACGCCTACCTCCTATACAAAGTCACTTTAACAAAATGGTAAAATCTCTTTAAATTCCACAAAAACTAATGTAAAGATGTAGCCAGGGTGTCTCTAGAATCCCTCCTAAGGTTTGCGAACTCAACGCAAATCTTTAAAGACTTTTAAAACAAACACAAAGGTTCCTTTTGTTAGCTACCGGTACCACTAAGGACCTGAATTGGTCTATGTGAGCCTCACGAAGGCATCCGGTCTAACCTAACCTAACCTAATGTAAAGACTTGAAATATTTCATATAAGCTTTCGTCTTAAATACTCACCATATATTTCAAATTATATAAAATACATAGTATAAAAACCACGCCTACCTCCCATAGAAAGTAACTATATGAAAACGGTTAAGCCTCTAAAATTTCCATAACAATTGATTAAATTAATTAAAACTATGCACATATGCTAAGAATATTCAAATTCACTTTGAGTTTGAAATTTTGAAAAATCGTATAAAAACTCACCCAATCTCCCATACAAAATGACATCATCAAAGAAGCATAACTTTAAAATCTTCACATATCTTTAACGTAATCTGCAATTGAGGTTTGGCAAAATTGGTTGATCACCACGCCCAGCCTCTATACGAAGTGACGTCATCAAACTTTCAAAACATGCATAACATAGAATAAAGTGTGGGGGTATTTCAACTTCGACCCAGTCGAAGACCATTGTTATTTGAATTTTATGGACAATTAGCTCTGTACTAAAAGCCGTACATTTTAACTCAAGAAGTTTTCATGAATTACGATGGATTGTGTTAAATAACTTTTTGAAAATTACTCCGTGAATGTTATTTGAGTGTCAGAAACTTGAATTCACGAAGATGTTGATAGTTCTTTTTTAACTATGCATAATTTTAATTTGATTCGACATGAAGGGGGTTAAATAAAAAAGGCGGTGGTGTTGTGATATATTGTAAAAAATTTTTAAATGTTAAAATGCTTAATAAATCTAGTGGTTCGAATATTGAATATCTGAATGTTGAAATTTTTAACAATATAACTTAAGTCCTTCTTTCGTGCGTGGACAACCCTAATCGAAAGTGCAGCTTAGAACCTCTGCTTACAGCCCTATTCTGGCAAAGTGACAATTGTTACCCAGTATTTTAAAAATTTCTATGTGTTTGTTGTAAATACTTTCATTTCAAAAGCAAATTTTAAGCTCAAAAATAATACATTTTGATAAAAATTGTCACCTGCTTTGCAGGTAGTGACAATTTCATTAAAAAATTTTGTTTTTTGAGCTTCAAATTTTGTTTTGAAATCAAAAAATTACAACAAACACATAGAAATTTTAAAAATACTGGGTAACAATTGTCACTTAGCCAGAATACGGCTGTTAAAGACATCTCTTCTTATGTCATAGACTTTCAACACCTCATTTTGTGTGGTGCTTTTAATGTAAATATTCTTTCAAACGACAAACTCTGCTTAAATTTAATAAATATTTTTGCTCAATCGGGTCTCAGTGTAGTTAATTCAACTTCTCCAAACAGGTTTGCAAACAATGCTTCTCCAAGCTTATTGGATATTTTTGTTATTTCTGATCTGACGTCAGTATTGCGTTTTGACCAATTGTCATTTGTATCGGGTCATGTTCTTATATTTTGTACACTGGATATTGAACTATTTTCATCTGTTACTAATTATGGTTTGTTTATTAAAAAAAAATTTTTCCTGATGAACCAGCCCCAGATATCTTGCTCATCGCAAATTTAAGGTCTTTCGCGGCATTGCACTTTTCTACCTTATTGACGAATATTTTTGGACCAGGGATAAGTCCTGAATACATAGTTATACTTTAAAAATGTAAAAAAAAGTTGGTCTGAAATAAAAGAAAGCTTAAAAAATATTTTAAAAATGGGTCTTATTTTTCGAAAAACCCCCGGATGCCATTGAAGACATTTCTCTAAAAAAATGCCTAACATGTGTGTTTCAATTCAATTCTGAAAGCGAATGCCCTTTAATGAGATATCATAAAACTTTTAATTAATATTATTATTAACAAATTTTTTATGAACTGAAAAAACTTTGTTGTAAGGTACCTGTGCATTCTTTTGTCAAACTGTTTTCGAATAAAAATGGCTCGCTTTCAAGAGCCGTTCTAATGATTTAAAAATTCTCATTAAATTAAAATAAAATTTTCATCACTGTCATGTCTAATCAACATGATAACAGCAAGTGTTTAAGTAAAAACCTTTGCCCGAACAAATGTGTGAGTGAGTGCTGAAAAGGGATTATTGCTACCTGTAGAAAAAACTTGGTGCCTCGAAAAGACGATCCCAAGAAGCACGTCCCAGCATTATTTCATCTGTAGTGGCCATGCCACGATTAAACTCATTTAATATAACTTTTTTGGTAGATTCCGACACATTGAAAGTTGAATTCTGCTGTGGATAAGCTGGCGTTATAATCGGCATTAAATGATAACGATCCGAAGCATTAACGCGCGGATCCCAAACTGGAAATCTTAAATTGACATTATCGGGATGTTTTAACAACACCGGGTTGGGCCACTTCCAACGCGAAAAAACCAAGAAGAATTTGTGCACCAATGTGGCGGCTGCAGCATTCGGATACAATTGGCAAGTACGCGCCACCAACATGGCCCAAGTGACACCACCAAAATATCCCAAAGAATTGGAATAAATGCCATGCTCTGCAAGAAAAACAAAATGTCAATAAATTGGCTTAACTCATGTTATATAAATGTGAAAAATACAAAACTCACTCTTGGCCCACAGCTTGATGGAACGCAAAGCCAAACGAAAGTTCTCAATATCTGGCACCAGTGCCAGGATTTCATCAGTAACACGACAACCATTTAAGCTGCGCACTGAGCGCGGATCCAAGTTCTTCAACAAGTTGTCGTCGCGCAAATCAAAGTCATCTGGTATTTCCTTGAGCGACAGTCGAGCAAATAGCAAATCTATTTCTATGCCATCAAAGTTCATTTTAATCACAGGCACGAATGCCTCCTCCACCGAGCGACATTCAGTGACTTCGAATTGTTGCTTGAGTAGCTCAAAAAATGATGAAAAATAGTCAGTGCGTTCGATATTACGCGGTGCAACGCACAGGGCATCGATATCGGCACCTTTGTGGTGTACACCCAAGCGATAAGAGCCAAATGTATATATTTTTCCTCCCAACTTATCAGCTGCTGATTCTGGCATATTTTTTGCTATGGACACATCTCTGACCCACTGCTTGACAAGCGTGTTCAATTTGGCTAAAATTTCCATGCGATGATTAAGCTCTTCCGGCGTTTCAAAGACTTTATAAGGTTCCAGAACCTTGCGCAACTCCTCAGTTTTTACAACGTCCTCAGGACGAGGTTCAGCCAAGCTTATGGCTGAAGTCATACCGAGCTGTTTTGTAGGTTGTTTCTGTTGTTGTTGTTGCTGCTGCGTTGAGTTAGAGCCTTGTGGACTGTTTGAGTTTTTTTGATAGCCACCACTTGAGCTACTGCCATAATTTTGTGAGCCTTTGCTAGAGTTTGAATGAAAGCCGTTCTGTTGGCTTGTTTGATGTTTTATTTCAGCGTTCCACATGGTGCTGAGAAAAATAATTTTTTGCTTGTTTTAATTAAATTATTAACGTTTGTGTCATATAAAAAGAGATTTGATATGGTTGAAAATAGAATTTATTTCACTGTCCTAAATAGTAAATCAGGTCTTAAGTAATAAAAATAAAAGTACCTGATACAAATGCTGTATTGGACATGTATCTTTTGTCTTCCCTGAATGTATACCCTAAAAGCTGAGCGAGCAAATAGAATTACCTTCACTATCACTCAAAGGCATCACTCAAATGAAATAATTCTATTCATTGGATTGCATGGAATCCATTGTATACGGATTCTCTTCAAAAAGAAATATTTTCAATAAAAGTGAACACAGAATAAAAACTTCATAACAGAAAACACAATAATTGGCACAATTTAAGTGTTTATAAAATATCCAATATTGGAAGCTCTGCAATATATTCCCAGATTAGAAAGTTTTGCGTTTTTGCTCTTTGGAGTGAGGCATTTTCTGAGGCATGTATCTGATTTACTTTAAACGTTTTTTTTTATTTTATAAACATTTTGTCTTTTAAGTGTGAGTAAAAATTCAATTGGTTTTAGTAACAAAAGTGATCTCCACCATTTCAAAATGTGACTTTTTTATGTTTAGTGTTTGATTTTTTAATTAGATCTTTGTAGATATATAAAAAGCAGTAGGAGAAAAAACCGTGTTTCGAGAAAATCGAGTCTAAAGTTTTTGAGAGGTTTTAGCTCGTAAGCTAATGGTTAAATTTTGCTGATTTCCATCTTAAAATAAATTGTGAAGTTTATTTCAGTGGGTGATAAAATTTATTTATTAAATTTTTAAAGATATACACTACCTGTCAAAATTATGGAAACCCTGAACAAAAAAGAAATTTTTCGTGTTTGTTCATAAATTTAGCAGACTTAATGCATTTTATTTTTTGTTTGCGCATATATTTAATGGAAATACAATATAATTCATCTTAATAGTACCCAATTTTTTTAAAAATAATCACATTTGTATACATTAAATCGCATTTAATAAGAGAGTGTCAAGCCAGTGTTGTTTTGTTGAAAAATTTACAATTCAGACTAAGCTATTTTGGTTGCAACTTTTCAACAATGGCTCACATAAATGGCCATATTTACACTGTGTTATGTTTGTATTGATGCCTTCCTGTCGAAACTAAATGACACAGCCAAAAGTCTAACTGTGAAACCTAAATAAGAGCGTTGAGCGGTGCGTTGCCAGCCGCTTTCCGCTAACGCTGAATTTTCATCCCTAAATAAGAGCGGCGGCGTTATGTCAGATGTTGTCAAAAAGAGTTTGGCATAAAAGCCGCATTCAGTGGAAATTCAGCTAACACTTGTGAGCTGTTATGGTGGCGATACCTTAGTGAGCGATGTTTTTCTCTTAATATGTTTTTACTCTTAGTCAGAAAAGTAAATATATAGTAGTAATAGTTAATAATCAGTAGATAATTTAATTACAACGGTTCCCATAATTGTACCATTCAGTGTATTTTAACCTAACAGTTACCAGCTGTTGACTCCACTGAATGCAAGCATAGTGATGAATGACAAATTTTTCGCAGAAATTACAATTTCATCGTTTTCTGCAGCCAACTTTACTTTCTAACGCTCTGTCAAAATTGGATTTTCCAACCGCTGAGCGTTGCCGCCGCGTTATTATGGTTTGCTTCATATAAATCGTATGGGCATGAGAAATGTTTGACAGATAAAAAACGCTTCCGCGCTGATTTAGGTTTGACTGTAACGAACAAATTTGATCGAGTAAGACTTGAGTAAAACTTGTTGTAGGGAAACTGGGGGCGATGGAACAATGTAACATGTCTGACTGTCTCAACCTGGCGAGGCCAGCATAATCTTTGTGAAATCGCCTCAAGTCGACTCAAACCTCCTGGTGTTTCCTGGGCAACGTCAAAACTGACAACCGTTAATTTGGTGGCTAATCTGGGCGGCGGGCCTCCCTAGGCTTAAAATAGGCTGTGCGTTGGGTTTGAAGCCCACCCGTAAAAACCAATTTCAATGAAAACTAATAAGAATAGAAGAAAACTGATCCCCAAATCTGATGACGACTTCCGCAAACGAAAAACTGATAATGATTTACGGATATGCACCTGGAATGTCCGAACCCTTAATTGGGAAGGTGCCTCTATCCAACTGACTGATGTCTTGGAAAGATACAAAGCTGATATCACTGCTATCCAAGAAATGCGATGGAAGGGACAGGGTTGCATTCGGCATGCACCCTGTGATATCTACTACAGCGGCCATGCGGAGAAGCTTGAGTTTGGATGCGGATTTGTAGTTGGCAAGAGACTACGGCCCCACGTCCTGCGATTCACACCTGTGAACGAACGACTTGCCATAATCCGCATCAAGGTTAGATTTTTTAATATAAGCCTTATATGTGCGCACGCTCCGACAGAAGACAAGGACGATGAGATCAAGGAAATTTTCTACGAGCGCCTTGAAAATGCTTACGAGCGCTGCCCCCGCCACGACGTAAAAATCGTGCTTGGTGACTTCAACGCTAAGGTGGGCAAGGAAAATATTTTTGGTCCAACAGTCGGAAAGTTCAGCCTCCACGACAACACCTCCGATAACGGAATGAGGCTGATTGACTTCGCCGCAGCACGAAACATGGTCGTAAGTAGCACTAGATTCAAGCATCTCAATATTCATAAAGCCACCTGGATGTCCCCTGATCAAAAAACAAAAAATCAAATTGATCACGTTTTGATCGACGGAAGGCACTCTTCCAGTGTATTGGATGTACGCACGATCCGTGGTGCAAACATTGACTCGGATCATTATCTTGTTGCAGCCAAGATCCGTACATGTCTGTGCGCAGCTAAGAATACACGCAACCCTACACAGAGAAAGCTAGACGTCGACAAGCTGCAATCGAAACAGACAGCCGATGCTTTTGCCACTCGACTCTCACTCCTGCTTCAAAGCACTCCTCCAATCGATGATATATGCGCGCAGTGGACACACATTTCCAACTCCATGCGTGCGGCTGCTGAAGAGGTGATTGGCTACCAACGCCCTCGCCGAAACCAGTGGTACGACCAGGAGTGTCGCGACGCCACTGCAGAGAAAGACGCCGCCTACAAAGCCACCCTGCAGTCGGTTGTAACGCGCGCTGCTAAGGAGCGATACAAAGAAAAGAGGAGGGAAGAGAGACATATTTTCAGGCGGAAAAAAAGAGAGGCAGAAAAGCGCGAGCAAGAGAAGATTGAGATGTATGGTGACAGGAATGAGGCCCGAAAATTTTTCGAAAAAATAAGACGCCTTGCCGATGTTTTTAAAACCGGGGCCTCTTCCTGCAAGGATGAAAACGGGAATCTAGTGACAGATGTCCAGAGAACACTGACGTTATGGAGGGAACACTTCTCTAAGCTTCTTAATGGCGACGCTGACAACAATCCCGCCAACAGAGATGATATTCCGGAAACCCCAATTTTGGATGACAGCGTTGAGGTTCCGCTGCCCGACTATGATGAAGTTCTGACAGCTATAGCTCGGCTTAAAAATAACAAAGCCGCAGGAGCTGATGGCTTACCTGCTGAGCTGTTTAAGAATGGAGGCGAAGCTCTATTTAAATGCATTCACGAGCTTCTACGCAGAATATGGTCTGAAGAATGCATTCCGAACGATTGGAATCTCAGTGTGCTCTGCCCAATCCACAAGAAGGGCGATCCCACTATCTGTGCCAATTACCGTGGGATAAGCCTTCTTAATATCGCATATAAGGTCCTGTCGAGCGTTTTATGTGAAAGATTGAAGCCCATTGTAAACGAACTGATCGGACCTTATCAGTGTGGCTTCAGACCTGGAAAGTCCACCATCGACCAGATTTTCACGCTACGACAAATCTTGGAGAAGACTCAAGAAAAACAAGTCGACACCCACCATCTTTTTGTCGACTACAAAGCCGCCTTCGACAGCCTAATAAGGAAGCACCTGTACTCCACCATGTCTGAATTTGGTATTCCTGCAAAACTAATACGACTTTGCAGGATGACACTGAGCAGCGCAGTTAAAATCGGGAAGAACCTCTCCCCACCATTTATAACCAAACGAGGTTTCAGACAAGGTGATTCCTTATCGTGCGACTTTTTCAACCTAATGATGGAAAAGATCATCCAGCTGCTGATCTGAGACTAAGTGGCACAATATTCTACGAGAGTGTTATGCTGCTTGCGTATGCTGATGACATAGATATCATTGGCCATAATACGCGCGAGGTCAGTGCAGCATTTTCCAGATTAGAAAAAGAGTCAAGTCGAATGGGTCTATCAGTGAATGCAGATAGGACGAAATACTTAGTGTCAACAAACAAACAGTTCCAGCGTCTTGGAACCCATGTTACCGTTGACAATACCTCCTTCGAGGTTGTGAAGAACTTCGTCTATCTGGGATCCAGCATTAATTCAACCAACGACATCAGCATTGAGATCAAACGAAGAATAAATCTTGCCAACAGGTGTTACTTTGGGCTCAGTAGGCAATTGAGAAGCAGAGCCCTCTCTCGACGAACGAAAATCACGCTCTATAAATCGCTCATCATGCCCGTCCTACTTTACGCATCACAAACCTGGACGCTGAGCAGTTTAGATGAAAAGACTTTAGGAGCTTTCGTAATATCTACGGACCAATCTGCGTCAATGGCGAGTACCGAATACGGTGGAATGATGAACTGTATGAGCTGTACGCTGACATCGACATAGTCAAGCGCATTAAAATCGAGCGGCTTCGCTGGCTTGGTCATGTTCAGCGCATGAAAGACGATGCTCCAGTGAAGAAAGCATTCGATTCGGTACCCAGCGGCGGTCAACGCAGAAGAGGACGACCGCATCTTCGTTGGAAAGACCAAGTAGAGGACAACCTGACGAAGCTTGGAATTTCCAACTGGCGCCAGCAAGCGAAAGACAGAAATGGCTGGGGCAAATTCTTAGATGAGGCCAAGACCGACATACGGTTGTAGCGCCAACTAAGTAAGTAGTAAGTAAGACTTGTTGTAAAATTGTGTAAGCAATTATTAGTGATAACTGAATATTATTCTCCTTTGATAATTTCATAATTTGTGATCAATCAAAATGGCTCGAAAGGCTAAAACTAAATCACTCTCTGTTGAACAGCGGTCAAATATAGTTGTTTTGAACAAAACAGGGAAATCGTACAACTAAATCGCCAAAATATTACTAAGACTAAGACTCTGCAGCGAAACCGGCAAACTGGTGCAAATACAAACAGAAACGGAGCCGGTAGACCTCGACAAACGTCAAGAAGAGAAGATGACAAGATTTTAACTATTACAATTCGATTCGATGCAGCACCAAAAATCAGATCCAAAATCAATAAACAGCTAGCGACGACGATTTCGGTATCAGCAGTCCAACGACGATTGAGAGAAAAAGGAATGATGGGTCGAGTGGCGGCAAAAGAACCACTTCTACGAGCAGGGAACAAGAATATAAGGCTTCTTTTTGTCGAAAAACACAAATACTGGTCAATAGATCAATGGAAATCGGTGCTATGGTCAGACGACTCAAAATTCGAAATTTTCGGCACGCAGCGTAGAGACTTTGTTCGTAGAAACATCAACGAAAGATATAAATCTAAGTGTGTTCTGCCTGCAGTGAAACATGGCAAACATGGAAACAGTTCAGTGATGGTGTGGGGTTGTTTTACCAATGAGGGAGTTGGCAAATTACTAAACATTTAAGGAACAATGAGAAAGAAGACTACCACCGCATTCTCTAACGCAGTGCCATCTCGTCCGAAATTGGTCTTATTAGCTATGGTTTTACATTTCAGCAAGACAACGACCCAAAACACACTTCCAAATTATGTTCCAACTATTTGGCAATAAAAGAAGACGAAGGATTAATTCAAAAAATGATTTGGCCACCACAATCACCGGCTGTAAGTCCAATCGAGCTGCTTTGGGATGAAATTGACCGGCAAGCCTGAGATTTGGTACCAACCAGCGAAAATTTCATGTGAACTTTCTTAAAACAAGTATGGAACAAGCTCAATCAGCAAACACTTCAAAAACTTGTCCAAAGAATGACAAAAATATGCGCTGCGCTCATCAAATCCAAAGGTGGATATATCAACGAAAAAGCCTGGCCTGACAGTCTTTTATTAAATGAAATTTAATGTATATAAATGTGATTATTTTTAGAAAAAATTAATATGAATAAGATGAAATATATTATATTTCCATTAAATATATGCGCTAACAAAAAATAAAATGCATTTTGTCAACTAAATTTATTAACAAACACAAAAAATTAATTTCTTGTTCAGAGTTTTCATAATTTTGACCGGTAGTGTATATTAAATTATTATTAAATTATATTAAATTTAGTTATTTTAAAAAGTTATGTCGGACGCCCGTTTTGCATTCATCACTCCGATTTTGATAAAATTTGATATGCATGCAGATTAAACATTTGCAATAACATTTGTTGAAGTCAATTGTGATAATCGAGTTATTATCGATAATGGTACTGTTTGAAAAATATTCTTCAGCTCTCTTTGAGCCCCATATTAGCCACCAGTAGAGCATCCAATAAAGGGATCCCGAACTTTTCTCAGTCCCGACAGTCCTGGGATTGCAAGGCATAAAATCCCGGGATTTTCGAGATTCCGGGATTACCTCAACTGCAAAATATTCCAAAATATTCCAACAAAAAATGCAATGATACTAGCTAAGAAAAAAATGTAAGTGGTTTTAAAAAATTTTAAAACAAAAACCTTTCTTAGACTATCTGTACAAAATAACACAATGGGCCTTACCAATAGTCATTTTAATGTCGACTCTAAATTTAGTGTAAGCTTTTTGACAACAAATTCTATAGAAATAATGTCAGAAAAGCTCACACTTAATTAAGAGTAGGTATTAAATCGACTATTGGTAAGGCCCAATGTGTTAAACACATAATATTTCCTAAGAAATACTGAAATGTGGTATTAATAATACAAAACTAAAAATATTTTTTAATTAGCTCTACAAAATATGACGTGATACTACCTAAAAAAAACCAAAATGTGACCTTAAAAATTTAAAAAAACTTCCTTTAACTGACTGTGCAAAATATCACAAAATTCTTACTTAGAAATACTAAAATTATTATACTATTAAATTTTTTCTTCAAATAGTTTTATGAACATGTACACGAAAATCAATGATGTTACCAGAGCTGGGTTGCAATGATTCCTTTTTAATTTAGTTCCAAATTGTACATGTCAATTCCTCAGGAATGTAATTGGAAAAACTTCTCAATTACATTGCAGGAATTGTAATTGGTAATTGAACGCCTCAATTCTATCGGAATAGAATTGGAAAACATCACTTTGTTAGTAGATTAATGAAATTTTATAAAGGGTTGTGGAAGTTGTGTACCAAACACCTTGCAAAAAGTCGGCGGGATTGAACCAAGTAGCGTAGCAGCTTAAATTTTGTTCTAACTCAAAATGTGGTATTAAATTAAAAAATTGGTATCTTTTATAATACATATATTTGTAACTATTTCATTAACCGACTAACAGTGGGAGTCAAATAAAGTTTTCTAATACATAATGAAGTATTTTTGAGTCAAAGAAACAGTAATTGAAATTTTCACTTAAAATTACAATTCCTGTAATAGAATTGACGATTTTTTCCAATTCCATCTTTTCTTTTTTTAAAGATCAAAGAACCAAGGCATGCGCATTATACAAACAAGATTTGGTCTCTGATCTGAAAGGAAAGGTATAGATTATTTAAAGAAATTGATTGGAACCATACGTGTTTTATTGATTGGGCGAAACAACCCTGAAAGACAATTTGAATTGCTTTTAACCGAGGCTAGTGTTATGCCTTAACCTCGGCAAGCATTTTCAGTTCTATAGTTTGTTCCATTCCTTTAATTCCACATTTTCCAGAATTAAGTTGTGGATTTTTGGTTTTCCATAATTCTTAAATGTAGGAAACAACAAAGAAAGTGAAAAGAACCATGCCCGAGCCCGGATTCAAGTATTCAAGTATACCAGGGACCTCTGGGTTGAGAGTCTAGCGCACTCTCCACTAAACTACAAAGGCCAACATTTATGAGGAATTGATGTGTTCAGTTACCAATTACAATTACTGTAATGGAATTGACGATCTTGTTCCAATTCCATTCCAAGAAATTGAGGTGTTGAATTACCAATTTCAATTCCTGTAATGGAATTGACGATTTTTTTCCAAATACATTCCTTAGGAATTGAGAGGACCAATTACCAATTCCTAATTCCAAGGACTTGGAATTGAATTGTAATAAGTACTTTTTGACCCAGCTCTGGATGTTACTTCTTAAGAAAAACCTGAATGTGATTTTAAAAAATTTTAAAATAAAAACCTTTCTCAAACTAGCTGTACAAAATATTTAATACTAAAATAAAAATCTTTTTTAACTAGCTGTACAAAATATGACGTGAAAAACCAAAATATAAACCTTTCGTGTACTAACTGTACAAAATATTACAAAATACTAACTTAGAAAAACTAAAATGTGACCTTAGGTTAGGTTAAGGTTAGGTTAAGGTTAGGTTAAGGTTAGGTTAAGGTTAGGTCAAGGTTAGGTTAAGGTTAGGTTAAGGGTAGGTTAAGGGTAGGTTAAGGTTCGGTTAGGTTAAGGTTAGGTTAAGGTTAGGTTAAGGTTAGGTTAAGGTTAGGTTAAGGTTAGGTTAAGGTTAGGTTAAGGTTAGGTTAAGATTAGGTTAAGGTTAGGTTAATGTTAAGATTAGGTTAATGTTAGGTTAAGGTTAGGTTAAGGTTAGACTAATGTTAGGCTAAGGTTAGGTTAAAGTTAGGTTAAGGTTATGTTAAGGTTAGGTTAGGTTAAGGAATTGACGATTTTTCAAATAAATTCCTTAGGAATTGAGAGGACCAATTCCTAATACCAAGGAATTGGAATTGAATTGTAATAAGTATTTTTTGACCCAGCTCTGGATGTTACTACTTAAGAAAAACCTGAATGTGATTTTAAAAAATTTTAAAATAAAAACCTTTCTCAAACTAGCTGTACAAAATATTTAATTAATATAAATATATGGGCTTTGGCCAAAGCCCTGCAACTTTATAATAATTTATAGAAGGCCGAATAGTTATCAACAAAATATTTAATACTAAAATAAAAATCTTTTTTAACTAGCTGTACAAAATATAACGTGAAAAACAAAAATATAAACCTTGCATGTACTAACTGTACAAAATATTACAAAATACTAACTTAGAAAAACAAAAATGTGACCTTAGGTTAGGTTAAGATTAGGTTAAGGTTAAGGTTATGTAAAGGTAAGGTAAAGGTTAGGTTAAGGTTAGGTTAAGGTTAAGTTTAGATAAAAGTTAGGTTAAGGTTATGTTAAGGTAAGGTTAGGTTAAAAATATAAATCTTGCATGTACTAACTGTACAAAATATTACAAAATACTAACTTAGAAAAACTAAAATGTGACCTTTGGTTAGGTTAAGGTTAGGTCAAGGTTAGGTTAAGGTTAGAGTAAGGATAGGTTAAGGTTAGGTCAATGATAGGTTAAGGTTAGCTTAAGGCTAGGTAAAGGTTAGGTTAAGGTTAGGTAAGATTAAGGTTGGGTTAAGGTTACGTTAAGGTTAGGTTAAGGTGGCCTAATAGACCAGATATATGGTCCGTTGTGATACCACAGGGGATCTGTTCCTCCCCTCATAAGCGAGGGGAAATTGAACTTCGTGAAACCACCCTGAACTAATAATAAAAAGCAGTATACGCTTAACGTCTACCTCCTCAAGATCCCTGAGATCATCAAAAAAGAGACCACCTAGATGCTTATGTCTTCTGCGGGCTAAAGCTGGGCATGAACAGAGGAGATGCGATACCGATTCGCTGAGGAAGAGGAGGCTCTTCCTCATCCCTGCAACTCTTGCAGAAGTCATTCGCAAGAATCCCCATTCTAAGGGCATGCCGCCTATAAGACAGTGTCCTGTTATAACGCCTATCAGAATGGAGAGATCTTTCCTCGCCGTTTGAGTGAGCTTCGTCGTTCATATTTCAGTAAAACTAGGCCACATCTGTCTAGCTGTGTTAGAGGTGGTGCTATGCTTCCACCTGAAATAAGCCATTTCTGTGGCATGTTGTCTTAGAACCAGCTTGCAAGACACAAGTGGCATGCCTAATGTTTCCATGTCAGGCAGCAGCGTTGCCGCTGTACCTTCCCTAGCGAGCTCATCTGCTCTACAATTTCCCGGAATGTCCCTATGCCCTGGTACCCAAACCAAATGAATGTCGAACTTATCGGCCATCTCATTAAGAGACGAACGACATTTAAGGGCTGTTGGTGGTGTTAGGAACACACCTGCAAGGGATTTAAGCGCTGTTTGGCTGTCCTTAAAAATGTAGATCTTTAGTTGATATCTCACTATACCTCAGCCATTCCACAGCGAAAATGTGACCTTAAAAAATTAAAAAAAAAACTTCCTTAAACAAGCTGTACAAAATATCACAAAATTCTTACTTAGAAATACTAAAAATATGAAACTATTTTATTTTATTTAAATGATTTTATAAACCTTCTGTATGATCTCATTTAATGAATTTTTTCAAAGAACTGATCTTTGTTTTTCTGAAATAAATAATAAATACTAGTCAAACATTTAATCGAAACTGTGTTGTTTCTTTTTTCTAAAATCGTCTGCAATGTTTTGTGTTGTAAAACAAGGCATAACTACTTTGAAACTTCATATTACGTATTCCAAAAAATTCGTTTTCTAAGGATTGTCAAACCCGGTACTAGTCCCGGAATCCCGGAATTGTGTTTTTCCAATCCCGAAATCCTGGGATTGCCGAAGCGTCCCGAAATGAGATGCCCCAGTCACAAGTAATAATACAAAGAAATATAAAAAAGTCCAAACACTTGTTTGCATTTTTTATAAATGGTGGAACAAATTATTTATTTAGTACATGCAGTTCCGGTCAAAATAATAGCAGCGATCTAACCCAGTTCAAGTCGTTTGTTATATTTTCGTTATATTTTCACGTTGTTTTTTTTCTCTATACTGTATTAAGCCGTAACTACAATGTTGTTGCTTAAATATATATGATCAGGCGATTGAAAGCTAAAACGGTTTTTGTCAGTCATTCATTAATCGTTATGGTTAGTGGTTTTAAAAGTAAAAATAATAGCAGTGTTCATCGATTTCGATACAAAAAGCAGCTATTTTAAATATTTCTTCAAATATTTTGTTTAAAAGCCAGTACAGCCTTGTAATGTATACTAATTTTAAAAATCATGTGACTTTTGCTTTTAAAGTGGGACGTGTGGTAAGCATTGTATGCCTGAAAAACGCCAAATAATTAAACGGTTACTTAATTACTTAACAGTCGTTCAGGAAAAACATACAAAGAAATCCAAGCACTAATAGGGTGCTCTGCAAAAATAATTTTAAATACAAAAAATACCATAAAAAACCAGAAACACGTAGTCGTAAACGAGTTTTGTTACCTTTCTAGCACCGGCTACAGAAATAAAAAAATAACTTAATGTGTCTGCAAGCATTTCTACTGTGCTAGAGAAAGAAGAATACTCAGAGATCATGAACTGTAAGTCCGAAGTCCCCGAAAGATACCACTTTTGAAGCAAGTGCATGTGTGTCGTAGATTGAGCTTTGCTAAAGAACACGTGGAATGGCCAATTCAAAAGTGGCGCAACATTCTGTGGACAGACGAAAGCAAAATTGTTTTGTTTGGTGGCAAGGGTTCACGAGAATATGTAAGACGCCCACCAAACACTGAAGCAATCCTCGTTTTACTAAAATAACTGTGAAGCATGATGGGGCCAGCATTATGATATGGGGATGTTTTTCCTATTATGGTGTTGGACCTATATACTGGTTTAAAAGCATAACGAATCAGCACATTTATGTAGATATTTTGCAAAATGTAATGCTCCTTTATGCTGACTTCGAGATGCCACTAATATGGATAATGCAACATGACAACGATCAAAAAGGCACAGAATTGGTTTCAAATAAACAATATAAACGTCATGGGGTGGCCTGCACACTATCCCAATTTGAGCCCCATAGAAAGTCTTTGAGCGAACTTTTAAAAAGCAGTATCAGACGCTAATAGTACGTTTACACCAAACCTATAAAATTTGTTTTATGCATTTATCGCGTTTAAGAGTCAAAACACGAGTTATTTTGAGTGTTTTACCATACAAAATTTAAAACACCTCTTTTTATTATAAAACACCATTAAAACCCTGTAAAGATCGAAACATATCATAGTAAAAATGAAAGCTGGCAGCACCTCAAGCCGTCAATGCTAAATTTTTACACGAAAATGAGCAAAATAAAAGCAAAAATGGTACAGTAAGAAAACATAAACATTAAACTAAAACGTGAAAAAGGCAGTGTAAGCAGTCGTGCTTTGAGATAAAACACAATAGCGATAAAACCTGTTTTAGTTTCAGTGTAAATGTATTATAAGCCAAAGAATGTTCGGGAATTATGGGATGTCGAAAGATGTCACGGACTCGTTGATTCGATGAAACGTTGGCGTGAAGCATTAATTAAGAATAAAGGTCACGCTACTAATTTTTTTTAATTAAATTTAATTTATTTTACAAACAACATTGAATTAATTTCTTATGTTTATAGCTTAAACTGAAGTTTTTGTATTGACTGCTATTATTTTGACGTTATATTTTTTTAACATGTTTGATAAAACTTAAATTTTTAATTTTTTTTCTTTTAAATTTGCTTTGGTTTCTTCCTTGCACATAAATTACAATTTAGTGCACTTCTATTTAATAAGAAGACATTTGTTAGAAAGTTGCATAAAGTGTTATTTTTAACCAAACTTGACTTGTTGTAGAGTACTGCTATTATTTTGACAGCTGTACATATTTTGGAGACAAAAGTGTCAAGTACCAAAAAAATAATAAATTAAATCTTAATATTGATAGATATTAATATCGTTTATATCTATAAATATGAAAATATTAATACCGTTCGTTCAATATTGATACTAGAATACTATACTTAATTGAGTGTTAAATCTGTTTTGTTAAAACGCCAAAAATTCATTGACCTTTGTGAAATATATTAGTCTGTTAGATTGTTTGTAATCTGTAGACCGAAATAAATAAATATGTACCTAATAAAAAATAAATCTAACCTATCAAAAAGCGATGCTAGGTTAACAACTATAAATCTAACTAGGTTAACATCTGTTAAAACGTGTTATTTTTATTAAATAGCAAGTCGACAAAGCAAGACATTTATCAATATTTTAGATAACAATAATAAATAAGAGCAATGAATGACGAATATTTAAAGAATACGAAACCCGCAAAAGTTTGTACTTTATCTAGCGCTTACTTAATACAGTATTGCCGAAAGAAATTACCTGTTTCTTCTTTATCTTCTTGAATGAACTGAGCTAGAAGTCAAGAACCAGCCGAGTTAGGGTCAAAGAATTCCGTATCCCTCTATTTCTTTAATAGCTTTGCAGCGGCGTTGTTAGTTTTCTTTGTTGTTGGTTTAAGTTGTTGCTCTCTGAGATCCAATTACAAAATTGAATCAGAGTTTTACTGTTTATTTACTCAATATTGAGTATTTATAGCGTTATAATACATATGCAACTATGTAAATGTATTTATTCATGTAAATGTGTTAGCGTATTTGTGTTTGTTATATTAATCTGAAAAAAACAAAGTCAAGATTTAAAATTTTTCTGCATTTTATGTTATAAGCAACTTAAAAGGAAATTAAGAATGTGATTAAAAAATCACATAGCACCCTTTTCACCACAATAAATTTTAAAAATGCAACAAAATATTTGTAAAAATTTTTATCAAACATATTATTTTACAATTAATTTCTACGTATTTTTATACATAAAAATATATATAAAAATTGAACAAAAAACACATATGCTATTAAGTTAGAGGAAAAACTAAGATGCATTTTTGTAATCAAACTGGCTGGGTGGATTTTACCCATTGAACCGCCTAGATTTAAAAACTTAAGGTTTAAGTTTCTTGTCTAAATTTTTTGTAAATAAGTCTTAATTGGGTTTTAACTTTGCTATACTAATAGTTACATTGGCTTGAAAAGAAGAAGTCACAGAGAGCGAAAGTGTGTGAAGAGAAGTCTGCATTTTAATATTTTTGCAAATTCAATAACCGCATTTTTTCCAGCAACCAAATCTGGATTGAATCTCGATCGAAGCTCGATGGCGCTATGGGCTTATCAAAATCATTATCCAAATCGAATTTATTTGCAATACAACTTTGCAATGCAACTGTGAATTTGCATAGTGAAATTGTGAATTTGCATAATGCAATTGTGAATTTAGAAAACGCTTTTGTGAATTGTTATATTCTGAAATATTTTAAAATAAACCTTTCTGCCGCTAGATGGCATTACGGACATAGGCAAATCGAATTCACAGTAGCTTTTTCGATATAACAACATGTAAAAGCAAATACAAAACTCGGTAATTTTTTCCCCTAAATTATTTTTGAAACTTAAATATTTTGTAAAAGATATAAAAATAACATTTTGAAAAAATATATAATTTTGCTAAAAAAATCATAGTGGGAGGAGGGGGGACCCTTATTGTTTTTTTATTATTATTTATTTTATTTCATCCAGAGCTGGGTTGTAATGATTCCTTCTGAAATAAATTCCACCTCAAATCCAATTCCTTGGACTTAAGAATTAGTAATTGGACATCTCACTTTCTCAGAAATGTAATTGGAAAAGCTTCTCAATGTAATTACAGGAATTGTAATTGGTACTTGGAAATCTCAATTCCTTAGGAATGGAATTGAAAAAATCGTCAATACCACTACAGGAATTGTAATTGGTAAATGAACACCTTAACTCCTCGGAATGGAATTGGAAAAATTGTCACTTCCATTACAGGAATTGTAATTGGTAATTGAACGCCTTAATTCCTCAAGAATGGAATTGGAAAAAATCGCTTTGTTAGAAGATTAATGAAATTTTGTACAGGGGTGCGGAGGTTGTGTATCGAGCACACTGCAAAAAGTGGGCGGGATTCGTCCATGTATACAGCGTTACAGTTTTATATTTTGTTCTAACTCAAAATGTGGCATTAAATTAAAAAATCGGTCTCTTCGATAATACATTTATTTGTAAATATTTCATTAACCAACTAAGAGAGCGAGTCAAATAAGGTTTTCTAATAAATAATGAAGTAGTTTTGAGTCAAAGAAAAGGGGAATTGAAATTTTAACTTCCAATTACATTTCCTGTGATGGAATTAAAGTTTTTTTATTTTAATTCCATTTCTGAGGAATTGAGAGGACCAATTAACACGGGAAACCGGAGGCGAACCTTTACAAGGTAACATGTCTGACCGTCTCAACCTGGCGAGGCCAGCATAATACTTGTGAAATCGCCTCACGTCGACTCAAACCTCCACGTGGTGTTTCCTGGGCAACGTAAAAACTAACAACCATTAGTTTGGTGGCTAATCTGAGCGGCGGGCCCCCTAGGCTTAAAACAGGTTGTGAAGCCCACCCGAAAAAACCCATTTCAATGAAAACAAATAAGAATAGAAGAAAACTGATCCCCAAATCTAAGACGACTTCCGCAAACGAAAAACTGATAATGATTTACGGATATGCACCTGGAATGTCCGAACCCTTAGTTGGGAAGGTGCCTCTATCCAACTGACTGATATCTTGGAAGGATACAAAGCTGATATCACTGCTATTCAATAAATGCGATGGAAGGAACAGGGTTGCATTCGACATGCACCCTGTGATATCTACTACAGCGGCCATGCGGAGAAGCACGATTTTTGATGCGGATTTGTAGTTGGCAAGAGACTACGGCCCCACATCCTGCGATTCACACCTGTGAAGGAACGACTTGCCATAATCCGCATCAAGGTTAAATTTTTCAAAATAAGCCTAATATGTGCGCACGCTCCGACAGAAGACAAGGACGATGAGACCAAGGAAATTTTCTTGGCGCCTTGAAAATGCTTACGAGCGCTGCCCCCGTCACGACGTAAAAATCGTGCTTAGTGACTTCAACGCTAAGGTTGGCAAGGAAAATATATTTGGTCCAACAGTCGGAAAGTTTAGCCTCTACAACACCTCCGATAACGGAATGAGGCTGATTGACTTCGCCGCAGCACGAAACATGGTCGTAAGTAGCACTAGATTCAAGCATCTCAATATTCATAAAGCCATCTGGATGTGCCCTGATCAAAAAACCATAAATCAAATTGATCACATTTTGATCGACGGAAGGCTCTCTTCCAGTGTATTGGATGTACGCACGATCCGTGGTGCAAACATTGGCTCGGATCACTATCTTGTCGCAGCCAAGATCCGTACACGTGTGCGCAGCTGAGAATGCACGCCGAGAAAGATAGACGTCGACAAGCTTCAATCGAAGCAGACAGCCGAAGCTTTCGTCACTCGCCTCTCACTGCTGCTTCAAAGCACTCCTCCAGTCGATGATATATTCGGGCAATGGACACACATTTCCAACTCCATGCGTGCGGCTGCTGAAGAGATGATTGGCTACCACCGCCCTCGCCGAAACAAATGGTACGACCAGGAGTGTCGCGACGCCACTGCAGAGAAAGATGCTGTCTACAAAGTCACCCTGCAATCGTTTGTAACGCGCGAAGAGGAGGGAAGAGAGACGTATTTTCAGGCGGAAAAAAAGAGAGGCAAAAAAACGCGAGCAGAAGATTGAGATGTATGGTGACAGTAATGAGGCCTGAAAATTTTTCGAAAAAATAAGACGCCTTGCCGATGGTTTTAAAACCGGGGCCTCTTCCTGCAAGGATGAAAACGGGAATCTAGTGACAGATGTCCAGAGTACACTGACGTTATGGAGGGAACACTTCTCTAAGCTTCTAAATGGAGACGCTGACAACAATCCCGCCAATAGAGATGATACTCCGGTAACACCAATCACGGATGACAGTGTCGAGGTTCCGCTGCCCGACTATGATAAAGTTGACAGCTATAGCTCGGCTTAAAAATAATAAAGCCGCGGGAGCTGATGTCTTACCTGCTGAGCTGTTTAAGAATGGAGGCGAAGCTCTATTTAAATGCATTCACGAGCTTCTATGCAGAATACTCCGAACGATTGGAATCTCAGTGTGCTCTGCCCAATCCACAAGAAAGGCGATCCCACTATCTGTGCCAATTACCGTGGGATAAGCCTTCTTAATATCGCATATAAGGTCCTGTCGAGCGTTTTATGTGAAAGATTGAAGCCCATTGTAAATGAACTGATCGGACCTTATCAGTGTGCCTTCAGACCTGGAAAGTCCACCATTGACCAGATTTTCACGCTACGACAAATCTTGGAGAAGACTCAAGAAAAACAAGTCGACACCCACCATCTTTTTGTCGACTACAAAGCCGCCTTCGACAGCCCAATAAGGAAGCACCTGTACTCCACCATGTCTGAATTTGGTATTCCTGCAAAACTAATACGACTTTGCAGGATGACACTGAGCAACACCAGCAGCGCAGTTAAAATCGGGAACGACCTCTCCCCTCCATTTGTTACCAAACGAGGTTACAGACAAGGTGATTCCTTATCGTGCGACTTTTTCAATCTAATGATGGAAAAGATCATCCGAGCTGCTGATCTGAAACGTAGTGGCACAATATTCTACAAGAGTGTTATGCTGCTTGACATCGATATCATTGGCCATAATACGCGCGAAGTCAGTGCAGCATTTTTAAGATTAGAAAAAGAGTCAAGTCGAATGGGTCTAGCAGTGAATGCAGATAAGACGAAATACTTGGTGTCAACAAACAAACAGTCCTTGCGTCTTGGAACCCACGTTACAGTTGACAATACCTCCTTCGAGGTTGTGAAGGATTTCGTTTATCTGGGATCCAGCATAAACTCAACCAACGACATCAACATTAAGATCAAACGAAGAATAACTCTTGTCAACAGGTGTTACTTTAGGCTCAGTGGGCAATTGAGAAGCAGAGCCCTCTCTCGACGAACGAAAATCACGCTCTATAAATCGCTCATCATGCCAGTCCTACTTTATGCATCACAAACCTGGACGCTGAGCAGTTCAGATGAAAAGACTTTAGGAGCATTCGAGAGAAAGATTCTTCGTAAGATCTACGGACTAATCTGCGTCAATGGCGAGTACCGAATACGGTGGAATGATGAACTGTATGCTGTACGCTGACATCGACATAGTCAAGCGCATTAAAATCGAGCGGCTTCGTTGGCTAGGTCATGTTTAGCGCATGAAAGACGATGCTCCAGTGAAGAAAACATTCGATTCGGTACCCAGCGGCGGTCAACGCAGAAGACGACGACCGCATCTTCGTTGGAAAGACCAAGTAGAGGACAACCTGACGAAGCTTGGAATTTCCAGCAGGCGCCAGCAAGCGAAAGACGGAAATGGCTGGCGCAAATTCTTAGATGAGGCAAAGACCTACATGCGGTTGTAGCGCCAACTAAGTAAGTAAGTAAGGCACCTCACGAAAAAAAGTTGTTCGGTACAACTGCTTAATCCTTGGGGTATGTTATGATGATTTTCCAAATGTTTTGACTCCAGCGAAAGCCATCCGTGAGCTGGAATGATTTGAAATTACCTCTAAAAATCGAGTTTTTTTGCATAAAAAAGTTTAAATTTTTTACATTGGGATTAAAGATAATGCTGTTTCTCTTGCATTTTTTTAAAATTTAGTTTCATTAAAATTAAAAAAAACTTCATTATTTCTAATGCTATCCTCTTTTTTGAAGATATCGTTGGGATTTTTAGTGCTCGCATTGATTCCTAGTCAAAATTACTTAAATTGGTTTATTTTAAAACTAAAATATTATTTATAAAATAAAGAGTTACTAAAAAAATATTATAAGAAATTAAAACAAAAATAAAAGTAATGAAGTTATTTGAATTTTTAAAGTTTTTGTATTGAAATAAAATAAAAAAATTTCAAAAATATGCATGAAACCCAGCGTTATCTTTAAACTGATGGCAAATGTTTACTATTTTTTGATGCAGATTGGAAGAGCTGTTTCTGGTCTATAATTTCTGACATTTAATTTTTTTAAAATTATACACTAGCCAATATTTAAACAAAAAACTCGATTTTTAGAAGTTATTTAAAACCATTCCAGCTCACAGTTACTATAGCCAGAGTCGAAATATTTGGGGAATCATCATAACATAAGCCAAGAATTATTTTGAGCATTTGTGCCGAACAACTTTTTTTTCTATGGAGCGTGAGGCGCCTTAATATACATATATAGATATTTTGAATCTTTTTCTTTTTTTTATATTCAAATGACAAATAACCTCTCGGAGATCAAATACAGGAGCTTTACACATCAATATTTAAAATTTTGTTTTTAAAGTTAAAAAATGTAACATTATGTATGTAAATTTGGAACATTCCAGAATAGCGACGTTGGCTTTTTTTCCCATGTGTATTTTGAGCTAATGGTAAAAAAATAAAGACGTTCTCAAATAGTACAGAAGTTATAGGGGTCCAAAGTTGGAAAAATTTATTTATTTATTTGTTTATTTGGCCAAGCAAGGCAATATACTTATTCTAAGATGTTTTTTCTCATCCTCACCCACTTCCTTGTTTTGGTGTACAAGATACGCTAATCGAAGTGGGCGTAGTCCGCCCACCTGAATGACATGAATTCAAGAATACGTCAAAAAGAAAATGAGAGAAGAAAAGAAAAAACAAAAGGAACTTACATACTAACATATTTTATACATAGTAGTAGAAAAGGTGACTATTATCACTACTGTGTTAACAAATAGGGAACAATTTAAGGAGCATGGATGGTGAATGGTGATCGTGATAAGGATAGATACTAAGGGTGGAAAGAGGTGTTTGGATAGCGAACGCTTGAATACGTATTTAGACAAAGGTGGTAGGTGGTGCTCGCTGATAGTATTAAATATCATATAACATCTATTAATGGGTTCGTTGCAAGCGTACGTGGTGTGGTGCTGAGATTCACTCAGAAATCTTGTATGCCTAGTTCTCCTTATTGGGTCATTAATTGTTACTTTGTTGAAAATATATTCGCTGTCAATGTTTCGGACAATGACATCGAATATAAAACATGAACAGAGTAGCGATCTTCTTGTTGACAACGGAATTATGTTAATGGCTCTCAGTCTGTGAACATATGGTGGCAGGTTTCTATAGTCCCGAGGGTCATACGTGTCTCACAAGGCAGGAAGTAAGAATTGTTTTGGATAAATTTATTCTATAGCTATGCACTTCAAAACTTGGGTTCCATACTGTGCAACAATATTCAAGAATTGAACGCACTAGCGTGCAATACAAGGTTTTAATTACCCAGACGTTCTTGAATTCGTTTGCACGGCTTTTTATTTAACCGAGAAGCTTGTTTGGCTTGGATGTAATATGATCGAGGTGAAGATTAAAGCGCAGCCTCAAAACTACTATAAAGTATTTCTTTTTTACAGGAAAAACTTATAACATAGCATTTATTTTCATTTAGAGAAAGTTTATTTTGATTACACCAATTTTCCAGTGGCGGCCGTAGCCTAGTGGGTAGAGTACGTGGCCCCTAACCTAAAGAACCGCGGTAGCCCGGGTTCAATTCCAGCTCAGACATAAAGTTTTTTCTATTGAATTAATGTTTCTGGGCGGTCGTCATCCCTCTGCAGACAATGGCAAACCTCAGAGAGTAAAAATTGCCATGTAAAGCTTCTTGAAAACATAAGCCGTTCGGAGTCGGCATAACGTGATCAACTCGATCAAATGCTTTACCAAAATGGGTATATATTACATCTATCTGATGACCTCTTTCCATATTGTTAAGAACATCTGATACCATTATGGTCAGGTTTGTAGTGGTTGATCGTCCTTTACGGAATGCGTGTTGTTGTTTATTGAAATGTGGATTAACTATTTCTGTGAGCTTAGAACATTATTTTTTCAAAAAGCTTAGGAGCAGTTGACAATAACGCAATACATCTGTTGTTTTCGATCGCACTCCTATCGCCATTCTTATAAATAGGTGTAAGATGGGTATGAGACCTCGTTTGTTGGGTATGAGACCTCGTTTGTCTCTACTCCACCATTCTAGACCGATACATCAAGTGTTGCTAACTTGACCTTGTTTGTCTTGGAGCGCGATACTTGAAGTGTTGCTAACTTGACCTTGTTTGTCTTGACAACGCGATACGTCAACTAACTAGACCTTGTTTGTCTTGAAAACGCCACGTTCCTATGCTGTTGGATAACATAATTTTTATATTATGTGCTTTTATTTATTATGTTATTAATTTTTAAAGTTTTTAATATGTAACTGAATTCATTTCTTTTTTATAATTTTAAATTGCTATAAAGCCTGTTAAGGCTTAGCAACTAAATAAATAAATAAATAAATAGATGAGATGACTTCCAAAAAGATGAAAAAACACCTGTTTGCAAAGACTTATTAAAAATAATATGTAATGGTGTAAGTAATTGAACCAGGCACTGAACGAGAATTGGTGGTATAATGTCCGGACAGGGAGACTTGTAGAGATCTAATTCATTTACAGAATTAATTATGTCCTCTTGTGTAATATTGACTCTGCAAACCAATGGGGATATGTTGGAATACATGAACGGGGTTCGAATTGGTGTTAAAGCTGGACGAAATACTTCTTTGAAGTGATCTGAATAGAGATTACAGATCACTTGCGGGTTGGAAGAAGAAACATTACCTTTAAACATGGTTGTAGGATATTCGGTCGATTTACGCTTGACGTTTACAAAGTCGAAGAATTTTTTTGGGTCATTAATAATTCTTTCACCAATCAAGTTGGTGTAAAATTTATATGCTTCTTCAGACTTTATTGAAAACTCTTTAGACAACTCTGCATATTTTGCCTTTACTTCATCACTTACAATGTCGGTGTTTTTAATGAGTTCGTAAAGACTATTTCTTGATTTCTGAGTTGCCTAAGATTTGGATCAAGCCACGGTTCAGGTAGTTTATTTCGTTTTTTTATTTTTGGAACACAAGTATCAAGTACTGAAAAGATACTCTGATAGAAAAACGAAACAGCATCATCCAAAACTAAGACTGATAGTTGGTCCCAGCTCAAATAATTCAGTTCATTTCTTATGTTATTATAATCATCATTAAGAAAATCATGCACTATAGAATTATTAAAAAATGGTCTATAAGTTATACGGGAAGAAAGTAATTGAACTGTAAATGCAGTGTGGTGAAGGGTATTTGAGAATAAATGCTCTGCTTCACAGGTTGGAGTGACGTTGACTTCGTCGTATGAGTTAGTAAGAATTAAATCTAACCATTCTGGTTAGGGTTGGGAGCTACTTGCTGACAATCGTTACTATAAAAGGTGCTAAGTAAATTAAAGTCCACTGAATTAGTAAGATTACTTGGAAGGAGGTGTTTGCTAATCTCATTGGTGATAAAAGAAATATTGGGATATTGAAAAAAAAATTTTTTCTTCTTTTTTTCAACGAAACTACGCATTATGGGTATCCATGCAAAACATTTAAAGATATAACTCTTTTTGGACTTGGGAAGAAGTATTACCCATTGTAAATTTTTTATTTTTATTACAATAATGGTATTCCCTTAACGCTTCTTAAAATGCTTAAACCTCTTATACTGCTTAACTTTAAGCATTTGGGAATTTTAAGCATATTTTGTATGGGACATTTTTTACAAGGTTTAAGCTACAATTTCTATGCGTAACTTATGTAAACATGTTTGCTTAAACTATCAACTGTCAAACTTGAAACGATTCTATTATATGCTCAATTAATAACTGCTGAAATGCAGATTGTTTTAAATATTTCATTAATTTTTTCTTTCCACTTTGCTTAGGCATCATGAATGTTTAAATTTTATATTGTTTAATTTATAACATCAGCTGTTATTGACATATGCGCGGAAAATTAAACAGAATGACAACGAGTGCATTCCCTTAACAATAGCTCTGAAGTTTACATATTTACGAAATGGGAAATTTAAATTTTTAAGGGAATACCATTAATAACGTTTTGGCGAAAAAACGGCAAACAGAATGAGGTTGTGATATAGAGTTTATGACAAGTTATGAAAGAAGGCAACAACAACAACAGGAATAAACTTTCTTTTGATATCCATATTGCCTTCGTAGGAGGAAAAACCACTAGCTCTTCAGACACATTTTATTTTTAGGCTTCTATAACTTCTAAGCCAATTAAGAGCGGCCTGAATTTTTTTCAGATTTGGGTCCAAATTTGGTACTAATTCATATAATCCGATCAAATGCCTTTTTAGAAAAAATTGTGTATAATAACTTTATTAAAATTCAGGAATCAGGTTCTACTACTTATTACAAACATTAAATATTTCAAAGTCTGCACCACTTGAAAAGTATTGAAACGGATGTTATAAACCAATGCTGTACATCGAAATGGATACCTAAAGAATCGAAAATCAAAGCAGACAACAGAAAGGTTAAATATAAATTTAACAAAATAAAGATGGAAATGAGTGACAGACGTCAATGCTTGAGGTGCGGGGAAGTTATGGACTAGTAAAGTTTCTGTGTACGGAAAGATGTGTTGAAATGATTGCGGAAGTATGGAGCATATATCAAGCAACGGGAGCAACGAATTATTTTGAACACAAAGCAAACAAAATGAAAGCAAGAACAAAAAACCAGCAGAAAGTGTAATCGGTAAATGAAACTTTACAAAGCAAATAAAGGTAAAAAATAATCTTTGTGTAAAAGTATGGCATGAGTATAGTAATTTATACATTTTGGATAGCTGAGGGCATGTAATGAATTCAATGCTTACCTTAGGGTCATTCGAGAGAGTGGCCTCTCTCTTTTTACTTTTTGTGTCTAATTTAACAAAGGAAAAATATTTAATATTTCACTAGAATTAATATGATTCCTTGAGTCACATACACATTATTTTGTTGTACTGAATGCAAATCAGTCTTGCAATATAAGTATATATAGTTTAAGTTGGAATACTGGGGAAAATTGTTTGAAACAGAGCATAATTATAACAAGTAATTAAATTAAGTGAATAACTTTTTCGATATGTATTTGTTGTTTTAATTTAAAAAAATCAACAAATCAGCATATTTATATATATATGTACACATATAGACCAAACGAGGTGGCAGCGCAGTCACACTTTCTGCATTTCATGTACATTTAATTCCATTTCAATTCTTTGAATTTTTCCATCACCATTTACATAGTATTTAAATCAAAATTTTACGCTGGTTGTTTAACTTGCTCGCGGCATTTATTACACATTCGATACACACTACTTTGCATTTCTTTTATTTAGCTTTTTTAAAGCATATTTATTGAATTGTTTCGCCAAATAATAAAAAAACTGCAAACACAGCAAAAGATTTAGTCGCAGAAGAGTTGGAGAAACACACATAAAATCGAAATAGGCAAAATGAACGAAAAACTTTTCGTGTTGTTTTGTCTTGACATTTCTTTTTATTTGTCAAAATGGCGGTGTTCCTTTCGTTCAATATCCAACCATGCGGAATATATAAAGTCTTTTTGAAGTGTTGCCATACGTGTTTTTTAAGCGTTCGATTTTTGTTGTATTAATGTAAAAAATTTTCCTAATCGATAATGCAAAATTTTAATAATATTTTGCTAATTTCATGTTTTTATTCAGGAAATAAAATTTTAAACGGAATAGTTGCAGTTTACGGCCCACGCGTAAATAGTTTTTTTCTTATTTTTATTAAACGTATTTAGGCCTCTTGAGTCCAAAAATCTAAAAATTAAATGTCGGTCACTAATGGTTTAGGACATAAAATTCGTGAAAACTATGAAAAATTACAATTTTAAGGTTGTTTTTAACACTCCGTATAAGGGCAAATAATTTTATCTGTTTAATTCTTTGGCCGCTGCTTAGGGATTACAACCCTCATCAAGTCCAACACTGGCTTCGCTGCCTACAGTATTTCTGGATAAAATTCTCGTTTATATAATAGGATTTCGTATATCATATAATTTTTTTTTAATTTTAGGCTACTTTTCATTTTTTATTTTGGGCTTTGTTCCGCATATTTCATAATTTGCACTGAATTTTGAAACTTTTGCGAATGTTATCTCCTAAGCCATTCGAGACCGACATTTTATTTTTGCACTTTTGGACTAAGTAGACTAAAATACGTTTAATAAAACCAAGAAAAAAATTATTTACGCATGGGCTGTAAACTGCACTTATGCCTTTTAAACAGACTTTTCTTGCTTTATCTGTGAAATATAATTTAAAAAACTTATTTCGAAGTTTATATTGAACTGAAATTGGCTCCTATATATTGCTTTAATTATGAATTACTTGGGCCTATTCTGCTAGATCTGTTATTCTGTTATGAATTTTCTGTTATGAATCATAAAAGATACCGACCATAAAAGATCTGTTGATTTGGTATTGTGCCTTACGATCTATTATGGTCCCCTGTTATCAATCTTTGAAATCAAAAATCTATTACAATTCCGTTACCTTCTGTTATGAATCAGCTGTTTGCTGTCAATAAATTGAAAAATAAATTAATGCATGTTGAAGAAGTTTCGCTTTTAACGTGTAAATTGCAAATATTTTTACAAAATTAGCATTCAAGAAGTGCCGTGTTTTAGCATTACTAGCATTGTTGATGCGATTAAATTGCTTGTTTGAAAACAATTGGGCCTATTCTGCGGAATCTTTTATGAAAAATTCTGTTATTCTATTATGATTTCCCAAACAAATTTTGGAGCTATCAAAAAATCTGTTACGAGACTAGAACTGATATTCTGCACGACAATCTTTTATGAAATCTTTTATAAATCATAGCAAATTTTTCGAACTGTTAACAAATCTTTTACAAAATCTTTTATTTGGTATTCTGCATGACAAAATCTGCTATGAAATCTGTTATGAAACACAACAGAATAACACATAAATTTTTCTGCCTTTTATCATAAAGAATTTCAATAAATTTAATATGTCAAGTTAAATCAGATTGTTTTGTGTTTCGTTATGTTTAATTTATGAAACAAAAACTTGGAAGACTAAAAAAATAACTTTAATCCGTGTAGTTTTTTTAAATTGCATATAAAATGTATTTTCTATTTTAGTACAAAATGTACAAAAAATGCAGCATAAAAATTATATTAATGTCAAGCTGCCTTATATCTAGAAATTAATTAATTGTACTTTCTGGAACTATAGATTTTGCTGCAGCTTCGGTTTTTAATAACGATCTCGGCGTCCACTACGAAAGATCCCTTTGGATTTATTCTACTGTACTATTGTGGAAGTCGTTTGGTAGGATGAGCTACTTTTATCGCCACCGTGCAGCATCTTTGATGTTTCCTTTGTATCCTTATCTAATGGCGTTTTCGTTTCTCGAAAAAATGTTGCATTTTTTCTGACCTCTTTCTGCCACCTTTGAGAATTCCAAATTTTTTCTTCTTTTGAGGTCAACATTTTCGAGAAAAGAACACGATTTAATTACAAAGGTCACTATATTTTTCTCAAGAGGTCATAATTTTCAAAAAGGGTAGAAAAAATTTTGCATTTTTCGAGAAACGAAAACGCCATAAATCAACGTTTAGATTATAATCAGATTGTATTGTCTGAATATTAGATCCTGCGCAACCAATAATTATACATACACAATCAAAACACACATCTAGTTGTTCGGTAGTCATAATTGGGTCCACCACCACCATTTCTTTGACCAGGCGATCGCGATCATCATGGTCGTCTCCCCGTTGTTCCTTACGTTTGAAACTTGCACGGGAACCTCTGTCCCTTTCACTACCACCTTCACCATAACTGCGTCCGTCACGGCTTTTATTTTAAACTTGAGCTTCTGCTATCATTGTAAACGGGCTCTGGGTCGCCCTCTTAGTGTTGTTTTAAAACAAGCAATTTAATCAAAACGGATATGCTAGTTTGTAATGCTAATGCACGACACTTCTTTAATGCAAATTTTACAAAAATATTTGCAATTCACACGTTAAAAGTGACAACTTCCACTTGCGTTGTTTCTTTAATTTATTGACAGCAATCAGCTGTTTCATAACCCATTGACGACATTTTGAAAATAAGCTTTTACTATCACGTATGGCCGCAGCGTAATTTTTAGCTTGTTTCGAAACATTTTCGAAGTTAATACATATTTTCAACTGTCATGCCATTACTATCACGTGTGTCTGCAGGGTAACAGAAGTTAGACCCCTTTTATATTGGTCAAGACTTGAAGTCAAGTTTCAGAGTTTGTTGGTAATTCGCCGCACATCGGAAGCGACGGAAGGGAAAAAGAAACTTGAAGCTGTACCGGCAATTTTTCGAGTTTTTCGTGTTCCTTTTGCTATTTTCGCTTTGTTGACAGTGCTTTTTATTTTATTTTTCGCATATCAATGTGAGTTTGCTAGACTTCGGTTGCATTAAAATTTTTTTGCATATAATATAATTTAATTTTGCATTAAATTTTTAAGCAAAAACGTTTTGTTAACTTCCATCGTAGTAAAAAAATAAAATTCAGTCGCAAATTTCTATGAACGATAATTCATTTGCTTGCTACCTATCTTGTTTTATTTTTAGAAAACAAGGAAAGAAGACAAGAACTTGAATTCAAGTCTTGACCAATGTGAAAGCTTTCGTCAAGTTCAAAAGAGAACAACAAAAAAACTTGACTTCAAGTCTTGATCAATGTAAAAGGGGTCTTTACGGAATTGTAATAGATTTTTGTTTTCGAAGATTGATAACAGGATACCATAACCCTGCAGACACACGAGATAGTAATGGCATGACAGTTGAAAATATGTATTAACTTCGAAAATGTTTCGAAACAAGCTAAAAATTACGCTGCGGCCATACGTGATAGTAAAAGCTTATTTTCAAAATGTCGTCAAAGGCAACAGTTACAGCAAAAATAGAAGTTCTGTATGAATTACTAAATGGCCCTATTTCTGTAATGAATTTGAGAATATTCTTAGGTTCAAGGGATGAAACCTGCTCTAGACTCAGCTCATAGTTTCCCAGTGCTAGTTTACGTCTGCGAGCCACGGCGTCGCAGTTTGTAAGTAGGTGTATTGGAGTCTCCTCTGCTTCTTCACAGAAACGGCAATTACTATCGGTCTCTATGCCCAATTTCATCAGGTGGTATTTGATTTTACAGTGTCCTGTAAGGAACCCCGTTAGAATCCTAAGATTCGGTTTGCCTAAGCTTATGCACAATTTTGCTCTCCGAGTGTGAAAATCTCTGAGGAGCAATTTGGATTGTCTTAGCTTTGGGAGGCTTTTCCAAAGGTTTGAACGTTTATGCCTCTCCTCCCTTCTTAGTTCTTCTTTTATAGAATGTGTGCCCAATCCGCAGAATGGTTCTGGTCCTATAAATTTTGTTACGGCTTCTTCGTTACCCTGTATTCCTTTGTGTCCTGGGACCCAAAGTACAGTATCAGTGTTATTCTTGCCTAGTTCGTTGAGTTTTGTTAGGCATTCCCATGTTATTCTCGATGATATCTCACAGGAAACTAATGCTTTGATTGCTGCTTGGCTGTCTGACATCACAACTATATCCTGACCTTTGTATTTAAGGTCCAGATTGAATTGTGCACAAAGCTGTATTGCTAGAATTTCCGCTTGGAAGATACTGGGTGTTGTCCCCATACCTATATACGCCTATACCTTCCAATGTCTTGGACCCATCTGTATACCATGCTATTTAGACTATGCTAAATAGACCAAAAAATTAAATTTTTATGAGGCCACTTTTTCTAACTTTAGACCCCTATAACTTCGGAACAACTTGAAAGCGGCCGTTAATATTTTCACCATTACCCTTTTTAGCTTTATATACACATTTTAAAAAAATTAATAAAAAATACCATTTTTGCTAAAGGTAAATGTTTACTACATGTTCCCGTAATATTAAACTGTGTACTCATTGAGATCTTTCATTTGACCTACATTTAATTTCTGTTGATTAAACGACCATTTTGCCATTACACTTTGGAACTTCAACATTTCGTCGTACTTGCTGTAAGCCGCTGTCGAGGAAATGATAAATAAGAAGAGGGGTGGCATCATTGTTACGAGTTGTCAATAAATTTTCGGAAAATCAACAACAAAACAAACTAAAACATGCCGAAAGAAACAACAAAGCAGCCGAAAATATATACAATTGTAATATTAAATTGAAAAATAATTTAAGAATGTAGAAAATGCTAGCCTCGTAATAAATAAGTTTAACTTAATACTTAATAAGTATACACGCTGATAGTAAGATTTAAGTCAGCAGAATGCCGAAAGCAAAGTTTTGGAAACACTATTGAAGGAGGTCGCCGCCTTGCGACTCTGGTAATTTTCAACTGGTCAACATTTACTTTATTTACAAAAAAGATGATACCCTGGGTACGTGAGAAATTTGCGGAACGCCGTGCCAAGTGGTTGGCGGCACGAAATAAGCGAGTGGCGGATGAATCCAAAGATACTGCTATGGAAGCGACTTCAACAGTAACTGCTTCTGCTAGTGCAGTGCGCACAGAAACATTAACAGACCACGAAATCAGTGGATCCAGTTTGCACGCCCGTCTACAAATACCACCCGCATCGTCAAATGAGTGCAGACCAAGGAGTTGTGTTCCGCCAGCTACAAGATCTATAGCAAATTCTACTACTACTACCCCTGCTACCAAAAGTAAAACAACGAAAATGTGAGTAGTCGACATTGAATTTAAGTTTATTTTGTAGAGAAGAAAATCAAAATTTCCCGTGTTAAATAAACCCAACCAAAAAAATGCAAAAACTACGAAATTTATTTGCAAAGTATGTTCCGAAATACTAGTATTAATAAATCATGAAATTATGCATTTTATTTTTAAAAAAATATTGCAGAAAAAGTTCACGGCGCGGCCAGCAATCAAATGTGACCACCAACTCTTCGGATGATACCGTACTGGGACGTACCAAGGGAAATATAAGAATACGCATTATTTGTCCCAGCGCTCGTGTGCTACTCTTCCAGACTGACATCAATAAAAGAATTGTTGAATTGAAAAACGAAATCTTACTCGAGCTCGCAGACGATCCCGCCTCCATGCCCCATTTTGCTACTGATGTGCGTCAACTTAGTCCGCGCTATCGACTGCTTAAAGCTGACAATAATGGCTTTGAACTGAATGAAAGCTTTTCACTGGCACAGTACCATATCACGAATAATGATACAATGGTTCTTGTGGCACGACGCAACAATCTAAACCAAGTGTCGCTGCAGGAGCGTGAAATAGCACCTCCACGATATCAGGATATCGACCAGGCGACACGAAATATACCATTAAGCGTTGACGACATGCCTATGGTGGACATCAATGAAATTTTTCAGCAATCTAATGTTTGTTGCACATAAATTTAAAGCTATATCACTCTCTTATCGCTAAATATGTATTCATTTTCAGCTTCAATTTGATGTTCGCAAAGTGTTAATCTCGCTTGCCCAAGCCTCTGCGGCTATTATTGGCGCTGGTCCATATGCGAATCGGTTAATTGATATGTTAAAACAGAAATTAATCAATAAGCGCAACTATCAAAATGACACGCTGCAGTGCCTTGTCGATATGGGTTTTAAAAAGGACAAAGCTGAATATGCTCTAAAAATACATCAGTGAGTTTAAACTTTATCCAAATTAAGAATTAACAAATTTTGGGCCAAATTGTTCAAATTCGAATGGTTATCTCCGCCGTAAACTGTAGAAATTTTATTGCTTTACCAGCTGGTGAGAGATATGCATACAGAACTGAACAATATGGCACTCAATGTACAAAATTTTAACCAACAATATAAACTCTCTTACCTTCACAGTAATGTGTATTCATCAGCTCTGGAGTGGCTGATACTTAATCAGAGCGATGAAATTCCACTGCAAGAAGAAACAGCATTGGGTATGCAAAAGAGTCGATCGATTATATCGCCGTCAGGCATTTTAACAAATGATGTAAGTATAAGAATTGAAATCATTCCCAAGAGAAGACATTTTACCTTCAATAATTTTTCCGGGCTGGGTACGGAATATCCAGGACAAAATCTCCAAATCAAAATCTCCAAGTCAAAGCCAAAATCTCCAAGGTTTAAAATCCAAAATATCAAAAAATTAATCGCCAAACTCAAAATGACCAGGGAAAAAATCTCCAAAAATCTCCAAATTACCCCAAGCCATTAAGAACAATTAAGATAAATAAGCTTAAAATAACAACTTTCCGTACAAGGGCAAATATTTTATTCTTAAAAAAACACCATTTTGTATCCCAAATACAGTTAAAATGCTGTAAAAGGAGAGCAGACTTGGATATTTCGTACCCCACCCCAAAAATTAAATTTAAAAAGAAATAAGAATAAAAAATTTGGAGATTTTGGCTTTGATATTATGATTTTAGAGATTTTGTCTTTGGATAAATTACAATTTGATATTTTGACTTTGTATATTTTGTACCTTGGAGATTTTGTCGCTTGAGATTTCTTACCGCTCCCAATTTTTCCCCCTCTTGATCTATGTAAAAAATAAGAGAAGCCTAATTTCTGATTGAATTTGATGTCAAATTTTTAATTTGAAGGAATTTCGATTCTTCAGGGCAAACGGGATTATGTTAAAAGTATACAAAAGTTGATTGAAGATTATTTTAGGTTTTTAGTAAAAGAAAAATATATACAAAAGATGTGATTTTATGATATAAGCTAAGTTTATTCAAGCTGTAATCCGATTTGATTTAATCAAACTCCTTGAACAATTTTTCCCTGCTATAACCTAATGGCACCCTGAACTCGATAGACAGCTGTGAAAAGTATTTAAAACAAAAAATATGAAGGAATCTTTGCCTAATACTAAAAAGGCAATGAGTTTCATTATAATGGATTGTCTAATGGGTATATATATTTAGACAATACTGAATAAAAAACACAATGAGTATAAGCGTTTTTTGGTGCTAAAAAAATGCAAACATTTCTGAATCGTACACAGCTTAAACCGTTATTTTGGTATTGAACAAGGATCGATAAGTAGCATCGTTTTCCAAATTGAGCTCCTTTTTGCTTCATCTACTATTCTCGTTACAAGTCACTTTTACTTCTTCGACTACTTCTTAGTGACATTGAGAAAATTAAATTCTCAAGTCAGTTTCAAGTACCTTCTATCTCACTGCGTTTTTACATACATTTGCTATGAAGTTCCTATAAAAAAAGCAAAAGCTGAAATCGGACTTAAAAATGATCATTGTCAAGGAGGTTGAGCTCTTACGTGATCTGATTAAAGCAGATCTGTAAAATCGGCATTCATATTCAGAATTTTAAGAACAACTGAATAACTACATAAGAATGAATTCAATGAATGCAAAATTGATTTATAAATAAAATTTTTAATTCACATTAATTATAAAAAAAAAATTATTAATTATTCATTTCAATTATTCATTTTCGTTATTCAGAATAATAAATCAATTTTTTATTCATTGGAATGCTATTCACAAAGAATGCAATTCACAAAGAATTTCAGAATTTTCAATTATTCTTTTTTTATTCATTATTTATTTTTTATTCATTATTCTTTTGTTATTCATTATTCCTTTTTTATTCATTATTCATTTGTTATTCATTATTATTTTTTATTCATTATTAATTTCTTATTCATTATACATTTTTGAAGCGAAGCTGTTTTAGTCATTATTCATTATTTATTTTTTATTCATTATACATTTTTGAAGCGAAGCTTTTTTAAAATTATTATTTTTTTATTCATTATTCATTTGTAAGTGTACTCCGAATAGTGTAATAAGGTGTACTCTTTTCATTTACGCTAATGATATTCAACTGGTGTTTAATAGTTAGCCTCAATTTCTTGATTCCCTTGAAGCCGTTGTCAATTACTCTCTAATATTTCCTCATGGATGACTAAAACTATTATTTATATATTAGTATTTATATATTATTATTTATATTGTTTATTACTAAAATTAAAGCTTTGCTTTTCAAACCGTCGCGTCTAGTCTCTGCTGATCTCTCAATCTCATTAGACAACGTGTCCATTGACTTTGTTAGTGAAATGAAATGTTTAGGTGTTATTATTGATAATAACTTAACTTTTGAAACTCATATAAATACGTTGATATCTTCTGTTAATCTCACTTTAAGAAAGTTGTATAGCCTTAACCTGCATTTACCTTTACGGATCAAGCTGTGGTTAGCTCATGCTCTCCTTATGTCTAGAATTGCCTATGGCTTAGAGGTTTTCTCTGTCACTTTCTCTTACATTATGCGCAAAGTAAAATTACTACTCAATAGAGTAGTACGGTTTTTATATAATATTCGAAGGAGAGATCATATTTCTAGCTTTGTAATCCGATTTTTAAATTGCTCCTTTTCTGACTTTGTCCTCATTAGAATGATGGTTATGTTCTATAAAATCTCAAATGCAGAACCCCTGAGTACATCGCTAACTCCTTCATTTTCTCCCGCTCCTCTCGATACCCTCAGATTGTTTACCCGAAAATCTCCTCGTCGCAATTAAAAAGATCATTTATAATCAGAACAGCCAGAGTTTCTCTACTACCGGGAACGTCTTTAAAAGAAATCTTATTTGTCATTTGAGTAATTAATTGTGGTTTTGTCACCTTATCCTGACATTTGTTGCTGTCGGATCCTAATCGCCGTTATTATTGAGTTTCGTTTAGGGAAAGCTGGTTCTAATCTATACTTAAGTTTTATTATGAATTTTCATTTTAATTTAATTTAAATATTATTGAATTTCTACTGTTTTATTGGTTTGCTTTTTTATTTAATCTATTATTCTTTATATAATTGAAGCGTACTCGCGAATAACGTTGTAAACGATAAAAATTGTAATTGTTTACTTTTAATACATTTTACAAGCACTTTTATTCATTTTTAGTCATTTTTTTTTTTGGGTATGCGATAAAAATGCCCCAAACTGCTCAACTGCTTACTCAGTTCTGTTTGTATATAATATAAGAGAGTGATTCTAACAGGTATTCGCATAAAAAAAAACACTAAAAAAATGTCGTTTACAACGTTATTCTCGATTATGCTTCAATTATTATTAATATTCTCTAATGCTCACACTATACTATATATATATATATATATATTTATTTATACTCTAATTTCATTTAATTTATAATCTGAAGCCAATTAAGGCCAAAATTGATTATATAGACTCACAGCGAGTAAAAAACTAATATTTTACATTTAATTTTACATAAGTTATTTACATTAAACTAATTCTTTATTTTTAATTTTCAAACATTTAATTTTTAATCTTATTTTAAATATCTTAAACTTACTACCATCCCAATTTGCAAAACATTCCCAAATTATAATACCATTTTAAATACAAAAGGAAATGAACTTGAAGGCCTAATTTCAGCGACTTAAAAAAGAAAAACATTATTAATTAGATCCCAGACTAGAAGGTATATAATGGAGGTAATTCTTTTTAAAAACAGCTAAAGAGTGACGGAATACTTTAAGTTCATTAGGTAGATTGTTCCATATCCTCGCAGTTTTAATAACAAATGATCGCTCAAGAGTAAAGTTATGAATTCTAGGTATAACAACAATAGAATTTCTCCTAGACTTACACATATTGAATAGCCCAGAAATATTATTAGGAGCAGCACATCTCATATTTCTGTAGAACAGAGATATTAACCTTAATTTTGTGTAATCATAGAAAGTATAATTAATAAATTTCACAGTAAATTATGTTACATGGTCACGTATGTGAAGATTACAGACGTATCTTATGACTCTATTAAATGTAAGACGTAAATTATTAAGATTGGATAAAGTGGTACCAGAGTATAATTCCAGTCCATAAACAATATGAGACATTAATAGAGCATGAGCAGTTTTATATTTAATTGAAGGAGGCAAGTATATGCCCAAAATATATAACTTTCTCAAAGTGTAATTAATCCTCGAGCTAACAAAATTAATATGAGGCTTAAAAGAAATATCAGAATCAACTATAATAGCCTAGACACTTCATTCTATCTACATTCTCGATTAGATTACCATCAAAAGAAGAACGTAAGGATTGGGCACCTCTACAGGCATTATTAAAAATTATTAGTTTAGATTTGCTACTATTTATATGAAGCCTATTCATAACCATCTAGTTTTTTATTCTATTATTCGAGTAATCAATGGCAGCTTGGAGAGAATCAATAAAATCAAAAGTTGATGAGTAAAGTATATATATATATCATCTGCAAACATGTAAACATTCGAGCAGTCTATTTCTAAGTAATCAACAAAGTCGTTAACATACATCAAAAATGTTTTTAAATTGGGCTTTGGCCGTAAGCCCAACTTAAAAACAGTAACATACAACAGAAAGGCCGAATAACAACAACATACATCAAAAATAGTAAAGGACCGAGTACTGAACCCTGCGTGACCTCACTGTAACATCCAAGAACATTAGAAGATCTCTCACCATTTGAAACAAACTGTTTGCGACCATTTAAAAAAGAAGCGACCATTTTACATCCACTACTAGCAAAATTGAACTTATCTTTGAGCTTGGTTCTCAAAATGTTATGATCCACAAAGTCAAAAGCTTTAGAAAGATCTAGGAAAAGTATAACATTCACCTTGCTCAAGTTAATATTATTACGCATCTTCTCAGTTGATTTAGCAATAGCATTTTTTTATGTAACATGTGCGATAATAAATTGGGATTTTGAAATTTCTTACAAAAGTAAATTGTGAAAAATTCCCGTTATTTTGACATCAAAACTATGACGATATCTCGAAAACTGTAGCTTTTCTCAGTACAGCGTATTTTTGTATGAAAAGTCATTGGTTGAGAAAAATAACGGTAGACGAAAGCTTTTTTGGGCAATATTTTTCACGGATAGTATTTTAAAGAATTTCCCGTTATTATGACATCCAAATTATTGTGATATCTAAAATCTGTAGATTTTCTCAGTACAAAGTATTTTTTTATGAAAAGTCGTTGGTTAGCAATGAGCGGCAAACAGAATATAGAAATAGATTCGTTTTTTTAACCCTTTTCTACGCTCATCTGAGAACGAAAGCAATTTCATATCACAGTGTAGGTCGAAGGTCGCAGTGAAAAGGGTCGAATTTCGACCACTGGCGATTTCTAGTATATATAAAAATCTAATGGTGTCCGTATGTTACTCCATCACTTCTGAACCGTTCCAATGGTGTTCTTAAAATTTTTATGGTGTGTTCGGCCAGTCATGGTACGGGATTTAAACTTGCTTGTAGAACATAGGATGAGTGGTTCTCGAGATATTGCAAAAATAGTGATCCCCTTTCGTCCATACGATTTTCTCATATAAAAATGGACCGTGGTTTGTGCGAATGCGTAAAACTTGATAACGACTGAACCAAACCGTCTTAAATATAGCATTTTTATTTATTTGTAGGCGGTAAAAGGGGGTGTGGTCATAAATATTTACTATATCGAATAGCTTTGGAGTTATAGGTCGCACAGCCTCGAATAAGATCAAACTTTTATCAAGCTAAGTCTAATAGTTGTGAGCTCTGGAAAAGTCATTGAATACTTTTTACCATATCAAATATGAACGAATTATAAAAACTATCTACCTTTTAAATCCCGTAGGGTGTTATCGAAAACACAGAAGCTTTACTGGAAATTGTTCGAATTTATAGCCATCGTGATATACCGCCTCCGCCAGAAACTGTTGCGACACTTGTGGAGATGGGTTTCGCCGAACAGGATGTTTTAACTGCCTTAAAGAAAACATGCAATAATAAAGCCGCTGCCTGTGAGTGGCTCTGTGGTAATCGCAGTGGCAGTCTTATTGAGTTACGTGATGGTCTTGCACAGGATTCGCCTATACTTAAGTCGATATTGGAGTTGCCACAAGTGCAAATGAGTTTAAGTAATCCAAAAATTTTACTAGGTAAGTGCCAAATTTAATGAAGATTCCAATTATCTTTTACTTATGTCAAAACTTTTTTCAATTGCAGCCTTTCTGTCTATACTCGAAAATGAGCAATCCATACGTGTCTGGGGTGGCGATAGCGACACCACGTCCGTCATCACACATATCTTGCAGAAATACCACGAAGAAAAACATGTTATGGGCATCAATCAGTTCTACACCAATCGATAGTACAGAAGTTTTGCTCTTGCTGCACCAAGTTTTAGTCGTAAACTACGTTGTAAAATTTTATAACATGAACGATTTTAAATTATGTATATTATTAGAAATAAGTTAAACATAAAATCCAAACCGTTTTAAATCTAGCACAGAATCGCAAGCATCATTATCATCTCATCAGCAATTTTTAATTACATACACACACGGTAGTACAAATTTTTGAGCATATTTTTAAATTACATACATACATATATTTCCAAATATTGAATAGGCATTATTTTGAAAAAAAATAAACTCAAGTGTATTTAAATAACTGCTTTTTGACATTTTTTATTGCAGTACTTCAATTGATTGCTAGTATTGTTTGCTAAATTCACTTAGAAATTTGCTGAATACTTATTAAAAATATTGAAAACTAGCATCTTAGTAATAATATGAAAAATATCTATTTGCTTATGTTATCTATTACAAAGTAAAAGTGCAATTGTAAAATAAAACGTAAAATATTCTAACTTATAAATGCAATTTTAGACATTAGAAGCTTAAAGTTGTAAATGTAAAATTAAAATTAAAAGTGTAGGATTTTTTTATTGTACTACAACAATAAATTTAAGCAATGAATTGTAAAGCAATCAGATAACTTAAGTTGAGCCTTAAGATCCATTAGTTGGCGCTTATAAGTGTTGCTTTAAAATAGTTTTCTTAAACACAACTTATTAAGTTATTAACAATGCACATTGATGCAGCTTTTAAAAATGATTATTTATTTAAAAACACGCATAATTTTCTTAAATTTTATGAATCTACAGTATTGCTTTATACACGTAATATGTTGGTTGTATTAGCAGCACTTTACATACTTTTTTGTGGTATTTTTCATAGAAATAGTTGTACAGCGTTTAGTTAAGTTATTGATTGTAATAAAATTTATTTTTTATAAGTTTAGTTTACTCAAAGCCAAATATTCAATACAAACCATATAATTTGCAAATTATTGTATTTTATTTCAAATTGCATTTTCAAAGACATTCACAAAGCCATTGAAGCCGTAAAGCCAAGCAAATTTGTTGGCTTTTACATGGCAGTTTTTTACTTTCTGATATTTGCCATTGTCTGCAGAGAGGTGGCGACCGAACAGAAATATTAACCTTTAACTGTTGCGGTGGTGGTAAATTTTACCCCCACTTTACATATTTTTGTCGTATTTAAAAGAAGGCTAAGGAAAAGGTAACAGTTTTGTTAAATTTAGCAAAAAAAAAACAAATTAAAATTTATATTAATTTTAAATAAAAATATTAAAACTTGTTTTTAAACTAGAACTAATTTTAAAAAACCTCTTTTTATTAGAATTTTTTAGAAAAATTAAAATGGGGTAAAATTTACCACGTCACAGACTATGTAAAAAAAAATAACCTCCAATGTTAAAGGTTAATTCAATTAAAAAACATTCTGCCTGAGCTGGGGTTTAAACCGCGCTTATTTAGCTTACGGGCCACCACCAATAGCCAATATGCAGCATCTAAAACCAGATTCTAAAATCGGATTAAAAGAGTCAATAAAAGTAAAAATATCCTGGAAGTACAATTTGTTGCCTTAATTTTTCAAATAAAACACATTCTTGTCGTATTGTTTCGAAGTAATTTTATTTTTGTCTGTTCGTAAAAAATTAATAACAAATTTTCGTTTTCTTTAAAGATTATTTCTTAATTAAAGTTATTCAACAATTTACAATATACAATTTTAAAATTATTAATTACATTTTTAACTAAATAACTTGTTACAAAACGGAAGCAAAAAACAGCCAAATACAATAAAAAAACGCAATTATAAATCTAAGCATAAAAGTCTCATTTACGATCCAATCAAAAAATAAATTCAATATCTTCTGCCAACGCTATCTAAAACAAAGGAAAAACATTTTATTCATAAACCAATAAATAGAAGCAATGATTGTTAGTTTTTGTCATACAGATGTGTTGAAATGAATAAATTATTTGTACATTTTGAGGAGTTGTTGTTAGGCAGTTAGTGTAACTTGTTAGTATAATTTAATTTGATACTTTTATAAATGCGTATAAGAAATTTATTCTTGGTTTTATATTTGCTCATCAAGAACATGCAAGCCATTTAAAAATCATTTAAAAATTCTTTTAATGTCTTAAGCGTTTTTTTACAGAATAGAATTTCGAACTCCAAAAACAGCTATAGTTGTAACTTTACCTATTGAACGTTGACCTCAATGGACAAAAAAATAATTTTACTTCTGGATCAAAGCCAACGATCTTCATTATCCATTCGTGAATTATTTGTCAGTTAAAGAAGCATTAAGTGTATGATAAAATTTAGGTCCATAAAATGGGTTGGGGTCGTTTTGCAGAATTTCAAAATATTAAAAAAAAATCTTGAAAAAATTAAAAAAAAAATCTTGAACAAAAAATCTGAAAAAAATTCTTGAAACTCAAAATCTTGAAAAACGTATGCATATAATGTATTCTATGCGTAATGTATTCTATGAATGACGACATAAGAAAGCAATCAATGAATGCAAAATTGATTTATAAACAAAATTTTTAATTCACATTCACTTTAAAAAATTATTATTATTAATTTCAATTATTCATTTTCGTTATTCAGAATAATGAATCAATTTTTTATTCATTTGAATGCTATTCACAAAGAATGCAATTCACAAATAATTTCGGAATTTTATTCATTATTTATTTGTTATTCATTATTAATTTTTTTTTCATTATTAATTTGATATTCATTATTAATTTTTTATTCATTATTCACTTGTTATTCATTATTCATTTTTTATTCATTATTCATTTTTTATTCATTATTCACTTTTTATTTATTATTCACTTGTTTATTCATTATTAATTTTGTATTCATTATTAATTTTTTATTACTTTTTATCTATATTTTAGACTAAAATTAATAAAAAATGAATAATGAATAACAAATAAATAATGAATAAAAAGTTAATAATGAATACCAAGTAAATAATGAATAAAAAATTAATAATGGATAAAAAATTAATAATGAATAAAAAATTAATAATGAATAACAAATAAATAATGTATAAAAAATGAATAATGAATAACAAATTAATAACAAATAAATAATGAATAAAAAATTAATAATGAAAAAAAATGAATAATGAATAACAAATGAAAAATTAATAAAAAATTAATAATGAATAACAAATGAATAATGATAGCAAATTAATAATGAATAAAAATCAATAACGAATAAAAAAAGAATAGTGAATAAAAAAATTTTGACTTTGACTAAACTTAAAAAACAATAATGAAAATATTTAAAATAATTGTGAATTGCTTTCTTTGTGAATAGCAGCAATTGAATAAATAAATTGATTTATTATTCTGAATAACCAAAATGAGCAATTGAAATGAATAATTAATAATTTTTTTAAAATTAATGTGAATTACAAATTTTATTTATAAATCAATTTTGCATTCATTGAATGCGTTCTTATTTCGTTACTCACTGATTCACTTTTTTTGTGAATAAAATCAAATTAAATTCATTCTTTTATAGCTCTGATATTGAAAAAATGTTTAAAAATGTCATAATTCGAAAAATGTTAAATTCCAAAAAAAATTTCAAAATTTTGAATAAGAGCAAAATTTCGAAAAGTGTAAAATATTGAAAAAAATTGACAAATTTTAAAATAATGTGAATTTTTGAGACAGTGTTATATTTTGAAAAGTGTAAAATTTTAAAAAGTCACATTTCGAATAAGTGTCAAATTTAACAAATAAAGGAATTATTCTATTTTAGGATCCACACTTCAATTTTTTTTTAATATTTTTATTATATGTATATGGACCTTCTTAACTCAAATATGCAAAAAAGCATGCTCGCAAGTAGTTTAGGATGTTTGTCAAAATTTGACATTGTTGTTTTCGAAATTTGACAGCTTTTCCATTTTTTTTCTCGAAGTCTTACACTTTATTTAAAATAACAAATCTTTTTTAAAATTTCAAGATCTATGCATATTTTTTGTTTTCTAGATTTTTTTTTTAAGACTTTTGTTTCAAGATTTTATTTTTTCAAGATTTTTTTCAAGATTATTTTTTTCAAGATTTTGGGTTGTTTCAAGATTTTGACATTCAAGCAATCATCCAGAAAAAACACGCTCGCAAATAGTTTAGGAGTTGAAATTCGTGAAAAATTATCATATTTTTGCCAAAATTTGACAGTTGTTTTCGAAATTTGACACATTTGTCGTTTTTTTTTTCTCGAAATTACCCACTTTATTCGAAATAACCTTTTCTAAAATTTCAAAATTTTTTTTCAAGACAAGCATATTTTTTGTTTTATAAATTTTTTTTTTAAGATGTTTGTTTCAACATTTTTTTTAAAAAATTTTCTTTTAAGATTATTTTTTCTAGATTTTGGTTGTTGCAAGATTTTGACATTCAAGCAATCGGCCCAATCCCAAAAAAACACGCTCGCAAGTAGTTTAGGAGATGAAATTCGTGAAAAATTATCATACTTTTGCCAAAATTTGACGTTGTTTTCGAAATTTGACACATTTTTGGTTTTTTTCTCTGAATTTTCACTTTATTCGAAATAACCTTTTTAAAATTTTTTTCAAGATTTATGCATATTTTTTTCTAGATTTTTTTAAGATTTTATTTTTTCAAGATTTTTTAGACTTTTTTTTAAGATTATTTTTTTCAAGATTTTGGTTGTTGCAAGATTTGGTTGTTGCAAGATTTTTTTGGTTGTTGCAAGCAATCGGCTCGATCCCGAACAAAAAACACGCGCACGCGAATTAAAGAATACATTCTATGCGTAGGTTTTTCAAGATTTCTTAATTGAAAATTTGACACTATTTCGAAAAACGTGCATTTCGAAAGAAGTATCAAATTTTTCGAAAAATGCCAAATTTCGAAAATAATCAAAATAATAAATAATTGTCAAGTCACAGAAATTGTCAAATTTTAAAATAAATGTCAAACTTTCTAATTATTTCAAAAAGTTTCAAATATCAAAAAGTGTCAAATATCGAAAAAAGTGTAAAATTTGGAATAAGTGCCAAAATTCGAAAAAATTGTCAAATTTTTGATAAGTGTCAAATTTCAAAATGTAAAAGTTTTGCAAAAAATGTCATATATAATTTTGAATAAGCGCCAAATTTCGAAAAATTAATAATTTTGCCAAAATTTGACATTTTTGTTTTCGAAATTAGACACTTTTCCATTTGTTGTCGAAATTATACATTTTATTCGAAAGAACTACATTTCTTAAAATTTGAAGATTTTTTTAAGGTTTATGCATATTTTGTGTTTTGTAGATTTTTTTTTCAAGATTTCGTTTTCAAGATTTTGTTTTTTTCAAAATTATTATTTTCAAGATTTTTGTTGTTTCAAGATTTTGACCTTCAAGCATTCGGACCGCTCCCATTTTTCGTTTTTTTCTCAAAATTTTCCACTTTATTCGAAATAACCCTTTTTAAAATTTAAAAATTTTTTTCAAGAGTTATGCATATTTTTTGTTTTCTAGATTTTATTTTTAAGATGTTTGTTTCAAGATTTTATTTTTTCAAGATTTTTTTAAAAAAATTTTTTTAAGATTAATTTATTCTAGATTTTGGTTGTTTCAAGATTTTGACATTCAAGCAATCAAGTAGTTTAGGTGATCAAATTCGTGAAAATTATCATACTTTTGCCAAAAATTTTACGTTATTTTCAAAATTTGACGCATTTTTGGTTTTTTCCTCGAAATTTTCCACTTTATTCGAAATAACTTTTTTTAAAATTTAAATTTTTTTTTTCAAGACTTATGCATGTTTTGTTTTCTCAATTTTTTTCAAGATGTTTGTTTCAAGATTTTTTTTTTTAAGATTAGTTTTTTTTTAGATTTTGGTTGTTTCAAGATTTTGACATTCAAGCAATCGGCACAATCCAAAAAAACACGCTCGCAAGTAGTTTAGGAGATGAAATTCGTGAAAAATTATCATACTTTTGCCAAAATTTGACGTTGTTTTCGAAATTTGACACATTTTTGGTTTTTCCACTTTATTCGAAATAAACTCTTTTAAAATTTAAAAAATTTTTCAAGATTTATGCATGTTTTGTTTTCTAGATTTTTTTTTCAAGATTTTGACATTCTTGACCGATCCGCCATAAAATACAATTCAGTTTATCCATTTGCTATAGGTATCTGCAAAAAGCTACTCATGAGGATCTAACTAAAATTTACGGCATCAAATCGTTTAACGCAGTCGCCATCGGGGTTGCCATAGCCTACAATTTTTTTAAAATTCTTAAAAAAATTAACCTAATATGATCCATCCAAAATAATTTTTTTTTAACAAGTTTTAACGTAGGCAATGAACATAAAAAATTTAATATTTATATATAAATATTATGTCCGGTTAAGCACTAATCAGAACTTTAACCAGCAGTTAGCAAAAAAGCTCTTTCTCAATGTTCGGTTAAGGCTTAACTGTCAGTTAAATGCTGATTAAGTTAACAACAAGTTGTGGTTTCGGTTAGCTGCTAATCGAAAGAACAGCTGACAAGATTACAAAATTACAAAAAAACCGACGGTTGCTTAACCAGCACTTGGTGAAATCAAAATTATTTTTTTTAACTATTATATGGCTAGCTAACTCCTGGTTAAGAGTTTGACTAACCGGACATTGAGAAAGTGGCCCTAAATGTGAGTTTTAAAGTGTACAATTTTTTCGACTGAACTCGCCGAGTGAAAAGCAGTAAGTTTTTTGACAGCCACTCTGTGTACACTTTAAAACTCAGTTACAGAATAGGGCCCTGTTTATAGCCGCAAGCAGGCAACACCGAGAAAGTTCCATCCATAATGTAATGCCTTCTTTTTAATTGCGTGGACGTGCGAATTATTTCCCAGGCAGCTGGTGAAATGAAAACGGTGTATGAAAAGTTATTTTCCTTTATAGTGTCACGATAAAATTGTTCTCCCCATCATACTTAGATTTGCCAAAAATTTTCAACACTGACACCACGGCCGTAGCCAGGAACGATTACTAGGGAGAGTTGAGCAAGTTTTTGGGGCAGCTGACTTTTTTTAAAAAAAAAAAATAAAATAAATGTTGAACTACCCAGTGGCGAACGGATTCATCCGTCTTCGAAGACGTCTTTCAAGACAGCACTCAGTCTTCGAGGACAGATCGCTCCAATCCTTTAGCTGTGCTCGAAGACCATTTCAAACAAATTAGTCAAACGACTTGCACGACTATATTCCGCCAAGTCTTCGACGACGGATGGGAAATCGTTAATAGATCTTTGGTAAACGCTGGATCGAATCTATTCTCGAAATTGCACAAACTGATGACTCGTTAACAGATGTGCTGCCGCCGATTATTTACATCACCTCGAAGAAAATAATTCAAGTATATTTTTTTCATGCGATTCAAGTTTCCGTTTTACGTTGCACAGTGTGCTTTTTAATTTTAGGATGACATTTAGGGTTTTGTTTTGTTAAATTTTATAAAAAAATAGTTTTATTCATCAGGTTATAACACATGTATTATGAATGTGGTATTAAAAACTTGATATATTGTATGGTTTCTTTTTATAAAATTCGTCAAAGTTGAAACTTTTTTAACAAAAATAAACTCAATAAAATACAAAAAATAAAGTCAAGTTTAAACAATAATAACTTGGAGCACAAAGTATATTTCAAGGTTTTGTTTTTTGGACTTTTTTATGTCTTAATCGCCATTGATTTTAATATCAAATAAAAAAAAATGTTAATAAATAAAAACAGAAAAATCGTAGATATATAATTGTAAATTTTTCAAGGAATGAAAATTTAAGTAAAATTTAGTAATAGGACGAAAACCACGCCCAACTCCCATACAAATTAACTTTGCCAAAACATTAAAATCTCTTTAACCTCTATAGCGAATTTTGAAGGACCAGAAAATCAGTTCGTTATATAAACTCCAAGACATAAAATTCGGAGTGAGGGAAAAAGACACTGAGCAGAGAAATTATTACAAACTGCCAACCCTTCCATGTCGAAAGTGCAAAAAAATATTTAAAGTGCAAAACCAAATTAAGATAAAAGCCATCTTTATTTTAACATTAGATCAGATATTAAAAAATAATTTATTTAAATCTATTATTAAGGGCTAAGATATAATCATTATTTTTCATTCAATATGAACGATAGAGACACGTTAAAAAAAGAAAAACATAAAAACTCATAAAATACGACAAGCTATATAAAACTAGGTCAATTAATTCAACGCATAAATTGCTTAAACAAGAGCTGGTAAACTTATTTTAAAAAATACTTTACTAGAATTTTTATAATTATTATACACAAGCAACTGATTTATTTTACATACTAGGGACAGCATTTTATGGCTTTATTACTTTAAGCTAATTTGACAAATTTTTGTATTTTTTAAATGTAGATAATTTTGTTCTGAATACTAGTACTAGTTAATGCCATAAAAACAAACGAATTGACCATTTCAGTTTTGAAAGGACTTTGGCCAAACTTCGATTGTAATGTGTAGTGCGCGTTATTGAATGTTTGAAAACAATTGATCGAGAACTAGATCTACGAGTTTTATGACCATGTTCTTAAGGAAGTTTATAAATGGCAATTTTTAACTCCGATAGGAGAGTCTGCAGGGCCTGCAGAGAAGTGACAGACAAACAGAAATATTAGTTCAATTGAAAAAAATTCTGTCTTAGGTGGGAATTGAACTCGGCGAGCCAATCGTGGTTCTTCCAACATACGGACTAAGCACTCTACCCAGTAGTATGCAACGGTCGCTACAATCTAATACCAGTACAATCGTTTTAATGAATTAAAAATATTTTTATAAAGATAAATTAAGTTGTAGAGATGGCACTTAGTATCCACCACCATTATTAGTTTGTAGAGTTATAAATATAGATCAGACAATTTAAACATACTACTAAAAATAAAAACAAAGAACATAAAATATTTAATTGAAATACAAATTAATGCTTAGTTAATGTGTCTACCAACTAGTATTGGCGCATAAGAGAACGTATGAGTGGTATATGTGCATGTGATGTGAGATGTGTGCGTGTGTGTTACAGTTCATTCTCCATATTGGAACGTACATTCCGAAGCACGTTGTGAGTTTTGAGAATTTGATTTTTAATATCTTTTTCAACTTGTGCTTTTCTTTGATTCGATATGCGTAACTTTTCATAGGCGTCTTCTAGAGCGCGTTTGGTGCGATTAACTTTGCGACGTAATTCAACATTTTCTTGATCTACCTTAGCGCAGTCGTGTGGCCCATTCACTGGCGCCGCATTAAGTTGTTGTAAGTTGCTCGGCTTAACATCCTGATTTGCAGCAGTTTCAAGACCGGCATCAGGGGTTTCTGTAAAATAATTAAAATAAAAGTATTTATAATATTCAATGCACATTTTTACATTTTTCCTAACAAATACTATGAGCATTAACTGCTTTATTCTTTATAACGAAAATGCACACCAACGACAAGCAAGACACGAGAAGGAATAGAATTTCGTATAGAAAAAGTATTACTTCTCGTGTCTTGCTTATCGTTGGTGTGCTGCTTCGTGATTCAGAATAATGCAGAAAGCTAATAATAATAATAATAATAATAATAATAATAATAATAATAATAATAATAATAATAATAACAATAATAATGATAATATGACCATAATAATAATAATAATAATAATAATAATAATAATAATAATAATAATAATAATAATAATAATAATAATAATAATAATAATAATAATAATAATAATAATAATAATAATAATAATAATAATAATAATAATAATAATAATAATAATAATAATAATAACAATAATAATGACAATAATAAAAGTAATAATAATTATAATAATAATAATAATAATAATAATAATAAAAATAATAATAATAATAATAATAATAATAATAATAATAATAATAATAATAATAATAATAATAATAATAATAATAATAATAATAATAATAATAATAATAATAATAATAATAATAATAATAATAATAATAATAATAATAATAATAATAATAATAATAATAATAATAATAATAATAATAATAATAATAATAATAATAATAATGATGATAATAATGATAATAATAGTAATAATGATAATGATAATAATTCGGTATTTAGGCTTGTATTTACAAAATAAAGAACAAGTTCAAAAATGAACCAAATCAATTAAGTCGGTAAAATCTCTTTCAAGTCCACAGAACTTAATGTATGAACTTGATGAACTTGAATAATGATGACATTACATCTATAATATATGTTTACTATTCAAGTTATCATAAACCCACAATTTTATTGAAAAAACTTATAAAAATAATTGAAAACATTTGCAAAAATAATAAAAAAATCAATGTAACATTTAATACAATATTAATAAAATGCAAAAATATTTACTGGTTTGAATATTAACGTGTGTTTTTTAATTAACGGTATGTTTTTTTAAATTTTTGAGCTTAACAATTATTAAAAAAAAAACCATTAAATCTATAAGACTGCGAAAAAGCTGCGCTTCTCTCGTGTGCTCAACAGGAAAGCACGAGTATAGTTTCTTTAGGCGAGTACATACTTATGATGGCTCATGGCGTGATTTTAGGTGTCAAATTGAATATTTTCAATCTCTCGCAAATGTTTTTATCTATCTGTCGTAGATAGCAAAATTTTTAAATTCCTCAATAAAGTATTGATACCTTATACTTAAAAAAGCATCACCTTAAATCAAATCAAAGCGTAAAGTGCAAATGCTCATGCTCAAATTTTAAAACTTACCTCTTCTAATACTTTGATGCTCAACTGCTTTTAAGAGTTCGACACTGAGCACTCGTCCCGCATCGCTTTCTATGCCTAAATCTGGTGATGAGTTATCCAATCGCATCGGTGCTGTACTTGCAGCAGCATTAACACCAGCGCCATTGAGTGGTACATCCTCAGAAGTGTAGCCAGATTGCGAAACATCGCTGCCTTGCAGCTTTTGTGCACTTGCGTGTGTGAGCTGCTGCTGTAGCGTTGTCTGCATACCCTCGAGTTGCTCGATTTTTTGGCGCATTGTGTTGCGCTCGGTCTCATATTGCTTTTGCTTAGTACTTAGTTCCTGGACGCGCTTCTCCAATTGCAACTTTTCATTAAGTGCTCTTGTGCGCTCAAGTACTGCTTTCGATGCTTGCATCGTGCTTTCGTCGAGCTGTTTCTTGATGGCACGCAATGCAAGCTCGTTGTCGACGAGTGTCTGCTTCATTTCTTCCTCGTTTTCTTGCAAGTACTCGATATGGCTTTGTGACTCTTTTAGTTGACCTTGAAGTTTCTTCAATTGCTGTTGGCTTTCATTGAAGATACTACGAGCTATCCAGTCACGTTCCAGCGTTTCCGTATGTTGACGCAGCTGCTCAGTTAACCGTTGTTCTAGCAATATATTGTATTGCACTTGTAATTTCTCGAGCTTGTGACGTTCTTCATCTTGTGTTTGAGTCATCGCTAACTTGTGTTCGCACTTCATGTCTTCAATTTCTGTGCGAAGTGCAGCAATTTGTATTTCAGCGACTCGTGCTTCTACGGCAATTCGATCACGTTCCTCTTGAATTTTTACGATTGAGTGCGTTTTTTCCGCAATCTGTCGCTGTAACATACTCTGATCGTGTGCTTTTAAGCTCTGATCGTTTTCTGAGCCAATTGCTAGGAGATCTGCGTGCAGCTCTTCGTTGCGCTGGCGTAATTGTTCCAGCTCTTTTGTCATATCCATTACTTTGAGATGTTCCTTTTTCAGACGACTATCAGCATCAACAAGCTGGCACTGTATATCTAGAATACGATTGTCTCGTTGGGCAATCAGTTGTTCCAGATGTGCTATGCGCGAAGTTGCTGACTGGGCTGTCTTAGAAGAGCGACTTTGATTGAGGACATCGCTCTCGCTGTCTGTCTCCAATTTGCCTGCCTTGACCTTGGGTACAGCTGCAGATACTGCGTTATTCTTTGGCATTGACGAAGAGTGATCGTCGAGTCCTATGCGCGCCATTGATACCTTGCGATCCGGTTCGGACCATGCTTCCGACTCGCTTTGATTGTCCATGCAACCAAGTGGTAGCGAACGACGCTCTTTCGAACGTATGGCCTCGTTTGAGTGGCGGTGGTCCAACTGCTGTTTTAGTGCTTTATTTTCAGCTTTTAGCGTTGCCATTGTCTGCACTTGCGCCTGCAAATCCTCATGAGAATTGAATGTTTTATTTTCTGTCTCAACATCATCGGCCAAAATCCCCGAGAGATTACTTAGTTGCAAAAAACTTTGGTCAACCATGGAGACGCCTGTTATGGAGAGCGTCATATTAAGACTTTTTGAGAGATCGAGGCTACGATCGACTGCTTTACGCATGGCTTTGCGTCTGTCTGCTGCCAACATACCCAGCACATCCTTGTGCTTGAGCAGCGAATTAAGAAAGTTGGCCAGCTCCTCAAGGCGATTCGAAAGTACTGAACAGACATCAGCACATTCGCGACGCCATTTCTCAGCATACTCAGCCTCATTACGTGCGTCACGCACATCGTTACGTAACTGCGTTATGAGCGCTTCATTATTGCGATCCGGGCTTAGACGTTGTATTAAGATATCGACCTTTTTCTGTAGGAGTTTATTGCGCTCTAAGGCTTTGAGGTAATCCGTTTCGGAGAACGACTGCTGCAGCTCATGCGCCGAATTATCTTTTGTGGGCGAAACAGCTGCCGTGCCATCTGTGTTCTTATTAATGAATTTGGTAAGGCGTTCTATTTCGCGATTTTTTTCCCACAACTCTTTATTGACAAGATTCTTAAAATAATGATGTAATTTAAAATTAAATTTTTTGTTGTATAAATAAGATTAAAAAATGTATAAATAAGATTAAGTTTGTTATTGAAACTAAAACTGTATGTAAATAATAATTTTGATTTTTTTTGCAAAGGCACTTACTTGTAAGTTTGCTGTCTTTTTCTTGATTTCTGCTTTCAGACTTCGAATCAGTGTCTCCTGCTCCGCAATAGTTGTTTCGTATTTTTGTTTTTGTCCAGGTGAGAGCACGTTACGTGCCTCACTATCGCTCATTGATCTGCAAAGGCCAGAGCAATCTAGACCACTCAAACCGCTGCTAGCATTTGTCTATTTTACATAAAAAAAATTGTTTAAATTCTACTTTACACCACACATGGTTACTTCTATTGTAAATCTTACCTCTTTAACAGCATCTTCGGTTACTTCTGAGGTTTTTGATTTCAATCTCCTTATTTCTTCCTGTTGATTGGCAATGTTAACCATCATTTTTTGTATAGAACGGCAGGCTTTTTCATGAATTTCAGTGTGATTCTTTATTTTCTCCTCTGCTTCCAGCAACATGCATGTTTTATCGGCTAGCAAAGACTTTTGTTCCTGCAGCTCTTCACGGAGACGCTTTAACTGCAAAAATAATTTGCAGCAACTCTTTAATTAAAACTTCAAAACGCTGCTATGTATTAACTACGACCAGTCACCATCAAAATCAATAACAAATATCCAATACATTAAAGTTAAACAACCAAAAATATTTTATTTTTTATATAAAAATATACAAAATTTAAAATTTTTACAATACAAAATATTTAGCAGTCAAATAAAAACACAAAAATGTATACGAAAAACATATGCATACACAAATATGCAAAAATAATTTTTTTTACAATACATTTAAGAAACACAAAAGAAGAGCAGAGACGAGAGGAACGAGGACGAATATGTTGTTGCAACAAATAAAAAGATTTTGAACAAGATCTTGCTGCTACCAACTAGTCAGCAGATGGTATCCTCTGAATAGCTCTTAAAATGCTCCGTCTGCGGTTCGTCAACATTCCAATATTTAAATAATGATTGTAAAGCGAACAAGAGAAATACGTCAATCTTAATGAAAATTTCCAAATTTTGAATAAACATAACGAATTCCATCCACTGGGGAATACTTTGCACTCGGTTGACCCTGGCGATGATAGAAGTATATATATATATATAGAAAAGCTAGTGATGACTAAAAGACTGTTGGCAGAATGCACAAAAAAAATTTAATAATTAGCCATAGTTTCGCAAAGCTTAAATATGGGCTGATATATTAAATGAAAGTAGCATTTTCTGCGCATTCTACCTTGGCTCAAAGATTTCGCATTAAACGACTTCAAAACGCTCAACACGAAGTACCTTTATAAAAATTTCATCAGTTATTTCCCTGCCGGCAATAAGACTTGAAGATGAGAAATTTGCCTGCAAAGAAGAGCAGCTGTCTGATTTGCATAAATTACTCCCGGCACCAGCAGCAGCAGCTGCAGCAAACATGTTGCTATCACTGAAAGTGTAGCGAATCGGTATCTCTGGCTCAAAATCACTCTCAGGATCGCCACAATCGTCATGTGAAAAGTTCTGCCCACATCCCTTTATGTCGCCAGGGTTTGCCGAAAACTTTGTATTGCAAAAGTTAACGCAGAACTTTTGTTTTACTTTGTATTCGCCGTGAAAATCGCCGCATGCCTTTAACTCGTGGAAATTAGCATCAAACTCAAAATGGTTATTTTGCGGCATAGAATCAAGTGGCTTGTCATTGAAATCATTTCCAATTTGTTGAAAGATTTCTTCCTTTTCAATAGTGTAGCATTCATTGTTATTGTTGCGCTGCAACTTTCCAATAATGGCTCTAAAGAAACGATTTTCGCGTTTCGCCAAATTACGCTCGAAATTCATTTTGGTCACCATTTTTTCATATTCTTGTATGCGTTCGAGCAAACGGGCTGTATTGGCGGTCTTTATGGAGATGGTAGACTGTGAATGAGTGATAACTGTGAGAATGAGGATTAAGATGAGGATGGAGATAACAATTTGATGCATTGAGATGAGCAAATATGGCAAGATGCAACAAACACCGAATGCAAATGACTAAAACCAACATGAGTTCTGCATTATCCCCACCAAATTCAATACACCTTAATTGGTTTAAAAAATTTGTTCAACACTTACTTGCATTTTACTCAATGCATCCTGTTGTTCACGCATTTGATATTCATATGTTTTCATATTTGACATTTCTTTGCGGAAATTATCTTGAGTTGTTCTAAGGGCTTCGATCAAGTTTTGATTTTCGTCTTTTAATTCGGCATTCGCCTTGCGAAGACCTCTAAAAGTACGCTTTGAAGGTTACCAAAAAAAAGGGTCTTTATTAACAAAGTTAAGTAATCGAATAAAACTGATGCAGGAGAAAAATCGTCAAAAGGGCTACTTCGCAAGGTATTAGGCATGTTCTACAATTCATTTTCGTTTTCGATCGATATAAAAATTGAAAGTGACAGAAAATATTTAGAATTTTTTTCATTCTTATAAATATTTAGTACAACCAAAGTACAACTTTGATTAAATGATGGCGTTATACATATACAATTAAATTTCGTTAATTTAATTCGTTTTCAAATTCAGATATTTTTATACGAAAACGAACACTTTTATTAAACCTTAATCCATTTCCGGCGGCTCCTTAACTACCGGACCAAAATCGATGAAACTTCGCCCAGAGTCTATAGATGGCCCTAAACTTTATCTGACAAAATTTTTACCTCCACAGGTAAGGGCTGGGCGGACTGATGCATTTTTGCACCACAAGCTGCATCACATACCTTCACTGCCGTACCTGCCCTTTTTAAAACAGCAAACGGGCTCTAAATTTATTTTAACATACAATTTAAAACTTATAACAGATACTTTTGAAAAGCAATTTTCGATATTGCGATTTGAAATTTTTCCGGAATTTTCAAAAATAAAAAAAACCCAAATATTGTGACGCGCCGTGGGAGTAAAAGCCAAGTAAACGACCGAATCGACTCAAACCAAAAATAATGTATATTGTCAAAGGTTTACACTAACATAATCTCTACAGTGCCAGGTAATATAACTTTTGCGCTCACCCGTAGAAAATTCTAGTTACTGGTGCAAAAATGCACCAATAGCTGGAAATGGGTTAATATGACATGACATTAAAAATTACGGTTTAGTAAAACAAATTCGACTGAATGGTTCAGGGAAATAACGACCAAAATAAAAAATGAAATAAAGCCCAAAACATTTTGGGCATAAGAGCATGAAATAACGCCCAAAATAAAAAATGAAATAAAGCCCAAAAAATTAAATAACACCCAAAATATTTTGGGCTTACAAAAATGAAATAGCGCAAAAAATTAAAAATGAAATAAAGCCCAAAAAAAAAATTAAATAACGCCCAAACCGAAAATAAAATAAAACCCAAAATCTTTTTGGAAAAAAATTGGGAAAATTTTACCGGCTCCGCGAAATAACTCCTAATGAAAGAACTCCTAGCAGTAAATGAAAAAAGTCCTAACGTTGAAAGATTAAATAAAACCTGACATTTAGGAGTATGTACATTATGAAATAAAACCTAAACGGAAATGATGAATGAAGTCCTAATTTTCAGAATATTAAAAAAAAACAATTGTGGTTCTTCTGATCGCGACCATAAAACGAGCAGGGAAGGCTCTAGACCTCTGGAAAAATGCACACAAAACGAAAAACTAAATAAGGGCCCAAATTCAGGATCTTTTTTTAATATGAAATATTGCCCCACCACATAAAATGATATTTGGCCGATAAAATGGCTTTTCCTTGTACGGAATTTCAAAACCACATTTCGTTTAAGGGCAAATCGTTATATCATAAATAAAAAAACCATTTGGGCTTTATACGGACATGTCTATTTTCGTTTTACAGTACTTCTGGATATAATTCTCTTTTTAATAGGAGGCCTTAGGCCGCTGCTTAGGGATTACAACTCTCAGTAAGTTCAATACCCCAATTCGAAACAATTTATTATTTTGATATCGATCGAAAAACATGCCTGATCCGACTTTTACATCTAAGCTTGTTCAAAAAACAGGGCCGGGCCTTTTACACGATTCCCTATCATTGTTCACTTTGGATGAAACATCTGATTTGAAAAATGTAAATTGAAAAATATTTCATCTATAAAACGAAGATGATTGTCATCCACATTGAACAGTGAAAGAAGTAGAAAGTCTTCTTACTTTTGATGAAAGTGAAAGCAAATCGAACTGATGTGTCATTCGTACTGAAACACAATTGAAAGGTGTTAGCATAACTTCAAGCAGAAAGTTTATATTTTTTTTATTTAATTGCTGAACGGCTTTTATTTATTTCATTTTTTTAAACGTCAATAAAATTAATCAACCAACGAATATATTTTGGCATTCAACGAATCATTCACCAAATTGTAAATTTACACTTTGAATAATGTATATTGAAAATTGATTCACTGTCATCGTTCACTATCATCATTTTGAGTGAAATGTGTAAATTCGCCTTAAGCATTATATCATATATGCGACAAATGTCGTCAACCTATGATTTAAGTTATAACAAGTTATAACGGTTTTATAAAATAAAATAAATATGTACTAATAGAGTGATGGGCTCAAAACAGATTTGAGGGCAGTTGCTCATTACAAAAAAAAAAAAAAAAATCAAGCGACCTTGAGAACCTCCATCTTTTTGAAGTTGGTTAAAAATGAGGTGGTACTTCAAGTGAGGTATGAGTGGACTTAATTGAAATAATGTCGTTACAAAGGAAGTTCTGAGGTGTTAAAAGTTTTATACAGTATTAGCAGTTTTTATGAAGAGAATAGAGGGGAGGAAAACGGAATACAGCTTTGTGCAAATAGTGAAATAACCTAGTTTCAAGAATTCAAATCAATAAAATCCGCCCAAACTTTTTAATTTAAAAAAAAGTTTATTCAAATCGCGGCCTTTGCTTCACAAAGGCAAAAAAGAACAAGGAATTTGTATTGTATTCAAACCGGTATGAGAATAACCCTAAAGAAATAAACTAACTTGTTTTTAAAAACAATTAGTTGTTTAAAAAAATTAATTTAAAATATACTAGTTTATGAACCACTTTGAATTATATTAAGGCGGCATCCACCTCAATTTTGAATAGTTTTTATTGCATTATATATGAAGTAATTAAAAAACTACTTCAAAACAAGTGGCTTAAAAACTACTTTGAATTATATTAAGGTGGCGACTACTCTGATTTTGACATGTTTTTATTGCACATTTTTATTAAATTACAAGTATATATATATTTAACCATGCTATTTCATCAAATATTATTAACTTTAGGCTTTCACTAATATGAATTTATGTATTTTTTTTCCAAAACAATTAAATTAATTATCTCTTTGATGCATAGAAATTTAAAATTTTCATGCTTTTAAATTCATCTTCAGTAAGTTTTCAAATATTAACTAGTTTTCAATTGATTTATTTTCAAGTAATTAAAAAAATAATTTAAATTTAACTAATTTAACAAGTGATTGAAAATATATGCAGTTTTCAATTGATTTATTTTAAAGTAGTTAAACAAATAATTTAAATTTAACTAATTTAACAACTAGCTGAAAACATATGTAGACGAAAGTCAATTGATTTATTTTAGCGGACATAACCATACAAAATATGTTAGTTCGTTCTATGGAAAAAAGTCAGAATTTCAACTAGTTGTGGTTGACAAAAAATTACTTTTTCAACTACTTTTAATTTAGTTGATTTTCCTACAGGGAAGCTTCCTATATTGGAGAAAATTTCTCACAAACTTTTAGTTTTATTAAAAAATTCATATGGTTTTCATTTCATACCTATTCTAAGTGAAATCATAAAATTGCAATATCTAGGATAAAAACACAAAACTTTTGTAATGTCAAATTTGAGTTGTGTGAAAATTTGAAGCGGTTCAATATATTTTTTTGGAGGTAGGTAATGGGTTCAATTAATATTGATGTATGGAACATTTGGGGTACCTCATGTACGAGTTACCAAACACTATACTAATACTAGAACACACAAACACAAAAACAAGCATTTTTTCTGTATTCACAATGTATTTGAACTTAATAAAAGCATGCTTACAATTTTGTATTTATTAGATCTTTCTAAGCTTTGAATAGGCTATTTAACAAACCAAAACTCACACACCCACTCACACACTTTTTAATTGTTTAACTGTATTCATAGCAACCAACTCACCTCGGCGCAATTAACTTCCTTCTCCTTATTCTCTAGTGCCTCCAATAACTCAGCATTTTGGAAAACTATTTCTTTAACTTTTTCCTCGTACTCTTTAATGGTCTCATCACGTTTCTGAAGAATTTCATCAAGCTTACTGATCTGATCTTGGAAATCATTTAACTTCTCGTCAGATTGTTTAACTATGCCCTCGAGCTCACGTATCTAGATATCAATAAAAATGCCAATAGTTAGTAAAGTTAAACTTTTTTATTTAAAAACCTTAAGGAGCAAGTTTAATAAAACTATACAAACTCTTTGAATTGCATTGATATTTTCTGAAATGTCTGAGCGTCCAAGAAGTTCATTCATGAATTCTCCATTTTGCGATTTTTCCATTTCTTTTTCCATCTGTGAAAAAAAAGAGCAAATAAATTTGGTTATTGAATATACTTTTATAAGATCACAAGCTTGATGGTTTTCAAAAACTCACCTCTAAGAACTGAATTTTCTGATTAAGTTCGTCCGCAATTGCTTGACTCTTGGCTTCAGTCTCTTTTTGGATTCGTTCCATTTGATTCATAGCTTGTGCAGCTTCTTTGAGTATATCCTGTTTTTCTTGTATTTCCTTACGTAAAATTTCCATTTCAACCTGTTTAAAGATATTACAAAACATGGCCATTAGCCAAAGGAAATACTTTTGCGTGCAATGAAACTCACCTTTGTATCAATTAATTGTTTCATTAGAGTCTCCTGGCCATCTGGCGAGTTGGCTTGTTGATAACCCGGTATGCTTTCTTCGATAAAGTACAAACGCAATTTCAAATTAAAATTCTCCTTGCGCAATGTTGCCATCTGTTCTTCAAATTCGCGTACAGAGCGTCCTTGGGCGGCGGGCGATGTTGAGCCTTGATATTGTTGCAAACTAACGCACGGAGATCGATAACCCATGCCGCCATCTATGTAAGAAAGATAAAAATAATGTTAGTTAATTATAAGCAAAATGTGAATGTGATCAACTGTTTAGCTATGGTTGGGTTGGAGTATAGCACGCTCATTCGCGAATTCTTTACCATCTGTTTGTATATCCGATTCGCTGAATTTTGATTGAAAATTCCGCTTAAATATTAAATTCTTGTCTTTGTTTTCGTCTGACTTTGATGTTGTCGACGTTGGTGAGCTGACGGATGTTATACTTCTACGCATTTTCAATGGTATGTTGTGTGTAAAATGTTACTTTACTTATGTGTTTAAGTTGTTGTAAAAGCTGTTATTACATGTGTTTTATTATATTATTATTATGGCCAAAACGGTTTTATTTGGTTTCAAATTTAGTTTTGAAAATTTTTTAAACGGTTTCTGTATGTTTTTCCGGTTAAATTTTTTTGTTTTCAATATACATTTCAAAACTAATTTATTTTGAAGTTAATATCTTGGATGAAACAATGAATAATAACCAATCAGGTTTATGGTTTTATTTTAATACATATAATGTTCATAATAATCAGGTTTGTTTTGATGTGGTAAGAAAATTTGAAAATAAAACAAAACACGACATTTTTTGTTGGCCAGCAGCCAAGCAGCATCTCCGGTGCAGAGATAATTTTTTGACATGTTTATTTTTCACGCAATAAAATTTTTTATTTTTCATTTTTATTTCGCAATTTTACTCTTTCATTAGGTATTGTTTTTTTTCAAAGAGATTAAAGAGATTTAAAATTTTTTATGCTGTGGGGGCTTTATTTTAAGTCTACGTAAAAATATATTAATATATTCTTGTAATGTCGTCATGTGCTTTGGTCAATGTAAAACTTTAAGCGATTCGTGGAAATAATGCAAAATGTTTGTTTAATGTCAGAACTAAACCAATTTATCATAAAGTAAAGACAATATTTCGACACACATTTTGAAATCCATTAATTCTAAGGTCAGCAAGTAGCAAGTGAGCTATTATTACGTAGTAGCTCAAAATGTTTTATATGACCTCTATCTTTCTTATGTTAGCAAATGAAAAATTAAATACACAAAATTATGATAAATATACTTACATGAATTGTCCATCGTAACATCTTGGAGTGTACCAGGACTAGTGCTGCAAAGAGAAGAAGATAAAGATAGCGTTATATAGTTTATTTTAAAAATTCATGTCAAAAAGTGTATAAAACAAATAAATAAACAAAAATGCTTGCATTGGTCGTATATTACAATTTTACTGCAAAATAGAACTAGTATAAAACTTAAATAAAAACCTAAAAATATTTAGAATATACATACACTATCAAAATATCTGGAAAAAATGGAATGCCAAGTTACATTTTCAAAGAAAACAAGTAAGGAATTATCTTTGACGGGACCAAAGTTAAAATATCACCACTTCCGTGTTTTATTATTTATGACATCACTTTGTTAGGCAGATGGATAGGTGTGAATTTATTCAAATTTCTTTTTCTGTGGAATTTCAAGAGATTTTTCTGCTTCTATGCCTACACTTTGTGTATACGGTAGGCGTGGTTTTTATTCGATTTTGACAAATTGCAAACTTAGGATGCATACGAGTAGGTCCTGTGTTGCGGACGTTACATTCGTACGCGTATTTGTATACTAATATTAATCCCGTTATCGTTCTGAATGAGAGATTTTCACATAACCTTAGAGTTATAATATTTTAGTTGAATACTTTGATATTTGCAATGGCTACAATGAACCTTTTTTTGCTCATACTCGGAGCTAAAACAATTACATTCTTTTGTGGAAGTTGAATCACTAACTATTCCTTGGTAGTATTAATTTTTGTACTTAAACTTTTTAGCATAAATTTAGGAGGAAGCAATGTTGCTGGTAAATTTGAAATGCCAAGCAATTTGTCACAACTTCTGTCTAATTCTGAATAAATTTTCGAATCAAACAACATCAGGTTGTGGGCCCTCTCAAGTTATAGAGGCAAATTTCAAATAAGTTTGGTAAGCTACAATCAACGTTTTTAAAATGTCATCAATAAACACGCAAATTAAAAACTTCGTAGTGGCGAAAATTTACAGTGGAGGCATATTTCCAAATAAAACACCTCTGGAATGAGACCGAAGGATCGGAACAAATGATAAACTCATTCAAGCGAAATCAGAGCTTATACTTCTAGTAGAGGAGGCGGTTTATCCTCACATTCGTCATTGCGCGAGCGCAATAAAAAAACTGGAATACGCTCGAGAAGATTTTTCAAGATTCAGGCTTTGTACGCAGAGTTGGACTCATTCAGAAATTCTGTTCAATAAAACTTAAAGAATTTTACAATATCGAAGACTACGTTAAAGAAATTTTAAATACAGCTCACTTGGTCTAAATGTCGACGAAGAATGGACGGGATCAATGCTGCTTGCTGGTCTTCCTGACGACTTCAATCAATGATAATGGGAATACAAAGTTCTGGCATAAAAATTACTGGTGATGCTATTAAATTAAAGCTACTCCAAGATGTCAAAGCTGAAAGCAATGTAAGCGATATGGCATTGGCAGGATCAAAATGCTACAATTGCAACGACTTTGGTCACATATCAAGCATTTTCCCAAAGAAAAATAAGAACAATTTCAAGCATAAGAAATGCGCGATGTTCGAATCGTTTTCCGCAAGGTCAATAGAAACTAAGGACTGGTACTTTGATTCGGGAGCATCGGCGCACATGTGCTCAAGCAAAGGATACTTTATAACAAAATTACAAGCGAATGAAGCAGAGTTTATCGCGGCAAACAGTTCTTCAATGCGCGTGAAAGGCATCGGGGAAGTAAAACCAGCTGTGCAGTCAGGTAAATCAGGTGAGGAGAAAGCATCTTTCTGTGTCACGAATTGTCAAGAAAGGTCACGAAGTACTTTTTAACAACTCAGGATGCAGAGTCACAAATGAACATGGCAAAGTAATTGCAACCGGTGAATGTGTCAACGACATGTTTCGGTTGAAGATGATACGGAATCAAACTGCATACCATTCGCAAGAGCACTCAGTGGACTATGAAGTGTGGCACAAGCGAATTGCTCACGCGAGTCATGAAAACATTCCTAAAATGGTATCAGGCGCATTCAATGGCGTTAACTGCGATATGAAGAAATCAAATTGCATCCCATGTCTCAAAGGAAAGATAGCCAGACAGCTCTTTAAGGATGTAGGCTCAAGAGCAAGTGGAATCTTACATTTAATTCATTCATATCTGTGAGGTTCTCGATGCATGCTGTTATTCATAGGCAGTTTTTTAAGAAAAGTCTTTGCATACTTCATAAAAAGCAAGGATGAAGTTGCAGAAAAGTTTCAAGAATTCAATGACTTTGCAGAAAATCAAAGTGGAAGGAGAATATAAGCATTGAGAAGTGATAACGGAACAGATTACTGCAACTGGAAGGTGAAAAAGATTCTATCAAATAGTGAAATTGTTCATCAAACGATCGAATGAATCGAACGATCACTGAAAATTCACGTTGTTTAGAAAACCGAGTTTAAGACACCTTAAAGTTTTTGGATGCTAGGCTGTTATCCATATTCCGAAAGAGAAAATGTTGAAATTGGACGCCAAAGGCAAGGAGGTGATCTTAATTGGATATTGTGAAAATTCAAAATTCTATCGATTTTATGACCCATCAAAGAAGAAAGTTATTACAAGCAGAGATGCTATGTTTTTTGAGAAGATGTTTTGCAGTGAGTCAACAGAGTATAATGATTCTTACTACAACATTTTCCCCGGATGCAATTCAGTGGCGGAAAATGAAGAAATTAAAAAAAAATTATTTCAAATGGTCTGGAAAAAGCAATAACTGGTGAAAAACCTAAAGCAATAAGTGATGAAGAACTTACGTTGGAAGAAGACTTATTCTGGAGATTCAGACGACGCACGCATTTCTGTACAATCTATCGAAGTTGGAATCGCACCTTCATTAGAATCCAGAAGATCATCAAGAATAAGGAAACCTGTTGCTCGGGACGAGTTTGTATCATACATTGTGACAGATCATGAAGAAGATCCAAAAACCATTCAAGATGCAATGAACAGTGTTAACCATCAGCAGTGGAAGTCTGCCATGCAAGAAGAGTTCAATGCTTTCGATTAGAATGGTACATGGGAGCGTGTGAAATTACCAAAAGAAAAGAAGCCGATTAATTGTAAATGGACGTTCAAAACTAAACGTGACTCTAAAGGCAACGTTGACAGATACAAGGTGAGGCTTGTCATCAAAGGGAACTCACAACGCTTTGGGATTGACTACGAAGAGACGTTTTCACCCGTTGTGCGATATGGATTCATACGCCTACTACTGGGACTAGCAGTAAGATTTGACCTCGAGATCGATCAGATGGACGTGGTAACAGCTTTTCTTCAGAGTGAGATGGAGGAAGAAATATACATGGAATTCCCTCAAGTTTTTACTGGAGAAGAAGGAAAAGTTTGTCGTTTGAAAAAGCCTTATATGGTCTAAAGCAAGCTAGTCTTATGTGAAAAAAATAAACATGTATTTATTACAAGCTGCAAAACAAATATCACTTCGATGATATTTTGATTCTTACGAACAATCAAAATAACAAAAGGAAGATTAAAGAAGATTTATCCCAATATTTTAAGATGAAAGACATTGGAGAAGCAAAATATGTGCTTGGGGTTCAGATAGCACGAATCCACCGCAAGCGAGGAAAGTTGTGGATTGATCAAGAATCTTACATTAAAGATCTGCTGAAAAAGTTCAACATGGACAACGCTAATGAAGTTCTTAAGCCCTTAGATATCAATCAAAAACTTCCGAAGGAGCTATGCCCAAAAACTGAAGATGAAGTCCAATATATGAAGTCAATTCCATATCAAGAAGCGATTGGCAGCATCATGTACGCAGCGCAAGTAAATCGACCAGATTTATACTTTGCAGATTCAATAATAATGCAGAACCTGGAAGGGCACACTGGGTGGCGGTCAAAAGAGTCCTGAGATATCTGAAAGGCACCAGCCATTATAAGCTTGAGTTCACGCATGATACTGAAGGAAGTCTGGAAGGGTTATCTGACGCAGACTGGGCAAGCGATATAGATGAAAGAAAATTAACTGGTTAAGTTTTCAAGTTTCAAGGTGGAAGTGTTTCATGGAATTCGAAAAACAACTCACCGTCGATCTTTCAACTACAGAAGCAGAGTACATGGCGTTGGCTTCGTCAGCACAAAAAGCACTATGGTTTAAGTCATTATTAGGAGAATTATACGACTCAAAGCAAGATGTTGTTATACGATGCGATAACAAAAGTGCTATAAATTTGTCTCAAAATAACACGCACGTTCTAAGCATATAGACATCAGACATCATTTTCTACGAAATCTCATTAATAAAAAGAATATGCACATATAATATTTAAGAACATATGATATGGTTGACGACTTCATGACAAAGGGACTATCAACTCAAAAACATGTTCACTGCTGCAATCTTATTGGGTTAACAGTATCCAAAATCTAGTGGGGGTGTTGAATGTTTGATTTAATATATTTTAACATTTCTACTTTGAATCTAATTTTTTATAACAATCTTGATTTCGTGGTTGTTCTAATTTTTGTAAAATATAAAATATATTATTCGGAATAAATTTTCCAATCAAATAACATCACAATCATATTCATACACAAATTTACAAACTGGCTTTGCAACCATCATATACGTAACAACTCAGGTGTCGTTTTGTGGCTGATGCAATTATATTTTTTTGGTACAATCGACTCAAAAGAATTTCACTAAATTCGTCATAACATTTTTATAAAAGGATGAAAAAAAGGTAGTTTGATCAAAAACGTACGATTGTTAAAACCCAATATTGTCGCTGATAAGTATCAAATATATTTTCTGTGCATACTTTCAGGCTGAACATTTTTGAGAAAAGTATGTCTTGTAAGTACTTTTCTGTCAAAAAATTATTACAGTTTGAGAAATACTGTGGGCGGAGCAGCAAGCTAGCCTTTTGTGTACTAAGATGTGCATACTTTCATACTAAATATTTTTGAGAACAGTTTAAGCGATATTGGGCACTGAGCAGCGTGCTCGACTTTTATATTTTAAGATTCCGGTTACTTGTTTATAGGTAGGTAGATCTAGCGCGTTAAAAAAATCATTATTTTGGTATAATTTTAATTTGAAGAAGGATTTGACTGCATCCCGAGACGTGATCGCATGCAAATACTTATGTAAAGCTAAAAAAAACATGTATGAAATCAGCATTTACCATTAACAGACACTAAATGACGCAATTAAATCATTATATCAAAATTTCTATATTAATTATTCTCAGTGACAAATGTTTTGAGTTATTTCGGCGTTAATTAAAAACACTTTCAAAGATATTTAAACTCTCTTCACAATTATCAAAGACAAGAAACAAAAAATTGCCAGCTTTGCACATTTTAGAACTCTGGAATGAATTAAAATAATAAATAAATTTTATTAAAAATTATTTTAATGTATTCCTCATCATGTGCTTTAAGCTTATACAAAAGGCACTTGTAGCAAGCAACCAGCAGACTAAAGAAAAGTGCTTCAAAATAAATGCTCAACAAAAACCTAATATAAATAAAAATATGAAATCTGTGAAAAGCGGAATGATGTCTTCTAAAAGTATTAACAAAACTGACCTCATGTGGCAATTAATATAAATATTATTTGCTCAGCGCAAGTGTTATTGACACGACAGAACGAGAGATGTGTTGTTGTGTATGAATTTATCTATACAGCCGTAATTTAGTGTCAATCAGAGCAAACTTGTAGCTGAAAATATTTTAAAGAAGTTCTACGAAGCAATAAAAACAGTTGGTTATTGTGAGAAAACCCTTAAATACTCTGGGTTTGATAAAACTGAGTTAACAAAAGCAAATGTGTACTCTTCTGTTTACAATTCATACACCATTATGTGCTTAAATTTTAAGGTTTAAGATTTATGATTTAATTTATTTATGATAAGATTTAATAGAATTTCTACATCAATAATTGAAGGGGTTAAAATTACAGTGGTGTAAGTCACATTGACATCATTTTGCACAAATAGACCCTTTGCAAAAGGCACTGTTGTAAATTCCGGAAAGAAGATATCGTGATAACATCGTTGTAGGGGTGCTACCATGATCGCAATGTAATATAGAGACTTGATCAGAATTTATTGTGGATCAAAATATCCCTCATTTAGGGCACCCAAAATGACTTACACCACTGATAGTTTTCAGAACCATTGACTTACACCACTGTGAATGGAAAAATCAAGGACTTTCACCAGTGTGATTGTCAATAAAATCGTCTTAAGTTAACTGGAACATTTGAAAAAATATTATTTATTCATACAAAATATTACAAAAGATTAAATGAATAATAAAAAACATTATGATTGATAAGAAGAGTGAAACGCAAACATTACGATCGAAAACTAAAAAATTTGTTGATAAAAAAAACCAATTACTTCCAATTTTTGGCTCTGGATTAACAGTTTCTACTTCATCCAGTGGACCAACATCTGCAATCTCTCTTCACATTCTTAGCAGTCGTCTTTAAGCGTCTTTGCTTCTGTTACCGGCCTTCCATTCGGAAACAACAAGTCTTGATTGATGTACACCAGCAAAATATTGTCTTCTATCAGCTCTTCCTGGCTTGAGATTGAGTTTGAAGAAAGGAATGGACTCATTTAAAGTTTTTTTTATAATAGTGTATGGTACATCTTTTACAATTCTAATCCACTGTATTTTTAACCAGTTAACGGCCCTTTTTTCTTCATTTTTTTTTTCTACGTGTGATGCACTTTTCTAAGTTTGCGACAGATGTAAAATCATCACGCTCCATTTTTGACAACATAAACTTATTCTTTTTCCTGCAAGTGAGAATAATGGTATACCAATCTTCAGGAGTATAAATAAGTTTATTTTTGGCGTAAAGTTCAATGGACCCAAACTCCGTGTCATTGGGCAGATATGACCGTTCACCATAAATTTGTGGTCTATGGTTTTTGCAACACTCTTATCATTCTGAATGTACTTCATTAGGTACAGTGGCAACTTCAGATTACCGCGGAAAGCGATGGTTTCATCCCAGCAGTACATGACTGCAGAATCAGACCCCAGTTCATGGCAGCCCAAGTTATAAGTGTACATGTTCCTCTTGTAGTAAGCAGTAGACCTAGTCAAAACTGGGAATTTTTCTCTACGCACTTTTCTTTGTATAAATCGTACATAGCACGAACATTCATGTCAGCAGGTAGGAATCTTCTATTTGGATTTTCAGCTCTAGTATAATGTGACTGATACGACTGAAAGGAACTAATGTGGGCACGTACCTCATTTATGTCTGACTCAATGTTTTATGTTTTGGAACATGACATCTTCGACCATCGTATCCTGACTGAAGATTTTCCCTTACCTTATTTAGTGCCCATCTGACACTTGTAAAGTTTTGAGGAAAAAGGTTTTGCAAACAGTGATACTTTCGTCTCTTACTTGAAATCTGTACACGTTTGTAATCAATTTTAGGTGTTTGGTTCCATTTCTAGGACGTCTAACAGCAGGGGAGTTTTGGGCGATTAAACCACACAAGAACACATTCTGTTTGGAATGGGATGTAATGTATCAAAAAGTTCCTTCCTGGCCGGTTCAAGTATTTTAGTTGTCGTACGTCTTTCCCTCGTGAGAAGACGTACGACAAACCTGAGTTTCTTCCTTTTTTCCTTTGTTCAGCTTTACTTCCGTACTTCTGGCGTTTTTTTGTTCTCTGAGGACGTTCTTTTTCTGTGTTCTCGTTTGAAGGACCCGCAATAAGGACTGAGTTGGTATGCATATGGCGATTTCGGCTACATCCATTTTCAGTTAAATACTCTGCAAGAAAAAAATATAGCTTTGTAGTTAGGTGGTAACGCACCCCAGTTTTATTAAAAACAACAGAAGTAAAAAACTGTAAAACCAAACTAACCTTCTGTATCTGATGTGCTTTCGCCTGCTCCACGCTCCCATTCATCACTCGATTCAATATCATCTAATGGATCATCAGAGGATTCTTCAAAATCCATTGCTTCACTACAAAACAGTACACACGCGCGACTAGTCGAATGATGAAAATAAACAACAGTTTACAAACGAAGTGCTGTAAGTCAGACTCTCGTCATTGTGTTGTTACGCAAAACAGCTTTTTGGCTCATCAAGATAACTTACTCTGACATCTACCGTCAAAGATATGAAGCTCTGATTCACTTCACTATTTCTATTAATGGATTGGAGTCTCTAGATCGAGCTCCCGGCCTAAGTCAATTCGCCTGAAAAAATTACTTACACCACTGTAACTTTAACCCCTTCAATTAGCTCTGCATAAATGTATTCAATTTGAGTTAAAGTCGGATTGAAAAAACACATTTATGGTCTAAATCTACCATTCAAATTATTATTCGAAGTAAAAATTTCTTAAAGCTAAGAGCAAGTGCGTTTAAAGAAGATCACATCGTCACCTGCATGTCAAAACCATGAATGTGAAAAAATTCTATGTTGGGTTTATTGCTGTTTCTGATCCAATTTTATATAAGGAACATTGTATCAACATATGGAATAAGAATGTGCATCAGATTTATCGCAATACTACAGTTCTAAATCAATGAATGTGTTTTTTATTTTTTTGGAATTGATCTGCACGTCAAAACAGTGAATGTATTCTAAAATCCTTTAGGAGTGAGATAGGCAAACCAAATTTAAATCACAAATTCAGGGACCTAATGTCCACATATCTGCAAGCTAAGGTATCAATAAATAGCAGATCTTCAATTTTTTTGAAGACAACCGAAATGGAATTAAAATTTTTCAAAAACAACCTATAAAAAAATGACAAAGAGGTAGGAGCTAACTCTAAAATCATTTCTTGCATTATACCTAAAACAATTTAAGAAAGACCTGTATATTGATTGGAAGAAAGGTTCTGATAAAAAGACTGGTCCACATGATCACGAAAAGGTGAAGAAAGTTGTGAACATTTTGAAGAAAGATCCAAGCATTTCGGGAAGTAAATTGGCGAGGTAGGCTGATTGCTTAGCATCTTTCGTGCAAAGGGCTAAGAAGAAAGCTGGGTCTTCAGCCAAGATGCAAAAAGTTCCGGATAAAAACGGCGTCAAGAAAAAAATCGTAAGACAACGAGCTCAAAAAGCTGAAACAAGATTTTGTTGAGAAATTTGAATGCTGCATAATGGACAAGACTTACGTTTAGCGGACTTTTCCCAGCTTCCTGGACAGGAATTTTATACGGCCGATTCTCAAGGAAATGTCGCTGAAAAATTCAAAGCAGAAAAAGTGACAAATTACCAAAGAAATTTCTTGTTTGGCAGGCAATTTGCAGTTGTTGCAAAAGAAGCTGGAATTTCGTGACATCGGATACAATAAGGAATGCTGCAAAAGAGATTGGCCGCATTCAGCGCAGACAACAGTTGGCAACTGTTGTGTAAAAATTCGCTGAATGCTGCGAATTTGGTAGCGCTAACTAAAACTGATAAGTAGCGAACGCCTTTTAATCGAGCGAACAAATTCTGAACAAAACACAACTGTTTGCTTAACTGTCAGATGCTGTTACTGACGCTGTTAAATTAATAAATGCAGAAAGAACGCAGCAAATTTAAGTGAGAAACCTTTGCAATTGAATTAAATTTACATAAAAATTAAATTGAATCTAGCTTCTGACGTGTAGAGTAGCAACACATTCAGAGAAAAACATCGTGAACTAAGGTAGCGCTACCATTACAGTTCACAACAGTTGTCTGCGCTGAATGCGGCCATTGTTTCCATTTCTACGTCAAAAAGAAGTGCCCACTTTTTTTACCTGACCTCGCTGCATGTCACTACGTTAAAGCGACCTTGCTTTGCCGAGCCGAACCGAGAGGGAAAGCTGAAAAACGCTGCACATAGAATTATATGAAATAACCTCAAAGTGCCAGCCTAACAAGCAGCTTAAAGCGACTTGTGCGCTGGTATTCAGAGTGCCGATTATTGCTTTATCGCTTTAAAAAATTTAAAATTTTTTCATTTGTGATGCAAAAATCAACCATTTGACATCAATCTGTTAAGCACCCCATACACTTATCAATTTACCGAACAACTGAGTTGCGGATTGAGTTTTACTCGGCCACACACAATTCAATCGACTAGAATGACTAAGCATTCAACCGTCATTATGAAGTTGGATTTTTACGGTTTTCTGTGTATTTTTATTTTATTTTTTATTAAAAATTATATTTTTGTCGATGACTTTTCCACACATTATTTGATCATGTTGGCAACTTGATGAGTTGCGTGCAAAAAATCGAAAAATTTTAAATTTTCTTCAACCGGCTCGACAACTGCTAAATTAATAAACAACTGCGGCACACACAAGTTGATTTTCTGATAGTTCTATCGAAGTTGGTCGGTAAGTTGTTAAGTGTATGGAGTGCTTTATATGCGTATGCAAAATATCAAAATAATTAGATTTTGGTCAATGAAACCATCATGTATACAAATATTTACTAGCATATAAATGATTGATGTCCAGTGATTAACATTGTAAAGTCCGCATTCGGGTAAATGTTTAGGAAGCTTTTCAATAAGTCGCTTATTCAGCCGATAGACTTTTTTTCCCACTATTTTTATGTTGTTATTTTTCCTGTTGTGACGAAAAAAATCAATCTTCTATATATATAAAAATGGATGTATGTATGTGGGTATGTGGGTATGTGGCTATATCACGTATAGACTCCAAAACCGCTGAACCGATCTTTATGAAATTTTCAGGGAAAATAAAGCCACATCTTGAGAGTGTTCCTGTGAGGTTTCGTAACGATTAGAGAAGGGGGCGTGGTACCTCCCATACAAGCCAAATTTGCTCCATCGATCACAAAAAAAAAAGAAAAATATCTCACGGTTTCAATCGTAAAAAACTAAGATTTGGTGATTTTGTTCAGATGGTTACTGTCGGTAACTGTACAAAACATGGGCGTGGTCGTTATATAAATACGCCCACTTTTTCGAAATCATGGCAATTCCGGAGTTCTGCACATTTTTACAGTGAAACTTGCTGTTTAGGTGCTCCAAGAGACGAACACAATTTATAAATGTTTTCACGCCCACTTTTAACGCCCACAAATCAATCTATATATATAAAAATGGATGTATGTATGTGGGTATGTGGGTATGTGGCTATATCACGTATAGACTCCAAAACCGCTGAACCGATCTTTATGAAATTTTCAGGGAAAATAAAGCCACATCTTGAGAGTGTTCCTGTGAGGTTTCGTAACGATTAGAGAAGGGGGCGTGGTACCTCCCATACAAGCCAAATTTGCTCCATCGATCACAAACAAAAAAAGAAAAATATCTCACGGTTTCAATCGTAAAAAACTAAGATTTGGTGATTTTGTTCAGATGGTTACTGTCGGTAACTGTACAAAACATGGGCGAGGTCGTTATATAAATACGCCCACTTTTTCGAAATCATGGCAATTCCGGAGTTCTGCACATTTTTACAGTGAAACTTGCTGTTTAGGTGCTCCAAGAGACGAACACAATTTATAAATGTTTTCACGCCCACTTTTAACGCCCACAAATCAATATCTATATATATTTAAAGCAAAACGATGTGTGTCTGGCTGTGTGATGTCTATAGACTCCAAAACTACTGAACCGATTGACCTGAAATTTTGGCAGTCGATTTGTTTCAGGTACGAGATGGTTGAGGAAAAAAATTTGCCACACCCCCCTTTTACCGCCCCCAAATCAATAAAAATGTTATATTTCAGTCGGTTTGGATCGTATATGGCTAAAATTTTGTAATTTAGTATGTACGGTTACTGTCGACAACTGTCCTAAAAATGGGTTTCCACGCCCCCTTTTACCGCCCACAAATAAATGAAAATGGTTTATTTCAGACGGTTTTGGTCGTATAAGACTTAAATTTGGTACTTTGGTTTGTGAAGTTACTGACAGTAACTGTACGAAAAATTGGTTTCCACGCCCCCTTTTGCGCCCATAAATCAGTGAAAATGCTATATTTCATGCAGTTTTGGCCGTATGAGACTAACATATGATACTTAAGTTTGTATGGTTACTTTCGGCAATTGTACTAAAAAAGGGCGTCATCGCTATATAGCCACACCCACTTTTTAAGAAACCATCAAAATTGACTACTGGGTCGATTGAGCTAAAATGTTGGCTTAGTTTGTACGGTTACTGTTAGCAACTGTACTAAAAATTGGTCTCCACGCCCCCTTTTTACCGCCCAAAAACCAATGAAAACGTTTTATTTCAACGGTTTGGGTCGTATTAGACAAAAATTTTGTAATTCAGTACATATGGTTACTCTCGGCAAGTGCACTAAAAATAGGCCTGCCCTACTTTAGTTAAACTCACTTTTCGGGGAGTTAGCGTCCAGTGAAGTAAAGTGCGCCAGGCTTAACCTAAATTGAGCTGAAATTTGGGCAGTCGATTTGTTTCGATTACGAGATGGCTCAAGGGAAATATTTTACCGCACCCCTTTTTACAGCTTGCAAAACAACAAAAATGCTATATTTCGCACGGTTTTGATCGTATTAGACTAAAATGTGGTTATTTAGTGCACATGGCTACTTTCGGCAGCTGTACTGAAAATGGTGAATATATTTGACATTTCTTGACATTTTCGTGTATGGCAGTAAGGCGGTCTGTGGCAGAACAACGTTTGCCGAGGAGATAGATTGTACCTGTGAGGTTTGGTAACGTTTGGACGAGGGGGCGTGGTTCCTCCCATACAAGCCAAATTTGCGCTATCGACCACAAACCAAATAAGGGATATATATCAGACGGTTTCGATCGTAAAAACTAATATATTATCATTTTGTTCAGATGGTAACTGTCAGTAACTGTACAAAAATCAATTTTTCGTCGCAATATATATACGCCCACTTTTTCGAAATCATGGCAATTCCGGAGTTTTACACATTTTTATACTGAAACTTGCTGTGTAGGTGCTCCAAGAGGCAGTCACGATACATAAATGTTTTCACGCCCAGTTTTACCGCTCACAAATCAATATCTGTACATATAAAAATGAATCGTGATTTGTTCGGATGCTTAAAACTTGAAAACGACTAGACCAAATAGGATACTTCCTTCTACTGGTTTGTTCGTAACTGCTACGCAAAGATTTAGGAAAAAAGTAATGCCGTACCCCTTTTATCGCCCACAAATCAATAAAAATGCTATATTTAAGAAGGTTTTGGTCGTATTAAATTAAAATTTGGTAAATAAGTTCTTATGATGACTGTCACTAACTTTAATAAAAACGGGCGTTGTCACACTTCATCTACGCCTACTTTTGGAAATATCACAATACTCCGAAACTATTGGTCCGATTGAGCTCAAATTTTGTAAGTGGCTTTGCTTTGAGTACGAGATGGTTTAAGAAGAAATGCCACACCTTCTTTTACCTCCCATTAATATAAAAACAATTTGTGTTATCGAATAGCGTTATGGAGGGCACAGCTTAGAAATTCGGTATTCGACCACAATTTAGACGTACCGTTTCAGTGATGAAATTTTATGGGAGTTGGACAAGGGGGAGGGGCACCTCTCATACAACCCAAATTGGTGATATCGAATAGCTTTGAATTTATAGGAATTCAGCTTTGGAATTCAGTTTTTGACCTCAATTTACACATGCAGTTTCAATGATTTTTTTTTATGGGCGTTGGACAGGGAGGCCTGACATCTCCCTTACATCCCAAATTTGCAATATCGAATTGCTTTGAAGTTATAGGTTGACAGCGTAAGAAATCAGTATTCGACCTAAATTTATACATGCACTTTCATTTCTTACATTTTATGGGCGTAGGAAAAAGGGGAGTGACACTTCCCATACAATCCAACTTTGTGCTATCAAATAGCTTTGGAGTTATAGGTCGCACAGCATCGGAATTCAGTATTTGACCAAAATTTACGCATGCAGTTTCATTGGTAAAATTTTATGGGCGTAGGGAAAAGGGGAGTGTCACCTCCCATGCAACCCAAATTTGTGTTATCGAATGTATTTGGAGTTATATGTCGCACAGTTTTGGTATTCGGTATTCGACCTCCATGTACACATGCAGTTTAATTGATTACATTCTATGAGGGGTGATCAAGAGGGCGTGGCACTTCCTATACAGCCCAAAATTGTTATATCGAATAGCTTTGTGTATATAGGTCGCACAGTCTCGGAATTCAGTTTTTGACCTCAGTTTAGACATGCTGTTTAACTGATAACATTTTATGGGCGTTTGAATAGGGAGAGTGGCAGCAACGCGCCGGGTTTCAGGTAGTTCGATATAAAAACGCAGCACCAAGGCAACAAAATACAGCACAAAACAATTGCAAAAGAGTCGAAACAAGCTGGAACAGCAGGTGACTTAAAGTGACTTAAAGCGACTTAAAGCTACTTACAGTGACTTAAAGTGCGTTTCAGCAGTTTTTTGCATTTTCGTATCTTGACTTATTGCTCGCTGATTTGAGAAAAGTAAGAAGCACACACGAAATAATGTGACTTGTTTGATGATTCGATTGCAAAAATAAACAAAAAGAAAAAGCAATACAAGCCAATCTGAATATAGTTAACTAATTTTTCACATTTTTGATTGTTCGCATTTTCGAGATTGAATTTTTTTAAAAAAATTGTTTCTTTTTTTTACTATAGGTCAGGTCAGCGACTTAAGGCAGTGTTCTTGAATAGACATTTGAAAAATAAGAAAGAAATTTTTAAATTTTTCGAAAGTTTTATATATTCAAGAACATCTCCCTAAAAGGATTTTTCGAAATTCGAATTATTTTCAAAGTTATTGCCATTTAATGTCAGTTAAATGTTAAATTATAGCCATAATCAGTTACACTGACTGAAATTTAACTTCAAAACTTAAAACGCGTTTAACTAACTTTAGAATAGGGCCATTTAAAAATTTTGGTATTTAATATTTTTAAAAAATTCATAACTTTTTAAAATAAAGTCGCCATTTCACGAAAAATGGCCATGTCGTTATAGCCCAGACATACATTGACATTCTTACTAATTAACATTTTTTTTCAGATCAGTAGAAGGGTTGAAATCTTGTCAACATGGAGGCACCCTTTTTTTAGCAACCCCACTCCACCAGCCTATAATTTTTTCAATTTTAAATTTAATTTTTTTTTTGTATTATTGAAATATTAATAAATACATTATAAAAAAATGGATGGTACAAATATTAATTGGTTCGTTTTTATCGAAGTTCAAAAGAGGCCCGAAATTAAGGCCTCTACACTAGAATACTGCCTTAAAGTGACTAAACTCTTTAAAGACGGTACAGTTTTTTTTACACATGGACTAATTTTGACTTCACCTTTGACTTTGACAAATTTTTGTGTGATACCGTTAGTTTTGCGACATAAGACTTAGTGCTGCCATATGGCATTTGCAGTAAAGTCCGAACACTGTTATTCAGTTAAAGCTACTTACAGTGGCTTAAAGTGCGTTTCGGCTTAGTTTTTTCGCATTTTCGTATCTTCACTTGTTATCCGCTAGTTTGAGGAAAGCAAAAATCACAAGACTTTTTTGATGCTTCGATTGCAAAAAGGGACAAAAAAAAACGTAATATATACAAACAAAAGCCCAAAGTAGTAAAAAACCATCTGCAACAAGACAGCGGCGGTAAGCGCGCACTATACGCACTACCAGCTGATTCTAGCTTGACAGCTTTCAGCTCGGCTCGGCAAAGCAACAAGTCGCCACTATAAACGCGTCCTTAGAGTGGTTCCAAAGCAATGAATTGATTTTGGTGGCCAGAGAAGCAAATCCACCAAACCTTCCAGAACTAAGGACAATTTAGAGGTTTTAAGTTAAAAGATAGATGCAGACATAAAAACGTGTCCAAAGCCCTTCAAGACTTTAAAAGAAAGTGGTTTTTAGCTATTTTTTAATTTTTCAACACTTTCAATCAAATGAAAAATGACAACACGTTTTAATTTTTCAAAACTTTCAATGAAATAAAAAATGCCAACGTGTTGTCATTTTTAATTTGATTGACAACAATTTACCATTAAAAATGACATGACGAAAACCAAGCACAGGCGTTTTTTACTTATATAATATATAAATCCTTATTTTGAAAACATTCAATAAAATATAAATAAACACACAACAAAAAACCTCTCAAAGGGCTCAAAAAGAATTTTTATGGTTTATATTTCCACAGTCATTTTTACAAAGACTGATTTCAATCATAAAAAATTTACATTTTTGGTCTACAAACATCACTCGTTCACTTTTAAACTTATCAACTTCCAGTAATAGTTGGAATACGGATGAAATGAACTTGCACCGACATGACATAAATTAAATTTCAGAAAACCGGATGTCACTAAAAGTATAATACAAAACAAAAAAAAAATTTAAAACAACGAAAAACATAATGAAGACCACTCTAACAGCAATCTCTTTATATAGACCACCGCTGCAAGCTTCTTCTAATATAAATACAGATAGATAAATATAGATAGATACGTTGCAACCATAAAGATCTATTTATACCTAAGCACGATGTTGGACAACTTACAACCTAAGCAAGATAGAAAGATATACGAGTAGTTAGATGTTAAGTCTGTTGACAGCAGCGGATTTTCTTTGACTAGGAAGAAACTCCTCCCTGCGGTGAGTTTTAGATGATTTATTTTAATTTGAGACTTCAGTGTTGAAGTTAGAAACTTTTCCAGCCTGTATAATAGTCTCACGTGGTGGCAAAAAACAAGAGCAAGATATCGTACTTTTGTTGGGGGAAAATATAGCACAAAATTCAACTGAAAAAATCAAAAACTACTCTCTAATTATTTTTAAAATTCAAAATTTAGCACTTGCCTAAAAAACAGAACTAATGTGTTTGCACATTAAAAATAACGAACAATTCGCAAAGAACAAGAAATTGAAAGCTTCAGACACAGTTAAGCAGCATTTTCCTAAGAATTACGTAAATTTGCGATGGAAACTGGCAATGAGGGGAAATTCGTAAAACGATGCATATAAAAAAAGATGTTATTCTTGTTTGGAAAAGAATATTTTTAGCGTTGTGCCAGCCACAGTAAAGTTAAATGCGTTTCTTTGTTTTCTTTAGTTACAAGTAGTTGTTCGATACAAGACACAAATGTAAACTCTAAGAGATGCGTACACTGAAATGCTCAAAAAATGTGAAAATTTTCAATTTGCACATCGTTTACAATAAATATACTTAAAAGTTTGTGTTTATTTTCAAACACTTTCTACATATTTGTATCTACATATTTGCAAGATAACTGTAGAAACATGAAATGCTACAGTGGTTTTAAGAATTTTTTTTATGAATTTTCAGCAATTGCGCTAGAACTTTAAAAATTTCAAACAGAGGAACAATGATGTACAATTTTCCAACATAAACACGATCTAACGGAATAAAATTAAAGAGATGTCCTCAAAAAATGAGTATATTTTCTTTACTTCCGCTTATAAATTAAGATATCAGTACAGGTGAAATGAATAATTATCATTCAGATGATCTTGTTGCAAAAAAAAAAAATGATTTAGAAGAAATCAATACAAAATTTACATAAAATATGTATTAGGCATTCAACGTAAAAGCGGTGAATGAGATAAATTTTAGCTTTCCATTAATTATCTTAAATTTGGTAAATAGCTATAGCCAAATGTCTATACTTTGTTTATCTGTGATAAAGATTTGAAAAATTCCCCAAAAAATCCTTTTTTGTAAATGCCAACTAATCTTTCATAGAGTGAGGGAGCAAAATGTTGATTATGCTTGCAAAACTGTTGTCGGGCATTCTGCCAACTGTAGAAAACTGACGGGTGTCGTTTATAGAAAGCTTAGAAAAAATAATTTCTTATCTTAATATATAAAAGGCAAGCACGCTGCTCTGTGCCCAATATCGCTCAAACTGTTCGCAAATATTTTCAGCCTGAAAATATGCACAGAAAGTTAATTTCATATTTATCAGTGACAATATAGGGTTTTTAGAATTTTAGTTTTTACCACAGTACGTTTCTGATCTAACTACTCCTTTTATAAATCAGTTATGACGAATTTAATGAAATTCTTTTGATGGATTGTACCAAAAAATATGGGTTGGGGTCGAAATTACCCTCATACAAAATTTCATTGACAAAATTGTACTTTGCAAAATTGCCCTTTTTTAAAATTGTCCTTTACAAAACTTCCCTTTCACAAAATTTCCCTTTACAAAATTCACCTTTACGAAATTGTACAAAAAATAAATTAAAAAATAATGTGTTGCTACTGTGGAAAAGCGCGCGCTTTTCGTAAAAGGGGCAATTTCGTAAATTTTATAAAGTACAATTTATAATAAGGGAAATTTAAAAAGGGACAATTTTGGAAATGGAAATTTTGTGAGGGTGAATTTTGTTGCAATTTTTGTAAAGGAAGTTTCGACCAGCTCCTAAAAAATATAATTGTATCAGCCGCGAAACGACATCTGGAGTTGCTACGTATTGAAAGTTGCTTATTTTTTCACACTGCTTCAATACTTAAAGTGTTATTAAAAGTAGTATATTTTTATTTTGCAAAAATCAAGTGTATATAAAAAACCAGGTTTAAAAAGAGAAAAAAGCACTTTCGGCAAATGGCTTCAAAAATGAGTGTGCGAAGGACCGACCCATCGTAGGACGGGCATTTATACTAGTATAGAAATAAAGCGAAAAGGTGTGTAAGTTTTTGTATATTTCTTCTTTGAACATATGCAATTCGCATGTCCCAGTAGTCACGCAAAAATATATAAAAGTTTTTTCCTAACCTGAAACATGACTTTATATATTCAATACTTCCTAGAAGTAATAATAAACGTGTGGTGTACTATTTAACCTTTTTTTAATAGTTACGGCAATCATATTATGCTTTCGAGACTGTTTTAAAACGTGTCCAAGTAGTCACGGTGACTACTGGGACACATTCGTCGTAGGACGGGCATTTATACTAGTATAGAAATAAAGCGAAAAGGTGTGTAAGTTTCTGTATATTTATTCTTTGAACATATGTAAGTTGCATGTCCCAGTATTTATGAAAAAATATATAAAAGTTTTTTTCCTAACCTGAAACATGACTTTATATATTCCATACTTCCTAGAAGTAATAATAAACATGTGGTGTACTATTTAAACTTATTTTAATAGTTAAGGCAGGCAATCATATTATGCTTTCGATACATTCGTCGTAGGACGGGCATTTACACTAGTATAGAAATAAAGCGCAAAGGTGTGTAAGTCTTTGTATATTTCTTCTTTGAACATATGCAAGTTGCATGTCCCAGTAGTCACGCAAAAATATATAAAAGTTTTTTCCTAAACTGAAACATTACTTCATATATTCAATACTTCCTAGAAGAATAAACATATGGTGTACTATTTAACCCTTTTTTAATAGTTACGGCAATCATATTATGCTTTTGAGACTGTTTTAAAATGTGTCCAAGTAGTTACGGTGACTACTGGGACACATTCGTCGTAGGACGGGCATTTATACTAGTATAGAAATAAAGCGAAAAGGTGTGTAAGTTTTTGTATATTTCTTCTTTGAGCATATCGGTCATTCCATGTCGAATCGGACGCTTTTGTCCAAAAACTAATTTTGACGATTCCGATTTTTTTAAAATTTAGCACGTCGATAGTACTTTAAAAACAAAAAATACTTGCATACTTTTTTATAATTTTTAATTTGTTTTTTTAGTAATTATACACAGTGAAAAATTATAAAGAAAAACAAAAATTGTCATTTGGACATGCACTAAAACAACTATATCGTCTAAACCGTTAGTCGTACAAGAAAAAAATGTTAAACATATTTTAAAGATCTTGAAATGTTCTTTATTGTGGTGTCCTTTTTTACAAACATTTTAAATATTTTAGCAAATTATTTTAGCAGGTATATTCTGACGAGTTGATAAAATTTTTCAATTTGACTGATTTTACATATCGTCCCTGCGCCAGAAAAACCAGTTATGTGATTTTTGTAAATTTTTTATAGCATATTTTGTTTACACTATCTTTTACTTACATTTCTGCATTTGTAGTTTTTTTATACCTCTTATGATTTACAAGTGATCACAAACAGTTATTGCTCGCAGTACCAGAAGTGCTCTAAAAAAATTTTGTTTTTTGCTCTTCTGAAAAGTTACTGAAAAACAATCAACTGTTTTGTTGTCACAGCGACGATATGTACCTAGTTTAGTAAAAAAATACTAAAAATTCCATTTTTAATAAAAAATTAAAGTATTTTGTTCTTAAAAATTGTGTAGTCAGTTTTTGAAAATGTCGTTAAAAATAGTAAACATTGATTCTCCAACATCAAATTTTAAGAACGAATTAAAAATGAATGCCCTTATGCGATAATATTTTCAAAGTGCCAAAAAAATAGTGGTGCTGACCTTGAAAAATGGGAATGAAATTTTTAGTGGTCAAAAATTTTAAAATTTTTCTTGAAAATGTTTGTAAAAAAGGACACCACAATAAAGAACATTTCAAGATCTTTAAAATATGTTCTAAAATTTTTTCTTGTACGACTAACGGTTTAGGCGATATAGTTGTTTGAGTACATGTCCAAATGACAATTTTTGTTTTCTTTATAAATTTTCACTGTGTATAACTGCAAAAAAAAAAAATTGAAAAATATAAACAAAAATATGCAAATATTTTTCTTTATTAAAGTACTATCCACGTGCAAAGTACCAAATTTTTACAGAAATGTGAGTTTCGAAAAGCGTCCGATTTGACATGGAATGACCGATACGCAAGTTGCATGTCCCAGTAGTCACGCAAAAATATATAAAAGTTTTTCCTAACCTCAAACATTACTTCATATATTCAATACTTCCTAGAAGTAATAATTAACATGTGGTGTACTATTTAACCTTATTTTAATAGTTACGGCAATCATATTATGCTTTCGAGACTGTTTTAAAATGTGTCCAAGTAGTCACGGTGACTACTGGGACACATTCGTCGTAGGACGGGCATTTATAATAGTATAGAAATAAAGCGAAAAGGTGTGTAAGATTTTGTTTATTTTTGCAACATATGCAAGTTGCATGTCCCAGTAGTCACGCAAAAATATATAAAAGTTTTTCCTAACCTCAAACATTACTTCATATATTCAATACTTCCTAGAAGTAATAATTAACATGTGGTGTACTATTTAACCTTATTTTAATAGTTACGGCAATCATATTATGCTTTCGAGACTGTTTTAAAATGTGTCCAAGTAATCACGGTGACTACTGGGACACATTCGTCATAGGACGGGCATTTATACTAGTATAGAAATAAAGCGAAAAGGTGTGTAAGTTTTTGTATATTTCTTCTTTGAACATATGCAAGTTGCATGTTCCAGTAGTCACGCAAAAATATATAAAAGTTTTTTTTCCTAGCCTGAAACATGATTTTATATGTTCAATACTTCCTAGACCAACTAACTATCTCTGTTTTGAAACATATTTAACTGCTGTATAAGTTATGATGACATCGTTACACTCATAGTTGGTCAAATTCTGGAGTAAAATGTCACAGTAGTCATAATTGAATGCCCCTTATATAAATCCTCTACAAAAATTAAAAAAGACATACATGAATAAATTCACTAAAGGCTTAAAATGTGTTTGGTTATTTTTTTCGCGCTATTTACATTTGCTTATTTGATTTGGAATAAGGTCCTAAATACAGTGATGTACGATGAAATAGAGGCACGTACTTGCTGATGATATTTCTTAATTGAAATTTTTTGTAACAACATAGCATGCAGTGAACCAACTGTAGTTAAAAAACCAGTTCTCCCATGAATATTGTACAGTTGTTTTTAAATACAATTGCGCATTAATTTTTCGCAAAGCTGTGAAACTGTGCATCAAAATAAAGCCAATTAATATAATTAAAAAAATTTTACTTAAAAAAAAAAATTTTTAATAAAATTTTACTACAGAACGTGAGTAAGAGTTCTCAGTTTTATGATTTTAAAATAAATTTCAGTGTTTCAAACAGTTAGGTCTTTAAATGGGAAGAGCCAAGCACTGCAGTCCTGAAAACCGAAAAATTATTGAAAATTTTTGTAAATAAGTTAAAAGCCAAAAGGAAATAGCCAGTATAGTTGGCTGCTCAAAGAAAATGGTTGAGAACGCATTAAAGTTTACACAAAAAACCGAAAGCAAAGGGAAACAACCCAAAATAAGTAAAAAAAAAAAATAAACTGGCCATTTCAGCTCTTGGAAGGACTTTGACCTAGCTTCTATTGATCAATTGTGTTGTTCGTATTATTAAATGTTTGATCACAAATGACCGAGAACTGGACCTACGTGTTTTATGCCGACTCCGAACGGCTTATATTCTCAAGAAGTTTTAGCTTTTTTAGAAACTTTCTGTCTGAGCTGGAATTGAACCCAGGCTACCACGGTTCTTTAGCTTAGGAGCCACGCACTCTACCCACTAGGCTACGGTCGCCACCCAAAATAAGTACCAGTTTGCAAAGACGAATCTTACGTCATGTAAAAAAAAGATCCGTTTGTGACCTCTTCCGCTCTCAAAAAACAATATTCCTTAGACATGGTCACGTCAACGATTCGAAAACTTTTAATTAAAAACGGATTGGAGACTAAAGCTGCTCGGAAGGTACCATTTCTGACCAAAGTTAATGTCCGCAAGCGATTACAATTCGCAAAGGATGATGCTGATTGGCCAATGAGCAAATGGCGAAACATTCTTTAGTCAGATGAAACCAAAGTTAATTTATTTAACTCAGACCGAGGCAGGCTTTCTGTGACAAGACCCCCCCTAATACCGAATTCTTCCCTCAACACACAATAAAAACCGTTAAACATAGAGGTGGGAGTACAATGGTTTAGGGGTGTTTCTCATATAATGACACAGGTCCCTTATTTCGCATCAAGGGAAAGATGGATGCTTTGCAATACACCAGGATATTAAGTAAAACCATGTTGCCTTACGCAGACTTTAATATGACGCTTCGATGGGTGTTTCAGCAGAATAACGACCCGAAACACACATCGAAGCGGGCAAAAGAATAGTCCAGACAAAAAACATCGAAGCTTTGAGCTGGCCGCCACAGTTGCCTGACCTTAATCCTATCGAAAATTTATTTCGAGAGGTTAAAGTGGCTCTTAGAGACAAGCATCCAACAAACCAACAAAGATGATCTTTGGAGGTTAATCAAGGACACATGAGAGAAAATTTCAGCTACTAAGTGCCAAAAACTAGTGGATTCGATGACTAGCTGTTGCTCAACAGTTATCAAAAAATAATGGATACTCCACCAAATATTGAGGTAGAAATAATTATATTTCAATCATTTCTATTGATTTTATCATGAAATTTCAAATTTTCTAATCACAGGTCATGGCTAAAATTAACGGTAAAACAAAATTAAATCAAACCAAAGCTTTAAAAATGAGCTCACATTGAAAGTCGGGCAGATAAGGAATTCAATGCTAAAACTAAGAATTTAATATTTTGTCGCCAATCCTTTTTCTTATATGACTGCCTGCAGCCTTTTTGAAATGGGTGCAACCAAATTTTTAAAAACTTCAGCTCCAATCTGATTCCACACTTCACTTAGGATACTTTTTTAGGATTGGATCTTTAGTTGCCCATCTCTGATACTGCACTCAGGGTTCAAGTTCATCTCATAGATGTTCTATGACATTTTAATCTGGGCCTTGTGAGGTTGCTTTTATGACATTTTGACAAATATTAAGTAAACAATTCTTTACCAAGAGCGTCGTATGTTTCAGGTCATTGTCTTGGTAAAACTAAAAACTGTCTGCAATTGCTTATTTACCCGCACTTTCTTTTACTTGCGCCATGAGAATGTCAAGGAACATATTTTTGTCCGTCATATCTTCAATAAAATGAATCCTTCCAACATCAGACGCAGCCCGAACCCTTAACTGATCCTCTACCATGCTTAATCGTATGTTAAGAATTTTTATCACAAAATTCTTCATTCGATTTTCGCTTTCCATCTGAACCATATAAATTAAATAAACTCTCATCGGTAAACAAAACCTTCACTAAAAGTTTATTGTTTAAAAGTGCTAAAGATCCTAATGTTTTCTCTTTTATTAACCTTGCTCCAGAATAGAAAGTCTTTGGTCATCTGCTCATGCATGAAATTGGGGCGTTCTATTACATTTTTCTTTCTAATACAGTGCTTTTTTCGTGCTACTCCTCAATTTAAACATTTTTTTTTTCTCAAAACTCTTCAAATTGTTTCTGAGTGTACACTCTTTTTTAAATTGAGTTTTAACATGACCTCCAGTTTTAATGCAAATAAAAATGGGTCTTTTATTATTTCTCATAAAAAATACCTTTCATCTTTGGAGCTAAGTTTATTTTTAGCTACTGTATGTTCTTTATTGCTTATTCTCTCATCTTGTATATAATGCTTGATTATATCGTACACTGTTGATTTACTTTTTTAAGGCGGATTGTGAAATTTGTCGCTCGGGTTTTCCTTTTAACTAATAATCTATCACGATCTGCCTTTCTGCCAGTGTTGATTGATTCACTTTTCGAGAAATTTTTTTTTTAAGGTTTGCGTTTGAAGTTATTTCAACAGTAGTAAAAAGTTGTAAACAGGAATAACGGTTAAAGGACCACCATTTTTATTTTTTCCTTACTTGCCCGACTTTCAATGTGAGCTCATTTTTATATGTTTGTTTCGATTTAAATTTGTTTCACCGTTATGTTCTAATTTTTTAATTATGTTTCTGTTTAATTTTGTTCACCAAAAAATAACGTTTTGAAAAAAATATAAATTGTAATATTCTTCATACATTTTCATTTCTGAAATCAATGCAAAAGTGCTAAGAAATGCCTGCCCGACTTTCGTTGTGAGCCACTGTATCATTGAATTATGAATTTTTTTGTTTATGTTTCACACTAAGGTTACTTAGTCAATTTACTAATATGAATTAAATAAATTATATTTTTTTACCTACTAAACGAAAAAATTAAATGTGCAAAGTTTCCTAAGATTTTTCGATTTAAATCATTTTTATAGCACTGGCTTTATTTCATCGCACATCACTGTATGTTTAAGTCAACGTAATGGTTGTAGGTGTACTTGGGAAAAAGGGCCTTAATGCAAATAAGCCCTCATATTCAAAACTTTATAAATGATTTTGGAAAAAGGACTTAGTTGACATTTTTGCATTTATTTGGCATTAGAGGTGGGTAACTCAGTGCTGTGCTATGGCACTGTGCTGACTCTCTGTAGTGTGCCATGTGTGCTAGCACACTACGTTGACTCACATAGTGGCACAATAGCACGCAAAGAGCAGAGCTTAGACGTACTTTTGCGCGTAAAGTTACTTTTGTGTACAGTGTTGGGATGAATAGCAGAGTGTTGTGCAAAGCTTCTTTACTGACACTCATTGGTTATCGTTACTATACACTGCATTACTTACATTTTGTAAGTTTTTGCTTAGTAAAGTTTTTTGTTTTACTTTGGTTTACTTGCAATAATTGACAATATGCAATTTGTGAATATTGTAAACAAGTCAATAGAGAAGGGTGTTAGCACTTATTTGTTATCGACACTTTTATAAGTGCTTTGTTCGATTGTAGCACAAATGTGCTAGCACAGTGAGCTGACACACAAGGGTGCACATGTGCTGGTGAGTCAACACACAAAAAATTGTGCTATTACCCACCTCTATTTGGCATAAAGGTCTTCTGTTTAATAAGCATTAAACAATTAAAAATTCTACAAATTACATAAACAAAATCTGTTCAGCGTTCATTTCTACTCCATCTATAGTATAATAAAACTAATTTTCTGTTCGTTTGTTTGTTTGTTTGTTTGGCCCTTATACAAATCTAAACGGCCCAACGGATTTCGCTCAAACTAGGTACACATATTAAGTTTATCCCAACTTAAAATGTTACATACTTAGTTTTTGCCACGCCCCCTCTGAAATTTTTCAACTAACGGTAATTTTGTTATTATAAAACTTTTTAATATAGTAGATTTTTGTGCATTTAATTTTAAATTTTTTTTGTTATTTTGACATCAAAAACACTCACATATCTTCAAAATTGGAGAAATTTTCAGTACAACGACTTTTTCATAAAACTTCGTTACCTAAGAATGAGAAAAAAAACGACATGAAAATCAAAGTTTGGTATTTCGATGCAAATATCTCCGTTGTCCATTAATATATTTCATTCAAATTTTTTTGTTCAAAAGTTCAATAAAATCACTTAACAACAATAGGTTGAACTGTACCGTTAAGTCAGTGTATATATGTTTTATGAGTATGCCAAAAAAGGTCCAAAATATTGACTTTTTACTCAAAAAATGACACAAAAATTGTTGTTGTTGTAAAAATGAAATCAATTAAAAACAGCAAATCTGACTACCTTTCATATGACATAGCATTTATTTGCAAAAATTCTTCCAGCAAAGCGCAAAAATTATTTTACTTTTTTTGTCATCAAAACAACAAGGTACCCCCTTTGATTTTTTTCGCGAAATTTATTTTTTCCAAAATGTTTTTATATTTTTTACAAAAAAGTCAAGTCTCAAAAATAATTTATGTGAAAAAATTACCCCAATATCTCTTTCCAATCAAAAGTTATGGCTAAAAATGTATTTTTTCATACCAGACTATTAATAAAACTTAGTTTTGTGTTAAAATTCTCTATATAGTTTGAATGTCCCCATTTATCTCTAAGAATGCAGTTGTGTGTCTAAAGAATTACGAACATTTTGGATTATATAAAATCTTCTTTATAGTGATCTACTTATTCTGCTTACAGAAGAATATCTGATGTTCTTATGTAGCTAGCAGATAAGTTTTGCGAAATAGTTTGCGAAAATGCTATTGCTACCAAACTTTTAAAAAGGAAAATAATGCAGTACTGCCAGTTTTTTCAGTCGCAGCGTCGTCTAGCGTCATAAACACTTAAAACATCGAATTGGATCAATTTAAATGTCCAGCTCACTTGCTGGAATTTTCGTTTGTTTTGCTTTGCTTGCAAATGCGATTATATGATCCTGATCTCCAATGAAAAAATGCAGCTAATAGAAATTTTAGTAGGTACAATCATTTTTAGCACAACGAATTTTCATAAAACATTGATAGCTAAGGAGAAAAAAATTATATGAAAATCAAAGTTTTTACTTTTAATGCCAATAACTCCGCTGTTTTTAATATATTTCATTAAAACTTTTTTTGTTAAAAAGTTGAATATGTTTTTTAATATAAATCTTTGTTTATACGTTAAAATGTCCATATCTCAAGGACGCATTGAGTCCCACCATAAATTTTATATTGTTGAAAGGGTAATTTTGCTTGCTTTAAGATTAAGTAAATATAAAAATTCTTTTTAATTTTTAAAATATGTTTTTCGTACCCCTTCTTTGAATTTAATTAGCTCACCGCAAGAGATGGAAGCACCAACAACAAAAATTTTTCTAAACTTATTTGGATTAATTACCTTTCTAACGGTAGATAAATAAAATTAAATAAAATAAAATTCAAATAAAATTCAACATGTTTTTTATTATTCCCGATTTTAAAAAACATTTAATCGAGAAGTGTATGTTAAAATGTTTATATAAATGACTCTCGAGTAACACCGGGTATATCAGCTAGTTTATATATAAAAACAATTTAAAATACGCACAAATACATAAAATTTTTATTTGTAACAACTTCGTTTCTCTCGACTCATTCAATTCACTTTAAACACTCATCAATACTTTGCAACTTTCGATTACAGTGCCCACGAAAAACAGCCCAAGCCATCCAGCCCTGACGTTGCTTTACCAGCTGTGCGCATCTCATCGCCTCCTTCAAATTTGCATCGCCCAGCATGCGTTGGCAATCAAGATGACAACGATTGTCGGAGCGCCTTTTTGGCGATGAAACGCACCAATAACGATCACTTATCTGGAAGATGCCCCAATCGTTGGACCAGTTACCATTCAGGCGACCAACTGCAGTTGTATTGAATTTGCTCTCATACTTGGCGATACACGCCCAGGTGGCCAACTCTTCAGTTGGCACGCCTAGCTTTCGCATTTCACGCACTAATTCGCAACGTTTAAAAATACGAGCAACGGATGTGTGGATTAAGATTTGCATCATAAGCAGCAGCAGTGTAAGCAGCCAAATATTAAATTTCATTTTTAAATTTATTAATACAGATAAATTAAAATCAGTTTTGCTTCAGAGAGCAAGGTGCGTTGCCGCTGTATCTTATGTTCTAAACTCTCAGCAAGACTAAATTAAATTTTTGAGCCTGCGTTAAAGCAATTGATTTGCATTATAAAGCGAAAATTCGAAGGCGTTCACAGCTAGCAAAGCACCAACTGGAGTTGAAAACTTGTTTTAAATAGTTATTTTTATGAGTTACTAACTAGATCTCGTTGTTGGAAACAACGCTAATAGCAAAACATTAAATCAAGTTGTTTAACTTAAGTCAAGAACTAATAATTACATAGTAGCGGTATAACAAATTCGCATGAATGAAGTCATTGTTCAAATTTGGTTTCAAGAAATACAAGGTAAAGGGTCATAAATACAATATTGAATTGCAGAGAATAAATGACAAATTAACACATGGGTCATTAACAATGTGACCAACATTTTGAGAGCAAAAAGAAGTTCAAGCACAGACTTTAAAAAGAAGTACATAGAATAAATGTTAAGAAGTACAAAAACGATAGAAGTACAAAAACGAAGTACAGCTGCGAACGAAATAATAGCAGTATTCTTATATTCAGACATGTTTGGATAAGTAATACTAGTCTACAAATTTCGGATCCGGTAAATCTATTATCATTACTATATGTACTTTCAACACTGGTTCCAAATCTGTACTCAGTTCCCCCTATATTGAAAAAATTTCAAGATACAGGGTGTTTTACGGTTTCGGCACGTGCCTAGTTTTCAATTTGAATATTTTGAATATTTGGATAGGAGATATTAATTTGAATATTTTGGATAATAACTCATTGGTTGACAACTACTTGTGCTTTCTTAATAGTTTAGGTCTTGATTATTGCATAAATGTTTCGACTCGACTAACTAGTACTTCAACCTCATGCATTGATCATATTTTTGCGTGGTTAAGTTATGGGTTAAGAGCTTTTAGTTCTGTGATTGATTTTAAAATTTCTGATCACTGTCTTATATGTTTAAGCATTGAGGGTTGCGCAAATATGACCAGGCCAGATAATAGTGGTGGAAAAATTGTCTCGCGTACTGACTTTTTGGCTCTAAATAGATCCATTTTAATGGAATCTTGGAATAACGTTTACAATTGCAGTTGCCCTTCTAAAGCTTTTAGTTCTTTTCTTAGCACTTTGCATATGCACTTTGATCAGTGTTCTCGCTCACATGTTGGCAAGAAAAAGGACATAATAAAACTGAAACCATGGATAACAGATGACCTCGTTCGCAGAATAAATGGAAAAAATAATATATACAGTAAACTAAAAAGGCACCAATATAATGAACAGCTTAGACTTCGTTACAAGACTGCATGCAAAGAAATTGAAAAAGATGTTTTCAAGGCTAAAACTGTGTTTTACAAGGATAGGTTTCATAGGTTTAGAGGTGACCCTAAGAGAGAATGGAATGTTATTAATGAAATATTAGGTAGAGATGGATGTAATAATGATATTAGTAATCTTATTATTGATGATGTTTCTACCTCTAGCACTCGTGAAATGGCTGAGGGTTTTAATAACTTTTTCGCTAACATTGGTGAAAAACTGCTAGTTTTGCAAATATTGATAGCTTTTCCTGTAACTGCTTTCTTAATGATAGATTTTATCCAAACAGCTTTACGTTTTTGCAGATTTCTTCGTTTGAAATATATAAAATTATCTTGTCCCTAAATAACTCTAATTCCTCAACTTATGATTGTTTTTCAAGTAATGTTATAAAAAAAATTGCCTTTAATATCACAGATGTTTTTAGCGTATATTTTTAATTTCAGCGTTTCCTCTGGCGTTTTTCCTGATCTCTTAAAAAATGCGGTTGTCTTGCCATTATACAAGAAAGGTGTACGATCTTTGTATGAATAACTATAGACCAATTTCACTTTTGTCAGTTTTCTCCAAGTTATTTGAAAAAACTATTAAAAGTAGAATTATATTGTTTCTCAACAAAATAAATTTTTTCAACAGAAATCAATTTGGATTTCGAGCTGGTATGTCGACTGAAGATGCTTTACAAAGTTTTTGTTCGACGACTGCGTCTTTGTTTGTAGACATTACGAAGGCGTTTGATACTGTGCATCCTGAAATATTATTGGACAAACTTTACAAATGTGGTTTTCGAGGCTTCATGCTTTCCTGGTTTGCCTCATACTTATCAAAAAGACAGCAAGTACACGCTCAGAAATCTTGGATTAAATTCTAATACAAACTGTATTGTAGGCGGTACGAAGTAGCCCCAATGAAATAAGTCCAAAAAAAAAATGAAATAACTCCCATTTGTTGGAAGTAATTTCATTATTTTTGGGACTTATGTCATTCCTCTCCCTTTTTGGGATTTATTTCATTTGGGAGTTATTTCATTTTTTTTGGGACTTATTTCATTGTTCTCATTTTTTGGGATTTATTTCATTTGGAAGTTATTTCATAACATTTGGGAGTTATTTCATTACATAAAAACTCATTCTTTTAACAAATTTGTGCATCAACAACAGGTGTTCTATAGCGGTTGTTTCCTCACATACATGTTAATCCCATTGAAAACGAAAGTGATTCAAGTCAAATTGGTAAAGACCTCGCAGATATTAAAAATCAAATTAAGCTTAACACTTTAAATTATTATTGTGTACACAAAAGTAGTATTATTAAATTATTCTCATATATTTTAAAACATAATTAAATTGTTATATTTTACTTAACACACTGCAGACAAGTACCTTAATATCTCTTTAAACTAAAAATAACGTTTTCCAAATTAAAGTTTTTTAATAGAATCTTAATTACGCACATTTTTCTACCTACATCACAAATATGTTTGACTTGATCCACTTTATTTTTTAATGAAATTACTATAGCGCTTTTCAATGAAGCTTTTTAATAATGCGACCGCGTCATTAATGAGTTGATTCTACGCACAACCGGTTGAAGTGAATTTCGTAGTCAATTTTTTTTTGCAATGTCTTTGGAATTCGAAATAATTTCTGGCAAAAGAAGAACTAGCAAATTGCTATATATTCCTTCCCAAGGCCAGTTGTTCACAAAAAAATCTAGTTCGAATTCTTCAAGTTATTATGTGTGTTATAAAAAAGGATGTAAGTCGCGCGTAGTGTTAAAAAATTTGGTTTTAAGTACAATTGCATCGGAACATAATCATGGTGACCAAAGAGATATTTATGAAGAGTTCAAGGTATTAAACCAAATAAAGGAAGGATGTTCGGATGCTCAAACCATTTTAGGTGAATCAAATGCAATAAGCGGAATAAGGGAAACTTTCCGAAATACTTGCACCAGGTAAGTGGTCATTGTGTCTGAACATTATACGGGCAAAGCATATATAACTAAATTATCAATCATGTCCCTTTTACGAAATGTTTCGCTAATTTTTATGCATTATCCATGACCCATCATTTCGTACAAGGGAAATATTGCGCTGTAACAAATTATTTTACTAACAATGTTTCCAATTTTTAATGATTTTGATTTAAGGAATCTTGAAGCTAGCAAAAATATCGACTTCAACAAAATTAAACGCAATTTGCAATATTTAAGCAACAAAATCTTTTTAACTTCCCCAAAAACTCCTGCAGAAGTAAAGGTCGCTTTTGAGCGACAGTCCGTGATGGAAAATTTTGGATTTTGTCGGTGCGCACCAAGTGAAGATAGGGCTCCGTTTTTCAGGGTGTGCTATGAAGAAACTGATTTTGCATACTGCGTTTTCGCATCGGAAAAAGTTGTGAAGCTAATCAAGGCGAACATTTCAAATCACAGCAGCCGAAAAATCCTTGTGGACGGTACCTTCGCAGTTGTACCAATTGGCTGCTTTAAACAACTTATAATGATGCACGTTGAATATTGTGATAAGGTAATAATTTTTTATACAGTATTATTTGATTTTAGCTCGATGCAGCAGCGGTGTTTGCCATTAACACCAAAAGGGTACGTCGCCGAGGAACACCGTGCGGCGGCGGCGGCAAGGCGCGCAAAATTGAGAGCGTCGCGCCGCCCCGCGCCGTACCACCGCGCCGCGCGCGTGCTGGCCGCTTTCACGCGTTTTGAAATATTTTTTAAAATTATCTTCAATTTATGGTTTGATAAATTTATGAATAACTCAATAATTTGTTTTGTTTTTCAATAGATATTCCCGTTTTTATTCGTTTTAATGAATAAAAAATCAAGTAAATGTTACATGCATTTATTTAATTATGTAAATAATAACATTTTGCAATTGGATGGTTCTGTTTTCATCGCGGATTATGAAAATGGCCTACGCAAGGCTTTGAAATTAAGCTTTCCACAATGTAAGCTGTTTGGATGTTGGTTTCACTTCTGCCAGGCTGTACGGCGTTATATTACCACCAACAACAAGGAATTGGCTGCTGGAATTTCGGTTTTTTTTACGGCAACTCGTACAACTTCCGCATTGGAAGCTTATAACGGAGTTCTGGGTAAAATTATACCAAAAAATTCAAATTTTTTTAAATTCGTTCAAGTTCTACAAAACGAGGAACTTCATAAGAGTAGAGAAATGGAATTATTGGTCAACAGCGGAGGGACATATGGAAGTAACAAGCGGAAGAAGAGATCGATTGAGAAGGCCGTAAAATTGGAAAAAAGCAGTGCCGAACTTCGCTCTGGGATTATAACTGCATCATGTTTTATAAATCGTATGGTATTTGCGAACAACCAAACCTGCGTAGATATGGAGCCAGACGAGGACCTTTTCGAGGAATTTATTTACGTGGATGAAGAAGAGGACGATGAGGATATGGTCGAAGAAGTCGAAGCGGATGGATCACAAATAAGTGCGATGCAAATGTGTGTGATTTGTTTTATAAGTGTCCCAAACACTGTTCTTCTTCCATGCAAACACTTAAAATGTTGCAATGTTTGCGTCCTCAAACTTCAAGCGGAAAGTATCGGAAAAGGACTTCAAGCTTACAAATGCCCAGTCTGTCGCCAGGACGTTTACGACACTTTGCAAATTTTTGTTTAATTTTCTACAATATTTAAGATTAGTAATTATTATACCTACAATTTGGAATTTCTAAGTTAATAATTTCACACTATTTCAAAACAATACTTATAAAGTTTACTTTTTGACATTTTTAAGCTAATAAATATATAGTATATATATGTAGGTATATACCAAAATCAGTCTATTATTTAACTGCTTTGGGACTTATTTCATTGGGACTTATTTCATTATGAAATAAGTCCCAAATATTGGGAGTTATTTCATTTCCTCTCTTGGCATTTATTTCATTACATTGGAAGTTGTTTCATTTCTCACTCTTGGGACTTATTTCATTTACTTGAGGGCTTATTTCATTGGGACTTATTTCATTGGGACTTATTTCATTGGGGGCTATTTCGTACCGCCGTATTGTATATATGACCACACCAGAATTGTATTACAATCTAATACACTACATATATTACAATTGATTTTTATTCTCTCATGGGACTTAATTTTAATACATGCTTGTATTAAAATTTTTTGACAAAAAAAAAATTAACGAAACATGTGGGATTCGAACCCAGTACGTTTAGGTTATAAGTTCTTGGCTCTACCAACTGCTCTATGAAGCCACATGTATAAATAAATGATAAACATGCATAAGAGCCGAACCAAGCCGAACGCTGTTTTTAAAGACTAATCCAAACTGTATTAAAAAGTATTCCAGGTTTTATTAAAAAATGTCTGATATTTTGAAGAGTTTTAATTCTAATAGAAAAAGTATTAAAAAATGCATGATTCCAACGATTGGATTAAAATTAATTCCAAGATTTCTGAGCGTGTAGTAAAAGTTGATACTAGTGTTAGTTCCAATATGATTTTGAGCTTAGGTGTCCCACAAGGTTCTGTTTTGGGACCAATATTGTTTCTTATTTATACTAACACCTTATTTTCTTTAAAATTGAAAAGCTCTATTACTGCATTTGCTGATGATATGGCGTGTTCGTTTACGTGCAAATCTCTTATTGATCTATGCTCCGATTTGAATCATGATGTGGATCTACTGAGTAGATGGTTCAAAGCGCATAGACTTGTTATTAGTAATAAAACTAAGCTTATATTTTTTAATATCTCTGGGTATAAGGTACCTTTTGGTCAAATACACTATCATGGACCTTATTGTGGTACATTTCCTAAGGTGTGTTCTTCATGTAGTATAGATTTTAATGGCATAACATTTATTGACAATATGCAATGCTCTTCTCAATGTTTTGTGATCGAAATTGTGGATTCTTATAAATATCTTGAAGTTTGGCTTAATTATAAGTTAGATTTGTCCTTGCATTGCAGTGAGTTGAGAAAGTACTTTAGGAACATTATTCGGCAACTTTATGAACTTAAGAAGTATTGCTCCACAGATCTCTTAAAATGCGTGTATTATTCTCTTTTTAATTCTAAATTGGAGTACGGTTTGACCTGTTGGGGTGGGACACATAAAAACAAAACTAACCCTATTCTTAAATTGCAAAAGTGTGCTTTTCGTTTAGTATGTAATAAATCTCGCTATGATAGAAGTTTTGGTCTTTTTAAGGAATTGTCAATTTTGCTACTAAAGCATTTGTATTACTACAAAGTTCTCAAGCTATTTTTTTATAACTCTGGTCATTTGTCTAACAGACTTTCCATGCGTTATAATTTAAGAACGAATTCGCAAAACTTAATAGAAGTTCCGCCACATAATTTGCAAATTTTTTTAAACTGTTACTCTTCGGTGTCACCAAGAATTTTTAATCGTTTACCGGATGATATACGGCTTATTCGCAGTAAGGCCTTACTTCTCAAAAATGTAAAATCCTGGCTATTTAGTTTTAATTATGAAGAGCTAGGCAATATTCTCCAAGTTATGCAATAAACTCTTAATCAAATTGTTATGTTTTTTTTGTATCTTACTGTTGGCATTTGCAGCCTACATTTTTTTCACTTTTTATTTTTTTAATGCTATGTAGTTTTATATTTGTTATCTTTTTTCATTTTTTTAATTACATTGTTACTGCTAATTTAGTAGAATATTATTGTTTATTGTTATAAGATATGTATTTTTGTTGCATTTAGGCAGAATTTTCTACGATCGCCACTAGCTCTTCTGAGTTACAGATCGTAGTCTCTATTCAATTTTTCATATTTCTAATACAGTATTCCCGTTTATATGCACCCCGCATAAAAGAATTCCCCGCTTAGTAGTACTTAAAGTAGTGCAACTTTATTTTCAGGCTTTAAATGTACACAATTTATTTCTATATATGCATCCCGCTTATAAACACTCCCCGGTTAAAAGCACTAAAAATCTAAATGCCAATTTGCATTTTCTATACAAAAAATTTCGTTTATAATCACCGACATAATATAACTTTGAATTACTACGAAAATGTAAAACGTCTTTAAACTTTGAATTACAATGGCAACACTTCATTACTATTGACAAACAACCGAGGTTGCACATCTCTATTTTATATTAAAATAAACATGAGTAAGATAACGTCTTTAACTTTTCGCGAAAAACTTCGAATTATTTCTGAACTGGAAAGCACGGGAAAAAATGAGCTATGTATTAAATATAAATGTTCTCGGGCAACAATAAATCGAATAATTTGAGAAAAAGAAAGTTTGACGGAAAGAAGTGTTTCGGAAAACTTTAACAGGAAGCGCAACAGATGCAGCAGTTCATCTAAAATAGATCTTGCCGTAACGATCTGGTTTAACCAAATGAGAGCATCTGGCGCTGTGATTTCAAGCCATATGGTCCTCGAAAAGGCAAGTCAGTTTGCCATTAAATTGAATAAGGACTTCAACCCAAGCGCTGGCTGGTTATGGCGCTGGCAAAACCGTGAAGGTGTACGTTTAAAGAAGCTGCATGGAGAGGGCGAGTCTTCTAATATTGAAAGTGCTAACCAATTTTTTGAACTGCTTCCTGATTTAATAAAAAATTATAGCACTATTTTTAACGCCGATGAAAGTGGTCTGTTTTTCAGAGCGTTACCAAATTCTATGTTAAGCAGAAGCAATGATAAATCCAAAGGATTCAAGCTAATGAAAGAGCGGTTGACAGTTTGTTTTTTCTGCAATGCTTCTGGTGATTACAAAAAAGTTTTCGCTATCGGAAAGTCAAAAAATCCGCGTTGTTTTAAAAATAAAACGTTGCCAATACAATACTTTTTACAACAAAAAACTTGTATGACACAAGAAATATGGAAATCAATACTGTATATATTTGACAAAGAAATGCGAAGTCAGAATAGAAAGGTTATTTTATTCATCGATAATGCCGCACCTCACAAGCCAGTGCATTTGCAAAATGTGAAACTTTATTACCTTCCCGCAAACACCACATCAATTTCACAGCCTCTAGATCAAGGAATAATCCACGTCTTCAAGGCATATTATCGTCAAAATATAATCAGAAAGCAACTGCTTGCTGTTGAGGTAGGAAAAACTATTGCAGATTTTAAAAAGTCAATAAATCTTTTAACGGCGATTCATATGATTCATCGTGCTTGGTGGATGGTAAAACCTGAATCCATTATGAACTGTTTCAAAAAGGTAGGTTTTGTTACTAAACTATAAAAATTTTTTAATGTTTTAATGTATGTATGTATTGTTTACAGTGTAAATTTGTTCATGAATTTTGTGAGCTGCAGAACATTGAGCAAGAAGGGAATGACATAATGGAGGTTGTAACACGCGATGAGTTTCTTCAGGGAGAATTTGAAAATTTTACTCAATGTGATGACAATTTGCCTTGCTACGGAGAGTCCACCGATGAAGAAATAATTGCAGAAGTAGTTTCAGAGGCAGAAATAAATATTTCCGATTTGTCTGAAGATGATTCTGAAATGATAAATTTAGAAGATGATATTCCCTCCAAGGGCGAAGTTTTTCATTCCATTAATGTTCTTCGAAAGGTTTTGATTCCCAAAAATAAATTTTTAAAAGAAATTGAAGATATTGAATAATACTTTTTCGGGTTGAGTACGATGAACAATATTCAGTCAAAAATAACCGACTTTTTCAAGAATATGTAAAAGCAATTTTTAATATCTTCATTTCATATATGTGTAATAAAAGATGTATGATGGAGTACGTACATATATATATGTACATTAATAAAACTGATCTCAATACCCATGAACTAACTTACATTAATGTGTACAATACATAAATATATGTGAATGAATTTTTCTTAAATAAATTATTTTTTATTTTTAGCTAAGAAATCAAATTTATTCTTTCAATTTTGTGCTTTCAAATTATGAGGAATGAATTCAGATAAAAGCATCGAAAGTGCATATAGCCGAGGTTTGTATATATGCACTCTCAGTGCTTATAAGCGGGATTTCCTTAAAAGAACTCCCCGCTTATAAGCACTTGGTACTGTGCATTTTTGAAGATGCTTATATCCGGGGAATACTGTACTGTAAATTATACTTTAAGCTTTTTTTTGTAATATAATGTTGTTGAATAAATTCTAAATTCTAAAAAAAAAACAAGTTTCATTGTTCTAGAATCTAAGCTACTCACCATAAAATAAAAAAATATTTTTTGTATTTTAAAATAAATATCAGCCTTTCCATCAATATATCAACTACCTACTGTTGTGTCATCTGCTGTCGCGGAGCTAAAATTTTGAGATTATCCAACGACAACGAATATCAAAAAATTTTGTATCTTTTATTTTAGCGGAGCTGTTATCATCAATTAATCGCCGCTAATAAAATTACTGATTAAGTTGGAGGGTTTCCGTATTTTTCAAGCTGCCAGACAGACAGGTGGAGTTGCAATTTATGTGCGAAACAATATCTCATGTAAGCTTAAGGTGCATTCCAACATCGATAGTGCAATCGAATATGTGTTCGTTTCAATCACAAATGGTAGTCTTCTGAGCTTTACGAAGTATTTAAACATGTAAGGAAAACCGTTCAAAATGAAATAGTCAAAAATCAATGACTATAGCGAAAAATTTGAGACTGCAATTGATAGTACACTAAACGAATTTTCGTACATATATTTTATGAACGCCATACATTAAATAAAACATTACAAAAATACATTCATATAATGTAAATATACATTGTATGAATGTAAATTATGTAATAGTACATTGAATTAATGTTATCGAATACATAGAAAATCACATTAAATATTACATTAGCCTAATGTGAAAATACATTAAAGAAATGCATATTTTGCTTCAATTCCTACATTAAAACTAAAAGCGATTTACAAGCACATTGTATTAATGTAAAAGAATATATTACACTAGCTGATATACCCGGTGTTACTCGAGAGTCATTTATATAAACATTTTAACACACACTTCTCTATTAAATGCTTTTTAAAATCTGAAATAATGAAAAACATGTTGAATTTTATTTGTAAGCTACCGTTAGAAAGGTAATTGAACGAACATTAATCCAAAAAAGATTTGGAAAATTTTTGTTGTTGGTGTGGTTCCATCTCTAGCGGTGACCTAATTGAATTCAAAGAAGGCGTACGAAAAACATACTTTAAAAATTAAAAAGAATTTTTATATTTACTTAATCTTAAAGCAAGCACAATTACCTCTTCAACAAAATACAAATTATGGTAGGCCTCAATGCATCCTTGAGATATGGACATTTTAACGTCTCAACAAAGATTTATATTAAAAAATTTATTGAACTTTTTAACAAAAAAAAATTTAATGAAATATATTAAAAATAGTGGAGTTATTGGCATTAAAAGTAAAATCTTTGATTTTCATATAATTTTTTTTCTCATTAGCTATCAATGTTTTATGAAAAATTCGTTGTACTCAAAATGATTGTACCTACTAAAATTTCTATTATCTGCGTTTTTTCATTGGAGATCAGGATCATCGCATCAATCGCATTTGCAAGCAAAGCAAAAACAACAAAAATCCAGCAAGTGAGCTGGACATTTAAATTGATCCAATTCTATGTTTTTAAGTGTTGATGACGCTAGATGACGCTGCGACTGAAAAAACTGGCAGTACTGCATTATTTTACTTTTTAAAAGTTTGGTAGCAATAGTTTGGTAGCAGATATTCTTCTGTAAGCAGAAAATAGCGCCACCTGTCTGTAATCCCAAACGTGTGGGGTTAAATTTGAAGAAACTTTTGAAAAAACAGTATTCAGCTTTTCACCGCAAGGTGTATAGTTTGTACCCACAGTTCTTACAAATGTGGCGCCATCTATCTGTGAATTTAACGCACAGATCAAAACTAATGAAATAATTGTGCTGACCAGATGCGCATATGTTTTATTATATCGCCATATAGCTGAAACTGATAACATGAAAATATTAACTTTTACAGCATTCTTATTCACAGTCATCTTTTCGATAAAATTGTGATATGTATATACAACATTTAAAGTACCATTGATAAAGAACTGAGTGATAACGGTGACACAATAGTGAGAAAAAATAGAGCCATCACAACAAAACAAATTTAACAGGAGGAGGGCGGGGGGTGGGGAGGCAAAAAACTAAGTAGATTACTATAAGGAAGATTTTATATAATCCAAAATGTTCGTAATTTCTCTAAATACACAACTGCATTCTTAGAGATAAGTGGGGACGTTCAAACTATATAGAGAATTTTAACACAAAACTAAGTTTTATTAATAGTCTGGTATGAAAAAATAGATTTTTAGCCATAACTTTTGATTGAAAAGAGATATTGGGGTAATTTTTTCACATAAATTATTTTTGAGACTTGACTTTTTTGTAAAAAATATAAAACAACATTTTGGAAAAAATAAATTTCGCGAAAAAATCAAAGTTTTGTTGTTTTGATGACAAAAAAAGTAAAATAATTTTTGCGCTTAGCTGGAAGAATTTTTGCAAATAAATGCTATGTCATATGAAAGGTAGCCAGATGTGCAATTTTTAATTGATTTCATTTTTACAACAACCACAATTTTTGAGTAATTTTTTGAGTAAAAAGTCAATATTTTGGACCTTTTTTGACATAATCATAAAACATATATACACTGACTTAACGGTACAGTTCAACCTATTTTTGTGAAGTAATTTTATTGAACTTTTGAACAAAAAAAATTTGAATGAAATATATTAATGGACAGCGGAGATATTTGCATCGAAAGACCAAACTTTGATTTACATGTCGTTTTTTTTTTCATTCTTAGGCAACGATGTTTTATGAAAAAGTCGTTGTACTGAAAATTTCTCCAATTTTGAAGATATGTCAGTGTTTTTGATGTCAAAATAACAAAAAATTTGTAAAATTAAATACACAAAATCTCCAATAGTAAAAAGTTTTATAATAACAAAATTACCGTTAGTTAAAAAATTTCAGAGGGGGCGTGGCAAAAACTAAGTATGTAACATTTTAAGTTAGGTTACACTTAATATGTATACCTAGTTTGAGCGAAATCCGTTGAGCCGTTTAGATTTGTATAAAGGCTGAACAGAAAATGAGTTTTATTGCTATAGATTGGCCTAATGTAAAAATACTTTCGAACAAATGTGAAGTTACATTTGATTAATGTATGTTCACATTATTCTTTACATTGACACGCCAATACAATGTAAAGTACATTGATTTAACAAAGAAATACATTGGATTAATGTAAACGAAAACTTAAACCTTTTGTTAATCCCGTTATTTTATTATTTTGTCACTTTAGAAGCGTGCTTATTTATTCGTGTGTCTGTATTTATTCAGTAAAGTTAAAGTGCAGTTCTTAATTGATAATTACAGTTTTAAACAAGTTTTAATAAATTTAATTGAGTCGTTTTGCGTTTGTAAGCAAAATGAATTGTTTTTTATGTAAGAACACAAATAACGTTCACAATATGGGCTAGTATCAACATAATAGTTATACTTAACATTTTTAAGACTCATTCAATTACATATACTTTATTTTTTTATTTACAATTTAGTTCCCGAAGAAGACGCAGAGCGATGTGTGCGAAGCTTAAAATTTGACAATTTATCTGCTGCTGGATTTGATTCTATTTGGCATACATACAGAATTACCCAAATTCATAGAGAATGTCAAAGCATGGCAGAGATTTTTAAGCTATGGCCTCAAAACAAGCAAGAATCTGCGCAAAGATTGGTAAGACATTACAAATAAAATCAGAGATAAAAGATTGTGAGCTCAATTATCAACTCTTATAATATAATTTTTTAAATTAATTTATAATTGACAATAAATAAATTTATTAAATCTTCTAACGAAACATATTTTTCGAAACATATTGGGCTCTTAGAATCGTGGAAACCAAAAATGAAAACGCTGTATATGTTCCTGAAAAAGGAAAATAATATTAAAGATTTTGCACTGAAATCTCTGCACAATTCAATTTTAGATAGTGATATTGAGACAGGTAAAGAAAACTTATTTAACCCTCATCGGTCCCCTATATGCGCACGCATACCGCATGCATACAATTTTGATCTTAAACCTTGAATAAAATAAAAACGGTTCAGCGGAATGACCTTGTATTTTGCAAAGTAGAATTATTTTGCCTGAATAACCAAAAAAACCCGTTTTTGAATTTGTACCCTTACTGTATTTGCCTGTGCAGTTATAGTTACGAATCGGTCCCTGTGTATGTGCGCGCATAAGCAGGTACCTGGAATTGCCGCTTATTTTTGTGTGTGGATTTATAGCACGCTCTTCTTTTTTCGTTTTAAGAAATTCAGTTTGTTCTGGAACACACATAAGTGGAGTTTGTTTGCGCATTTATTTGAATTTTGGTTGTGTTTCGAAGTATTTGATAAAAAATGGATAGAGTTTTACGTGAAACAAGGCAGCGAGATGAACTAGAAATGGATTTTGATTTGGAAAGCGAAGCGGGCGAATCTCCGTGCAATAGTGACGATGATTTTGCATTATCAGACGAGGAGAATGATGAAAGTGAAGTTAGCGTGCATTCGGATGAAGACGACATTGAGCAAAATTTAGCAGAAGAAAATCCTGAAAATAAATATTTTTCAAAAAATAAGAAAATTGAATATTCATCGCAACCATTTGAAATAAATGGAAGAAATTCATTTCGACGTGCAGAAAATTTCACTTCAGGTAAAACCTATCCTATTTGTTATGGGTTCATGTTCATTATATGTTTCATTTTTGTTATAATTCAGGTCCAAAAGCATTAGCAGCTGCTACTATAGTTGATGTTTCGTCTGCATTTCACATGTTCCTTGAACCAGTTGAGTATATTATTTTGAACATGACGAATTTATATGGTGTGCGAAAGTACAAAGACGATTGGGAATACATTGATTTGGACACTCTGCACGCATACTTTGGATTGTTGCTGCTTTCTGGTGTGTATCGGTCATACGGTGAATGTGTCACTAAACTGTGGAATGACGAAACTGGTCGGCCAATATTTAGAGCAACAATGTCTTTGAAAATGTTCAAGCGCATCCATGGTTGCATTCGGTTTGATGATCGCGAACAACGTATGGCCAACACTGCATCTAAAAGTACTTCTGTACGTGACAAATTGGCACCGATTCGAAATGTATACGATAAATGGAATCATAATTTGAAAGTTGTATACACACCAGGAAAAAACATTACCGTAGATGCACAGTTAGTTCCGTATCGTGGGCGATGTCCGTTTCGTCAGTATATTCCATCCAAGCCGGCGAAATATGGCATCAAAATTTGGGTGCTATGCGACTCAAAAAGCTGGTATGCATACAACACACAAATTTATGTTGGTCGGAATCGTAATGCCACTCCTGAACGTAATCTCGGACGGCGTGTTGTTTTGGATTTGGTGAAAGGACTTTCTGACAGAAATGTAACGTGTGACAACTTTTTCACTTCGTATGAATTGGCAGAAGATTTAAATAAGAATCGCATGACTATTTTGGGAACAATAAGGAAAAATAGGACTGAAATTCCTTCAGTTGCAGTATACAGAAGTTGTATATGAACATAAATTGCAAGCAGTTATGTTGTCATATGTTCCTCGCCGGTACCGATTTGTGACATTGCTCAGTACATACCACAATGTTGTCAGCATAAATGAGAATAGTGAAAACAAGAAACCTAACATCATTGAAGACTACAACAAAACCAAGAGTGGAGTTGATACTATGGATCAAATGGTGGCTACGTACACATGCAAACGAAAAGTCAATCGGTGGCCAATGGCAGTATTTTGTAACATGCTTGATGTTAGTGCGTTGAATGCATTCGTGACGTTCATTGCATTGTTCCCGAATTGGAAAAATTCTAAAACGAACCATAATATTCGTCGTCGCCTTTTTATCGAGGAGCTTGGATTGAATCTCGTTAAAAAACAGATCACTAAACGTAAAAAACAACCTCAAAGTAATGATGCTTCCAGTGTTATTCAAAGAATTCGGAAGATTCGCCATTTACCAAGTACATCAAAACGAGGCCGATGCTACATCTGCACATATAAAAATAACAAAAATATTTTTGCTACACGCTGTGAAGAGTGTATAAATTTCATTTGTGCTGAACATAATTTCAATTTATGCACAAAATGTACAAATAATTGACAAAAGTTGAAAATTAAATTTTTATTTCTAATATTTGTAATATTCTAATTAATTTCATTCTAAATCTACCTTTATGAAGTTCAAATGTATTAATATAATGGTAAACAATGTAATAAACATAAAAAATCACAGAACTTAAATGGTTGTTAATTTTTTAGCTTTTTTACAATTAAAAATATATGTGTATGCGCGCGCATACAATGGGACCGATTAGATGTATTTCTCGAGGGACCGATGAGGGTTAAAAAATTTTTAATATGTAAGCTACCTCATAAGTATTTTCGTACCAAATTTGGTCTAAATCCAATAAAGGGTTTATTTGATAGCAGTTTTTCGCGAGTGCGACGTGGCACTCAATGCGTTAAAGACACTCTCTCCTTTTGTTGAGCTTTAATACTATGCATATTAATGGGAAAAAGTTAAACTTCAGTTTTAATGATCATATATTAAAGTGATTTTTTTCCGTTAATTAAAATTTACAAAAAAAAACAAATACACATGATTAATCAAAACAATCATCTACCGCCTCCAGCATCGTCGTCTCATTGCAGAATGTCTCGTATACCGTCCATGCTGTCCAACCCTGCTGCCGTTGTATCTGACGTGCACACACAACCGTCTGGCTGATATCGTCCGCAATGAGTTCCGGGCAGTTAACGTTGCATTCGTTAAAATTAAAGTAATCGGTTTCATTCGTGGGTTGACACCAGTATCGGTCACTTATTTGAAACAGGCCGTAGTCATTGGACCCATCAGCATTGCGCTGTCCTACGACATGCGTATTATAACGGCTCTCATACAAAGCTATGCAGATCCACAGCGGTAAATCGACTTTTGGCACATCTAGTATATAAAGAGCACCCGCTAGTTCACAGCGCGTTAAACGGCGTGCCTGTAACGTAGGCATCAGCGTCAGAATCATTAAGAAAATTTGCACCCACATAAAGAAAGGAATATAGCTAAGAATTTTAAAATTTTTTATTGAATGAAATGAAAGTGAGGAAAATACGAGATTTAATGGCAAAGTGTTGATTTGAAGCTGCGTTTTATAGCCGCCAACTAATCGATTCATGATGTTTTTATTTTTCATATATGCAATGTAAAACCAGTTTAACTCATCAGCACCCATCATGACTTTGGTCAAGTTGAAAGCAATAAATGTTCGCATAGAAGAGAAAAATGCTAGTTTATGATAGTGCGGAATTTTCGAGTAGAGGGGAGGGGTTGAACATTCTAACTTTAGTTATTTATGAGTTTCTAAATACTGGAGATACAGCTGTGTGCGATATGAAATTTTAAAGTTTGACGACATCTTCGAAATCATTTACCCTAAAATGGCGCTAACCGAAACCACAGCTTGCCGTTAAGTTAATCAGCACTTTACTGACAGTTCAACCTTAACCGAACATTGAGAAAGGGCTTTTTTGCTAACTGCTGTTTAAAGTTCTGATTAGTGCTTAACCGGACATTGAGAAAGCGGCCCTAAGAGTAACAACATATTAAGAAAAAAACATCGCTCACTAAGATATCGCCACCATAACAGCTCACAAGTGTTGACTCCGCTGAATGCAGCTTGTATGCCAAACACTTTTTGACAACATCTGACATAAGGCCGCTGCTCTTATTTAGGGATGAAAATTCAGCGTTAGCGGAAAGCGGCTGGCAACGCACCGCTTAACGCTCTTATTTAGGTTTCACAGATAGTTTTTTAGATTTTTGTATGACTTTTTTATGTTCGAAATGCCAGACACAGACAGGCAATGTGAGGATTTTTGAAAAAAAAGTCTAGTTCAAAAGCTACAACTTTGGTATCCGTATCCAGTTCTCGGTAATTTTTTTCAAAATATGCATATTTAAATTTTTGGGGATTTTTTTTTCGTAAAAACATCCTAACTCGAAATTTCCAACTAAACTTCAACTAAAAAATTTCATAACGACCAGGTTATTTAAAGTAATCCCACAATCTTTAGTATATGTTTGAAATATAGCTTAAGAAAATATTTTCTCAAAATTTCAATAAAATTTTTTCAAATTTGGATTTTTGCGATTTTTTTAATACAACAAGGAAAAAATTAGATTTTTTTCGAAAATTAAAAAATCACAACTCTGTTCGTTTTTGTCTAGTTTTCATGTTTGAGATAACATTTTGAAGAAAAAAAAAATAAAAAACGAGACGCGTACCATTTTTTTAAAAATGTTCACTTAAAAAGAGTTATTGGGATTTTTTAGAAAAAATAGCACTTTTTCCCCAGATAAAACAGATTTTCAATTTAAGGTCGTAAATATATTATATTAATATATATTAATATATTTTCCTGAAATTTACAGTATATACATTTGACATATAAGAAACAAACGAGGTCACCGCACATATTCAATTTATAAAAAAAAATTTCGCATACAGTTAAGGGCCACCCTAATGCGCATGTAGTACGAATTGGAGAAAAAATGTACGACATACAGCATTTTTAATGCATTGTTCTTGACGTTTCTCGTTAAGGGCCACCCTAATGCGCATATAGTACGAATTGGAGAAAAAATGTACGACATACAGCATTTTTAATGCATTGTTCTTGACGTTTCTCGTTAAGGGCCACCCTAATGCGCATATAGTACGAATTGGAGAAAAAATGTACGACATACAGCATTTTTAATGCATTGTTCTTGACGTTTCTCGCAATTTGTCACTCGTTATGTTGCGATCAAATATTAATTGTCAAAAACAAGCTTGAGCTCTTTCTTTCGCAGGCAACAAAAAAAGAGAGATACGGCAATAACGTTGCGGAGATGTAAGAAGTTGGCACGATGTTTATAAATATATATCTGTCAAGCCCACGCGCCACTTGTTTTCAGATTTTGATGAAATTGGACAAAACAATGAAATATTATGCGGGCTTAAGTCCAGTTTTCAACCCAACATTTCAATCAATTCAAGCTCCGTGCGAGAAATATGATGAATGTTCAATGCTCAACGCCTTGTTGCGTCATGAAACAAACATCGCTGTCAACGGTACTTGCCTCTTTTCATCTCTCATAAGAAATTTACATCTTAATTTTCAATAAATAAATATTTGTTTACTAAAATATTAAATTAAACCTTTTGATTTAATTGTTCATTTACATTATTTGCGTTGACAAAATTATATAAAATTATATAAAATAAAAACCATAAAAAAATAAAAAATATTATGTTGACTTTATATGATTTAAATACAAATTCTAAATGTTTGATAGTTTAAATCAGTGTCGGGCAGCTTTGCACACTTGGGATTGTGTGTGTGCAGTAAAATATGTATTCATCCCACGTACAGAACGATCAAAGCTTCAGTGTTCAAGCGAACGTCAAACATATAAGACCTGCGTTCGCGTGTTCTTTGGATATATGACGATTAAACTGTAATTAATTACACTGTATAAAATTTTATTTGAGCAAAATATTAAGAAAAAAATGGATTTCAAACAATAGCTCCTGGCGGTGAAGTTTGGGTGATCAGACAATTTTGATTAGCAAAGAGCTGCTACTTGTTATATTCTTAGATGAAGAAATTTAAAGACGACGGAATTGAAATTTTTAAACCAAGTTTTACTTCATTTTCAACTATTCCGCGGCCAGGCAAAATAAAGTTTGTCAGAAAAAGGTTTTCACTCCACCTTACTGCAAATTTAAATATTACTTTTTCTTTAAGCTTAAAACATATTTTTTTTGCTGTTTGTTTGCCTTTTTACATGTCTGTCCGCTTATGTGTATTTCATATTATCTGTCTTTCGGTATGTTCGCTTTTGACAGTTTTTCCACTACTCATTTATTTAATTTCGCAACATAAAATACCCAAAAACACTCACCGTATGCCTAGTAAGATTTCTTAAAAAAAGCGCTTTAGCACTACTTTGTTTTCAGTGTGAGCTTAAAAGCGTTTAATAATACATACTCAAGATGAGAAAGTATAGGTGTGCAAAGCTACCCGACACTGGTTTAAATCATACTTGATTTTAAATACAAATTCTAGTTGTTCGATAGTTTAAAATCGTTTATTGAGTTTAAGGTCAAAGTAAGAACAATTAATTGTTCTAACGAATCTTTCCAAAGAAACAACAACAACAACAACAACAATGTTTTTTCAATATGAAAAGGAAAAAATCACTAGCTGATCTTATTGCATAATTTCTGCCCGACTAAAAGCGTCATCAGAAATCTTTGTGATACAAAACAACAAAAATGTTATATATTTCGCATGGTTTTGATCGTATTGGACTAAAATTTGGTAATTTAGTTCTTATGGTTACTTTGGGCAGCTGTAATGAAAATTGTGAATATATTTGGCATTTCTTGACACTTTCGTATATGTCAGTAAGGACATATCTGTTGCAGAACAACGTCTGCCGAGGAATACTAGTAGTTTATTAAAATCAATTAACAACCTATATTTACTTTACCTTAATATTATTCTTTAACAAAAACTAAACTATGAAACATTGTTGTAATCACTGTCCATTAAAATTAATGTGATAAACAAACTATGATATATCAAAGTACAGTAGTCAAAGAAAATCATTGTGCATAATAAACAATTTCAATTTGTTACCTTTCAATTAACACACTGCAGCAGTAGAAAAACTAGACACTACAGGTGGTAACTCTTTATGCCTAAGGACTAGATTTATATTTGGAGAAGCTGTTGGTGAAGACTTTCAATAAATTTATTGCAGCTTCTCTGCGTTTGTGAAACGCTTTGATATTATAAGTGCAGGAATGTTTACATATCAAACACATTTTTTTTTTGTTTTTATTTTTATGTTTTTTGAAAAATTATGCCAATCAACAGTGGGTGGTCATGTAGATGGTTTAGGATAAAAACACTTATATATAAAAATGCGATAGTTTTTTTTTTTAATTTCTAACAAAATGTTAAAGTAAAGCATTATAATTTGTGAAAGTAACACATTTATCAAATAGGATTCTGTAATTTTTTAATTGTTTATTCTACCACCGCACAGTACAAAATTTATAAAAATTGATATGTAAAAATCAATAAATATATAAAAATGAAAATTGAATACATCTCGTTCATTCTTGCAATTGAATCACTTTAAACAGAAATCACACATTAAAAAGAGAATTCAATAATTTAGATTTTTGAGCACTCATAAAACCTTACTCCAAACTCCGACGTGACGGGGTTAAACGGACTTCGGGTTGAGGGTCTAGGACGGTGCTGCTCTTAAATAAGGCTATTGGATAAGCATGCCTAGTTTAGGATATTCGGAACATATAGTAAGAATGGTACGATCTCAGAATAAAAAGTGGTGCGGTCGAGGGACGAAGTTAACAACGCTTTTTCTTCAACTCTCCGAATGTAATTCGAGTTAAAATATGTTTAATTTTTATTTTATTAAAGTTTTTTTTAACAGAAATACAACAACAAATGTGAAATTATGAAATTGAGAAAAACTGATAAATTGACACTTCAAATCTTATCGCCCCGGTGGTGCAGTGCGTTAGTGCGCGCTTGCACGGGTATCACAAAGATTTCTGATGACGCTTTTAGTCGGGCAGAAATTGTGCAATTAGATCAGCTAGTGATTTTTTCCTTTTCATATTGAAAAAACATTGTTGTTGTTGTTTCTTTGGAAAGATTCGTTAGAACAATTAATTGTTCTTACTTTGACCTTAAACTCAATAAACGATTTTAAACTATCAAACAACTAGAATTTGTATTTAAAATCAAGTATGATTTAAACTATCAAACATTTAGAATTTGTATTTAAATCATATAAAGTCAACATAATATTTTTTATTTTTTTATGGTTTTTATTTTATATAATTTTATATAATTTTGTCAACGCAAATAATGTAAATGAACAATTAAATCAAAAGGTTTAATTTAATATTTTAGTATACAAATATTTATTTATTGAAAATTAAGATGTAAATTTCTTATGAGAGATGAAAAGAGGCAAGTACCGTTGACAGCGATGTTTGTTTCATGACGCAACAAGGCGTTGAGCATTGAACATTCATCATGTTTCTCGCACGGAGCTTGAATTGATTGAAATGTTGGGTTGAAAACTGGACTTACTTAAGCCCGCATGATACTTCATTGTTTTGTCCAATTTCATCAAAATCTGAAAACAAGTGGCGCGTGGGCGTGACAGATATATATTTATATACATCGTGCCAACTTCTTACATCTCCGCAACGTTATTGCCGTATCTCTCTTTTTTTGTTGCCTGCGAAAGAAAGAGCTCAAGCTTGTTTTTGACAATTAATATTTGATCGCAACATAACGAGTGACAAATTGCGAGAAACGTCAAGAACAATGCAAATTATATTTTTTATGTTAGGTTTTGTTAAAAAAAATCTTTATTTATTTCTTAACAAACTTAACAATCAAAAATATTCTTATTATCTAAATTACAACTGAAGAACTGAACTGGAACTGAGAACTCCAAAAACTGAACCGAACTGAAACTGAAACTGAAACTGAAGAAGTATTCTAAGTTCATACTTCTTTTATACCTTAATTGTCTTATTTACTTCTTTACATAAAACTTATGTATTACATATCATTTATTAATGTATTTGGACACTTAGATACTTTTAGGAATTTATCATATAAAGAAATTTGATCATAAACATCATCCGATCAATATTCCCATGACTTAGTTATAAACAATGAAATATGATTAAAGTTATAAACAAAGCATAATCATATTCCCAACAATGAAATATGATTTAAGTTATAAACAAAGCATACTTTGATATGAAAAGCATTAAATTAAATATTGTTTATTCTTAACATATGGTTATCATACAAATGGGATACTTAACTTGCATTAAAAATGCTGTATGTCGTACATTTTTTCTCCAATTCGTACTATATGCGCATTAGGGTGGCCCTTAACGAGAAACGTCAAGAACAATGCATTAAAAATGCTGTATGTCGTACATTTTTTCTCCAATTCGTACTATATGAGCATTAGGGTGGCCCTTAACGAGAAACGTCAAGAACAATGCATTAAAAATGCAGTATGTCGTACATTTTTCCTCCAATTCATACTATATGCGCATTAGGGTGGCCCTTAACTGTATGCGAATTTTTTTTTATAAATTGAATATGTGCGGTGACCTCGTTTGTTTCTTATATAATGTCAAATGTATATACTGTAAATTTCAGGAAAATATATTAATATATATTAATATAATATATTTACGACCTTAAATTGAAAATCTGTTTTATCTGGGGAAAAAGTGCTATTTCTTCTAAAAAATCCCAATAACTTTTTTTAAGTGAACATTTTTAAAAAAATGGTACGCGTCTCGTTTTTTATTTTTTTTTTTCTTCAAAATGTTATCTCAAACATGAAAACTAGACAAAAACGAACAGAGTTGTGATTTTTTAATTTTCGAAAAAAATCTAATTTTTTCCTTGTTGTATTAAAAAAATCGCAAAAATCCAAATTTGAAAAAATTTTATTGAAATTTTGAGGAAATATTTTCTTAAGCTATATTTCAAACATATACTAAAGATTGTGGGATTACTTTAAATAACCTGGTCGTTATGAAATTTTTTAGTTGAAGTTTAGTTGGAAATTTCGAGTTAGGATGTTTTTACGAAAAAAAAAATCCCCAAAAATTTAAATATGCATATTTTAAAAAAAAATTACCGAGAACTGGATACGGATACCAAAGTTGTAGCTTTTGAACTAGACTTTTTTTTCAAAAATCCTCACATTGCCTGTCTGTGTCTGGCATTTCGAACATAAAAAAGTCATACAAAAATCTAAAAAACTATCTGTGAAACCTAAATAAGAGCGTTAAGCGGTGCGTTGCCAGCCGCTTTCCGCTAACGCTGAATTTTCATCCCTAAATAAGAGCGGCGGCCTTATGTCAGATGTTGTCAAAAAGTGTTTGGCATACAAGCTGCATTCAGCGGAGTCAACACTTGTGAGCTGTTATGGTGGCGATACCTTAGTGAGCGATGTTTTTTTCTTAATATGTTGTTACTCTTAGGGCCGCTTTCTCAATGTCCGGTTAAGCATTAATCAGAACTTTAACCAGCAGTTAGCAAAAAAGCCCTTTCTCAATGTTCGGTTAAGGTTGAACTGTCAGTTAAGTGCTGATTAACTTAACGGCAAGCTGTGCTTTCGGTTAGCGCCATTTTATGGTAAATGATTTCGAAGATGCTGTCAAACTTTAAAATTTAAGATGGCGGATAGAGTTGTCACCTAGATTTTTTTTTATTTTTGCGAATTCTTGTAATTTTGAAATTCTGACAACGGATTTGATTTCGAATATAATGTCACAGTTTTTAAATTTAAGATGGAGGTTAGGGTTGCCACCTAAATTTTTACCACAGTATTGCCACCTAATAATATGTCTTTTTAAGACATCTTAGGCTGCTTTTCGTTGATTAATTCTAGTTTAGGAGCAATCTAAATATTTTAAAAATTATTGCAACTACAAAATCATAACCTTTCAGCACATTCAAACATTTAACTCATTCCTGTAAATACTACTGCTCCACAGTTTGAAAAATTCATAAACTAGAAACTATAAACAAATAGTCCTGATTTAGAAACAAGAGTCATAAACAGGGCTAGGATTTCGATGACATATCATCTTTTTTCTGCTGCTTCTAAGACATTTCCTGCCTATTTGAAACGTCCATCTACGATTCCTAAATTCCAAATATGAAAAGTTTTTAGGACATTTTTTCGTCATTTTTCATCATTTTTCATTTTAGTTATCAGGTCATTTTTACTAGATTTATGGCATTTTTTGGTCATTTTTAAAAGATTTTTAAGTTATTTTATTGTCATTTTTGGACATTTTTAATTTTTAGAGCATTTTTCTGTTTTTTAGGTGTTTTTAGTGTAATTTTTAAATAATTTTTTTTGTTTTTTTCGTACTAAAAAATGTCGAAATGCAAATTTTTAAACATATTCCTTTAACACTAGAGTCCCTTCAATCAAAAACAATACCTCTCGACAAAGGAGTAGCTTTGTTTGTAGACTTCGATGAAAAAAAGCTCTGCGCGTGGTAAACTGACGAAAGGGTATGTAGAAAAATTAAACAAGTGTTAGATAAATACTAAGGATATGCTAGTAAAAAATAAATTTTAATTTAGTAATGTTTTATTTTTAAAGCTAAATTTTTTGTTTATTTTTTATGCAATTGTTTGCGTTTTTTAGGTAATTTTCGGCAGTTTTTAGGTAATTTTTTGCAGTTTTTTAGGTAATTAAAATCCTAGCCCTGGTCATAAACCTTAAAACTATTTCTTGACACTGAAAACAGTTGATGATACTGAAGATGTTACACCATAAATTAAATCTTGATGAAAAAACAACTTTAAAGATTTACATACATTCTTTTAACATACATACCATAACAACCATAATGAAGAATTGAAGAGGGCTTATTGCAAAAACATACTAAATCTAATATAATAAAAAAAATATAATTATCAAGTTTACAGATTTGAAAAATAAAGTATTGTAAAAAACAAAGGAATTATACAAAGAAATTCAAGGAGTGTGTGGGTCTGTTTTGCAACATGTGGCGCTCCATTATTTGTGGAATCACAAATAAAGCAAAAAACAACATTGAGTAAAGGCTCACAAAACATTTTTATTGTTCGTGACCTCCATTGCATATAATCAATTTCCGATTTCTTTGTAACTATTTGGCAAAGTTTTTATTTGTCATTGAATATAAATTTATTTGTATATATTTGTTGATGAAACTGCGATTTCTACATAAAGGGAATATGTTTAATTGAACTATTTAAGTGTAGATATGTATATTTAAGTGTAGTTAAATAGTATGTGTCAGTGTTCTTATAGCTAAATGTAATTCAGCGAGCAAAGCATTTTGATTATATTAAAGTAACGTTGGGTTTTTGTTTGCCCAAATGATCACAGTATCTATAATTATTGACTTAAATAAAATGTTGACAGATTAACAAAAACAAAAAAAAAACAAAGAGACTCAGAGTTGATGGAAGATTACAGCTTGTTGCACTTTTATCTCACAAGAAAGTGTAGAAAATACGAAAAATAATAATTACAGCGTTTGTGGTTAGATAGGCTGCAACGGTAACGAGTAGAAAATTGTTTATTTATACACATTATGTGTACATAAATATAAATATAAATAAAGAATTGAAAAGAAAAAAAGTCGAGCACCCAACGGACAGGCTGACTGGGAATGGAGTGAGCGTGTCAAAGCGTGTTTACATAATTATCACAATTTCCATAATCATGACTCGAGGTCTCACAATATATTTAGTTCCAATGCAATTGTAAACAATTACAATAAACAAGGTTAGCTACAGGCAGTCAATAGCGACAATGGCATATTTAAGAGCTGCAAAATATAATAATGCAGGAAAAATTATTTTTTTATTATAAATTAATTAATGACTTTTTTATACCCCATGCATAAAAAAATGCGTATGGGGTAAATTAACTTTGTGACTCCGTTTGCAACGCCGATAAGGAGGCGTGGCTAGTATAGAAAAGCATATATATTCTTGATCAGAATCACCTCCGTAGTCGATTTAGACATGTCCATCTGTCCGTCTGTCCGTCGGTCTGTATGTGATCACGACAACAGCCGAATTTAAGAGCTATCGTAACGAAATTCAATATACAAGTTTTTTATTCACAAATAAAGATCAAGTTCAATAACACTATGCGCCATCATTTTTGCTATCGGTATCACAATATTTTTTCTTATAGATTTCGGCCCGCTGAACACAAAAGTCGCAATAAAAAATTTTTCTATGGAAAGGTTTTCGAGATATATATTTTTGAATCTTTGACCCGATTTTTTGGATATTGTTCCATACATTTGACCATCTGCAGTTTTAATTGACCGATTTGGCTATAATAAATATCAAAGTAAAGAAAAATAAATTCATTTTAAATTTGATTGATCAATTTTGCTAATCTGTTGAGTAGTTTTCGCACAATCGAAAGAAATATAAAAAAATTAATAATTTTTTTCATTGAAAAATAAAATCGAAAAATCCTTAATAAATTATCAAAAATAGAAGACACGAAAATATGCTCAGTTTATTATTTATTTCATGAAGATGGCTTTTTAAGGAAAAGAATGAGCTTCTGATGAATTTATGGAAGTATAACGAAGTTGGAGACAAAAAGGTGAAGGTACCAAAAATTTAATTTTTTCCGTTTTTTTTTTAATTTTATTTAAAATAATTAATTTTTTTTTTTTGTAAAGTTAGTGTTTAGGTCAAATTTTATTTAAGTAATGGTAAATGTATATTTTAAAAATGATTTATCCCCTTTTTAACTGACTTCAAAAAGGAGGAGGTTCTCAAGTAAGTTTGTTTTTTTTATTTTTTTTTTATTTGTACTTGCCCGATTGCCACAATTTTTTGTCAACAGAAAGAGATATCAGACGCGGAGGTGCCCGTGGGAGGTAGTCGACACAGGGGCGTGGCAATGTAAGAAAAACTTTGTATATTGAATAATATTAACACAAGAGTACTGAAATCTAGTACAGAGGTAGGCACAATTATTAAAAGTTATGCTCAAAAAAGTGGGCGTTATTCGATAAAGGGCATGGCAATATTAGAAAAACGCTGTAACTCGAATAATATTGACACTAGGGTACTGAAATTAGGTTCAGGGTAGGCATAATTATGAAAATTTACTGTGAAGAAAGTGGGCGTTGTTGGACAAAAGGGCGTGGCAATATAAGAAAAATACTGTATCTCAGTTAATATTGACACGAGGGTACTGGAAATTGGTACAGTGGTAGGAACAATTAGTACAAATTATGGTCAAAAAGGTGGGCGTTATTCGATAAAGGGCTTAGCAATATAATAAAAACGCTGTAACTCGAATAATATTTACACTAGGATACAGAAATTAGGTACAGGGGTAGGCATAATTATTAAAATGTACGGTCAAGAAAGTGGGCGTTATTGGACAAAAGAGCGTGGAAATACAAGAAAAACACTGTATCTCAGTTAATATTGACACTAGGGTACTGGAAATTGGTATCAGGGGTTGGAACAATTATTAAAAATTACGGTCAAAAAGTGGGCGTAATTCGATAAAGGGCGTGGCAATATTAGAAAAACCCCGTAACTCGAATATTGACACTAGGATACTGAAATAAGGTACAGGAGTTAGCAAAATTATGAAAATTTGCGATCGAGAAAGTGGGCGTTATTGGACAAAAGGGCGTGTCAATATAAGAAAAATACTGTTTCTCAGTTAATGTTGAGGGTAAGAAAATTCGTTACAAGAATGGGAAAAATTGTTATCGTAATCTCTAAAAAGGAAGAAATAAAAACTTTTTAACAAAAAAAAAAAACCAACTTCAAAACCACTACAAAGTAAAAAATAATTTTAAATTACTTTTCACATTAATTCTTGGTCAAATTTGATAGTTAATTTATTTAAAGTATTTAATTGGAAATCTTATTATTATAATTTTTTTTCTATTTTGTATTATTATCATAAATATATTAATTTCTCCATGAATAAAAAACCTTTAAAGTCGGCGCTTATAAAATCAGACTTTTATAAAATAAACGCTCCGGCTTTAAAGGGTTTTTACTCATGGAGAAATTAATATATTTAAGATAATAATACAAAATAGAAAAAAATTATAATAAGATTTCCAATTTAATACTATATATAAATAAATTAACAAATTTGACCAAGAATAAATGTGAAAAGTAAATTAAAATTATTTTTTACTTTTGTGTGGTTTTGAAGTTGGTTTTTTTTTTTGTTATAAAGTTTTTTCATGCTTAGAAGTTCATTATTTTCCTGTGCATATTTTGGTGTCTTCTATTTTTGCTAATTTTTAAGGATTTTTCAATTTTATTTTTTACTAAAAAAATTATTTCTTTTTTTATATTTCTTTCGAATGTGCGGAAACTACTCAACAGATAAGCAAATTTGATGAATCAAATTAAAAGAAAATTTTCTTTAATTTGATATTTATTAAAACCAATTCGGTTAATTAAAACTGAAGATATGGCAAAATGTATAAAGCTATATCCAAAAAAATCGGGTCAAGAATTAAAAAATATATATCTTGAAAACCTATCCATAGAAAAATTTTTTTTTGCAATTTTCATGTTTAGCGGGTAGAAATTTAAATGAAAAAAATAGAGACATACCGATCACAGAAATTTTTTTTCCATTTTGGAGCATAGTGTAATGAGCCAAATCGGACGAAAACCAAATTTTACCAAAACGGTACAATATCTTTAAATTCCACAAAAATTAATCAAAAACTGAAATTTTACACATACACTTTAACCTTTAATATGCACTTTGATTATGAAATCGGTAAAAATTGAATGTAAACCACGTCTACCTCCCATACAAATTAACTTTATAAAAAAAATCTCTTTAAATTCCACAAAAATTAATCAAAAATAAAAATTTTGCACATATACTTTAACCTTTAGTATGGACTTTGATTATTAAATTGGTTAAAATCGAATGTAAGCCACGTCTACCTCCCATACGAATTAACTTTATAAAAACTGTAAAATATCCTTAAACTTCACAAAATTGTGTACAATGGTTTTAAATTTTGCAAATAAATTTAAATCCTTACTATGCAATCGATGCTAGGAAATTGGTTAAAAACTAAAAATACAAAAAAAAAAAATAAACTGGCCATTTCAGCCCTTGGAAGGACTTTGACCTAGCTTCTATTGATCAATTGTGTTGTGCGTGTTATTAAATGTTTGATCACAAATAACCGAGAACTGGACCTACGTGCTTAATGCCGACTCCGAACGGCTTATGTTCTCAAGAAGCTTTTACATGAAAATTTTTACTCTCTGAGGTTTGCCATTGTCTGCAGAGAGGTGACGACCGAACAGAAAAATTAATTCAATTGAAAAAACTTTTCTGTCTGAGCTGGAATTGAACCCGGGCTACCGCGGTTCTTTAGCTTAGGGGCCACGCACTCTACCCACTAGGTCACGGTCGCCACTGTCACTAAAAATACAAAGTGACCTCAAATACAAAGTGACGTCATCATCATAGTAAAACCTTTATAAATTCCAAAAAAATTAATGTGGAAATTTGATATTGTGCGGATAAGCGTTAATAAATAAAAAGGACTACGAGTTTCAAATGTGAAATATTTGAATAAAAACCACGCCTTATAGAAGTAACGTCATCAAAATAATTGATTTACTTCGCAGAGTCGCAGAGATTTAAGGTTTAAGGTAAACTTTTTATTCTTCACTGCATTTTAAGTTGTGATGATCAAAATATACTTCCCGAGGAAGGTACAGTGCACAGCAGAGCCTTACTTAAATGCAAGCCAAGAAAGTGTCAACAATAATAACAATGATAAACCACATTAGATAAACTGTGCGTTGAGTAACCACAGCTACAGTTTTTAATCCAGACTTAAGTTCAAAGAACTATATGTAAATTTCATATGGAAGTCAGGAAAATTACGATATGAAAGTCTGAAAGCGAAGATAAGTTATAGAGTGTGCCAACTTACTTTAACTTCAAGAATTGAGACAATTCGTATTTAATTATCAAGTCACTTAGATTTTTTAAATCAAATAAATATGTATCAGACATTTTTCATGTTTATAAAAGATACTGCGTAATTATCTATAAATGTATCTGAATGCAAAAGTAAAGTTTACTAACTTTAGAGATATTTCACTGAATCCGTGTTATATTTTAAGTATATTAGATACAGCTAAATTCTATACTGACACATATTACAAATGTATTTAAAAGTATTAAAGCTTTTTTTGGTGAAAAAATATCACATGCGCATGTTTAAACAGCGCTGTTTACATGAGATTTATACAACGAGTATTTGATTTTTATGTAGTTTTGAGCTTTGAAGCTTATGAGTTTTGAAGCACAAAAACACGATTACTCGCTAGCATAGGCTACGAACGACACTGTTTAATACTATGATGGGAGCATTCGCTTTCTGCGTTTAATAAAAACACAACCGTTTAGAATATTTTTGTGATAAATGTTTTCTACTTTTTGAAAAACCTTATTTCGCACATTACATAGTACCACAAAATCGAGTTTTATTTTTAATTTTGGCTGCAAATCACGAGCTTGGTTTTAGTTTCTTCGGATAGGGTTTCTGATATATTCGGCTTTCTATTAAATCGGGAGTTTTCAAAGTTTTATTATTCTCTGAGGGCCAGTTTTTCAGTGCTGGTTTAAAACAGCGATGCCCAGCGCTTAACTCTTTCCATTCTTTTACAACTTCAATATTTTCATGATTGATGATGATTCAGCCTCGCTTAATGTTTTTTTTTTGCTCTTTCGAACCATCGATAGCTGTTATGCGTTTGAATGTTGTTGTTTTTGTTTTTTGGCACCATCGATCGCCGCTGTTTTGCACTGTTTTTGCCATTCGCATTGTAGACATTAACAGCATGCGTCGTATTCTTTATATTTGTCGTTGTGCGAATACACATTGAGAAAAAGTTCTTGAATATTTGCATGTTGGTATTTTTTATATTGCATCAAAATAAATTATTTTTATATTTGTTATTATACCCTTGAAAAATTGCAAAAAAAAAATTTGCTGAAAACTAGTAGTTTGCCTATTTTTTCATAGATAACAAAAGATTAAAAAGATTTGAATCTTATGAATATAACTGTTTAGTTAATAATAAAACAGTAAGATAATAAAAAATATCATAAATTAAGGCTAAAGTCAATAAAAAGTATAGTTTCAAAATAATAAAACATATAATTTTTTATTTTAATATTATAGAATTAATTTATTAATCTCTCCAAAGAAATATTTTTAATGAACAAAGTGAAAGCTATGAATAATGTAAAAATCAATGAAGATATATTTTTTTAAATTCAAATTTAACAAAAATAAGAAGCAAAGTATTTTTTAAGTAAAAACTATAAACGCCACAAAAAGTATGATAAGTTTAAAAAATTAAAAAAATGTATAATAGAAAATTTACAAAAAAAAAAACATAAAAAGTAAAAAAAAATAAAAAACAAAAAATTAAAAACTATAAAGCAAAAAATAAAAAAGGAAATCTGAAAACCACCACGCGGTTAAAGTTTGGCAAATCAGAATGCATTTTGACATTCATTATTGATTCATTATTTTTATAGTGTACATATACATAAGTTAGCTGTCGCGGAAAATTTTTTTGATCTTGTTGGTATTCGTTGTTGTTGTTGTTTTTGCACTCTTCAAATAATTTTCGTGGGCATCGCTGGTTTAAACATTGCTTAACTTTTGTTTAACTTATCGAAGATCAAACTTAATCTGTGGAGAAAAGAGGGTGGGCGCTCAAAAAATAGAGAATTTTAATACAAAAAATAAATTTAAATCTATACTATATATAAATATGCGTGGGCGAAGCAGTTCGGTACCATTTTCTCCCGTGTTTCTCAACCGATTTTGTTATTTTTTTTAAAATGAATAATAGTAGAGAGAAGGAGTGCATCGAATTTTTTTTTTGTTTGACCTGAAATATGAGCGTTTAACCTTCACATGGTATGCTCTTCCTGAGTAACATACCTGGACTCGTGGGGTACATACGGACCCGGGATTAAAATCTTTGTAAAAATTTTAATATTGATTATTTTGTCTCAAAAAAATTCAGAGATCATCTTTAGATACCACTTTAACCCATTAATGCTCACTACCAGAATCCGTTGAGTTTAGCTTTTACAATTTTCAGCATAAATTTGTATTATTATAAGACAGAAAACTCTGAAGTTTTTTTAAAAAAAAATTCAGAGGATTTGGGTGTGGCGAAGCGTATGATCATAAACGCATTAGGGGTTCTTAAGTAGAGAAAAAAAAATAGAAAAATGATAAATTGGAAAAATTTTGTAGCATAGGCATTTTTTTTATGTTTATAAAACAAAATAACTCACCTGAGTAACATTTTTCACTTTTTTTTTATACTGCATTAACAGGCGCGAACAAGTACAAAAAGGATTAAAATGTCCATTTTTTTTTTTTGGAGAAGCATACTTTTAGCTTTCTCACACTGTTGGAAGCAAAAGCTTTACAGTGGTTGAGAATTTTTGAGGAATTTTTGAAAAATGCTTTAATCGTGTATGATAATCATACGTTGTCATTAATGGGTTAAACTGTCCAAGTTGAAAAAAATAAAAATCAGCGTTCATAAAAAATTCGGAAAACTAGAAAAAATTCCAAACAAATCAAAACGAGAAAGAACGTGGGGTATGTACGTACCCCACGAGGCCAGGTGAAGGTTAAAGAATATTTTTTAAATACAACCTAAACTATAGGGGTTGAAAGAACATGGTGTTTGAGGGTTGAAGTCCCTGATCAAATGATGGTGTTATAGATAGATCAAAATAGTGCCAAAACACTCATCTTACCTAAAAAACTCTTTACACACATTTTCATTAAAACCATATAAGCGGTTAAGAAGTTTTTGGCGGTTTTCTAAAAGTTTTGTACTAAAGCGCCCTCTGATCAGCGCTGAAAAAGAATGCATTCAATTTGATTTTATTCACAAAAAAGTAAATCAGTGAATAACAAAATAAGAATGCATTCAATGAATGCAAAATTGATTTATAAATAAAATTTTTAATTCACATTAATTTTTAAAAAAACGATTAATTATTCATTTCAATTATTCATTTTCGTTATTCAGAATAACGAATATTTTTTTTATTCATTTGAATGGTATTCACAAAGAATGCAATTCACAAAGAATATCAGAATTTTTAATTATTCTTGTTTTATTCATAATTAATTTTTTATTCGTTATTGGTTTTTTATTCATTATTAATTTGTTATTCATATTCATTATACATTTTTTATTCATTCATTTGTTATTCGCTATTCATTTGTTATTCATTATTCATTTTTTATTCATTATTCATTTTTTATTCATTAGTAATTTTTTATTCATTAATAATTTTGTAGTCATTATTCACTTTGTGTTCATTATTCATTTTTTATTCATTACTCATTTGTTATTCATTATTTATTTTTTATTCATTTTAGTCCAAAGCCATAGATAAGTACAAGTTAATAACAAATGAATAATGAATACAAAATTAATAATGAATAAAAAATTAATAATGAATAAAAAATGAATAATGAATAAAAAAAGAATAATTGAAAATTCTGAAATTATTTGTGAATTGCATTCATTGTGAATAGCATTCGAATAAATAAGAAAAATTATTTATTATTCTGAATAACGAAAATGAATAATTAAAATTAATAATTATTAATTTTTTTTTAAAATGAATGTGAATTAAAAATTTTATTTATAAATCGATTTTGCATTCATTGAGTGCATTCTTATGTAGTTATTCAGTTGTACTAAAAATTCTGAATATGAATGCCGATTTTACAGCTCTGCCTCTGATATAAAAGATAGATCAAAATAGTGTCAAAACATTTTTCGTATCTGAAAACCTATTTATTCAAATTTTCATGCCAATCATATGAGCGGTTTAGGAGTTTTTTGAGGTTTTGTAAAACATTTGTACTACAGCGCCTTCTGTTAAACGGTATACGAAAGCTTTTTTGGTAATATTTGTACGAATAGTATGCTAAAAAATATTCCCGTTATATTGCGATATCCAGAAAATTGCGCGTTGCAGGTACGTTGTCTTGATGAAAAAATTATTTTCTCAGTACAACGCATTTTTTGAGGATCAAAGGTCATTAAAAGGTCATCATCGCCTCGGAATAAGAAAAAAACTATTGAAATTCTAAGTTTTGATTTTGCATGCAAATATCTCCGCCATTTTCCAATCGATTTACATCAAATTTTCTTTGTCTGAAAGTTCAATTAAACGAGTTTGGAGTATTTATCGTCACCTTACCAATTTAAGGTTTTGTATTGTTTTTAAAAAAACATGTAAAATAATCAATTGTGGCCAAAAAGAAAGGAAAAAAGTTGTTTTTGTAGCGAATTTTTTTTAATCTTTTTCCACACTCTTTCATATGGCTATCATTTATCTGCAAAAATTGCAGAAAATCGTGAACCACACCCACCCCTATGATTTTTTTAATGAAAATAAATTTTTTTTTAAAAAAAAAGATTAAAGAACCAAGGCATGCGCCTTATACAAACAAGGTTTGGTCTTTGACCTGAAAGGAAAGGGATAGATTATTTAGAGGAATTGATTGGAACCATACGTGAATTATTGATTAGGCGAAACAACCGTGAAAGACAATTTGAATTGGTTATGATCGAGGCTAGTGTTACGCCTTAACCTCGGCAAGCATTTCCAGCCCTTAGTAGTTCTGCCCTTTAATTCCACATTTTCCACAATTTAATTATAGATTTTTTAGTTTTCCATAATGCTTTAATGTAGAGAACAAAGAAAGTGAAAAGAACCATGCCCAAACCCGGATTCGAACCAGGGACCTATGGTTTGATAGTCTAGCGCACTCTCCACTAGGCTACAAAGGCCGACTAAATGTCAGAATTACCTACAGTTAAGAAAAGAATTTCTGTAAAAAAAATGTTCAAATCTAGTCCGTCCCGTCCAATCTTGCGCCAAGAATACGCAACTCTGGCCCAAGAATAATACCCAGACATGGCTGAAGACTGGGCCATAGAGTGATAAGAAGGGTCAAGTCTCGACACTTGGTTTTGGGTCACGACTGGTTAAAAAGCATTGGCTTTGATATCATTAGATCAAACAATAATGGACCAGGACTGGCCCATTTGAAATAACCATATATGGTCGAATGAGCCTTGGTATGATAAAAGGGGTAGGTAGGGACTTGGCAGTTTCTTTTTCTAAACAAAAATATATGAACATTTTTCTAAACAAAAATACATGAACAATGATTTGTCATGACAGATCTTATTGAGGCTTAGGCCAGAACTAGCATCCCGATTCTCAATTTCTGGTTCGATTCTAAATTTTGGGATTATTTTGATCATCCGTTCCAAAGATATCGAATTTTCAAAAAAAACAGCTCTTTTTGTGGTTTTTTGCCCGCAACTTTTTTAAAACTCATTTAAATGAAAATTACCATTTCACATAAAAGTTTTGTTTTTCAATGTACTTTTCTAAAAAAAGTTCAAAAAAATTATTTAAAGTGTCTTAATACGTAATTTTCGATTTTTAAACTTTAGATTGCATTTTTTAAAGTGATTGCATATTTTGATTTTCTTCAAAACTTTTTACAGCAAACTACTACTAATTCCACAACTTTTTAGAGCGGTCTGGTCGTTGGCCTTAAATAACTATTTTTTCGATTTTTGAAAATTACAAAAAAAATTTTTTATTTTATTAAATTTTGTCATTTATTTCTCTCTTTTAATAATTTTGAAAACTTAACATTTTTTTTTATTATAACAAGTCTAGGAAAGTCTTAATTATTGATTAAGATTAATAATTAACAAAAATAAGATAAGTCTTAATTTATTTTTGCGATTTTTTGAGAAATTTTGGCAATCTATTATCCAATACAAATTTCTATAATGAAACAGCTTTTTATGTGGATAAAAGCATCAAAAAAATTGCTTAGAAAATATGCAATCACTTTAAAAAATGCAATCTAAAGTTTAAAAATCGAAAATTACGTATTAAGACACTTTAAATAATTTTTTTGAATTTTTTTTTTTTAAAAGTTCATTGAAAAACAAAACTTTTATGTTGAATGGTAATTTTTATTTAAATGAGTTTTAAAAAAGTTGCGGGCAAAAAACCACAAAAAGAGCTGTGTTTTTGAAAATTCGATATCTTTGGAACGGATGTTCAAAAAAATCCCAAAATTTGGGAGGGAGGGTTTTTCGATAAGTACTAAAAGATATCAAAAAATGGCGGAAATCAAAAATAAACATTTTTAAAACCGTCCAATTTGGCGTGGAATGCCCCATATATATAAATAGATGTAGGCGAAACAGTAAGGAACCATTTTCTCCGTGTTTCTCAACCGATTTTGATAAGTTTTTTTTCTAAACAAATTAAAGTAGGGAGTGCACCAAATATTTTTTATAGAAATTCCAGAAAAGAGAAAAAACGTTTGAGTTCTCTTACGTTCTCAAATGAGCGTAGAAAAAGGGAAAAAAAACTACTCTATTTCTTATTTCAGTTTGCCGCTCACATTGCGCTCTCTTTTAAGCGAAAAAAAACTGGTGGCTAATTCATTAGGCAAGTAAAAGTGATGCCAAATTTTTATGAAAAACACATGTTTTTAACATTAATTTTGTATACGAAAACGACGAATTTTGAACACTGGCGAACTTCAGTTAATATAGATAGTCAATATGAAATTAAACTTTTAGCTATAATTTTTATTGAAAGAGATACTGGGGTCGTTTTTTCCTATATATTATGTTTGAGACTTGATTATTATAAAAAAATAAAAACATTTCTGAAAAAATTTCGTCAAAACAAATTATAGGGAGTACCCTTATTGTTTAGATGACAGAAACAGTTACACAGTTTTAGCGCAAAACTGGAAGAATTTTGCAAGTGAGCGAAATGTCATATGAAAGGTAGGCAGTAATGCAATTTTTACTTTTTTATATATTTACACTGAAAACAAATTTTTGAGTTGTAAATATTTTTAATATTTTTTTAAAAAAATATACTCGTACACTGATCTAGCAATACAATTCAAACTTTGTATTTTCATAAGTGTTTTTTTTTTTAATTTTTAATAAAATATTATTTTTTATTTAAAAAAATCGTAAAAAAGAAATTAAGAACATAAAAAAAAATTTAGAATTCAACAAAATTTTTAGAAAACATATTTAAAACAGCGTAGATATTTGCATCGAGAGCCAAAACTTTGATTTTCGTGTGGTTTTTTTGACATTCTTAGGTAGCAATGTTTTATGAAAAAGAATTTCTAAAACCTTGAAGATATAATAATGTTTTTGGTGTAAAAATAACAGACTTTTTCTAAATTAAATTGGCGAAAAAATGCGATGCTTAAAATTATTTCAATAACAAAATTTTTGCTAGTTGAAAAGGGACGTAAAGGGCCAAGTTTTACATGAAAAAATCAGCCAGGGGGTTCCAGGGGGTGTGCCACTGGCATGGGTGGATCGGCTCTCCAAAGTTAGTGGGGGTCGGTCATACATTTGGACTCGATTAGGCCACTCTAAATGGGTCAAAGAGGGATTTTTCAAAATTTAACCCTACGGGACAAAAGTCAAAAGTTGGGGCATTAGAATTCGTTTTAGAGGTATAGTTCCTCGGGCAAAGTTTCTTATTTTGTTCGCTAGAATACGATTTTCACTGAGCAATGGGCGATTTTTTGCCTCCCCACAAATCGAGCCGGCCTAATGCACATAATATGTGTACCAAATTTGAGCAAAATTCGTCCAGCCGTTTAGATTTATATTCCGGTCAAACAAAGAAACAGACGGAAAAGGAGTTTTAATAAAAAATATAACTTTTTAAGTAACTTACATATATCAGCTAGTTAGAAATAAATATTCAATATACAAAAAATTGCTTACCAAAATGCACTGAAAGAAAAACGTTTACTTGGCGTTGAATCGTTGGTGTTGTTGCTATTGCAGCTATTACGGAACAGACCGGCCATTTTGTATGATTTTATTTTATTAGTTATGTTATATTTATAAAACTTTGTTTTTTTTTTTTGTATAATCAATAAAATTAATATATTTTTTTTTTAATATATTATGTTATGTTCAGACTTAACAGTATAAATTTGGCAAATTTCTACTTTGGTATCACTGCGTTGCAAAAACGTCTTTTTCACCAAGTTTCTTTTATTTGTTACATTTATATTTTGTATGATTCCTTCTTCTTCTCAGTGTAAAGCTGTGTTACGTAAACAGTTGTGGCAAAAACAATGCAATAAACCACAATAACAATGAAGAATAACAATAGCTAATGACATTTTTGCTTGTTTCCTTGTTATAATTTTACTCTATTAAAACTTGTGTTATGTGTGTTACGTGACGATTACTTATAAACTTTGACGTAACGCGCTGCAGATGCTTAAAGCAACTAAAGTTGAAAGCGCACAAAAGTTGCCGCCAAAACTGCTTGCAGAACTTTTTTGCTTACATACGTTGTTGCATTGAATGTTTAAATTTAAAATTGTTCTTGTTGGATGAGATTAATTAAGTTTTTTTTGTGTGTTATTTACTTCTTCTTATAATTTTGAAAGCATTACAAATGTACACGAACGCACCATGACTCACTTTTGCGTATGCATGCGTTTAAATGTTGCAGAAATCCGTTGGTTTGAAAAATACTAGATATTTTGTACTTTTTTTTCTTTTACCTAATTGGAAAGAAACGAAGGAAGAAAGTAAATGAGTACAAAAAATGTGATAAAGTTGCACACATGTTTTTGGCAAAAACAAAATGCAATACGTTTGCGATTTTTTATTTTATTAATTAATTTTTTTGTTGGTGTAGCAAGTGTCAACGTCAATTATGCTCTGCTTATACTCTTACCTCAGTATTGAGGTTGTCTATTTTGGCAACCACTGCAAACATTTTGTAGCAGTGCCGGGATTTAAATGGAGTAGAGCTGGGAAGGGAGGGGCAAATTATAGCTTGCTTAATTTCAATATAATCCGCTAAATACAATGGTCCATCACATTTCGTCAAAAACGATCATAAATTCTAAGAATTCTATAAGCAAAACATTACAAAAAGGTTTTTGTACCGCTACTGCTTTTATTTTGTTTACTTCAACCGATAGATCTGGGCTAAAAATAAAAATCCTAAACCTAAAGAAGAAGACCATTTAAAATATTTTTTTTTAGACATATAGTGTGCTCAAAATTTCAAACAACTGCACTAGAAAAATCGCCACCGAATTCAAGAAAACATCAAAGATGTCGCTTGAAACAAGAATAGCAGCAACAAGAAAATCAGAAGAAAAACACTAGCAAATCAAATGACTACAAAAAAAAAGTTCCAAACGCCTAAAGAAAAACATAAAAAGTTTGCACAAAAAGTGTACACATAAATTTAAATAAATCCGCAATTATGTCGCAGACAATTGTAAAATTTACATATTTATACGTTCAAACTTACTTGTCTAATTTTTTACTGTCGCAGTTTATATAAAGTTTTGAGCACAAATTTATTTTAAGAAATTAGCAAAAATTTTGATGGGCAGTAAAAATTCGCAACTAAACATACAACACAAACCTAGAATAGCCTTTAAAAATAACACCACTTTTTAGTGGTTTATCAAGGAAAAACTAAATGGACGAAAGTTTGTTTTGCTGTGGCCTGGGCAAACATGGCCACAAAGTTTATTTTGTTGTGTCCATTCGAAAATAGCTATGGTAACAAGGGTTAGCATACATAAAACTTAACAGCATTCAGAGCTTTTGGTCGGTAAAAAACTTTGCAATTAGCTTTTTTCTAAAAATTTAAAATGCTCTAAAAAGCCAAAACAATAAATTTTTGGCTTCTTTACAGCTGACTTTTAAGTCTATTGTGTTTATTTATTATCCTTGTTTTATGTATTACTACGAGAATTTATTTAGGATATTTATTTATTATGGAATTTTTTTTTATTTGTTTTGTCTGCTGTCGAATGTCGAATTTTTTCTTATGATATACTTTTTTTAACTAATCCTTATTCTGTCTCGCAACTTCAATTCATAAGAACATTATTAAATAAACTGCAAAAGTATAAAAATATTAATTTAGTTTCTGGTTATTTTAGCCCAATAATCGCGGGATTACGAACATCTTCAGGTATTAAACTTTCTATTTCTTATGTATGTTTATAAATTTATTTTTACATGATAAATAAAAAAAAATAAGTTTAATAAATCAGCAATTTTAAAAGCACCGGAAAAAAAATAACTACGGAATGAACATATTCAATTTGGGTCAAATTTTTCATGGAGCATCACTGACGGAAATAAAAGTGGTGGTGTCGGAGGATCCCCCTCCATCAAAATCGAAGTTCTTTACGCTTTTCTGCAACTCTGAATGTAATTCGAAATAAAATCGTATATTTTTATTTTTTATTTTTTTTAATTTTTTTATTTAATTATTTAATTATTTTATTATTTTTTTATTTTTTTAATTTTTAATTTTTTATTATTTTTATTTTTTTTATTTTTTTATTTTTTAATTTTTCAATTTTTCAATTTTTTAAATTTTTAATTTTATTATTTTATTATTTTTTATAATTTTTTATTTTTTATTATTTTTATTATTTATTATTTTTTATTATTTTTTATTATTTTTTATTATTTTTTATTATTTTTTATTATTTTTTATTATTTTTTATTATTTTTTATTATTTTTTATTTTTTTTTATTATTTTTTATTATATTTTATTATTTTTTATTATATTTTATTATTTTTTATTATTTTTTATTATTTTTTATTATTTTTTATTATTTTTTATTATTTTTTATTATTGTTTATTTTTATTATTTTTTATTATTTTTCATTATTTTTCATTATTTTTTATTATTTTTTATTATTTTTTATTATTTTTTATTATTTTTTATTATTAAAGTTTTTTCCTAAATGACCTCTATGTTTATTATGTTGACTTTATATGATTTAAATACAAATTCTAAATGTTTGATAGTTTAAATCATACTTGATTTTAAATCCAAATTCTAGTTGTTTGACAGTTTAAAATCGTTTATCGAGCTTAAGGTCAAAGTTAGAAACAATTAATTGTTCTAACGAATTTTTCTAAAGAAACAACAACAACAACAAAGTTTTTTCAATATGAAAGGAAAAAAACCACTAGCAAATTGATTTTATTGTACAATTTCTGCGTGCTAAACGCGTCATCAGAAATCTTTGTGATTGCCCGTGCAAGCGCGTAGACGCACTGCACCATCGGGGCGATGAGATTTTGAAGCTTCAATTTCTCATTTTTTCCCTTAATTTCATAATGCCACATTTGTTGTTGTATTTCTGTTTTTTACTTTAGTTTCTATGCCTATATTATATGTAGTCCAACAGCCTGCTGGAATTCTGCACTAACAAAGCATGTTTACTGAAGTTGTTTTTAGAATTTTTGCTGATTTTGTTTTTCAGCTGTTTCCGTTTGGTCGAGCTCTACCATTTGATTAAAGTTTTTTCCTAAATGACCTCTATGTTTATTATGTTGACTTTATATGATTTAAATACAAATTCTAAATGTTTGATAGTTTAAATCATACTTGATTTTAAATCCAAATTCTAGTTGTTTGACAGTTTAAAATCGTTTATCGAGCTTAAGGTCAAAGTTAGAAACAATTAATTGTTCTAACGAATTTTTCTAAAGAAACAACAACAACAACAAAGTTTTTTCAATATGAAAGGAAAAAAACCACTAGCAAATTGATTTTATTGTACAATTTCTGCGTGCTAAACGCGTCATCAGAAATCTTTGTGATTGCCCGTGCAAGCGCGTAGACGCACTGCACCATCGGGGCGATGAGATTTTGAAGCTTCAATTTCTCATTTTTTCCCTTAATTTCATAATGCCACATTTGTTGTTGTATTTCTGTTTTTTACTTTAGAAACTAAAGTAAAAAACAGAAATACAACAACAAATGTGGCATTATGAAATTAAGGGAAAAAATGAGAAATTGAAGCTTCAAAATCTCATCGCCCCGATGGTGCAGTGCGTCTACGCGCTTGCACGGGCAATCACAAAGATTTCTGATGACGCGTTTAGCACGCAGAAATTGTACAATAAAATCAATTTGCTAGTGGTTTTTTTCCTTTCATATTGAAAAAACTTTGTTGTTGTTGTTGTTTCTTTAGAAAAATTCGTTAGAACAATTAATTGTTTCTAACTTTGACCTTAAGCTCGATAAACGATTTTAAACTGTCAAACAACTAGAATTTGGATTTAAAATCAAGTATGATTTAAACTATCAAACATTTAGAATTTGTATTTAAATCATATAAAGTCAACATAATAAACATAGAGGTCATTTAGGAAAAAACTTTAATCAAATGGTAGAGCTCGACCAAACGGAAACAGCTGAAAAACAAAATCAGCAAAAATTCTAAAAACAACTTCAGTAAACATGCTTTGTTAGTGCAGAATTCCAGCAGGCTGTTGGACTACATATAATATAGGCATAGAAACTAAAGTAAAAAACAGAAATACAACAACAAATGTGGCATTATGAAATTAAGGGAAAAAATGAGAAATTGAAGCTTCAAAATCTCATCGCCCCGATGGTGCAGTGCGTCTACGCGCTTGCACGGGCAATCACAAAGATTTCTGATGACGCGTTTAGCACGCAGAAATTGTACAATAAAATCAATTTGCTAGTGGTTTTTTTCCTTTCATATTGAAAAAACTTTGTTGTTGTTGTTGTTTCTTTAGAAAAATTCGTTAGAACAATTAATTGTTTCTAACTTTGACCTTAAGCTCGATAAACGATTTTAAACTGTCAAACAACTAGAATTTGGATTTAAAATCAAGTATGATTTAAACTATCAAACATTTAGAATTTGTATTTAAATCATATAAAGTCAACATAATAAACATAGAGGTCATTTAGGAAAAAACTTTAATCAAATGGTAGAGCTCGACCAAACGGAAACAGCTGAAAAACAAAATCAGCAAAAATTCTAAAAACAACTTCAGTAAACATGCTTTGTTAGTGCAGAATTCCAGCAGGCTGTTGGACTACATATAATATAGGCATAGAAACTAAAGTAAAAAACAGAAATACAACAACAAATGTGGCATTATGAAATTAAGGGAAAAAATGAGAAATTGAAGCTTCAAAATCTCATCGCCCCGATGGTGCAGTGCGTCTACGCGCTTGCACGGGCAATCACAAAGATTTCTGATGACGCGTTTAGCACGCAGAAATTGTACAATAAAATCAATTTGCTAGTGGTTTTTTTCCTTTCATATTGAAAAAACTTTGTTGTTGTTGTTGTTTCTTTAGAAAAATTCGTTAGAACAATTAATTGTTTCTAACTTTGACCTTAAGCTCGATAAACGATTTTAAACTGTCAAACAACTAGAATTTGGATTTAAAATCAAGTATGATTTAAACTATCAAACATTTAGAATTTGTATTTAAATCATATAAAGTCAACATTTTTTATTATTTTTTATTATTTTTTATTATTTTTTATTATTTTTTATTATTTTTTATTATTTTTTATTATATTTTATTATTTTTTATTATTTTTTATTATTTTTTATAATTTATTTTCTATTATTTTTTATTATTTTTTATAATTTATTTTTTATTATTTATTAGTTTTTATTATTTATTATTTATTATTTTTTATTATTTATTATTTTTTATTATTTGTTATTATTCTTTATTATTCTTTATTATTTTTTATTATTTTTTATTATTTTTTATTATTTTTTATTATTTTTTATTATTTTTTATTATTTTTTATTATTTTTTATTATTTTTTATTATTTTTTATTATTTTTTATTATTTTTTATTATTTTTTATTATTTTTTATTATTTTTTATTATTTAATAATGTTTTTTTTTATTTTTTATTATTTTTTATTATTTTTTATTATTTTTTATTATTTTTTATTATTTTTTCTTATTTTTTATTATTTTTTATTATTTTTTATTATTTTTTATTATTTTTTATTATTTTTTATTATTTTTTATTATTTTTTATTATTTTTTATTATTTTTTATTATTTTTTATTATTTTTTATTATTTATTATTTTTTATTATATTTTATTAAAGTTTTCTATATGATCTTGTTATTTTTGATTTTAAATACAAATTGTAGTTGTTTGATAGTTTAAAATTGTTTATTGAGCTTTAGGCTTCGGCCCTGCTACAGGCTTCATCAGAAATCTTTGTGATACGCCGTGCAAGCGAATTAGCGCTCTACACCACAGAGGCGATGAGATTTAAGTATCAATATCTCAGTTTTTCTCCCTTGTTGTATTTTTGCTTTACAACAACAGGAAAATATGAAAGGGAGAAAAACTGAGAAATTGACACTTAAATCTCATCGCCTGTGTTGAGAGCGCTAATGCGCTAATAAATTACAAAGATTTCTGATGAAGTCTGTAGCAGCCCGAAACGATTTTAAACTATCAAACAACTAGAATTAGTATTTAAAATCAAGTATGATGTAAACCATTAAACATTTAGAATCTGTATATAAATCATAAAAAATCAACATTATATTTAATTTTTTTAATTTTTTAAATTTTTAAAATTTTTTTTTTAGTTTTTTTTAATCTTTTTAAATTTTTTTTTAATTTTTTTATTTTTTTTAATTTTTTTAAAATTTTTTTTAAATTTTTTTTAAATTTTTTTAAATTTTTTTTAAATTTTTTTTAAACTTTTTTTATTTTTTTTTAATTTTTTATTTTAATGTTTTCAAGGCAAATAATGTAAGTAAACAATCAAATTGAAAAGTTTATTTAATATTTTATTTTAGGAAAAAAGATTTATTTATTGAGAATGAAGATGTAAAATTCTCATGTGAGATGAAAATAGGCAGTTACCAATGTTTGGAGCTTGAATTGATTGAAAGCTGGACTTTAGAGTATAAAATAAAAATAAAAAACATTTTATTAGTCCACACTAGTGTCAAAATACTTTTTGAAATTCTTGCATCAGATTCAAAATCAGCGATGAGCTGATTATAGCTGATCTATCTTGTAATTGTAATCAAAGAGTATAAAACAAAACACATTTTTAGAGTCCACTCTCTAGTGTCAAAATGTTTCTTTAAATTCTAACATAAGAGTGGAAATTAGCGACCCCTTAATACACAAAGCCAGTACATATACAAAGGCTACAAAGCAATAAACACATTTTCGGGGTCCACCCTAATGTCAAAAAACATAAATTCTAGCATCAGGTTTGAAATCATTGACCTTTTAATACTGCCAGCACATATATGAAGAGTTTAAAAAAAAAAAAACACATTTTCAGGGTCCACCCTAGTGTCTAAAAATTTTTTAAATTCTAAAATCAGCATGAGTATAAAGCAAAAAACACATTTTTAGGCAAAACCCTAGTGGCAAAAAAAAACAAAAATACATTTTCAGGGTCCCTGGGTTATTTCAAAAATTTGGAAATAAGTTTAGTTTAATATTTAAAAAAAAAAAAATTTTGTTTAAAATGACGAGGTAAAATTCTTAATATTGTCAGCACATACACACAGTATTAAGCGAAAAACACATATTAAGGGTCCATCCTAGTGTCAAAACTTTTTAAAGTCTAACATCATATTCGAAATCAGCGACCAGTGCATCTACAAAGCAAAAAACACATTTTTAGGGTCCACCCTAGTGTCAAAAAACTTCTTGAAATTCTTTCATAAGATTCAAAATCAACGCACCTACAAAAAATATAAAACAAAAAAACACATATTTAAGGTCCACCCTAGTGCCAAAAAACATTTTTGCAATTCTATCATCAGATTCGAAATCAGCGATACCTTAATACTGCCAGCACATACACAAAAAGTATAAAATAAAAAAACACATTTTTAGGGCCCACTCTAGTGTCAAAAAACTTTTTGAAATTCTAACTTCAGATCACACTGTATTACACACATTTGCTGCAGTTTACATGTCTTAAAACTTTATTGCAATAAAGATTCTCACGTATGATTTAAAAAAAAACACAAATAAAAATAACTAATACGTTTTAACGAAATTTCTTATTGTCAGAAACAAAGACACAGACAGACAGAAGGAAAGAGAAAAATAGAGAGAGAGAGAAAGATAAAGAGAGAGAGAGAGAGAGAAAGAGAGATTTGCACACTCGCTTACTCGTTTATTAGTCTGCTCGAATCTCAATACTCGCTAGTTTGTAGTCTGCTCGTTGCTTGCACGCATACACACACAGCAATCTCACTGTTACGTGACGGTTTCTACTAAATCACGCTGCCCACAAGCTGCTCAAAATTACGCTGAAAATTGAAACAAAGTAGTTTCAACGGATTGATTTCATCTTCACACGAGCATAGCTCGGTAATGGATACGTCGGATGGGTTCGTTGATACACCGTTAGAAAGGTCAATTCATTGTTTTTGAAATGAGTTCTTAAAACAAGTTTTTTGTGAGTCAGTTTTTCTGCTAGAAAAAATAGTATGAATCAAAGTCATGAAATAGTAATTAACCCCGTAACTCCTAAGGGTGCGAAAATAGACCCCTCCCCATACGATTTTTTTTCTTAACTCGACCTCCTCGACTTTTACCTCCATAAATATTCGTAATCTTACACTGGACACCCTGTATAAATAAACCAAGTGTTACATATTAAACAATAATTCTGCACTATATAAAAAATAATAATTTCGTTCATAATCGTAAAAATTATTGTGAAAATAATTTGTGACGTCATTTGCTTTTGTTTGTTTATATTCGATGTGATTTCTATCGTTTTCGTTGTGTTTTTGGCACAGAGAGGATTTTAGTTCAAATTTGTTTTTTGTTCTCTCCTATCTTGTTTATACCTACTCCCATCGTCGCTTACTGTGAAAGGTAGACGTCATCAGTGTTTAAGCGGCCATGTCCAAACAAATGTAATAGAGAATTGTAAACAGATTTTGGAGGCCTTGCTGCTAGATTGTATTTAAGAAATAATTGGTTACGTCATGTGTCCATTTATCACTGGGCAGTTTTGAGTGCATGCTCCTATAAAAAGTGCTATAAAATGTAATGATTTTTATTAATCTTTTGTTTAACTATCAACGAACGTTAAAAAAATTTAAAAATTCGCTTGCACGTTTTAAATAAGTGATGTATTTGAACTCGTTAAAAAAAAATTAAACCCATATTCTAACGTGCCTAATTAAATAATGTCGCATTCATTTAAATCAAATGTTTTTATTGTATTTTTAACAAAAGTGTCAAAAGAAGGTCAATACAGAAAAAAGGTTATTCTCAAAACTAAAGACTAGTTGAAATCACAACTTTACGTTCATTAATTTCCGAGAAATAAAATCGAATTGGTTCCCCAAAAATCTCTGGATAATGTGAGAATATTGTGGAAAGAAGTAGCATGTTGCATATCAATTTGGATCAGATAAGAAAAACAAAAATACTTATTTCCTTGTATATTGAAATTTTAAAATGAAAAACATGATTGAAAACGCTTGAAACAGTAGGCGGACAATACGAATTTTTGGTATATTTGGTACGATGGGTACATAGTACCTTAGCTTGTATACCAAAAATTTCGTTGAAATACCTTCACGGGTTCAGAGTTATTGATTTTTTTTTTTGACCCCTCCAAGCAAATTTTCCTACTGTGCGTCGCGGGTTCGAATCTCACAAAATTTGATCTTTTATTTTAGTCAAAAAATTTAATAATAACTAGATTTTAAGTATTAATAAAAATTATTCTAAAAAATTAATTTTAATTCTTGGACAGTATTAAATTTTTATATAATCTTGGTGAGGTCGTATACGAGTACATATTTGTAGCAGGAAGGAATTGAAATTCATTTCAAAATTTCTAGCGATCTTAAATTTCTTTATTTTTGTTTTTATTTTTATTTTTTTATTTTTTTTTTTTTTTTTTTGTTTCTTTGGGCACAAATGTTGAGAATAAAATTATTAAAAGTTACATATGTACGAGTGTATGTAAGGTGCCACCTACAAGGCACCTTGTCGCCTTCAGTGTTTTTATTCAAAATCTGTCACGCACGAGTTAGTTCATTTGTGTGAAATATAGTAATATTATCTACTACTTTCAGATCAGAATGCGCAACACTCTCCGTCTGCTATTTAAATGTAATTGCGTTTCACTTTTCTTTTATTTAAAAATTGCATAAGTCTAATAGAAAAAACTTTGTCTTTGCTCTTGTTTTCCTCGTCTTTTGTCGCTAAATATTGCGCATTTATTATATGTACTTCGTTTGTTTTCCCAACTGCATATGTATCTAGTTGCATTTGCTTATACGTATGTAAGTTTCTGCTCTTCTCGGATTGATATTGAATGAGCTCTGTTAATGCGACGTCAGTCATTTGATAACAATAATTATTATTGTTTATCAGTTCAAAATAATTAAGAAAAGTTCCTTTAAACTTGCAAAGCCTAATACAAAGGTCGAAAATGTAATGCAAAATTTAATGCTCGTTTAAATTCTTATAGGTAAAGTGAATATGTTGAAACTCAGACCGAATTTCTTTGTTTTTTTTTCCTTTTCGTTGGAGTTACAAATTAAAATTAATATTACTAGAATGAATTTTGTATCTTTTTTTTTTTTTTTAATTTGTATCATTTTTTTTTGTAATTTGTATAAAAAATATTTAAAAAACATTTTGCCGCTAGATGTAAAACATATAAAAGCAAAAAGCCAACTTTTCAAGTAGATATAAAGAATGAACTTAACTTGCCATAGCAGAAAGAATTAATGGACACAAACAAACAAATTTGGGCGGGGGGTTCGAAAATTTTTTAATTTGGACTCATTGGCCAAGAAATTCACCTGATTTTAAATTCAGTTGAACATATTTGGGATTAGAATACAAGAGTCTATGTTTCGAGACCCAAAACCAAAAAAATAGAGAATAGATAAAATTCGTAGAGAACTTAAGCTTCAGAAGCAAAATTATTGGAGGGCTTCATACAAAATATTAAATTATTGTAGTTCCAACATTAAATATAGTTGCATATGGGCATTTCTGCCAAAAGCTCTACCACGACTGAAAAGTTAAATTCGTAAAATTCGCTTCCATAATAAAGATAAAATGTTTCAATTTATATTGTGAGAGTACTGAGAGCTTATCTCAATTTGAATTTTAAAAAATGGCAGCAAACATGATGAATGGCAACACAAGTTGAAAAATAGTGACAAAAATTTAAAGATATTAACGAAAGTTGGAATTTATAGCTAATACTCGTATAATACAAAGTTTAATTTTTAAACAGTTTTCGATTGTTATTCATTAAATAATGAGGAAAGTTTTCATTTCATAAGTTCTGACTCAATATCAGCTATGGTTAAAAACCTTAACAATAAAAAGTCGTCTGGCTTCGATAAGATTTCTAATTTTATTATTCAAAGATTTCCGACAGTTGCAATTGATTTTCTGGTTATTTTATTTAACAATTGCCTAGATAATGGGTATTTTCCGGTCAAATGGAAAATTGCGAATATAATACCGATCAAAAAGAAAACAAATAGTGTTGACTTAAATGATTCCCGCCCAATCTCGATGCTTTCAAATTTGGATAAATTGTTTGACCATGTTTTGAAGACCAAGATGAGTTTAGATTTGAGAGACAATTATATTCTCAGTTATATTATATTTTCAATTATATTATATTTTCAGTTCGGATTTGAAAAAGCACACTCGACGGTAAACGCGTTATTAAAATTCCATGATGATGTAACTCGTAATTTACGCAGTCAAACATGTACTGTTGCGGTGTCGCTAGACATAGAGAAAGCCTTCGACAGAGCTTTTTATATGGGCATTCTTTTTAAGCTGATCAATCTTGGGTTTGATCCATTCCTATTAAAATTGTTTTCCAGTTTTTTCTCAGAACACAAATTTTACGTCCAAATCAGCGATTCGGTTTCTGAACTTGGCTTGGTTAGAAGCGGGGTCCCTCAGGGTTCAGTCTTAGCGCCACATTTTTTTAATATTTTTCCTTCCGACTTTCCCCATGTCTCGTCTGGCTCGAGAGGCATCTTATATGCCGATGACTGTCTTTTATATGCACATCATAAGTCTCCGGTTATAGCCTTAATTCTGAGACATTAAGACATCTGACAATTATTATCTCAAGACATCTGCGAATTATTAACGAATTTTATTTATGTGAGTTGGGTCATACAGATCAATGCCTCTAAGTCTGAAGCAATTTGCATAAGAAATGCGTGAGGTAAATGTGATAGAGCGGTAGTTCCTGAAAGCAAACTTTTGAAACTTCATTCAAATGGTTGTGAAATAACTTTTAAGAACATTAAATACCTTGGCATAATCTTTGATAAAATGCTTAAATTCAACAATCATGCTAGACTGAATGTAAAAAAGGCCAACAAGATTTTTGGCATGTTCTCAAGACTTTTGAACAACAATTATTTGAGTCAAGAAGCGAAACTCTTGATATATAAAGTAAGCATCCGCTCTGTATTGCTCTACACGTTTCCAATTTGGTTTAGCATTTCACCAACGGTTGCTAAGGATTTGGAGGTATTAGAGCGTTAAGTTTTGAGAGGATGTGTTAATAGAAATTTTGAATCCTACGTCTGACGCTATTCAAATAAATTCATTTACGAGAAGGCCGTTGTGAATCCAATTTGTCGTTATGCTTTGGATCTGCAGAAAAAAATTAGTCAGTAGACTTGCATACCACGACAATAGTCTCTTGAAAGAAATTTATGATTACCAAAAACAGTTCAATTGGTCTACAGCTTACTATTTGTCTCCGATTGGAATTTTAAATGAGGAAATAAGACAGAGACAATACGTCTCTATGTAATTGTCAAATGCCGGAAGCAAGCATTGTATTCGTTTTAGACAAAATAAGACAATTTTATGTATTCCATTTTTATTTCCCATAGGAGCAAGTAGCTTTTACTTATTATTTTTATTAGAGCAATAGTTCTTAGTTTCATGTTAATGTATCTAGAATGAAAAGAACAAATGTATATAATTCAAGAATGACTCTCAATAAAATTTACTAACATACTTATGTTTTTCTAGTTCAATTAAATAAACAAAACTAGAAAATAATTGTACTTCTTTGACGGGAAAAATCTGTCACGTAACGTATATCTCGTAAAGAATCATATTATAGTTTGTATAAAAATAAATAAAAAAGATTTTTCAACGAAACAATTAATTATATGTAGCAACATTGTTTTAGATTATATTAAAAAAAGTTTAATTAAAAAACTCTTAACCACTTCGCAGATTTTTTGTTTATACTGATGCAGACAAAAACACTTCTATTTTTTACCCGACTTTAAAAAGAAGGAGGTTCTCAAGTTGGTTGGTTTTTTTTTCTTTTTTCTTTTTTTTTAAATGTATGTTCATCGATAACTCCTAAAGAACTTGCCCAATACCACAATTTTTTGTCAACAGATAGAGATATCAGACGCAGAGGCGCACGTCTACAAAAGTGGGCGGTATTCGACACAGGGGCGTGGCAATATAAGAAAAACTCTGTATATCGAATAATATTAACACTAGAGTACTGAAATTTAGTACATGGGTAGGCACAAGGGAGTCCAATCCCGGAAGCTTTTCTCGACCCCGGGATCCCGGGACTAGTTCGGGATTGGAAATTTTAAGAAGTAAATAATTAAAACTTTTTAATACAATTTTTTATTATTTATTACTTGAATCTAAAAAATGTAAATTAATTCATTTATAAAGTAACAAAAACAAAACACATTAAGGATATTCACAATTGTGTGGTTTTCAGTGTAGTTAAAGAACCCCGTGGTGTTTATATTTTTTCTTGTTTTACTTGAAATCTCGAAAAACTTCAAGTGTGGTAATTTTAAGAAGCCCAATGAAATTTTTAACGAATGTGGTTTTTAAGTTCCATAAACAACTGATCGGTTGCCAGTTATTTTCTAATTGCAAAAATTAAAGAAGCTCAAAATGCAAGTTAAACTTTTTATGCCATATATTAATAAAATATATCAGATTGGATAGTTAATTTATTTGCATAGTAACAAAAAGCTATAGTGGAAAGTTCCCAACCACAAATTCTATTTTAAAGGGCGCTCATATTGTGATTTTCAACTATGGCAAAAAACACGATACTACTATACCACACAATTGTGAATACCCTTATTGTTAATAAACACAAAAAAACAAATAGTATTAATGACTAGCACATTGTATTAATTTAACCCTTTCTGTGGATTTCCTAAAGTAATTTTCAGAAAGTAATTTTCATATTTTGCAAACCTTTTTTTAAAATCAAATCGTTTGGTTCTATGAAAAAAAGATGAACCAACATGATAAAAATAAATTAAGAGATATATTTGACATTAAAGGCACTTGGATTTTCGTTTTTGTGGCGAAGAAAAGAAAAAAAACCGGACAAACATAAAATTTATGTTTTTTATCTTTTATGGCTTTTATGATAAGAATATTAAGAGGGTTTAAACACAAAGATCTAAAGGGTTGAGAAACCTTTAAAAGATTAAAAAACAACTTTATGCCGAACAGGAGGCAATTTTTTCTTTGTACAAGCTTGTAAAACGAAAGTAGCGCAGGTTAAAATGAAAGGTATGTTTTTTCATCTTTTAAGTTCCTAAATGATAGGAATATTACCTCGAAAAAATTTAAAAATTATTTTGTTCTTAGTTTATCCTAGCCATTGAAAGGGTTAAAGAAAAAGTATAAAAAAAGACAGCAGTTTAAGGTATTACTTTAAAAATGTTACACTTTTTTTTTTACACTGTCTTCATGTTTTTTGTATTTAAGGCAAATTAAGGTTGGAAAAGACTTTTCAAATTAAATTTTTTGTTTTAATTATTTTTAAAGCAATACATTAAGCAGATCAACTCGTTTTATTTTTTATTGGAGAGTTTTGTGCGCATATTATTACAAATATAACCCGCTGATGAGAAGCACCGTTCTGATTCTATGCTAGTTGAAGAAATAGTTGTACAATAGTCGTAAGCAATTTGTAAGTTTCGATCACGATTGCCTTCACCATAAAAGAAAATTGTTTCCTAAGTCAGAATATCTGAAAATTTTTGAATACATAGCTGACTTCCCGATGTTGCAAATTCTTTTACAACTTTGCAAAGTCCTTGCTCCAGTGATTCACACTCATCGTCCTAACAATCTTTTTCAGCCTCAATAAAATTTTTTAATTCTAAATTCATATCAACTTAAAATGAAATGTTTGCCTTTACATAAATATATGTAATAGAAATTTTTTATTCAAAAATCCCGGGATCCAGAAAAGAGAATTCCGGGCTTTAAAAGGGCTTAAATCGTCCGGGATCCCGGGATTGACTTCCCTACTAGGCGCAATTTTAAAAGTTATGTTCAAAAAAGTGGGCGTTATTCTATAAAGGGCGTGGCAATATTAGAAAAACGCTGTAGCTCGAATAATATTGACACTAGGCCACTGAAATTAGGTACAGGGCTAGGCATAATTATGAAAATTTACTGTGAAGAAAGTGGGCGTTGTTGGACAAAAGAACGTGGCAATATAAGAAAAATACGGTATCTCAGTTAATATTGACACTAGGGTACTGGAAATTGGTATAGGGTTAGGAGCAATTATTACAAATTATGGTCAAAAAAGTGGGCGTAATTCGATAAAGGGCGTATCAATATAATAAAAACGCTATAACTCAAATAATATTGACACTAGGATACTGAAATTAGGTATAGTGGTAGGCATACTTATGAAAATGTGCGGTCAAGAAATTAGCCGTCGTTGGAAAAAAGGGCGTGGCAATATAAGCAAAATACTGTATCCCAGGTAATATTGACGCTAGGGTATTGGAAATTAGTACAGGGGTTGGAACAATTATTACAAATTACGGTCAAAAAGTGGGCGTTGTTCGACAAAGGGGTGGCAATATTAGAAAAACGCCGTAACTCGAATATTGACACTAGGATACTGAAATTAGGTACAGGGGTTGGCATAATTATGAAAATTTACGGTCAAGAAAGTGGGCGTTATTGGACAAAAGGGCAATATAAGAAAAATACTGTTTCTCAGTTAATGTTGACACTAGGGTACAAAAATTATTTACAAGAATGGGAAAAATTGTTATCAGAATCTCTTAAAAAACCAATTTCAAAGCCATTACAAAGTAAAAAATAATTTTAAATTACTTTTCACATTAATCCTTGGTCAAATTTGTTAATTTAATTATATATATTATTAAATTGGAAATCTTATTACTATATTTTTTTCTATTTTGTATTATTATTATAAATATATTAATTTCTCCATGAATATAAAACCTTTAAAATCGGCGCTTATATAATCAGACATGAAGAAATTAATATATTTATGATAATAATACAAAATAGAAAAACATTATAGTAATAAGATTCCAATTTAATAAGATATATAAATAAATTAACAAATTTGACCAAGGATTAATGTGAAAAGTAATTTAAAATTGTTTTTACTTTGTAGTGGTTTTGAAGTTGGTTTTGTTTTTTTGTTAAAAAGTTTTTTGTCACGTAACGTATCGTTTTTGATGGCTTCTATCTAAGAGCTGAACTTTTGACAACTCTTAGCTTTTACACCTTGTATAGTGCGCTTAATAAACTATTGAAAAATCAAAATAAGAAAACGATAAGTTAAATTTTTCTTTGTTTTTCCACTCATTAAAGTCGTATGACTGTCACGTGCGTAGCCACGGAAATGCCCATATAATACAAACTAATTTTGATTAAATTTCAATGCGTTTAAATTTTATATTAAATTAGATGGTGTACAAAAACTTTCCGACCATCCTGTAGATGACTTGATAAGAAAAATATTTTTTTTTCTTTCTACAAGACGACATTCTTGAACACAAATTATTTTTACTTAAAAATTATTTTTCTAATTTTTTTTTTATTGCTATACAAAATTTTATTTGTATACATACAAAAACTAATCTTATTTTAAGTATTTATTTTTCCAATTTCTGAGTAACCACAACATAATTGTTTGAACTGAATTTTGGTATCAAGGCGGTATGGCAGAGGTTATCAGAGAAGTCTTAAAGTAAATTATGTCAGATACTGATATACCAAGCAATTAACAAAATAAATTGTAAATAAATATAAAAATTTATTTGTTTCTTATGCAGTCTGAACAGATATTAAAGAAAAGGAAAAGATATACACAGGCGTTAACTCGATTTATGACTAGAGCGTGTTATTAATATTAATACATTCAAAGAAAGTTCATACACATATCATAAACAAAAAAAAAATAAAAAATAAACAAAACTTGTGAAAAACTATATGAAGGAAAATCCCGTAAATATAACATGTTTACCTGTTTTGTTTGTGTTGTTCCAATTTCTACAGGTGAGAACAATGTAATGCGACTTGTAACATTGAAGAGTTCTTTTTAGAGTTAATTACAAGTGTTCCTGTGGTGTTTTCAAGTTAGAGGTGTCAAAAAACTAACGCCGCTATAATCATAGTCGGCAGGTGAATCAATTCTTCTTCATCAAATCATGTCTTCTTTAAAAAACTGAGTCAAGGGTAAGCAATAGGGTATAAGTGAAGAAGCTTGAGGTAAGGCGCTAACACTTGAAAAAGAAAAACAAATTAATGTTAATTATCGAAGGCAGTAAGCAGCTTTATCTCCCAGTTTCTTTTTAACTTAATTGACTTCCTCTTTCTCAAGTGATACTGATCCTTCCATTTATACTTTAAAATTAATTCTGTTGAGATGTTTCTTAAATTTGTTTTCAAATAATCAACTTTATTGACTTAGCTTTGAACTGAGTGTCCCGTGTTGAGTTATTGGCTATTTGGTTAAAATTTAAAGAGTGTGGAATTTTAACACCGAAAATTGCATGTCCATATGAATCTAGTAAATGTGTTGTTTGTTTGTGCAGTTAAGTATTTCTTTTTATGTAAGTTTAATAGCAGCAGTATTATAGTATAAATACTTATGAACTAAAGCTGAATTAGAGCATTATAGTATAAATACTTATGAACTAAAACTAATGTCTAACTAGAAAGTATATTTATTTTGAAGGTAATATGAGTAGATATATGATCAGCGTCTTTCAAACCGCATGTGCAGACCGCGCAAGGAACAGGGCGCGAGCTACTTAAGGGCTTTAATTAAATTTAATTAAAAAAACTAGAGTTATTTGCGGACATTTTATAAACATTTACAAAATATTGAGAACGTGTAAGAACATATAATTCGAAGTTATGAATGTAAAGTTGTAAGAATTTTTCATAAGGTGCAAAGAGTAATTAAATAAATTTTGTATTCAATTGAAACAGCGCTGAAGAAATTTGAAATTCTTCTTTTAAAAATTAAAAAGGTAAAAAAAGTTCAATGAAGAAGTTTTCACAAGTGATTTTTCATTATATTTCTAAAGGTGCGCACAAATCATGAACAATAAATAGACTAATCTCAATTACATATATTTTATATATATTAATTTCACTGATAAATTTAAATATTTTAACGTTCCGATTGAATCGCTTAGTCACAATATCGGTTGAATATTACATAGCAAATTTAATTCAATATGATAAAATCATACAACAATTTGCATCTTCAAAGCACGAAAAGGTGCCTTCAACTGAAGAATTTCAAATACCGCAGCATTTAAAATATCCCGAGTAAAAATATTAGCTGGCAAACAGCGGTCGAAGATGGGTCGAACGGCCGTAGAAGAGTCAAACATGGTCTAAAAATAATCAAAAAAGCCTAGCGGTCGAAAGTTGGGCCAAAAAACGGCCGTACAAGGCCTAAATTAAGTTGTACGGCCGCTGCACAGTGCTTTGCGCTCATACAAATTTGGAAATAAATAGAAGGAGTGCTCCTATAATAATGAAATTTTGTATGCTTAATTAGTTTAAGCTATCTAAGAAAAATACCAAAAATTGTTGAAATCGGAAAAATACCAAAAATTGTTGAAATCGGTTAGTCCTTACCGATGAATGAGTACTTAAAAAGCTGTAATTACAAATGTAATGCACTTTTTATTTCGCAGGGTCGTAGTTAAATGTAACAAGGTATGTATCGGAACATCGAACTCAAGATTGAACATTGTATCAAATCCGATATATCGAACCAAATGGCGGCAACACTGTACTCCACCAGTAAATTTTCCAATAGTAAAATTTAGCGTTTTATCGTTATATAATTTTGGAGAATACCATTTTATATGGTTCATATCATAGTGGTTCATGGTTCAATCATAAAGAGAGAATTGAAGCAATAAAAGTTATTAATAATATGGTGAATAATAAACTTAAATAATTTATAACATCGATTTTAGATTTTATATCGGTATTTCTCAGAAACAGAGTTTCTTTCTTAATTTTGTGCAATAACGCCCAAATTAAAAAATTGAATAAAAACCAAAAATTTTGGCCGAAATAAAAAAAAAAACAATGCCAAAATAAAACTAAATGTCGTCCAAATTGAAAATTAAATAATACCCTAAAACATTTATGAAATGATGATTTTTCAAGCGCACACACTTTATAATAAGTTTTACATTCATTCTCAACTTTACCGCGGCCGGGCAAAATACAATTTGCAAAAAACAAATAGTTTTCACTCTACCTTACTGTAAGTTCATATGTCAGTTTTTGTTCTAGCTTAAAAATATTTGTTTTATCACATTATCCGTCTGTCGGTATGTTTGCTTTTGACCGCCCGTCCACTACACATTTATTTAATTTTCTAATTTAAATCAGAGCACAAAAAAAATCACTTAAAGTATTATAAGAATTCTGCAAAGGCGGTTTACTTTGTAAGGTAGAGGTCATCAGTGGTTTAGCGGCCATGCCTCGTGTTGGAGGCCTCGCAGCTACATTGATTTAAGAAATACTTGGTTACGTCATGTGTCCACTTTTACCACTGGGTTGTTTTCAGTATGCTCTTTAAAGCGCTCATTAATACATACTCAATATGAGAGAGTATAAATGTGATACCGCAATGGAAACAATGAACAGCACTATAGCAGAGGAAAAGAGAGATAAAACTTTATGCTGCTTGTGTGTCTAACAATTTAATGAAGCAATGATTTTTATGTTTGGTTTTTTTGGCTACTTTATAAATTTCAATTTTAGTAACTTTTAAGAGTGGTTTTAAAAAAATAAAGGATGCAAGATTTTAAGTTAAACATGTAGCTTTATATTAGTGAAAAAATTTCTATAATCGGTTCAGTAGTTTTTTAGTTTAGCGTCGTCGCAGATACGTGAGAAGGCTTTTATATAATAGTACAGAAGATAGATACATATATATACGTCAGGGCGGAACGATTTAAAAATCGCCCATTGCTCAGTGAAAATCGTATTCTAGGGATCAAAATAAGAAACTTTGCCCGAGGAACTATACCTCTAAAACGAATTCTAATGCCCCAACTTTTGACTTTTGTCCCGTAGGGTCAAATTTTGTAAAATCCCTCTTTGACACATTTAGAGTGCCCCAATCGAGTTCAAATGTGTGACCGACCCCCACAACTTTGGAGGGCCGATCCACCCATGCCAGTGGCACACCCCTGGAACTAAACATGTTTTCTCAACTACTAAATGCTTTTTATAATTCTAAAAAATATAAATTTTTATAATTATATAAACCTGAAGAGTTGATGTAGCGATCAATAATTGGTGCAATTGATAGCATAATGATAATGAAAAATTGATAGCAATGACCGTTATTTTAAGGTCCCTGATTAAAATATTCTATGAAAATATTTCTTGTAAAATTTCACTAAAGGCTCTTTGGACAATATTTGTCTACTACTGCTTGCATTTTTAAAGAACAATTTTGAAAATACTAAAATTGCTTAAAAATTAGTCAGATAAACTGGTATAAAGAAATTTATAAATTAAAATAATCACTATGCATGAAATAGCTTGATTTTTTTTACGCAGCACGCAACTCTAGCAAGCGTTCACATTTTTTTCATTTTTATGCCATCTTTATATGGCAAACAAATCTGAGGGAGAATTTTTTGGTTGTTGTTTAAATATTAACTTTGTGGGTGGCAGCCAAGTGTTGATTGAATGTAAAAGTGAAGTGCTATAAACATTTGGAGCGACGAACTTTGTAGAGTTTGTGTAAAGGATTCAGTTTTTAAAAATTAAAGTTTATTCTGAGTTCCAAAAATTTAAATTGAAATGAGTGCAAGACGAACAAGAAGCAGAAGATGCAAAAAGTAAAATGAAATTGAGGAAGCAATAATTATTGAACTGTGCTGAAGTGTAAACAAAAACACGAGAGTGCAATATATACATAAAAAAAATACTTGAATTCTGTCTTTTGGTTGAGTTTGAAAATGGACCAAACCTCAAACAAAAATATTGAATGACGAGCAAATTTAAACTCTTTTGAAGCCGTTTAAAAAAAAACAGAAGCATTGCTTTTCGTTTTTTTTTTTTCTTCAACTGTAATTACTAATTTTTTTTTGCATTAACTCGCAACAGGATGTCCGCCATAATTTGTATGTTCATCTGCTTAAATGAAATCTTTTCAATTCTCTAATTTTTTTGTTTTGCTTTTTTTCCTACTCCAAAAGAGTTCATCGCGTCCATTTAAGTTTTTCTTTGTACTTCTAAATGTGTTAAAAGTAATGCATTGTTGTGGGTACCTATTTATGGTGGTGTCTAGTAAGCACATTGTTGACTTTCACCCGCAACATTTTAAAACTTTGCTACATTGCAACAGCAAAAGCAACAATAGAAGCAGCAGCAACAACATTAGCGACTTATACATATGTTGCTATAATTAATGATGTGACGAAGAATTGTTACAAAATGGTTTTTTTTTTCTTTTATGTTTTGATGTAATTGACCGATCACCAGCCACTACTCTACTCTAGGCTCTTTAAGCAATCATTTTGTTGAACTTAAATGCATTTTTTTCTTTATTTCTAACAGCTGGAAACAAGTGTTAAGTGATTTTAAGATGCGTACAATGAAGATTGTTATTAGAATGTTTTGCTAAAGTTTTGTAAGTTTGTTTATTTGGAAGCCCTTAAATTTAGATTAATTAATGGAGAAACATAAAATATGTACTCTATATACACTGGCAGGTTTTTTGATGCAACCCATGGTGGCATGCGATAAAAAATGATGCCAAAGCAAAGAGCTCTTCAAGGAATAGCAAAGTGATTTTTTAATACAGCTTTGGTTTAAAATTTAGTACTAGCTTGGATTGAAATATTACAAAAAAAAGAATAAAATAACAAACACAGTGAGATTCGAACCCGGGACATCCAGTGTGCAAGCTCACTACGTTAACCACTGGGCTATTGCGCTATACGAAACAAAAGCAATAAGCAAGCATATTAACCTAATAGCCTAATATTGAGTTTCAGCATTGCATAGTACAGAAAAGTTTTAATTATGGGTTAGTATTTGTGAAAGTTTAAATTTTAAGCACTCTGCAGCAACTACTTAAGCAAGTAAAGCTTACAAAACATGTCAAAAAGACAGAAAAAATTACTTTAAAATTACAAAAAAAGAAGCAGCACAATGCCAAAGCGCTAAGCCAAGGGGCTAGAGACGGGTAAATATATTTGGTTTTTTTTATATTTTGGCCACTAAGTATCTGTCACGTCCGTGTTTGATTTTAATATTACTTAAATTGAGGAAATAAATTATCTTCAAATTTAAGTATTACAACAAATTGTTAAACTGTCCTCTACTTATAATTCCTACTATAGTTTTAAGAAAACATTTTTTCTTAAAATTCCTAGCTGACATAACACTATACAACATTTATCATAATATAAAATTTAAAGCCTAACAAAACTGGAAAAATAATATAAAAACCTGAAAAAACTTATATATAAAAATATAATCGTTCCTTCTACGTTAAGTGAAAAAACCAACCTAAAACTAATTCTTGCCGTGTAGGCACGTAGACCTCTAATTCTGAATGCTACGCATTCGAAATAACCTAATCTAATAAATAAAAAATAATTCACGAAAACAATCACACAAGTAGCACATTCAATTAACACATTCAAAAATCACATTCAGGAAAAAACCTACAAAATGTAATCCCTGAATAAATTAGTAAAAAACCTGAAAAAATAGTAAAACCAAACAAATAATAAAATTATATATAAAATATATGGGCATTTCCACAGAAAAGTCTACCGTGAGCAAAAAATTAAAAACTTATTTAAAACTTTTTATTTTATGACATTGTCTAAGAGATACATTTAAATTTTATTAATTTAAGAAATTTCTAAATAAATTCAGTAACCATGATTATCAAATCGTCTGCACTGTTTCACAAATGTAGTTTCTTTTTTCGTAAATGTTTCGTAAACTTTTTGTTTTAGTAAAAATGGAAGGTATTGTCTAAAGATAAAATAAAAATGGAGGCAAGAAAATGACAATATATTGAATTAGTTTGTTAATTATTAAATTACATAATTACTTTACTATCTAATTACTTAATAACAGAATTGAAATTTACGGAAATTATGTAGCGTGAGTTATGGCGCGTGAGTTACGGCAAATATTTTTTGGAAGCTCAATATCTTATATATTAATAGGCAAACATCAAATGTTGTCGTACACTTTTTCGATATTAATTTTAGAATAAGGGCAATGAAACTTATATCATTCGAAAGGTACTGCGCCCTGTATGTGCAGAATCATTTTAGATTTTAAATTTATGACCTCTGACACGAAATATTGACATTGAAAGTTTGTATTATTTTTAATAAGGAATCTCAGGGCTAAGAAAAGGTAGAATAGTGAATGAGGTATCAAATGAAAGATCTGGCTGCACAGTATGATGACATTATAGATTGGTGACCTTCAACCTGCGATATGAGCGTAAAAAGAGCATTTATTAAATAAGAGCAAAACTGTAACAGATGTAACGCCATCTCTTACGGATAAGCATTTTTTTATACAACAAGAGTGAATATATATTGTGATGGAGCAATTTCTTACAAATAGTAAAGTCTGAAAAATTTCGGTTATTTTGACATAAAAATTATAGCGATATCTCGAAAACTATATATGTTCTCAGTACAACGTATTTTTGTATGAAACGTCGTTGGTTCAGAAATATAACGGTATACGAAAGCTTTTCTGGTAATATTTTTTTCGGATATGTTGAAAAAAGTTCCCGTTATAATGACATCAAAACTATTGAGATATCTTAAAAAATGTAGATTTTTCTCAGTACAACGTATTACCTTAAAGCAGGGTCATCGCCTCAGAATGAGAAAAAAACGATTGAAATTTCAAGTTTTGATTTTGCAAGCAAATATCTTGGCCATTTTTCAATCGATTTTCATCAAATTTTCTTTGGCTGAAAGATCAATTAATTGACTTTGGAGAAATAAGAAAAGATTTACCGTTATCTCACCAATTCAATGTTTTATATGGTTTTAAAAATACCTCTAATATATTCAGTTTTTGCTCAAAAAATAGGCCAAACGTTCTTTTTGTTGTAATTTTTTTTTTTCTTATAAATATTTACTTTTTCATACTCTTTCATATGACATCTCATTTATAAGCAAAAATTGCTTCATTTTGACACATAATGTAAAAAACAGTTTCTACCATCGAAAATCATGAGCTACCCCCCTATGATTTTTTTGATGAAAATTAAGTTTTTCAAAATGTTGTTTTTATATTTTCTACAAAGCTCTACAGCTTAAAAAATAATTTCTGTAAAAAAATTTTCAAATATTTCAAACCACTCCAAAGTTATATACACAAATCTATGTTTGAAGCCATTTCGTTATATATAAAAACTAGAATTCCCGGGCAGACGTTGTCCTGCCACAGACCCCCTTACTGCTATACACAAATGATCATGCTAATTGGTATATATATTTTAAGATAGTGTTTTTGTTGTTCTAGATTGCAGTTTTTCTCAAAATAATCATCAAGCAAGAGTTTTGATTACAAATAGTGTACTTTTTCAAATAATAAAACAAACAAACCCTTCTATTTTTGTTAATCAAGCACAAACCATTGTACATCGGGGCGTAGGAATATCATTAATTAAAAAATTTTTTATTCCAAGATTTCTTTTGATATGTATTTAAATTTAAAATTCATTATTCAACAATGTTCGTCTGATCTTAGTAAATAATTGTTTATTGTAAAGCCAACGTGTGGACAATATTTTTTGTTTCTCCATTTTCGGCATATACAAACAAATCATTGAGCTTACCAACTCTTAAGCAGGCTACATATAATTGACCATGAGCGAAGAATTAATTTTTGACGTCTAAGCGCAGATTTACATTGACTGACCTTAAGGTTTGTTGATAGTTATTGCATATGCTAGACAAATTGGGAATTGTAAGCCTTTAAATGCAATTGGAGAATATTTTGGGATCATCGGGATTCTTTACAATAAAGCATGCTCTCCTTTAAACTTTCCATTGATAATTGTTGATTCAATCATTCTCCCAATATTTTCTTGATAGTCAACTGAGTTCCGTTACATAGTTTTGGTTCATTTAGGATTCGTAGCCGTATGATTGGTTATCCAACTTTCTAAATTAAAGTATGTGGTGAAAGGCCTGGCAAATTTAGCAAATTTAAAAATTTAGTTAGAAAATTCACTTCTTCATCTTGTTTTTCCACAGCATCAATTGACTTCAATGAAAATGACGGAGATTGCAACATGTTTTGAATGTAGATATTTATGGTATCGATGGTATTATGGTTTGCTGCTAAAATTGCTTTTTCACTCAGCCATCGATGATTCTTGATATTATCTCAAATGTTTGGAAACTAATTTTGAGTTAATGCATCTCTATAAGCACAATGATGCAAAAAATATCTGGTAACTTTATTGTCTGGCTCATTGGATTTACATTAATTTTACCTTCTCCACTATCAAGCAATTGCTTTGAAAGTAGCACAGCAGATAGATCATTTTGAAGTAAGACACGCATACTTGTTGATAACTTTAATTTGTGAACACTGCTCCACAGAATCCTTGAAACAGGCATTTATTTCATCTACATATGTGAAACGTGGAATAACTGGAAGTGTCTGTCGAAAATCTCCTGATAACAAAATGGGAGTGCCGCCAAAGAGTCTTTCGTTGCCTTTCAAATCTTTTAACGTTCGATTTAAAACTTCTTATGATAGCGTAAAAACTAAAAACAAATTATGTGTTGAAATTCGCTGAGTTGTTACAATCTAAACTTATAAAATACACTTCCTTTTCTTGTTGTGTGAATTACGCTCATATTTGCCACTGCCATTCTTAATTAGTTACAGAAACGACAATTTTTGTAGATCATACCATTACTATTCCTGTAAGACACATGTACATAAGAAATTTTTTGCATTAATAACATAAACTTCCGAGAAAATAAAGCTTTAAGTCGTACGCATGTCGCGTGAGCTAAGATGGAAATGCCCATATTGCTTCAGCAAATCCCACCAAAAACGTCCCAAAATACGGAACCGTCTGTAGTGGAACCCGCTCGAACAATACGCCTAAGAAAGGTAAGTAATCTGTGTGCGAAAGGCAATAATTTTTATTGCTAAGGAGCATCGTTCGTTTTTTCTGTTAGAAACAATAGTATGAATCAAAGTCATGAAATACCAGTTAACCACGTAACTCCTATGGGTGTGAAAATGTACCCCTCCCCTCCCTTACGATTTTTGCTTAGCTCGACCTCCTCTTTCACTTCCGTAAATATTCGCACCCTGTATACTTGTCTGCATCATTAAGCATCATCAAAAAGCGTCTTAAATACAACATGAACTACAAACGTTGCCAGGATTTTTTTAAATTACTTCGAAAATTGAATCGACGCAAAGCTTATATATTATTATGGTCATTTTTTCATCACATACGATTCAATGTTTTACAACAAAAACATAAGCATTTTTAAGTGTGTTCCTGGCAATGTCCAACACCCTCCACATCGCTTTCTCCTCTTTCCCCGCTTTACAAATACAACTACTTTCCCAGCCTGCTTACTTGAATGAATTATATTTGTAGACAATTCAACAACAACGAACGTTGTTGTTTATGTAATATCTGTTGATCGCAATAATTATCACCAATATGGAAAGTAGCAAAGTCACTAAATAAATAATTAAAACGAATTAAGGCTTAAACTACTTTTCTAATGAGACTTGTATATTTTTTATTGAAAATGCCTTTAATGGTGGTATTGTTTGAAATTTCATTACAAAGTGTTTAGAAATAAATCACAAGTCTAATTAAGATAATCTTTGCTGCAAGCGTAACTAAATAAGCTAAAAATAAAATAAACATTTATTTTTAAATCAAATTCGAATCAAAATTCGAGAGTAAGTTTTGATTTTTTTCAATTTAAAGACAACAGGAACAAAATTGTTGTTTTTTAAGCAAAAAATTGCAAGCAAATATTAGCGGAGAATTAGAATGAATTAATTTAGAAAATATCTGATGGAAAGAGATTATGTTGGAGAATCGAAAAAGGGTTACTAGTCAGTAGCTCGTTCATGTAAAAAAATCGGCAAGTTACCGATTTGTGTGACGTCACGCTGTAACGATCCTTAGTTACCGATTTCGTGAGAACTAGTATTTGCGTACGTTCAACTTGTTAAAAATTTGGTCCGTGATGAAAAATAGCACAAATCGAGAAAAAACGTTGCGAAAAGGAGCCAAATGACAAGCAGCTGTTTACTTGCATTAATTTTATTTGATGTGCGCTAAAATTTTATAATGGTCTTGTTATTAAAAAGTAATTATTTGAAGAATGAATAATGGTTTATTGATGTGTTATAATGCTTGCAGAAATAGCCAACAATTATGAATGTAAATAATTTGACACTAAGTGATATGTACCAAAAACTTAGCAAATATTTGCAACCGGGTACTTTTGCATTGCTCTTACAAATATTTTGTTTGCTTGCATTTCCTTCTTTAGTGTAAATAGGCATTCGTTTTAAATTGCATTACCTTGAAAACTAAAACATATAAAAAAAAATATAATCAGTAAAAAATGTAACTTAAGCGAAAGTACCCGTTTTAGAAAATGATTTGCGAGTACTTGCTATTTCATATATGCACAACAACATTACTGTCATTTATACAAATCGGTAGAATTCTCTCTTGCCGCAGAGTGAGTGAGAAAAGCATGAATTTTTATCGATTCACTTTTCTTACACAAACACTTTTTTGAAAGATTCTATTGAAGTGAAATCGGAATATGTGACAGCTTATCGATTTGGAACGAACGAATCGAACAGAAATCGATTCAGATTATTACACAAACAGCATAGGTGAGAATTACGTCAGAGTGACATTAAATCGGTAGCATGGATCGGTAACTGCGATCGTTACGAGCTACAAGAATGAGCTACAGATATGGCTTAACGGTCAATCTGCAAAATTAAAATAACGAACGGAGTTAATAATTTTCAACATTTGCCTTATTCAGCCCTATCATGAATAATTTTTCACGCGGAATCGGAAATGGAGTTTTAATGTTTGAGATAAAGCTCAAGAACATTTTGGAAATTTTTAATGCAAATTTGTTGATTAACCCTTGATGAACAATTTGCATTAAAAATTTCTAAAATGTTCTTCAGCATTATCTTAAAAATTCAAACTCCCTTTTCCGATTCCGCGTGAAAAATTACACTATGCATGAATCGGTCACTTTTTTTTGCAAACAAGCTAGGAACATATCGTTTCAGCATAATTCGACGACGCTAAATTCAATGGCGTTTACCGTTTTTTAATCTTTCGGCTCGTTTTCGAGAAATTGAAGGTTCAAGATCAAGTACATGTTGATGCAGTTTTTGTTAGAAAAACTTTTTTCTCATTAACTTTATCGACTTCATTTCAATTAGTGAAACATTAAAAATTACCTGGAAAATAATTTCTTAGAAACGTTTAACCCTCGAAACCCAACCCTTATGGTCCAAATTGACCTTTTTTCGTATAAAAGCTTTGTTCAAACAAAAACAAGTAAGCCTTTTGATGGAAAAATATTCCCCTGATATACTGGCGCTAAGTGAAAATTGCAAATTAATCCAAATTAATCAACCTTCTGTGTCCCTAAAATGACCTCAAAAGTATTAAAACTAAGTTTTTCATATATAGTATATTAGGCCTGAGCGAATTTCAAAAGTGCATAGCATCGATTTGGCCCAAGGAACATTCGACAGGTATTGTAACAAAAATGTAAACTGCAAAATTTCATTTCGATCTGATTGCATCTTCCTGATCCGGTTTGTTCTTAAAATCAGGACATTTTTTTAAAACTAATGGTATGAAAAATCTTAAGTGGTTCGGTGCTTAGTACAGACATGAAATGGAGGTACACACAATTTCGTCCTATTCTGATAACATTCCTGCTCTAAGATATCCTTAAAAATTACATAAATTAAAAAAAAAAATTATATTGCAAAGATTTTTAGATTAAGTTATAGGTACTTACCCAAATATTGATTTTATGAAATTTTTTACTGATACGTCATCTTCTTATTACAGAATGTCCTTGAAAATGGCAAATTTCTTAAAATCATAAAAATCGTTAAAAATTAGAGCCAAATCAACTGAAAATAGGATAAACTAAAAACATGCAAAATTTCATTACAATCTGACCCGAAATGCCTATAACGAAAATTTATTTCAAAAACTTCGTTGGAAAAAATTAAATTTATTTTTTTTAGTTCTAGGAGGATATAATTCATAATCCCAAAATGTACGTAAATATAGGTTGAAATAGATTTAATAGGTTTTTTTTGTTTGAACACAGCTTTTATACAATAAAACTGGTTTTTTCATTTATGAGGTCAATTTGGACCATAAGGGTGGGGTTTCGAGGGTTAAACTGTTCTAAGAATTTATTCTCCAGGTAGTTCTTAATGTTTCACTCATTGACACGAAGTCGATCAAGTTAATGAGTAAAAAGTTTTTCTAGCAAAAACTGCATCAACATGTACTTGAGCTTAAACCTTCAATTTCTCGAAAACGGGCCGAAGGATTAAAAAACGGTAAACGCGATTCGCGTCCTCAAATTATGCTGAAATGATATGTCCCCCGCTTGTTTGATGTTTGGACATGCACAGTGTTATTAATGATATTACACATTAAGTTATTTGAGAATGGCCGTTATTAAGTTTGTGAGCATAACAGAAAATTAAAAAAATTGCTAAGTTATATAATGTTAAAACTATATTTTATGAAGCCTTCAATATGCTCCAAAATATTGTAACATTCTAAACTTATTCTTAAAATATTTTCCATAAAAAGAGTAATAGTCATTAACATTGTTCATGTTTTGTATGTTATCACTTTGCTCTAAATTTTGCTTTTAACATTGAATCTTAATATAATAATACAATACAAAGTTAAGACAAGATAACAAATTTAGAAAGATAGTCATAAAAAGAAAATTTTTAAGCAGAAGTACATTTTTATATAAGACAATTTAATGCATACATATATTTTTTGATAATCAAAATTAACCATTGGTTTGTTTAATTAGTGATATCATGCAATCATGTGGAAAAGAGGAGTAAATGAATCATTTACAAAGAAGTATAACGAATCGGCCGCACACATTAGAAACAAATATAAAATAAAATTAACACTGATAGGAATTTTTTCATTTAAGGTCAGTCTAAGTGGAATCCATGTGAGATACCATTACATAAACAATGTTTACGATATGTAACAAATGAATAGAAATGAATTGCACTAATTTTTACTTATAATAAACAGCTGAAATATATATGTATTACATAATGACTCTGTTGTGGTTTCATACAGGCAAACTTTTTTTTAAATAAAAACTGTACTGTACTAAAAAAACAAAAGAATAGCTTTTTATAACATTGAAACGTTTAACAATAGAAAACTGACTACAGTAGAAACCATTCAACCCTTATGCTGGCACACATAACTGAGGCAAAATGCATTAAGAATTATTCTGCACAAAAAGAATCTCAGTAAATTCCAGTAGATTCAACTTTGCGCCAGGAAGTGACAAGAGTTCGCCCTAGCAGAAACGTAACTATTTTGTTCACAAAAGACACTTCAAATCAAGTTGCCAGGACTACATACGGTGTTGATAATTTTTAAAGGCAAGGGATGCAGCATTATAGAGTTTAAAAAATAATTATGTGTTTAGATTTGAAAGGAAAAATGACTTGGTATGGAAATTTTAAAAAAACATTGTTAACAGAAAGTGTTAAAAAAATTTTCACAGAGTGGTTATAAAAATGCTGATGACTTTTTACATTTTGGTTAACTGAAAAATTTAACGATTTAGTTCGTAAAATTGTTCAAGGCGTTTATTAACTTCTAACCTTCATCGGTCCCTCGAGAAATACATCTAATCGGTCCCACTGTATGCGCGCGCATACACATATATTTTTAATTGTAAAAAAGCTAAAAAATTAACAACCATTTAAGTTCAGTGATTTTTTATGTTTATTACATTGTTTACCATTATATTAATACATTTGAACTTCATAAAGGTAGATTTAGAATGAAATTAATTAGAATGTTACAAATATTAGAAAAAAAATTTAATTTTCAATTTTTGTCAATTATTTGTACATTTTGTGCATAAATTGAAATTATGTGCAGCACAAATAAAATTTATACACTCTTCACAGCGTGTAGCAAAAAGATTTTTGTTATTTTTATATGTGCAGATGTAGCACCGGCCTCGTTTTGATGTACTTGGTAAATGGCGAATCTGCCGAATTCTTTGAATAACACTGGAAGCATCATTACTTTGAGGTTGTTTTTTACGTTTAGTGATCTGTTTTTTAACGAGATTCAATCCAAGCTACTCGATAAAAAGGCGACGACGAATATTATGGTTCGTTTTAGAATTTTTCCAATTCGGGAACAATGCAATGAACGTCACGAATGCATTCAACGCACTAACATCAAGCATGTTACAAAATACTGCCATTGGCCACCGATTGACTTTTCGTTTGCATGTGTACGTAGCCACCATTTGATCCAGAGTATCAACTCCACTCTTGGTTTTGTTGTAGTCTTCAATGATGTTAGGTTTCTTCTTTTCACTATTCTCATTTATGCTGACAACATTGTGGTATGTACTGAGCAATGTCACAAATCGGTACCGGCGAGGAACATATGACAACATAACTGCTTGCAATTTATGTTCATATACAACTTCTGTATGATAAATTGGCTTTGGACGCATGTCGAGTAGAACTGAAGGAATTTCAGTCCTATTTTTCCTTATTGTTCCCAAAATAGTCATGCGATTCTTATTTAAATCTTCTGCCAATTCATACGAAGTGAAAAAGTTGTCACACGTTACATTTCTGTCAGAAAGTCCTTTCACCAAATTCAAAACAACACGCCGTCCGAGATTACGTTCAGGAGTAGCATTACGATTCCGACCGACATAAATTTGTGTATTGTATGCATACCAGCTTTTTGAGTCGCATAGCACCCAAATTTTGATGCCATATTTCGCCGGCTTGGATGGAATATACTGACGAAACGGACATCGCCCACGATACGGAACTAACTGTTTATCTACGGTAATGTTTTTTCCTGGTGTGTATACAACTTTCAAATTATGATTCCATTTATCGTATACATTTCTAATCGGTGCCAATTTGTCACGTACAGAAGTGCTTGCAGATGCAGTGTTGGCCATACGTTGTTCGCGGTCATCAAATCGAACGCAACCATGGATACGCTTGAACATTTTCAAAGACATTGTTGCTCTAAATATTGGCCGACCAGTTTCGCCATTCCACAGTTTAGTGACACATTCACCGTATGACCGATACACACCAGAAAGCAGCAACAATCCAAAGTATGCGTGCAGAGTGTCCAAATCAATGTATTCCCAATCGTCTTTGTACTTTCGCACACCATATAAATTCGTCATGTTCAAAATAATATTCTCAACCGGTTCAAGGAACATGTGAAATGCAGACGAAACATCAAATATAGTAGCAGTTGCTAATGCTTTTGGACCTGAATTATAACAAAAATGAAACATATAATGAACATGAACCCATAACAAAGAGGTAGGTTTTTACCTGAAGTGAAATTTTCTGCACGTTGAAATGAATTTCTTCCATTTATTTCAAATGGTTGCGATGAATATTCAATTTTCTTATTTTTTGAAAAGTATTTATTTTCAGGATTTTCTTCTGCTAAATTTTGCTTAAGTGGCTCAATGTCGTCTTCATCCGAATGCACGCAAACTTCACTTTCATCATTCCCCTCGTCTGATAATGCAAAATCATCGTCACTATTGCACGGAGATTCGCCCGCTTCGCTTTCCAAATCAAAATCCATTTCTAGTTCATCTCGCTGCCTTGTTTCACGTAAAACTCTATCCATTTTTTATCAAATACTTCGAAACACAACCAAAATTCAAATAAATGCGCAAACAAACTTCACTTATGTGTGTTCCAGAACAAACTGAATTTCATAAAACGAAAAAATAAGAGCGTGCTATAAACCCACACACAAAAATAAGCGGCAATTCCAGGTACCTGCTTATGTGTATGCGCGCACAAACACAGGGACCGATTCGTAACTATAACTAGACAGGCAAATACAGTAAGGCTGCCCGCATAGTAAGCGCCGAAGCAGGCAGGCAGGCAGACAGGCACAGGAAAACTATGTGAACAAGAGAGAAAAAAGATATTTCTATCTTGTTTCTTCGCAAGGCCTGTCTGCCTGCCTGTCTGCTTCGGTGCTTACTCTGCGGGCTGCCTTAGGGTACAAATTCAAAAACGAGTTTTTTGGTTGTTCAGGCAAAATAATTCTACTTTGCAAAATACAAGGTCATTCCGCTGAACTGTTTTCATTTTATTCAAGGTTAAAGATTAAAATTGTATGCGTGCGCATACAGGGGACCGATGAGGGTTAACACTCCCACGATACTGCGTTTCTAACGCTGATTAGGAGGCATGGCAGGTATAAAAAGTATATATATTTTTGATCAGCATCACCTTCTGAGTCATTTTGCTCAGGTACGTCTGTTCGTCTGTGATCACGATAACCGTAATTTTAAATCTATCGTAACGAAATTCAATATTTAAGCTTTTTATTAAAAAATGGGCGAAATCGGATGAAAACACCGCCTAACTCCCATACAGTGACTTTACCAATACGGTAAAATCTCTTTCAATTCCACAAAAATTAATCGTATGCCTACAATAAGCCTTAATATGCACTCGTGAGTATGAAATATGTAAAATCGAATGAAAATCAAGCCTACTATCAAAATCTCCTTAAATTTCACAAAAATTAGTACGACTTCAAATTTTGCACACAAGTTTTAAGCTTAATTCTGCACACGATGCACAGTGTGCGATTTGTTCAATCTAGCGGGACAAAATTCTCAATTTTTGTGATGATTCATTGGTTTACTTTAAAAAAAAAATTTGGAGTTGGGGTCTATATCAAACACACTCTTCATTCATTGAATCTATCTATATATATAAAAGAGACTGCCGTCCGTGTGTGCACTCATAACTCGTGAACGGATTTCTCGTGAACGTTCGATTTTCACGATTTTGGGCTTGATGGATTTTTATTAGACCAAGAAATTGCGCTATGGGGCAAAAAGGACTCTACCTAAAAAGCAAATATCTTAGAAACTTACAAAAACTAGCAGCTAAATTTTTTTAGGAAATATCTTACTTAAAAACAAGTTCAATTTTTATTCAAAAATATGCGAACAAAACTTTTAGCAGTCCATCAAAGTGCTAGCTCAATTTTTTTTTTTTTATTTACAGGGACCGTAACAGTTATGATTTTTTCCAAAAAAATCAACAAATAATCGTAATTTTTTGACTGATTTCATTTCGATTAAAAATAAAAGTTAAAATTTTACTTTTAGTTTTTCGATCATAAATATAAGTTAAAATTTGACTTATTTTTTTATCAAAAATAAAAGTTAAAATGTGACTTAAATTTTGGATCAAAAATATAAGTTAAAATTTGATTTTTATTTTTAATCAAAAATAAAAGTTAATATATGACTTATTTTTTCGATCAAAAATAACAGTAAAAATTTTACTTTTATTTTTCAATCAAAAATAAAAGTTAAAATTTGACTTTTATTTTGTTTATCATAAATAAAGGTTAAAATTTGATTTTTATTTTTCCGATCAAAAATAGAAATTAAAAATTTGAAAGATCTATTTCTTATTAACCATAATAGTTTTAAATTTTAAAACAATTAATAGAGTACATTTTTTATTCTTTTACACCTATATTCGTAACATTTTAGCACAGAGATAAAAACTAGTGTCCGACCGAATATTCCGTTTCGGTTTCTATTACGGCCAGTTTCGGCCCTTTTTGGCAGTTTCTAGCCGAAACTTTTGGTAAAAATTTCGGAACATTTCAAGAATAGCGATAACGATAATTTTGATTTTTTTTTTTGTTTGCAGATTATATTGATTCTTGGCCTCCTACTCCAAATCTGAAAAAAATTGCAGGCCGCTCGCAATTGATTTAGAAGTTGTAGGCCTCCAAAGTTGGAAATAATAGCCTACAAATCTTGCTATTTTTCTAAATTTTTCAAATAAACTAAACTCTATGGGTATCATAAGAAAGGTAATTTAAGTACCTATTCAACAAGGTACCAATTCAAATATGAAAATTCATGCATAACTTTTAAAGATATAAACATTTTTAATGTCGTGCTTTCGTAAAAGGGAAACCACTAGTTTTCCAAACAAATTATAAATATAATAATAGGTATATCTTAAAAAGTTATGAATGAATTTTCATGTTTGATACCTCCTTGAATAGGTCTCGCATTAACTTTCTTTTGATACCCATAACGCGGAACACTAAAAAAAAGCAGAAAGATTTGTAGCCCATTTTACAACTTTGGAGGCCTATAACTTCTAAACCAATTGCCAGCAGCCTGAAATTTGGATTTAGTAGGTTAAAATCCGTATAATCCAACAACAAAATATTAAAAAAAAGAGTGTTTTCGCTATTCTTGAATTATACCAAAGTTTTTTGCATCAGTCATTTAAACCAAATATATAAGTTTGGTTTAATAAAAATATTTACAACGCATTGTACAAAACAAAAATTATGAATTCGTCTATAATTTGATTTATCGTGTTAACGAAAAGTATTTTGGTTAATTTTATGAGTTTTATCATTTTCGATGTTATCATCTCTATTGCAATTACCATTAAAGTTTAATAGGTACTTAAGCCAAAAATTCATAATTGAACTTCCGAACGAATTCTGTGTATGTGGAATAAAGGAAAAGAAAACGAAGTACATATGTATATTTTTATAATACTAAACCTTTAAGAAAAACAGAAATACTTTGCTTTATAGTTCTAAAAAAATGTACATTGTAGGCGCATTCTATTTTGAGTGTGTACGGAAGTGTGTAATAAAAAATAAAATAAAAAAATGATCTCATTTATTATTATAGTAAACTTCAATTAATTATTATAAACTTCAATATTCAAATAATACTTGTTTTGTACTAGTAGTACTTTTGTTTTCTTTTAATAAAAACAATCATTTGTAAAAACTTAAATTTTGATATTAATAACCAGTTTCGGTTTCGGCCGAATATTATAAAATGGCCGAATATTCGGTTTCGGTTTAGGCCAAAATTCCGGTTTCGGTCGGACACTAATAAAAACATTGCTATCTATCTTCATATCGTGCATTGCATCGCTTAGTTGCTTATCATTGCACATTCTGTTTTCATTTATTTCGCAAGCGACTGGAAAAGCGACTGCAAGCGATGATGTAGGAATTAAAATATGACTTTTACTTTTGATCGCAAAAATAAATGTCAAATTTTAACCGTTATTTTTGATCGAAACAACAAGTAGAATTTTGACTTTTATATTTGATCAAAAAATTAAGTTTAATTTTAACTTTTATTTTTGATCAAAAAAAAATAAAAGTTAAATTTTAACTATATTTTTGATCGAAAAAATAAAAGTCTAATTTTAACTTTTATTATTAATCAAAAAAGTAAAAGTCAAATTTCAACTTTTATATTTGATAAAAAAAAACAAATTTTAACTTTTATTTTTGATTGAAATAAAACAAATTGGTTAAAAAATAACTATTATTTATTGACTTATTAAAAAAATCAGATAAATTAAAAACATTAAAGATTATTATTCCTTAGCCAACAAGAATCACACTGCTATATTCAAATATCGAATAGACTTACTCTACCCATTGGACTTTTTGATTAGAAATTTCGAAAATAACTGTTATTTTCGGTCCCTGGTTATTTATACTATACTTTACATCGCCACTTTATATAAAACCAAGATTTATGAAGCAACTAATTTTATTGTTAATGAATAATCTTCATATCTTCTCAAAGGTTTTCCATAACAAAAGAAGTTTTAAAGTTAACAACTTAAATGAGCGCTGTTAATACAAAAAAATGCAATTTGAAATCAATTTAAAAAACACAAAAAGCACCGTTTTACGACGGCCGTTTTAAGCATATATCGGATGAAGCAATCGTTTTTTAACATTTGACATGGCTTCCTCCTGTGTGTCTGTCTTTACTTGCTTTATTTTCCAGGAAAAAAAAAAATGTATTGTTTTGCAAGTGTTTTTTTTTACTTTTGTCCTCCTAGATTGTTCAAATTCCATACAGTGCGGTGTTTGGAATTAAGTAAAAAAAAAATCTGAAAAATCCGCCTACTTCCCATACAAAGTTACGTCATCATACTAGCAAAATATTCACAAATTCCAAAAAGAAATAATGTTTTAAGCTTCATACTTGCTTGGCTCATAAGCTTTTATAAGTAAAATTAACTCTGAGTTTTAAAATTTTAAAATTTTAAAAAAAAATTAGAATTAAAAAAAAAATGGTTTTATTAATTCAAATATTGTCCATTCTTTTCAACTACCTTCTGCCATTTTGGGTTAAAACCATGATTCCTTTATTGTAAAATTCCGGGCTTTTATCGTTGAAAAACTGACGTAGGTGGTTTTCGCAGTCATCTTTTGAGGTTAATTTCTTCCCAGCAAGGGAGTGTTGAAGAGATCGAAACAAATGATAATCTGACGGTGCAATGTCAGGACTGTACGGTGAATGCAACAAAACTTCCCAGTTAAATTCTTTAAGTTTTTGTCGGGTCAATAATCGCAGATAGAAATTCGGTCCATTACATTTTTTGCACTAAGTACATGAGGCACCCAAACATCAAGCTTCTTTTAAAACCAACTTTTTTCAAATGGCTTAAAACTGTTTTGTAGTCGATCTTCAGTTTCTTAGCGATGTCGTGGCTGCTCACATGACGGTTTCCTTCAACCTTATCCATTATTTCATCGACTTTTTCAGTGATGGGCCGACCAGAGCGAGGAGCTTCTTTGACTTCAAAATTTCCAGAACGAAATCGAGCGAACCATTTCCTGACAGTTGACTGGGATAGAGTACCTTCACCATAAACCTCACAAATCTTTTCACATGCCTATGACGCATTTTTCCCTTTATCGTAATAAAATTGTAAAATATGACGTATTTTTTTGGAAATTTCACTCACCTTTGCTTTGCAACAATTTTTAACACGATGCACCAATAACAGCAATATTATCACAAATAATCAGCAGAGTTATCTTTTGCTAAAAGAAAAAAAAAAGAGTTCCCAGATACAGCTTACCGTTTCAATGTTATGACACTTTGAAATCAAGCGAACTCGAAAACGCCGAATACTTTTCCCCAACCCAATATTTAGATAAAAACGCCCTATAAAAGTGACGTTATCAAAATAGTACCTGCAAAATGTTATTGTGTGAAATACATTGTACTTTTTTAGTTTTGCTAGTTTTACTAGTTTTAGTTACTTTTTTTAAAATAAAAAATCTAATTATTATAAGTATTAAAAAAAATAATTATAATTTCGAATACACTAAAATAAGGCTGTGGGGTATTTTAATTTCGGTCCAGTCGAAGATAATTCCTTCCTAGCGTGGATTATTCGATTCAGTCAAAAAAGCACTACGCTGGTAGAAAAAATGTGTTCTACTTTTCTATTGATTTAAACTTAATAACGAGACTCATGGACGATGATTTTTTTTTTAAGAATAAAATAAACTTTAACATGAGAAATATTAACATCAAACACGAAAAAGAAATACTTTTTGCAAAGTACCTCAAAGTGATTGCACCGTTTCTACCACTGGACGAAAAATATAGAACGTGCCTATAGCGAGAATTCGTTTGTAAAATAGTAAGTATATAAATGCTCAAAGAACAGGCAACTTTAGCTCCATCTCATTGCAACTTTATGATTATAACAAAAATGTAAAAAAAGAACTAGTAAGTAAAATTAAATTAGAAAATGCTGTGCAAATTAACCCTTATGCCTTTAAAACGTATGGGGGTAGTTATGAGAATTTTCTTTTAACATTTTTAATTCATAGAGAGATTTAGATGTTGGAACATTTTAAGAATAGCGACAACTCTAGTTGAAAACTTTTTGCGTATTATATGGATTTTGACATCCTAAATCCAAATCTTTAACCAAATTTCAAAACGCTTTAATGTGGTTTAGAAGTTATATATAAAAAATTTGCTGCTTCTTACAGTTTTCCAACAATCCAAAGCATTATGGGTATCAGGTAAAGCGATTATCTCTTCAACGGGATATAAACCATAAAAATCCATGCATAACCCTTGAAGATATAACTCTTTTTGGACTTGAATATTGAACATTATGACTATTTTGCCTCCATGAGAATGTTTTAGTCAAAATAACGGCATAGTACTAATCAACTTTCTTTAGATACCCATATTGCTTACGGAAAACTACTAGTTCTTTAGACCCATTTTTCCAATTTAAAGTCTCTATAAATTCTAAAACAAATGAGAGCGGTTTGATTTTTTCAGACTATGACTTACGAGGTCAAAATCCATATCATCCACAAAAAAAATTAAAATGAGGCGCTATTCTTGAATTATTCCAAAATTTTATAAACTAAATTTGTGACCTTTTGCTTAGTTTCGAGACTAAAGCAAATTTAAGACTTAAAAAAAACAAATTGCAACATTGTTTATTGATAGAATCACCAACAGACTAAACAAAGAATACTAACTTTGTATTTTTTTTGGTGATTGCTTCGTGCAACTAATTAGATTGTTAGATTAAAACAGTCTCAGCAGCCTAGAGAAAGAGTTATCTACTTTAACACAGAAGTTCTGGGTTCAAATCACAAAATTTCATATACAACCCTTGCAGATAAATACCTGCCACCAATATTTTACTTGATTTTCATCTCCAACTCGCTTATTTCCCTCCCATAGAATAAGTGATACACCTCTAAATCTAGATTTTACCTTAATCTTATAGTTGTGTTATATAAATTATGAAATGACGCATATATTTTTCCCTTTTATGTTTTTGATACTCAAAAAAACCCATAAAAAAATGTTACATTTAAAAAAACATTGATTCAAACTGGACCAAAAACAACTATGAGTCACTTTTGTTTACATCTAACGAATGTTTGTTTAACAATATCCTACAGATTTCTAAACAAGCAAGAGTAGAAAGCAATATTGTCCTTGCGCATACGCAAAAAAAACATAACAGAGCGTACGTCAAAGAGAGATATGTTGAAAAATTAAAAAATGCTGTGAAATCCACTAAATACTCTGAGATAAGATTTATACGACTCGTGTGGCAACGTCGTTTCTGTGGGGTACCAGAATACATTCAAGATTGTTGACATTGCTACACATAAAAAGCACTTTTTAAAATCATTGTTCTCCAAATACATACACAAAAAAATATATTGCAAACAAGGGAAAAACCTCTTTTTAAATCGCAAACGTATTGTTTTTTGTTTTTGTAAAAAGTAAATAGGAAATATAATGTTTTATGACTTACTTGCTTGCTTGATGTTATATGTTGATATCCGCTATAAATATGTAATGAAACAGATTTATATTTTGAACTTATTATGTCCGATTACGATTTGACGATACAACAACAAATAGGTATCTTTTAATGTTTAACAAATTATTACAAGCCCTCAACAAAATATACAAGTTTCAATTTGAAAAATGCTAAAAACTTCTATCAAACCAGAAGAAAAACACAAAATTCAGCGCTAATTTTAGCATCCACGAGGCTGCAGCGATAAAAAAAGTATCTACAACGCAGCACCACTAAAAACAAAGACGTACGCCGAGATGCTCTTGACAGGAAACGTTTTTATATCCCTCCAATAGATATGCTCTAACTTTTTAAAGTTCAACAATTTTTTTTATTTTTTGTTTCGTTAGCTTTGAAATTAACTTAAATTAAACAACATTAAAAATAAATTCAAATAAATAATGATTTCTTGTATCCGACGAATTGAAAACAACGACCGAGGACGACGAAGACTACGACTACGACGACTACAGCAACGAATGCAGCAAAACAAACAAATGCGTCTAATTGAAACAAAAGCTAGAACAGAACTAAATATCTATAAAAACGCAGTGCCTGACGCTTACGAAAAAGAATATCGGCAGATGTGTTTATTCCGAATCCATTCGATGCGACCATATCGCATCTCAATATGCTCAAAATGTAGAGCGAAATAACATTGAAATGCTCAAAAATATCTAATGTATGTATGTGTGGACAGCAACCACCCGTTGAGCTCAGTTGAACCCTTGTCAAACAACCGGATTGTTTTGAGTGAAGAGCGTCAAACAAATAAAGTACTTAACACAACTGCCGCCTCGCCAGGGGTAGCGCTAAGCCAGCAACGCTGTGTGTAGGGTAGATATGCAGAAGAGTAAATAAAAAATACTTATCAGACCGAATTAAATTTGCCTCACTATTTGTTGATAACAAATAATTTGAGTCATTTTAAAAATGACTCAATTTATAGCAAACAACTTGAGTCAATCTTCGTGTTATGGTTACGAAATTTAATTAGAACGTTGTAAAAGTTGGGGAAAATTTCGAAAGGCATTAAATATAGTCTCTTAATATTAAAGTTTAAAAATATGCATATAAATTATGAAAATATATTGCTAATGTGAACTTTTTATATGTAATTTTTTGTCAGCAATCTTTTTTAAACTAAACTAACTGAGCGAGGATTGGATTTTTTTGTGTGTGCGTATAAATAAATACAATACAATAAAAAAAGTTGTTTAACAAGAGAATTAACAAGAATTTTAACAAGAGAATTAAAGATGAAAATATTCTGTTGGCATTATTTAATAAATTGTATGCTTTTGTTGTAAAAGAAAATTAAGCAATTTACAAACAATTTTGATTATAAATGTTAAAGGGAATAGCAAAACTTAGCAAAGGCAGCTGCAGATGAAGTGTCAAAGTCTCTAGTACCCAATAAGCCAAACGAATTCGAAACGAATCGGCATTCTCGGACATTTAAATTGTTAACGATTATCATTTTCGAATCGTTTTCGAATACGCGTACGGGAGAAAATCACCACTCGTTAACGAGAAAACAATTCATGAACGAGTCTGAGAAAACGCTTCGTTAACGAGTCCGAATTTACGATTCGGTAACGAATTCGAGAATGCGATTCGTTAACGAGTCCGAGAATATGATTCGTTAACGAGTCCGAGAATACGATTCGATAACGATTCGTTAATTAAAAATGTCGAATCCTTCTCGAACTGCCTAAAACATAAGATAATTGCCAACAACATTTGCAAAAAACAACCAATTCTTTTTGATTTTAAACAACATTTGAGAATAATGATTTTTATACTGGCGAAAAACAGCAAACATTATTATTAACATTAAATTAAATTGAAAAATTACCGCCATCTGGAGATTTGAACCTCGGCCGCGTGATTGTAAGTCCATGAGATTATCCATTCGACCATCGCAATTGTTAAGTAAATGTCGCTTTATGTGCTTCATTAGGAATGAGAGCTAGCCTATGGTCTTGGGTTCAAACCCTAACCGAGGCAAAACAAATTTTTTTTGTGCTGCTTTAAATTTAAAATAGATTTTTATACAAGAGATTTTTATACAAATTTTTTTTACGAAAGTCCGAAATGTTATTTTTTATTATTTTTTTTTATAAACTTTTTATATTTTATAGTTAAACAAATAAAAACATGGAATAATAGCGAACTAAAAATAAATGATTTATTTTTAAAAATGTTCATAAAAAAAGGTTTAAAAGAAATGAAAAAACGAATAGGAGAACTCGGGTAAGCTCGAAACGCACATGAGATTTCGGATCCATACAAAATTATATGAAAACACTTCAAATTTTTTCATATAAAAATTATGAAAATTTTTTGATTTAAATTAATGTATTTTTAGAAGGTAATTAAAAAATAGTTTTTTATTCAAATAAAATATTTTCATGTCCAAAATTTGGCTTTGTTATGAATTCGAAACGAACTCGAGATCTCGGTTCCATATTAAATTATGTGAAAAGACTTCGAATTTTTTCATATAAATTTCTTCATAGATAATGATATGAAAAGTCTTCGAACTTTTCATATAAAAATTTTTAATTTTTTTTTATATTAAAAATTAAATTAATTAATTAATTTTTATATTTATGTTTTTATTAAAATTAAATATATTCATATAAAAAAGTCGGACTTGTAAACGAGCTCGAAACGAACATGAGAAAATCTCGTTAGCGATATCGTTCTTTGTTTGGTGTTTATTGGGTAGTTACAGAACTCTTCTGCGAGTGTCATAAAACATTTTCATGTAAAAACTAAAAATAACATAGTAACCAAAATAAACAAGGATTCAACTTTATTGTAAAGGAAATTTTGCTTTTTGCTTAGACGATTCGTTTATGGATTTTTGAAAAAGAAAATCTTGAGCAATGGTCACATAGAAAAGCATTCAAAGGAATATAACCCAGCTTTTAGACCCAGGATAAAAAACGTATTTGGAACAAGTGTAACTATTTTCTTTCAAACTCTATTTAATGGTTCAGAAGAGCTCCTTTAGTCGTAAAAAAATCAAAATGTTGTAGAAAAGTTTGAAAAAATATAGTTTAAACGAGTTGGCTAGAGCTCAGTAATAATTTTTAATCGTAATATTTCAGGCGGATGAAGGGAGTTGTCAATACTGCTTTTACCTCTATCGAAAGGAATTTGCCAAAATTGATTTTACGTTAAATGAGGGTAAAACAAAGCATATGCTGGCTGTAAACAGGAGAGTGCGGCGTCTAGGCTCTCACATAACGTGACTTAGAAGTCGTCAAGGAATTTACCTCGTCACCGGCGTAAATATTTGTGACGTCCATGCCCTATTTAGGCCAGCAATACATGAAATCAAGGTTCAAAAAGAAACATTTCTCAAGAGTAAATTTTTGAAGCGATTTATTTGAAAGTTTGCGGGTATATGAGGCAAGAATACAAAAAAAATATGACTCAAAATAGTGTATATATATTAGAGTGTATCGAATTGTATGGGAAAAATCTGATGCAGAAAGAATTCTATTACTAAAATAAAATAGTATATAAAAAAATCCTTTCGATTGGTATATTTGATATATATGTCTGAGCATTTTTAAGCAACTTTTGCACTGGACAACCCTTTAGATTTGGATGCAACCTGACGGGTTTGAATGCAATTTGACGGGTCGCAACCTGAACACACCATAAATGTCAGATCGATCTGTCAATGAATAGTGACGTTACAGTGTTCTAAATTAAACAACTTTTGGTATTGTTATAAAAATGGATATGGAAGAATTTCATGCCTTGATTAAGCATTACTTTTTGCGTAACAAAAGTGCGAAAGAAACAAAAGGAAAACTCGATAAATATTATGGTGAATGTACTCAGTCATATTCAAACGTAAAATATATTGCATTGCAGAATTCCAAAGAGGTCGAGTCAGTATAAAAGATGAACACGCCGGGGGAGCACCAAAAACAGTGACCACTCCAGAATGTATTGGAAAAATCCAAAGAGAAAGTGCGTGAGATAGATATAGCCGTAGGCATATCAAGTGGGTCGTTGGTTTGAATTTTACATGAACATTGTGGTATGAGAAAGCTGACTGCAAGATGGGTGCTGACTGAGTGAGATCAGACTGATTTTTTGCGTAAAAAGTGACTATAGATGAAACATGGATCCACCACTATACACCAGAATCTAAGGAATTAGCAAAAGCGTAGGTAGGTCCCTGTGGAAGTGCACCAAAGGTGTTGGCGTCTGTTTTTTGGGATTCAAAAGGCATTTTGTTCATAAACTATTTGAGAAAAGGCAAAACAATCAACAGCGACTATTACTGCAAAGTAATGCACCTATTGAAAATCGTAAACAAATGGCCCCATTTATCGAAGAAAATAGTCATATTTTTGCAAGACAATACTCCAGCTCAGAAATCAATCGAAACCATGGCTAAATCTATGGCTTCGAACTGCTTTCTCATCCCCCATATTCCCAGATTTTGTCCCCAGCGACTATTATCTGTTCCCAAACTTAAAAAGGTGGCTCCAGGGTAGGAGAGATTTGCGACAAATGAACGGACCGAGTTTTAAACTGAAGCGTATTTCGGAGATCTTGAGAAATCTTACTATTTAAAGGGCATCGCAATGTTAGAAAATCGTTGGAATAAGTGTATCGAGCTGAAAGGGAACTATGTGGAATAATAAACAATATTTTTGGCAAAAATTGTGCGTTTTCTTTGCTAGGCCGGCAGCATGATGCCCTAATATACCACATTATTTGCATTTACTCAACATTTAAGTCATAAATGAATCAGAATAAAATAAAAAAAAATAAACATTTCTAAAAAAATGCACAAACTTCATGAAAATGTCCTTAAGGAAATCAGCAAGTAAATAAAAATGGCATAATAAGTAAATACAGTGCACACGCGATAACGTGAACTCTGCATTACGTGAACACCGCTTAACTTGCAACATTTTTATTTTCTATTGAGTTTTTATTTTCTTATTTTTTAATAGAATTTTTTAAATAAATCTTTCTTTCTTTCTTTCTTTCTTTCTTTCTTTCTTTCTTTCTTTCTTTCTTTCTTTGTTTTCTCCAGAAAAGTATGTTTTAATCTAGACATATTGCATCAGTACATCAGTAGAAATAATGATAAAAAGGATAATTTTTGCCCCAAATTTTGGCATTCGCAAACGTGAACATTTCGCAAATGTAAACTCTCTTAATTTTAATTAGTTCGCGTTATCGCGAGTGCACTGTACTAATAAATGCTATATTTACAAAATATTATTAGTTGTCGAAAATTTATAGTCAATGTTGTTTTGAAGATGTCGAAAACAAAATGCATACATGTTACAAGATGCATGTAATAGTATCATGTAAAAGCATCTTAATGACTTGTATTTTATGCATTGTATCAGTTTTGGGCCTATTATTAACCTTACTATATATATATAACTTAAAAGAACACATGTTAGATAATTTCAAGAACTAATTAACCGATATTGCAATTTATATGACTATGCTGACAGTAGCTACTGTCTTTTAAGCCCAAAAGAATAAATGACCCTGTATATTGCAGTCAATCAGCTGTTGCCAAAAAGGTTTCTTTATATTTATTCGAAACAACTGTCTGTTAAAAGCCGACATAAAACATTAAAAATATGTATTTATCATACTTGAGAAAGAAGGTATAGCTAGCTACCTGCAAACCTAAAACACAGGATCTCTTATAACACGTGTCAAACATGTCTAATTTTAAACAGGCTCAGTAAGGGACCAGTTTATATTTACAAGATAGCGATGGCTAATTGATAAAATGCAAAACATAAACACAAATTCAACATGTTGTTTGAAAAGCAAAAATTTAATTTAAAAAATATTTTCTTGTACTTAAGTATATAGTTATACAGAGTTGTTGTTGTTGCTGTTGTTGTTGTTGTTGTTGTCGTTGTTGTTGCCTTCTTCAAAACTTACTTGATCTAAATATCTCACAATTAAAATCATATATTTTTTTAGTTAACCACTATTTGTAATTATTGATTTATTATAAAACAGCAAGAAAACAAAGTGCAAAGCAAAATAAATAAAATATAAATGTAATTAAAAAGATATAATGAATATTAAGCCAAATATTTTTTAAATAGATCATTAGCGCAGGTAGTTCGATTGAAGTACCTGATTGTGTGAAACATGTTTGTAGGAAAAATAGAACAGTTTATAATGTAATTTGCGATAAGCTCAGGTCGAAGAGCTTAGCGCTCAGCCTCAATATCTTTTTCTCTGAAATTCTTGTATTCTCCGCACAAATAACAAATTTCCAAATAATAATAATAATAAAAACTAAATTAAGACTGTTCAAATAAAAAATCTTATTATAAGTAAACTGAAAGTAACTTGGCCGAAGTTACAATGCCTCCACAGCATATTCTAAGCTATAATATATAAATATAAACTGGCCATTTCAGCCCTTGGAAGAACTTTGACCTAGCTTCTATTAGAAACCTGAGTGTGAATGCTGAGTGTGAATGCTGAGTGTGAATGCTGAGTGTGAATGTGGTGCAGTCCGTGAGGACTGGTTGCATGTACTTCGTGAGTGTCCTTTTTATGATGACATTCGTGATTTGCGTGCAATGGGTGTCTTGCGTGCGAATGGAGATTTCGACTTGGAAAACGTGCTAGCTTCTAGCGAACACGTTTCTAGGTTGGACCAGTTTGCATGTGAGGTGTTTGAGAGGCGGCGGGCTAGGTATTTTTTAGTTGGGTATTTGTTGTCTGTTTTGCTTGTGTTGGTCCAAATGAATGTGGTTTGTTCATTTCTTGTTGATTTGTCCCTTTTTGTTTGATTGGTTACCAGTCCGGAGCTGTGATGAGCTAAAACTGGTAGTAGTATGCTTTTAGTATGCTACGAGGTCCGACCAAAGACTTGAAAGCTGGTACCACGGGCAGTCGGTAGCCCCTTGGCATGCGTCAGGTTGACTGATTGGGTCGGCCCTTCGGGGAGATTCGTGGTGGCTGTCTGTTTATCACCTATATCGCGGGAAGAGCTGCTCAGCTCGGTGTAGGTTTGCATTCTCAAACCGGGTGCCGTACCCCAGAGTACGGAAGAGGTTTTAGATAGGCCTCCACCCCTGCCAAGGGTTGCGACATGTCATCACAACATTTAGCTAATTTGGTACCTTTGAACCCTCAAAGGGACGTTGGCCGACGCAATATTTCGGTCCCACGCTATGGAGCACCGTAGAATTAAGCCTACACGGCAGGTGTCTACGTAAAACACTTTGGATTTTCTAGCTTCTATTGATCAATTGTGTTGTGCGTGTTATTAAATGTTTGATCACAATTGACCGAGAACTGGACCTACGCGTGTTTTATGCTGACACCGAACGGCTTATGTTCTCAAGAAGCTTTACATGGCAATTTTTACTCTCTGAGGTTTGCCATTGTCTGCAGAGAGATGACGACCGAACAGAAAAATTAATTCAATTGAAAAAACTTTCTGTCTGAGCTGAAATTGAACCCGGGCTACTGCGGTTCTTTGGCTTAGGTGCCACGCACTCTACCCACTAGGCTACGGTCACTAAGCTATACATATTTTAAAAGTGTGATGACGTCGCTTTCTATAGAGGATGAGCGTGGTCTTTATCCAACATAAGCTCTTATTTACTTTAATTAAATCTCACAGCAATTATTATTAACTTGTATACCGCAATAAGAGTTAACAATATTAAATTTTTTATATGAACTGTTATGTTTAATGTTATGCTAGGTTATGTTAAAATGTTATGCTATAAAAAAAAATTAAAAACCTTTTTGGCTTGGTATTAAAAGTTATGGAAGTTTTTTTGCTTCAAACAAATTGAAAATTATTTCCATAAATTTTCAAATAAAACATAAGTCAATTAAACTAATCTACATATTTGGTATGGATATGTCAATCCATATTTTTTTTTATATAAATATATTTTGTCATGTTTTGAAGAATTTAAGTATTTAAAAAATTTTTTAGACAAATGCGTCTTGTAACATAAGTTCTTTAAAAAAAATCCTGACGTTCTAGAAAAAAAGTGGAAACGCAGTTTCACTAGCCTTTGCCTCTAGTTTCATGAATATATGGTTTACTTTGTGTCTAATACGGTGTAAATTGTGATACGATAATTGTGTTACGGTGTAATCCAAAGTTTTGAAAATCTTAGAGAAATAACTTAAAAATTTAGAAAAAAAAATCAAAATATACAAAAAACTATATTAAAAATTAAAATTCTCAAAATTTATTTTTTTCCGAATTTTCACTTAATAAAATTGTGTAAGTCGATGGCTTAATATAGAAAAGGCGTAGCTAGTTTTTTCAAATCGCGTTTTTAACATATTCTTGTAGATCACACTCAAATAAACCTCCCTTAAAAAAATCAGTGCGCTATGATGGTAAACTTGTAGCCTATTTTATAGAAAAACTGAACTTAAAAAGTTTTTATATCCAAAGTTTTTCAGATTTTATTCATTTTTTTTTTTCCTTTTGTAAAGAAACAAAAAATGGAGTTACACCTTTTCTACATTAAGCCATCGGCTGTATAAAATTAGTTTAGAGAAAATTTTTTAAAAGTGCCGAAAATGAATTAAACGTTATCAGATAATTTTTGTAGTAACTATCCAATAAACATTTACCTTGGAGATCGGGTTGACTTCAAGTGGAGCTCCAGTTCGTTTCTCCAATCTCCAGTGCTGGATATCAACTTGACCTCCACTAGAGATCCAAGCCATTCTCCAGGGAAATGAAACTTCGATCTCAAGTTGAGATAAGGCTGGATCTCAACTTGATCTCCAAGGTCTTTCTCTTAACAGAAATAGTTTTTTAAGAGAAAGTTTCACCAATTATTTTTTATATCAATCAATGAAAATAGTTTTAAACCTAATATTACACATTTTCATAAAAATATTTAAAATAAGTTATATTATAAGTTATATTAGCTTGAAAAAAATATTTTTCTTGCTTGTTGTGTATGTTGTAGAAAATTACATATGGGGGTGTAGTTCTTAAACCAATACTAAATAATATTCTTTTGGAAATAGTTTTCTTGCTTAAGAAAAAAGTCATATTTAAAAATCAAAAGGAGTCAACAAGGAAACAAACATGGAATTTTTTCATATTTATTTAGACATAGTGTTTGCATATAGTGTTTACATATTGACTTTTATTATTTGGAAAACTATATTCTTGTAAATTCTTTGTTACCTGTGTGCGTGTGTGTGTGTGTGTGTATTTGTGTTTATGAGTATAATGACCTAACAAGCAAGAACAATTACATTTTTACTTTTTCATCTTTGTACAATTTGAATGTGATTTATTCTTTTTTTTTTTTTTTTTTTTTAATGTGGCTCAACTAAAAAACTGTATCTCTATAATAGTTGAGCATTCATTTCGAGTTACATATGTAGCTAGTCGACATTAACGAAAAATTGTGTTTTTTTTCCTTATTTGACATACACTATTTATCTGATGTACTAGTATTTAAACCACTTTTGTTCTGCTTGATTAGTCTTTCTCGATAAGGGTGAGGCGATGACACGAAGATGGCCCGTTGATATAAACTGGGTAACGCGAACTTCAATAATTATGTTAATGGGTTATAAAATTTACAAAAATGTGACAATGAAAAAGCGGAGCAACAGATGCTTGAGGTGGGTCAAAGCTTAGAATTCTATTCAAAGATTATAGAATTTTTCAACTGACAAACATTTACATACTGTTTGTTAAATCACCTTAATATATATAATTTTTTTTATCACCGTAATAACTGATATGAACACTTTTGTAGGAGCAATTATTTCAGTTGCGAATGTAATTTCGTGAAGAATAATCTATTTATCCTATAAATTTCTAAATTTTGCATAAGTTAAGATATTTTAGAGGCCAATAGTGTGAGGTGTGGTTCCTAAACTTATAATGTAAAAAACATGCCGTGGATGTTTGATGTCGTAACAAAAGATAAAGTTAGTGCCTTTTGATTTGCACCTTACTACTGAATACGGATCTACACCCAATTGAGGATCTGTAAAATAAATTTAAACTAAACATTTGTTTCAAAAAAACCTGTATTAGCTTTAAAGAAAAGTGATTTTAAATATGCACCTAAACATTAGAAAATATGATGGAAACAGTTTGTTAATATAGAAATGCTAGAAAAGATACAAAAAGTATGAAATAATTTTTAAATTGCAACACAAAGTGTAGTGTCGTTGCTTTTTTTTTGCAAACAAGTTTGCAACATAGCATTTCAGCATAATTCAAGGACACTGAATTTAATGGCGTTAACCGATTTTTATACTTTGGCCATAAATTCGCGTTTCAAGGTCAAGTACGCAGTTTTGTTAAAAAACTTTTTGTATTAGCTTTAGCGGCTTCATGTTTTCAGGTGAAGCACTAACAGTTACCTGGGAAATAATTCCGTAGAACAGTTTACCCTCAAAACATAACTCTTAGGGTCCATATTGACCCCATTATTAAAAAAAGCTTTGTATAAAAGCTTTGTTTAAACAAAAAACTAAGCTCTTAAGCAATAATATTACTCTAAAACAAAAACGCTAAATAAAAGTAGAAATTAGCCCAAAGTAACCAATTTTATGGATTCTTAAAATGACCCAAAAAGTATAAAAATTAATTTTTTTGTTTTTTTTTTTTAAATAAATTCTTCTGCTTCCTCTGCTTCTTTTTGTAAGTTCCAACAAATGTCTCCTAACATAGCATCTAGTGTCGCCGTCACCTGATGGAAATGTTCGCCATGCTTATTAGATTCGGTTGGTGATTGTTGACAGAATTTTTCTGCTAATTATTGTTGTTATTATTATTATTGTTTGATAGGATTTGCACTGCAACCTTAAGATCTATTGTGGCCTTCATGAAACTAAAGAACACCTTTTAGAAATAATAATTTAGCACAATATTTTTTTTATTTCTATCTAATTTTACAAAAACTATTATTGGACCTATATCTCTTGATTTCAATGAATAATTTGGAATTCTGTAGTAACCCAGATGTTCCTGTCGAACTTGAATAAGTGCGGGATACTGTCTCAGAATGTGCATCGCAGATTCTTCTTTTTCCATGCAAAACCTACATGTGCTTTCAATTATATTTCCCTGTTTTTCGAGGTTATAGTTTAACATACAGTGACCTGTTAAAAATCCTGTTATGATTCTTAGATCATTCTTTGTTAGCTTCATACATTCCTTAAATCTTTTTAGGTCGTATGTTCCTAAGATAAGTTTAGAGTGCACTAGCCCTGGCAGCTTATCCCAGTTTGTTCCTCTTTATTTTTTTTCTTTTTTCCTTATCGAAAGGGAGATGCAGCTCCTTTCTTTGCCAGTTCGTCGACAATTTCATTTCCTACTATGCCTTTGTGTCCCGGAACCTACAGGATCCAGACCCGATTTTGAAATGCATATTTTTTTAAACATAAAATTTTAAACACAAACATATATGATGCAAAAATGCACCAGTAGCTGGAAATGGGTTATCGGCTAAAGCTTAGTTTTTTTATTTAAACATAGCTTTGATACGAAACACCGGATTTTTTAATAATGAAATTATTTTCCAGGTAATTGTTAGTGTCTTACCTGAATACATTACATTTATTTTGGGTTGACTCATATTTTATAGTTTCTATTTGTCTTTTATTAAGTTTCTTATTTCTTTTTGTGGTTTTCTTGACTTCGTAACTTTTTTCTTTTTTGAAAAAATTGCGAATAACGTTAGACATCCAAATTTTCCGATTTAAAAAACTTCATTCGTGATACGACATAATTGAAATTTTTTTCAGAGTCAGTTAAATATTATGCTTAGGCATATTTTGGATATTCTACAAAAAGACATTTTTGTAAGTCACGCCTTTTTTTGTCTTTAACATATTATTTGCTTACAAAAATGCAGTAAAATATATTTCACGATTTAATTGATTTATTAAACAGGAAAAAACTTGCTGCGCTTAAACGAATGTGCCTGATAATTTTTGCTCTATGTAAAGGTAAATGGCTTCTTTTCTGACAAAACAAAAAAAAAAAACACAAAATATGTTTACCTTTATAAAGAGTATATTATTGATGATTTGTTTAAAATTAAAAGAGTTGCCAATTCTCTTAAAATCTTAAAATATTGAAAGTACATTTAAACGAATACGCACCACAGTTTACGCTGCAAACATGCTTAATAAATTTTAGCACTAATAATTTCTTTTAATATCATTCTGTAAATATTTATACATAATTTGCTGATAAAAAGAAACATTATATTTCTAGAGTGATGGAACGCTTTAATAGTACCGTGTTATTTTATAACAATATGTCAAAATACAAATCCCATTAGTAACATCACACAAAGTTTGTATACCACTGCTGCCAGTGAATTCAATTGTATATGCAAATATAATTTAAGGCTTTTATGCAACCGCATTAAAGACATTCCGTTTTTATAGACATAAAAATAGACAATTAAAAGTAAATTGAAGGAAATAGTTCATCGTCCAGTCATTTTCTTGGCACCGATTCATCAAAGAACATAATTCCGATTCAATATATAACGCACTTTTAATGACAATTTTCTTTGCATGTGTGCGCCACTGATTTCTTTATATTGAACGTCACTTAATTCTAAAGCTGATGGTTTTTTCTTTAATGAAAACAAACTAATTTGCGAATTGAATGCTTTAGTTTTTGTACGAAATATTACACGCATTTCTTTATTTTGTGCTTTGGGTTGGAAAATTTTATGTGTTACAAAAATAAAAACAAAAAAAAATAACACTTGTTGAAACAGTTTTTGATATAAGATTAACTCTAACGATTAATTAACGAGTTCTGAAAATATTTTTATAATTCTAAAATATATAATTTTTTTAGAATTATATTCTAGCTTAATGCCAGCTGTTAGAGCCATAAACTTATAACTAGGACTAGGAATTACATGCACTAAAAAATCGAATATATGCGCAAATAACATGCACTTAAAACTATAAAATATGCGCTTAAAACAGGTAAAATATGCAATTAAAAATATTTTTCTACTATTTTATTATCGGTACAAAAACTAATATTGCATGTAATTTTTAAAAAAAAAAAAGAAAAAAGATAAACAATTCATTTTAAAAGACATATAAAATTAGTTAATAAAAAAAGAACAAAAATATGAATAAAACATAAAATCCGACAGAATTCGGATACTCAAATTATACCAGAGTGTCTTGCTGTTCTCAATAAAATAAAATATGTAAAATACTTATACTCATTATCATATTTTCGCTTATAAGTACATACTTATAACAAGTACTTGAGAAGTGAGTCAACCGACTCACTTTGACGTCTACAGAAGAGATGAGGAAGTGAGAAGCTGAATGAAGTGAGGCAAGAGTATTAAAAATTTTAAAAATTTTGCTACTCATCACTTTGATTTGACATTCGTCGGTGAGTCGGTTGAGTGAGGTCAGTGTAGACCAGCACAAAGAGAATAAAAAAAGGTGATGAACTTCATCATTTGATGCTTGTCTGAACTCTGCCATTGGGAAAAAACTATGATTTTTTATTTTTTTTGCACTAGTTATGAAAGCCAATTGAAATTATTTTTTTTAATGAATAACGTGGCTCTACTTGATACTCAATAACCAAAAACAGTTTAGGTTAGTTTGTATTCAAGTGTTTTAATAATTATGATCAAATATATAAAAAAAACAATTTTGGAGACAAATTCATAGGCATTTCCGGTGGCTAGAGACTCAAACGATATTCCTCAAATTCAGGATATCCTGATTTTCATAAATGGCCCGGCCGAGTGTAAAGCACTAGTACTTGAATCATAGCTTTCTTTTTTGTCATTTCATCTAAAACCTCTGCAGATTCTTTGAAGAATATCAAATATCTGTTATAGTTTTCTTACATCTTTTGTAGATAATGTAATGTTTTCCAGATAACAGAATAAGGATGCAGTACTAAAAATGAATACAAATCCAAAGTTGTTGTTGAAAATCAGCTTTAAAAAACTGCATTTGAAGTTTTTGTAAACCGTAATTTTTCAGCCGTTCTGTGCAGTGAATCGAATCTTGCGTGCTTTTTGTGGTACAACTTGTCTTTTGTGTTGATAAGCACTTGCAGCCACGCCATATCTCTACTAGCTCTAAAATTACCTGCTTTGGCTCTTCAAACAAAAAATAAATTAATTATAAATCAATTTACTGAATAAATATCACAAAATTTACCTTTTCTTCCATTTTCACAAAAATAAATTTTCAAAAAACTTATCAAACTGACATTTTGTACAGATGGTAAACATATGAAACTAGAGACGGTTCTAATTCAACAATTTACGGACGCAAACGACATTTCAAAACCATATGAAGTTTCATATGTTCCACACTATCTGTATTTAAAAACCATTTGTAATTTTTGACGTGTCATATGTATGAAACATATACAGCCCTATTCCAGAATTCATCGTAATGAATTTCCGAACGCTACGAATACGACAAATTCGCTAATCCAAATTCCGAACGAAACTTCCCCTTTTCGAACTTACTTTCGGGAGTTCGAAAACAACTGGTTTCAACACCAGACAAATAAATAAAAAGAAAAATTGAAAAACTAAAGTGTTTTTGATCAACATTGTATTTTTAGCTATGATTTTTAATGGATTTCATTGCAATGCAATTTTCGCTCAATAAAAGGAATATTTCTCACAGAGAGAATCTATGAAAATTCGTCGAAGAACATTGCGAGATTCCACCTACACATTGGAAATGGATTACGAAATGTAGGAAACGAACTAAATAAATTTCAACTAACATATTCACAGGTTTAAAAGAAAATATTTTACCTACATTAACCAAAAAATAATTACAAGTTTTATTCGATACTAATTTTTTTTAATTCGACCTAATTCGATAAAAATTTAATTGTTTTCTTTGTTGTAAACAAATCCATCGAGGCAAGGCTTTCGTGAAAAAAACAGCTGTCAAAAGTTGATGCGTTCGGATTGTGGAATAGCAATGCTACGAATGTTCGAATACGATTTAATTATTTGGATTGCAGAATACGACATTACGAATCCGAAAGAAAATTTACGCTCCGTCGGATTCTGGAATAGGGCTGATAGTGTAGAAGCATGGCAGAATTATCCAGGTTGCATTGACAGTTGTTATGGAAAACGTTACCTCGAAACAGTTATAAACAATTTTTTAGGTTGCTCATAACTTTTATTTTCTAAATTTTATTTTACGTTGCGTGGTAAAAGTTATTCTAGAAAAACTATTTTTGTAATTGAAAGCTTCAATAACTTTATTTTAAGTATTTAATTTTAAAAATAAGCATATTTACTTTTAAAGCTGTATAATAAAGAAGCGTCGCGTCTGGCAATATTGAACTGTGATACATTTTCTTACTGAGAGCAAGAAGGTTAGGTTAGGTTAAGGTGGCGGCAGGTATTTACACCGGCCCATTGAGACCAAATTGGTTCGTTGTGATGCCACAGAATAAAAGAAAGATGTAATCAATTGCAACTTTTATGCAGGATGTTCTTAATTTGGCAGAAAGCTGTAGAAACATGTGATTTTGTATCTGAAGCAAGTGTTATGCATTGACCTTAGTCAAATCAAGTAACTAATTTCTCTTCACAAACTTTCCTACCTCCATTTTGGAGACCTTTGTTAACTTTATTAACCTTTGGAGAAAAAAAGTTTCACATATTATACACCAAACAAAAGGTCATTGTTTCAGCTTTTAATGTATAATGGTTTTAGTCCTCTTAGTAACGAAATTTTTCAAGAAAATAACGGTTTTATGGCAACAAAAATTGTAATATACTGAAAACCGTCTGTAGCGTGACCGGGTTGAAAAGAAATGATTTGTTTTATCTTTTTTCTTAAGATATATCAATTTTCTTTCAAATGGTCATTCAGATCGGTAAAACATTAGGAAAGATTTAGACGAATTTTCATAATTATAAGCTTCCTTCATAAACTGAAAATTTTTAAAAAATCGATAACTTGATAACAAAACGATATATCGATAATTTTTCAGTGAATCTTATTTACTCAACGAGCACTACAGAACTGCATTTTCAGGCCTTGGCGCCACGGAAACCGTGATCTCCCCTTGAGAACCAATAATAGCACCACGAGCATGCCTTCGTTTGCTTAGCCCAAGCTTAATTGCTTACTAGGGAGGTGAACTCATATTCATAGTACATAAAAAATTATAAAACAAAATGGAATTGTTTTTACCGTAATAAAGTTTCAAAGTGCATACAAATTTATAAAACGAAATGGAATCATGTATTTAAGTTTCCTATCACTTTATATCTAGTATAAACTACAAATTTATTTTTCTTACTCATTCAAGCGCTTCGACAAAGTCTCAATCTTGTTGCGATGCTCGGTTTCAAGGACTCCGGCTGCTCTTTGTTCCTCTAGAAAACTGGCAACATTGTCAATTATACTGATCTCAGGCAGTGATGCCTCATCTCCGCAGTTCTGACGTGCTGCTAGCACCACCGTTGATTCTTCCGACGCAACAGGAGAGTCCCAAACGGTACCAGGCGACTTTTGTGCCTGACCGGCAGATTGGCTCACTACGTTGGCCCCAGTTTGTTTCGACATTTGCTCACTCATTTTATCAAAATATTTTATACGATTTAAATAACACAACTTTACAAATTCAAAAGTTTACAAATTAATTCTTGCTGACAGAAAAGTTAAGCATAGAGATTGTTAAAACAACAGGATTATTGAGCATTCAAAGATTTGTAAATCTCAAAAAACTTTAAAAATTAAACTGTTTATTTTCCTCAGCGAGATGTACTTAAGCTCAAGCGCTGAATTATGCGGATGTGCTGTTGTATAAAGAAATCTTTTACAATTTAAGTGTTGTTCAACAATGTTGCACGAGTGCGTACTTTGGAAACATTTTGAATACAATTGGGCCTATTCTGCGGAATATTTTATGAAAAATTCTGTTATGATTTCCCATAAAAATTTTTGAGCTGGCAAACAATCTGTTATGACATACAAATTCGTATTCTGCATGACAATCTTTTATGAAATCTGTTATAAATCACAAACGATTTTTCGAACTGTCAAAAAATCTTCTACAAACTTTTGAATTAGTATTCTACATGTCAAAATCTGTATGAAATCTATTATGAAACACATTAGAATAACAGATACATTTTCTTGACTCTTATCAAAATTTAAATTTTATTCTTTGTGTTACTACATTTATTGTTGCGTCCATTATCCTGTCGATAGTATGAGAAACCTCCTATATCGCCTCCATCGTAGTTACTAGTTGCATTCAACATCTTGTCATTATTAGGATGATCTACCACTATCGCCGCCACGCCGATTGTCATTCGGTGGATTTGGCCACCTCCACATGCTCGTATGTACGCTGTTCTTTATGTTTGTAAAATACGTGGTCACTTCTGTCTCTTCCGCTTTCACCTTCACCATAAATGCGTCAGCCGCGACTATTATTGAAATTTTAGCTTCTGCTTTGGGTCGTCCTCCCAGTCCGACATTGTTTTAAAACAAGCAATTTAAACAAATTGGCAAAGCTAAATTGTAATGCTAATGCACGGCACTTCCGTATCACTTATTTTGTAAAAATATTTGCAATTTACATGTTAAAAGCAATAACTTCAACTTGCGTTAATTTATTTTTTAATTTATTAACCCAGCTAGACACGTAACTGTTATATACCGTGTTATTTAACACGAGTGCTAACACGCTTCGTGTTATTTCCCCTTAAAAAATCCATACAAAATTTGTTATATTTGTTCTAGAGGTAGGTAAAAGTATAACAAGGTTTGCATCTCTGACTCTCATACGTGTGATCTGGCATCTCAGTCTGCCATCCATGTTTTATCCATTAGAAAAATGTATACCTGAACTGCTCACACCAATTACATTTTCAGCGTACTCACTTCTCCCCCCTAGCAGTTCTATCATGACCAACCCCAAGAAATCAAGCCTAGAATTTTTTTCAATTTTAAAACACAATTTTTGAATAAATAACTTTAATGACGACTATATACATATAAATTGCGACTATAAAATGAAAACAAACGCACACACGATAGTAAAAATACACGTCTTTTATCAACACCAGCAATGGCAGCAGCAGTTTGTACATGCATATTTGAAAATGTGCAAATAGGAATAATTGATTTCCTTGGTGAATTGGATTACCCAGGAATCTATTTAGTTTCCTGAAAAGACATATTTTTTAATTTTTTATTTGATTAACATAATTTGTAAACTTCCTTTAGATTGCACGGCTCTTTGTTGCAGCCACACTTATGATACCACCATCCAAAAGCTTATGTTGCTTGATGATTTATATCTGCTGCTGCTGAGACGCTGCACGTGGTGTTTAAAACTGCGATAGCTTCGATTTTTGAAAAATTTTAATTTATTCAATTCAATATATTATTTTATTTGAAAATGAACGTCAAAAATAACACCGATCACTTTGATATGTTGGTTTATATTTTTGGTCTTGCAGTACATTTTAAGCGAGCACAAAAGTAAGATATACAAAATGACAACTTTCCTTGTTCAACATAAGCAAATAACATAAGAATGTGTTAGTGAACACAAAATATTGTTTTATTGTGTTTGTAAACTTGTTAGAGCTGTCCAGCTGGGTAACAGCAATCAGCTGTTTCATAACAGAAATCTACGGAATTGTAATAGATTTTGTTTTCGAAGATTGATAACAGATATCATAAGATTTCGAAAGGCATAATACCAATTTTAACAGGGGCCGAATTACAGCATCCGTGATCGAGCAAAATTGTACAAGATTGATAGGCACTTGTCTCGTCGTGCCCTTCGTAATTTTGCTCCATCACGGATGCTGTAATTCGGCCACAGATCTGGCAGAATAGGCCCAAATAGGTCCGATTCCGTATTCGATACAAGTAACTTGAAGTTGTTATTTTACAAATTTTTGATGCTCGAGAGTGAAGAATAACATGCAAAATATCACTCGCTATTCTACTACAATTACTTGAAGTTAGTACGGAAACAGACCTATTATTTGGACCTATTCGACGAAATCTGTTATTCTGTTAAGCATTTTCTGTTATCAATCATAAAAGATGCCAACCATAAAAGAACCGGGTCCAAATTACAGAATCCGTGATTGAACAAAATTACGATGGGCACGGCGAGACAAGTGCATGTCAATCTTGTAAAATTTTGCTCGATCACGGATGCTGTAATTCGGCCCCTGTTAAAATTGGTACTCTAGGGCTGAATTACAGAATCCGTGATCGAGCAAAATTACGACGGGCACGACGAGACAAGTGCCTATCAATCTTGTACAACTTTGCTCGATCACTGATGCTGTAATTCGGCCCCTGCCTATCAATCTTTTATGGCACCTTGGGGCCAAAGTACAGCATCCGTTATGCCGTGGTTATGCTAGCCAAACATGTTCGGTGTTCATTTTTGTTAATTTGTTCTCTTCGCAGAAATGTTTGTTTTGTGGTTATGCTATGATTGGTGGCACAGTTGCATTATATGTAATAGTATGTCAAAACACAAAAAAGCACAACCCTAATATGTATTTTTGTACTTGAAATTAACGAATTAAAATATACGAACTGATATTACTTACTCTGAATTTTTATTATAATATCTTAAACAATATGGTTTGCATATATCTTACATGCTAGCTAGCTGTTTATGTTAAGGGTTGCTTGAAGACACAGTCAACTTCGCTTTTTAATACTTTTACCTACTTTTTTTCCAGCCAACACTGGAAAGTTCGGCATGTTTGGCGTTTTAATCAGCAATCAAAATGTTCGGTCCGAGAGCGAGAAGATGAATATGAGAAAAAGTTAATTTTTTCATTTTATACGTGAAACAATAACAACAAAAAATGTTCGGCAATCATGTTTGGCTAGCATAACCACGGCATTATCGAGCAAAATTGTACAAGATTGATAGGCACTTGTCTCGTCGCGCCCTCCGTAGTTTTGCTCGATCACGAATGCTGTAAATCGGCCCCAGATCAATCTTCGAAAACAAAAATCTATGTTTGCTGCCAATAAAATTAAATTATTGGACATGCATATAAAATGCAAGCGCACATTCACTTTGTCCTAGGGATATGCAACTGCCAGCAAAAGTCGACTTCGACTTTTTCAACCGTTGAAAATATAAAAGTCGACTTTTAGACTTTTTGAACCTTTAGAAGTCGACTTTCAACTTTTTTCGACTTTTCTTAAAATATTTTTCTACCGGTTTTTTAGGGCAGTTAAGAAGCAAATGATTCAATATGAGAAATATGATTTATTGTTAAAAAATAAACTAAAACATGGTACTTCAGTAAATAAATAAGATACAAAAAAAATATTGCAATTTTTTTTCTTATATAGAAAATCAGACTTCTTATGAATAATTTTTCTCGGGTAATCGGAAGAGGGAAAGTTAATTTTCAAGACAATTTCTTCATCAACATTCAATATTTATAAAAGTAAAAAAAAAATGTGATATCTCTATCTGCTATCTTAAATATGAAAACTCCCTTTTCCGATTCCCCAGGAAAAATTATTCATAATTGGGCTGAATATCAAGCCCTAACCGCCGAATTAACGTACGCGTTAATAACCAAATTATACAAGAGAAACATTTTCCTTGTTTTTTTTTTTTGCATAAGCGGTACATGTAAATTTATTTTTGTATTGGATATAACTTTAGAACAGTTTAACGTAGAGATGTGAAATTTTTGGAGTAGACGATTTTGTTGTCGTACTATCGTTTGCCATTTAAAAATTCATTTCGAAAAAGTGGCGCTTACGTTGATTCGGCAGTTAGGGCCCGATATATTTGTTCACAAGTGAATGCACAATTAAGGGAACCACATATCTTCACCAAAATGTTATGATATTCTGGCGAAAGCTTGTTTCGCAATTGGTTCGCTATGAGACCAGCATGAAAAAATAACCTTTCGGATGGCACCGAAGTTGCAACAATTGATAAATATTTTTTTGCAACGTTTTCATGCATTTCCAGACAACAAGCGGATTTTTATTAAGTTTTCGATCAACAGCTGGGCGAGCCAGATAAAGCTGAGTGGGCATCCCTTCAATTTCATCAGTTGTAGAGTCCATGTTTGTTTAAACCACCTCATCCAAAAAACATTTTATGTCACTGTTATCGGATTCTGAACTATTAGATGTCGATGCCGCTATCACAACTTCTTCATTTGAAATTCTTGTTTGTCTCATCTCGGCATTCACAAGATCACCTAAATAGAGGGGTGGGGGGGGTAATATTTGCAGTAATTATTTATGTACTGTTACTTACCAAGGTGAAAGTTTGCTTGACAACTCTCACAGATATTTTCAAATGCGTGCTTTTTGAACCTAGGATCTAGAAGTGTTAAAGAAGCGTATGGTTTTACTAATTCAATATTGTAATTTTTTTGTGATTGCAATGGCAAGCACTCGTTTTAAATTCTTGCCAATTTGACTTAAAGCAGAACATTCCTCTGTTTTCTAAAAAATAAATCGATTTGAGCGTAGTTTGAATATTGTGAACATAAATTTGTATTGACAGCCCTATTCTGGCAAAGTAACAATTGTTACCCAGTATTCTTGAAATTTCTATGTGTTTGTTGTAATTTTTTGTTTTCAAAACAAAATTTTAAGATCAAAAATAATAAATTTCGATAAAAATTTTCACTAGCTTTTCAAATAGTGACAATTTCATTTAAACCAAAAGTCGAAAATTATCAAGCAAAAGTCCACTTTTGACTTATTTCGACTTCGACTTGCACATCCCTACTTTGTCCAACCTAAAAAGCTCCACGAAACGCACGTCAGGTAGATCGAACGGTTTGCTATTTAGGCCTAATTTCAGCAAAGTGGCCCGATGGTTTCTTCTATTTAAAACTATGAAGAATGTGAAGACGAGTGAATGACCAATAAATAAACAATTTTTTTATTTTGTATAATATTGGATACCAAATTGATGAGATCTTATAGCGTAATTTATCTTAAATTCATATGATTTTTAATTTTTTGCTTGAAAATATTGATTTTTATGGCGTTTTAATTTCTTCTGGTAGGTTGTTGTATAGTTTAATTGCACTGTGCTTCAGGTGAGTTGTTTAGTTGTTCTAGCTTTTGGGATGTTGAAGTTGTATTTTTGTCTAGTGTTTTGGTGACGTATTTTGTTTCTTGTAGTCAAAACCATTTTTGTTTTGAGTATGTTGTTTTTTATGTATGTATCTTTATTTATTTAGTTAATATAACTATTTTTGGTTTTATTTACAATATTTGCAATATACATATATTGTTTACTTAATCAAACTTATCCTTAATATATGTTTTATTAACATGTTTTTACTGTTTTCATTTCTAAAAATATTTAGTCTTAAACTGAAAATGTTTCTCAAGTTATGATTATGTATATCACCAACATAAACTAATCTCTCACATAAATACTTTGGTAATAAATTATTTTTCATTTTGAATACTGTAATTAATACATTCATTATTACTCTCTGATTAACACTACACCACTTCAACGCATTCAACATAAATTTGATGTTTGTGTATCTATTAAGTTTTAAGATTATCCTCATAGCTTTGTTTTGCAGTCTCTGCATTCTGTTTTTCATTTTATTATTAGCTGTATAGTCGAACAATATTCGAAGTGTGGTTTTATATATTTTAATTGCACTGCTAAAATCCAGTCTTTGTCTAATTTTAGAGAAGAACTGAACTTTTTTTGCTTCTTTCTTACAGATGTAGTCTATATGAGATTTAAAATTCAATTTATTATCTATCATTACTCCTAAATATTTAATTTTTTAAATTTTTTCAATCATTTGGAAATATATTTCCTTCTGCAGAACTATTTATTATCATTGCTTTAGGTTTTTCTACATTAAGCTTTAACTTATTCATTCTAAAAAATACTCTTAAACTTTCTAACTCAGCGCTTATAAGCCTAGTGTATTCCGCGACTGAATCACCATATATATACACCAGTGCATCATCTGCAAATAATACTAACTTGGCCATGTTTACTGCTTTTTCCCATGTCGTTTATGTAAATTAAAAATAACAGTACTCCCAACACTGAGCCTTGGGGTACTCCCAGTACTACATCTATTGCATCTGAAACTAAACCATTTACTTTTGTTCTCTGTTTTCTCCCAGACAAATATGATTCAAACCATTCTAGCTCTTTTTCTTATTACTTTTTTGTCATTCATTGCCATTTTCCAAATCATTATAACTTAATTTATAAGCGACTCGCAACTATGTTTTTTACGAAATCCTGATTGAAATTTTGATATTAAGTTATTACTATTCAAGAAATTCTCTAATTGTATATTTACTACCTTTTCTATTATTTTAGTTTCAAAAGAGATCATATATATTGGTTTAAATTCATTCGCCTTTTTTGTATGTAGTACTTTCCCTAAAGGAACTATCATCGATTCTTTCCATGTACTGGGAAAGACTCCTGTTTCTAATGATGTGTTGATGATCAATACTAAATTTTCACCTATCAAAAAGAACGAATCTAGTATCATCCTCTTACTAACTAAATAACAATCCTTTTTTGAATTCATTTTACTAATAATATTTTCAAGTTGATTTTTTGTAATCATTCTAAATTTAAATGAATTATTATTTCTTTCAATAAGATTCGTATATAGATATACCAGAATAGATTTGTTTATTTCTTCAACACTTTTAGTAAAGTATTCATTAAACTATGTAGCTATTATCAAGCTTTCACTAACTTTATCTGTTCCAAAAAATACCTCTGTAATCTCATTATTTTTTTTATTGAGTATGTAATTTTTGATATTTTTCCACATAGTTACTTGATCGTTCACATTTTTAATCTTATTTCGGATAAAATAATTTTTAGTATTGTTAATTAGAACTTTATACCTGTTTCTCAATTCCTTATATGCTTCCTACTCAGTATAATTACTTACCCATTTTGCTTATTCGTATTGCCTTGTTTTACCCTTTTCAGCTGCATTAATTCTTCAGTAAGCCACTGGTTATTCACATATTTTATCTCCTTTTCAACTATAAATTCTTCTACAATTTTATGCAAATTTTTACTAAATATATCCGCTTTCTTGTTGCAATCCGTGAAAAATATAGTTGATATATAATTCCTATTAATTTTTGACAAAAATTCATATTTCTTATACATCAGGATTTTATACGCTTTTTCTTATTGTTTTGTATTCCTTCATTCACTAGGGTTATTTTTAAAGTTTCATGATCACTAGTTTTTTAATCACTTTCACAGATGTATTGAGTAAATTTATCTTGTAGATGCATTTACATTTTTCTGTGTATATGAGTTATTGATGTCCATTTGTTTTGTTGGTTTATATAGGTCCCTTGTGGATGCTGTTATCCTTTTGTTTAATAGGGTTGTGATTGCTTTGTTCATCAGCCTTCCGATTTGTTCCACTTCAAACTAGCTGCATTGACTCCAACAACAAGTGTTGTATCTTATTTTTGATAGGATATGCCCTGTGTATATCAGCTTGGCTGCTTCCTGGTATCAATCCAATTCTTTTTGTTTCTCTTATTATAGGAATTATATGGTTTTTTATTCCTTTAATGTAGTGTTCGTAGTTCAGTCAAAAATAAAAAAAAATAAAATATGGAATAACGTGATGAGCACACATTTCTTGAAGAATGGCTGGCTTTGGTTGGTTAGGTGGCAGATTTCCTCAGTTCATCAACTAGATCTTTACCAAAGGAATGCTTATCCCAAGAAATGGATGCCAACAAGGATGAAGAAAACTCGTGGAATTCCTAAAAGTATTAAATTTGGAGTGCTTGAAGGGCAAGCTATTTACATATACTTGAATTTAGATTCTGATCTGCCTGATAAGCTATTGGTAATTTTATATTTAATACTTACAACACAAAGCACATTTAAATTATTTTGTCTTATTTCCATGTGTTTACATGAGAAAAGCTATTAAAAAGTAAGAAAAACGTTTTTAAACCATAATTATACGTTGTTGACATAAAAATAAATAGAACAGGAACATTTATTTTTATCATAATCATAATCAATCCAAGAGTCGAATTTGATTTTTTGGTAGCTTCCGGCTTTTTTCTTTCCATATGATAATATGTTTTAAAAATATGATGAGATCAATAGAAAAAAAATTGCTTCGATTCCGGTATTTTTGGAACTGAAAAAAGGTTGGGATCCCAGGACATACAGCGTTAGATAAAACCTATGCAAACACTTTTGAATGACTTATTTCAAATGAGTAATTTGGCCCAATGTAAATCTAGTATAAGAAATCGAGAGTAACACTACCTAACCAACACTTTGAGGATACCTTGTTGTTTTTCTATAAACTATCCAAAAACTTTGATAGTCTGGCAGCGCTCATCTATGATAATCTATTACATTTTTTTCTCAGAAAGAAAAGTCAACAAATCAGTCACTCTATCGTCAATTTTCCAATAAGAATTTTCACACAAAGTTGATAATAATTTATACAATAATTATAAAATACTTAATTAGTACAGCAATATAATGAAAACTTAAACAACAACCATGTTACTGAAAACAACTAGATGAAGATAAACTGATAAAAACACCCAAATCATCGGCAACACCATCAGCCACAGAAAGCTACCCACGTAGAAGCGAAATTGTTAAAATAAATTTTATGTGGCAATCCTTAACCAAAGCATAGATATCTGTTAACAGATAATAGAATTAACGAAAAATTTAGTTTTTTAAAGGAGACAAAGGTTAGCTAGAGCTAACAATTGTGTGGCTTAAAAACAAATAAATGTTTGCGTCATTGAAAAATAAAATAAAGGAGGAGACAGGTTCTGATGTGTCTGCTGGTTCATTTGCAGCTCCTCAACGCATATCTAATAACAATCGAATGCGAAGTCGCTTTTCCTCTACAATCAGCGTAAATTCAACTGATGATGGAGCAACGGATCTTCAAAATAATTTGGTAAAATATGCACATGAAAGTGAGTTTTTTTAAAAAACTTGTATTTTGTTACAGCACGAGCAGCTGTCCTCGCTGCGTGGTCAGTGCAACGAGCTTTCTACCAAAGTGACTGATCTCAATGGACGTCTTCAAACGATGCAACAAGAAAAGTTACGTGTGGAAAAAACGAATGAAATCTTGTTGGAAACAGTAAAAGTTGCTCAAACGCAAAAAGACGTCTATTGCGAAGAACAGGAAAAGATTCAAAATATGCAACAGGCTGAAATTGAAAAACTTAAAAATCTCTTGTCCTTCCGCGAACAGGAGGCTGTAGATCGCCTAGCTGCACAACGACAGAGTCAGCAGCAAATTGAAAATTTAATGGGAGAACTGGAAAGATTAAAGAAAATGGAGCCAATTGTCGAAGACTTGCAGGTAAGTTCTTAATGTTAGTAGTCTGGTGTTTTGGAAAGATCATCAAGAAGGTGTTGTTTACTCTTTTATTGACAAATATCCTTAAAATAGGCAGTTATAGTTTGTGTTTAAGTTATGCTATTATTCTTCGTTTTTATTTTGTGCGCTATACATTTAAGCATTAAATGATAACAAATTAAAGCAATCAACAAATATGATGAACATAATCACAAAATTAAGAAAATTGTATTTTTAAAAATATTTTTTTTTCTATTTTATTAAACTTATGTAATATTTTCCAATAGGATAAATTTCAAAAGATAATTTGAGAGCAAAAAAGTTATGTAAATGTACTGCTTTTAATTTATTGCAACCACTACAAACACGTATTAATACTAGATCAAATAAGCAATAGCTTGTCTTATAAGTAAATCATGAACTTAATTCCATAAAGCATTGTATAATTAAATCGCGCTGACATAATTTATTTATGTAAGGTCATAACGGCACAAATTTATCTTTTTTTTTTTTTGTATAAATACTTAATGGAATATGGTTATTTTTTTGTCTGAAAGTTCGTTTGCTTTGGCTTCTTTAAATTTTGTTGCATTCGTGTTAAATGTTCGCTGTCATTTATTGCTATGTACTTCACTTGTAGCCGTAAAATAGTGAAGATCGGGTCAGTTTTATACTTCGGAATAAAATATTTTACAGGATGAATTGGAACGATTGCAGCATTCCTCACAATTAGGCAAAAATAATCTTACTACAACACTGGCAGCTGTAGAAGAAGAAAATCGGCATTTAAAAATGCGTTTGCAAATAGTTGGGCAAGCACGTCTTGAAATCATTAACACTCTGGGTACAGATGAAAAAATACAGGCTCTTATACATGAACGAAAATTATTGGAACAACATTTGGAGGAAGCTCACTTGCAGCTGTCAGATATCAAAAGTTCATGGAGTGGACAAAATTTAGCGCTTGAAACGCAGTTGAGTCGGTTGTCAAAGCAAGTAGCTGAGGAAACAACAGAAAAACGGAAAGCACTTAAAACGCGTGATGACATGACTGAAAAGGTGAAGACGCTTGAGTTTGATTTGATGAAAATAAAAGATGAGGTTAAGCACCGAGATGATAAGGTAAATTCTTTTATACCTACAGCAAAGCAAACTTTTAAGGGTTAATGCAATTTTTATAAAATTGACAGATTAAACTGCTTGAAGAAGAAATTGACGAACTCAATGCAGCACTAAAAGAATGTCGGGAAGAATCAGAACAACAAATTCTATTTGAACGCAATAAAGTTGTGAGTATTTCTCCTGCTGTTGAGGATTTGCAATGGGATAATTATTGAGGTTATGTTTGTAGACTGTAACTAACACAATAGTATTCTAAAAAAAACTAATTTGCTTTACCGATACGTTTGAAATTGCCTGTTATTAATTAGCTTAATTAATAGTTTATTTAACGTAAACAAATTAAGTTTTATTTGTTTAAAGTTATGTTTATTATTTTATGGTCTTTGTTTTTAACAATAAAGAATTCTATTTTGTTATTATTTGTTTACTTTTTGATGAAAAATTTTGTTAAAAATATTCTGGTAAGTTTAAACAGTACCTTTTATGTTCTCTTCGTTATCTGATTTTGTTGATGTTTCTTTTAAGATATTAATGCAAGGCTTATCACATACTATTACAATTATGATGATCCAAGTTAAACTAATCTAAGACTTTTGACTGACTCTGATAAAAAATTAACTTTACTAATATAAAAAGAAATCGTTATATATATAAGTCTGGTTTTATGACAACATGAAACACAACAACTAGAAGTTTTCGTTAGGTTGGCACTTTTTAAAGCGTTGGTGATGTTCTGCCTGACCTTTTCTTAAGTTTTTGTATTTATAAATTAAAAAATGTTCTAAACACCAGAAAATTTACTATCTGCGTTAGTTGTAAAAGAAATCTGCAATGGCTTAGCCATTAAAGAAATATTACATTGAGATAGCCGGGTATCTATTAAATGCAGCTGTAAGGTGCTTTTCATAGGACTTTGCACTTGCAACATTCATTCACTCAAAATATTTTCGAGCTTTTTCTAGGGCATACAATTTTTTTTAATCGGTGCCTTGAAACGTCCGTCATTCGATTAGTTTTTATCAATCAAGATGTAAATAAGTAATTTAAAATTCTATGCATTTAGTAAAGCTTAACAAAAGAGCCATCATAAATTGGTCTGGTGTTTTTGTATACTAACGTTTATAAAAAAAAATACGGAAATTAAATTTTTAATTTAATTATAGAAGATATTGCTTATGATTTTTTCAGATTTCACTTGAAAGTGATACTAAAGATTTGCAATTGCGTCTTCAGACTGCTGACGATCGTTTTACAGACTATGCAACTGATTCTGAAGGAATAGCGCTTTCTTTACGTCAGCAGCTAACACAACTGCAGGATGAACTGGGCGAAATGCAAAATAAATTCGAACTGGAGCGTGAGGAGAAATTAACAGCTTTGTTGCGTAATGCCGAAATATCTCAGAGCGAAGAAATACTTAAAAAAGAATTGCGTGTAGAACGCGCTGAGGTTAATGAGTTGAATGACAGAAATCAGCAACTAGTGGAGGAAGTTAAAATGAAGGAACAGGAAGTCAATTCAAAAAATTCAACCTTACAGGAACTGAAGACAATGATAGCAGGACAAGATGAAAAACTACAAGATGTGGAGCAAGCTCAGCTTGAGCTGGAGGAGAAAAACAAGGTAATTTTTTGTTTTACACAAAATTTGATAAAAATCTTTAAACCCAAAAGTAATTGCAGAGATAAATGGTTGCGGGCTCTTACTCCGTCTTGTTAATTATTATTTATGATTTATTTATTATATATCAGCAAGTGCGATGTTTTTAAACCAGAGATCCAAAATAACTATTATTTATTTTTTTCAGGTTGAAAAAGTTGTCAATATTTTGAAAAATATTTTTTACGTTGCTTGATAACGTTTATTTTCAATTTGTATTTTTTAAGGTTGCTCATAACTTTTATTTTCGAAAAAAAATTTTTACGTTGCCTGATAAGAGATATATTAGAGAAATTAATATTTACGTTATTTGATAGGTAAAATGTAATTTTATTTTGATTTTAATTCATGAAGTTAATTTAACGAACAAAGTTTGAGAAAGTGTTTCGTCCCCCAAATTGCATCTTTTATCTGTCAATAAGAGACGTTAGGCCGAAAACGCTCTCTCGACATAGTCTTGTGTAGCTGGCACTGCGTGGACAACGTATGCTAATTTCCGCAAATATGGAAAATTTTATTTTTTTTTACTCCCAATATTTCAGCAAATCAGCTTCTACATCCAGTTGCTTTGGCTTGTAGCTGTCTATTTCATTGTAAACATTAAAAAACTTGCGTATGAAATTATTGCGTTTATGTCCCATTGTAGTAAAGCTTACAGCCGAAACAGATAGGCGTAGCCAACACGTAGCGAGCTGTCGAAAACGTAGCCAACGAAATGTTGTGCACAGAATAGAATTAGTGGTGATAACGCAGATTAAAGCTCTATCTTACAATATTTTGTTATGTTTTACTAAATTAATAGATACAGCCTTTTGCATATAATAATTTGTTTGTTTTTTTACTAATTTGGACTAATATGTTTTAGTTAATTTTACGTTTTCTATTTTGAACTTTGTATTTTGAGATTTCGCTATCGTTGCCTGCGGCAAAAGTTAAAAGTTCGTCAACATTTTTGTGTCGGCTGCGTTCGCTACGTGTTGGTTATTTTCATTATGTTCATTTCATAGGGTTGCAAGGCAACCAACTGCGTTGGTTGGCTGCGTGTTGGCTATGCTTATTCTGTTTGGGCTATTAGAATGATTCAAGCAAAATCAAAAATGACAATTTTTTCTAAGACGGTAACAATTTTTTTGCAGTATTTCTTAACGGGTATTCCCATAGGAGTTAGTGACTTTCGGGAGAAAGATTGACGCACGCTCTTTGACTTGTTCAAAATAACTTCCATTTTTTGCGTTTCTTGAACTGATAAACGCATTTTTTATTTTTGGAAGCTCCATAATAAAGAAGCAAAGCGTCGTCTGGCAATATTGAGCTGCGGCGCATTCTCTTACTCACAGCAATAAGAAAACTTACAACTTATTAAACAAGTTATGAGCAACATAAAAAATTTTTTCTCAACTATAAGTGTTATGAGGCAACGTAAAAAAATAAAAATTGAAAATAAACGTTATGAGCAACGAAAAAAAATTTCTTCATTTATAACTGTTATCAGAGAGAAAAAAGTTTATGTTGAAAATAACAATTACTAAGAGATCAAAATTTTTCGTCTTGCCATATAACAATTATAGCCCAATTCTTTACTGTTAAAATTTCTTATAACAGTTATGTCTCTGTTTTAAACACATTTATATTCGCCATACTAAGAAAGTAAGATATGTTCTAAGGGTTCCTGTAGATTGTTAAATATTATTGAAAGCTTATTCGCCATTTCTACTTGCAATATTTTCACTCACTTTGCAAAAGTAAGTGTACGTGCAAAAAAAAACAGTCATTGATCTATTGCCTTTTCATACACTTTTGAATCATAGATAAGCAGCGAATGTTTCGTTTTTATTTTTGTCAAAAGCCTTTTGCAACTAGGTGAGCCATGTTTATCACAATTTTGTAAAAAATTTCGCTAAGAAATTGTTTAATGTTTTAAGAACCCAACCCAAAATGCGACTTTTAATTTGTTTTGGACGATGACCTGGTAGCAACAACGACTGTATATCACAGGACTTGTAGCTTTGCTGAGAGAAAAATGAATTGATCTGAATATGTGTCGAGGCGGACACAGACAAATTTAAAGTTGCCAAAAATACAGTATCATTACAGTCGAAAAGATACCAAGAGATTTTACTTTTAATCAGATTTGTTCTTTTATCAGGCGATTTATAAGTTTTATGTCGAAGAATGTGTTTAAAAAAAGAAAATTCAAATAATAAATTGTCATACCTAGTTTTTGCGTTGTTTGAATGCGATTTCTGCGAACATTTTGAAAAAAATAGAAAAGAAATAGAAAAATGCGTGAAGAAAAACGAAATGACATAGACAATGCTGAATCCGGACTATGCGCACTTTTTTGTATGGATTGCAAGCAGTAAAGTTAGTGCCTCAACTGAACGCGAATGCTGCAGATTATAAAATGAAGTGTGCAAGTGCACATTTTGAAAGTCTATAATTGATAATTATGTTTGGAACGAAACAGATGGAAATCAAGTCTCATCTGTTTTACAACATGCGTTATTTAACACTTACGGAATTTTCACACACGATCGCCAGAAATGCATTACATAATTATTAACTCGAATAGCTGTTTTTACCAAAATTGTAATGTTATTTTATATAACGATTTGTTGAGTTTTTGTTAGGAAACCACAAATTATCTATTTAACAAAAGTATTTAGTAAGTGGGCATACGCAAATGGATTGTGACCCAATCCATCCCAATCATAAAAAGAAAATTTAATAAAAAGCAGGTAAGCTTGCCGTCTCAACTTTTATGGAACTTATAAAGGAGACTCCAGCAAAGTTCCACTACCTCTCCAAGTATACTAGTCTCTTTTTTGAATTTTTAAAGTTTTTCAAAGGATTGCTTGTCGATTCGTCCAGTTAAAAATGAAACGAATTAAAGAAATTTAAAGATATGCACGAGTATATGTAAACCTTTACCTTACTTATTAGGCAAACGTACGGTTCCTCAGAAAACATGATAGGGGCCTTGACATACGACACTTCAGGATTTATTTATTTCAATATTGATATAACTGACGAATATATGCTTTTTAAATAGAGACAGAAGACAGATATTTCCCCCAATTGTCTTTTTAAAGAGAAAATAGCAATCTCGAATCTAAAAAAATTGCTGCCTGCAGATTGCCATCATTGTTATGATAATATACCTTTTAAATCTAACAATTTTCGGTGCTTTATGGACATTTATGGTTTAAACTTTCCTTTTTTGCTCTTGCTTGCATTACTTATTTATATATTTTAAACATGAATTATTTAAATAGAATGTATGTATATCTTATTTGGAACTCAGTGCAAAAAGCCTTAACTTACATATATTTTCAAAAAAATCATTCACAAAAAGACCTATCTGGCATAACTCCATTAAACGTAGAAAAAAAAGAACAAAACTTTTTAAACATTGAATTGGTTTTGGACTGTTTTGAAACAGGCTCAAATTTATTCAGCTCCTTCAAGTGTTTTCCCACATAAGTTAATGGATTATTGTTAACTCTTGTGTCATATATGTACATTAAGGCGCCTCACAAAAAAAAGTTGTCCGTGTCACCGCCTCAAAATAATCTTTGGTTTATGTTATGATGATTCCCCATATATTTTGGCTCTAGCGATAGCCGTCAGTTAGCTAGAATGGTTCGAAAAAACCTCTAAAAAATGCGTTTTGTAGGGATAATTTTTTTGCCATAATATTTTTATTAAAAAAAAATGGTCACAAATAGTGTAAATCATAGAATTACAGAGTTCTGCATCAAAATGTTTGTGAAATTTGCCCTAACATTAAAGACATTTAGTTTTTTGTAGTAATTTTTTTAATATTTTTTGTGCAATTTTTATTAAATTTTTGTAACTCCTTTATCTTTTTGAATCGTAAATCAATTCCGAGATATCATCGAAAAGGTGCTGTCTGCTGCTTTTTATTCCTGTCACTTATTTACCTTTATAGGCCCTTTCATTTCTGGGTTTTCTATACTCGAAACTACTTGCTAAAACTACATGACTCCGATGAAATTATTAATATTCCAGGTAAAGAAGAGTTTGGTTAAAATAATTTAGTGTGCTTGGTGAATTTTACCAATAAACCGACGAGTTATACTTAGTATTTTGTTTGACTTTAGAGTTCATAAACTCTTTGGTGCATTATCCATATATACGATTTCAATATACATATTTACTCTTAAATTTGAACAAATTCAGTCAATCAGGATATAAAAAGAGCCTATGAGGGTAAATTAGTGATAGGAATAAAAAGCACCAGTCAGCACCTTTCCAATGATACCTCGTAATGGTAAATCCGGATTTATATATATTTTAATAAAAATTGCAAAAAAAAAAATTATTTAAAAAACCACTGCACAAAACTAAATATCTTTTATGTTAGGGCAAATTTTCCAAAAATGTTGATGCATAACATTATAATTTTTCGATTTACACTATTTGTGACAACTTTTTTTACTAAAAATATCATGGCAAAAAAATTAGCCATACAAAACGCGATTTTTAGATGATTTTTCAAAAACTTGTAGAAAAATCAAAAAAGAAGGTAACACCAAAAATAAACAAAGAATTGGACGGTCGCAAAAATTCACGGATCAAGAAAGAAATTGTTCTTCTTTACGCAAAGTACGGAAAAATCCCAAAACAAGTGCCCCAAAAAATCAGTCCAAAATTGAAAACATTACTGGTAAGACACATGTAGCCCCCAAATCATTCGTCGTGTTTTGTATACTGACGGCTTCCATGGTCGGAACATCTGTAAAAAGCCATTTTTTAATAGCATTAACGGAAAAAAGATGTGGCTTCGTAAGACTACACGAAAGCAAAGACATTAACTTTTGGAATTCTCTTATTTTCTCTGATGAGAGCAAATTTAATATATTTGGCTCAGACGGACGGTGAAAAAGTGTGGAAAAAAGTAAATTCTGAACTTGATCCTCAAAATATGGCTGGTACAGTAAAACACAGTGGTGGATCGATAATGGTGTGGGGGTGTATGGCAGCATCTGGTGTAGGAAACATTGTTATGATTGAAGGCACGATGGATAAAACTGTTTATCTTAATATTTTCAAGAATAATTTGAGCCAAAGTGCATTAAAATTAGGGCTTTCGGGATCATTTGTCTTTCAACAAGATAATGATCCCAAGCATACAGCAGACATTGTATTAGAATGGCTACTGTAAAATACTCCCAAACAACTCAAAACACCACCTTAATTGCCAGATCTGAACGTAATTGAACATTTTATGTTTATGTAATTGAACATCTTGATAGAAAAATAAGGAAACATGAGATAACGAAAAAATATGATTTAAAGACGGCACTACATGAGGAATGGGGAAAGATTCCATCTTCAGTGACTCAAAACCTGGTGACCTCTATGCCACTAAGATTAAAAGCTGTAAAAAAAGCCAAGGGCTAAAAAAAAATTACGAAGTTATTCGTTCGAGAAGTGGACGAATGTTAAGGAATGATATTCCTTATTAGTCAAAGATCATTCTTCGGAGCAACAGATGGCAAGGGGCATTTAATCCAAAATCGCATATAAACTTGATGATAAGCGAATTCATGTTTTTAAGCAGGCATGCACGTTTACGTTTATTTTACAGATAACCAACGTTTTATCTTTTTTTCGTTGAAGCAAAATCAAAAACTAACGAAAAATAACTTTATCTCAAAAAACTGATGCGTCGTTGGACACACGAGAGAAGCGAAGCTTTTTCACAGTTTCATAGATTTGATTATTTAATTGTTTTTTTATAATACAACATTAGAATAATTTTTCATAATAATTCAAAGATTTTATATAATATAAAGTTAGTTAAAAAAAACACACTTTGTAATCACACCAGTGAATTTAATTACATTTCTTTATTACATTATTTTATTACATGTTACATTCATTTTTAATTACTTTTGTAAATGTGTTCAATTATAATTATGAAATTTTATTAATGAAATTATTGGTTTGTGATAACTTAAATAGCATACGCATGAGCTATGTCGTCAAAATATTTAGGAAATACTGCATCACGAGTTGTCCTAATCGTGTTGTAAAAATATTTGAATCGGATATTAAAAAGGAATTTTTAAGGGCCTGCGAAAATTCATGTCTAAAATCGCAATTTAAATCTCCATCTAAAGCAATTGGCATTTAGTGATAATTTTCACCCAGTTCAATGAAACCTTGCTACTTTTGATGGATTATTAAGATCTGCTGCATCATAGCTTTACGCATTCACAATAGAATATGTAGGATAGCTAATGCACAATCCTTATAATATATTATTGTCATATACTACAGCATAGCTTCAGTTAATACTTAATATTGAATGAACCACTCAACACATTGAAGATGTTTAGATTAGATGTTAGCGTGCTGAACTATCAATTGAAAGAGTGCCGGTTTGATTCTTATTGAAATATTTTTAATTTTATATTCTCTTTTTGTAATTGACGCAAGCAAAAAGCTACAACAATTCTAAAAAAAGGTGTATGGAAAAAAGTGTCGTTTTTGAGATTTCACTTAAGCAAATCACAAAACGAGGCGTAAAAAGCCTTGCTTCAAAAGTATTGAATATTGATATAATATCCATACAAACTGTAAAAAAGTACATGAAATATCTTCATCTTAGTTTTTGTTTGATTGCATGCTTACTTTTGTGATGTAAGTTTTAGACCTTTTTTTAGATAAAGCCGAATGATTAAAACATTAATTAATTTAATTATTGTTTTTGTTGTTATCATTAAGCTAACCCTTTAAATAAATAAAAAAAATAATTCGAGTTTATTTTTGTTACGCTTAGGTTTTGTTTTTCTGACTAAAATGAAAGCATCGCTGCATACTTATTTTTGTGATACACTGTATTTTTCATCAACAAACTTTTTGTCCCTCGCTTTACCCCTTTTTTAATTTCCTGTTTTTTAGTAAGCAAAACTAAGAGATAAGTATCGTTTGAGCGACCTCTCAGTGTGACTTTTCAAATGCGTACGAATTTCGCGTACTCGACCGTTGTAATGCATATATGTCATAATCATGACATTAAGAAATCTTATTCAATTCTTGTCATATTCACAACTGCCAACAATTATTGAAAAGTAGAAAATTGGCCCTTTCTTCTCGCAGTATTAAATGATTTTAAGTTTAAGACTTATCCTTCTTTGAGCAAACACAAACAAAACTTGTTTAATCCTAGGTTTTTAAATTTATGCACTTTCCTCTTTACAATTACAGACAATAAAGATGCTTAATCAACGGTTATCTGACATTAAGAAAACTTTGCAAAAAGAATTACGAAGCAACAAAAAACCATTTGATAAAGATATGACTGCTCCAGCCGAAATAATGCTTGACAATGGTTTTGTTTCCCCAACGGTCACAAAGGACAGCAGCAACTGCTTTAATTGTGCTCAAAGCCTTGATGCATACACTTTTGCCACCAATCCAAATGGCGGTATTATTATGGATGAGGTCAATTTTAAATATTTAAAACATGTCATTGTGAAGTTCTTAACGAGTCGTGAGGTAAGTAAAACTATACATTAATACTGTTACTAAATAGGCTAAAATACTTAAAATTTAGAAATACATTGGTGGTCACGAATTTAACACACACTGTGTTAGTAACTCTAACTTGAAATTTTTTACGTTCTAGCTTAAGAATTGTAATCCAATGGTTTTTGTTAAGTGTTGTTTATGAAGTTAACTCTAAGTACCGTTAGTTGGTTTCTCAGTTATTCTTAAATTTTCTTACATATTTCAAGTAGTATCAATCAATGTGGTTTGAATGCTGGACACGAATTTAGCACAGGTTAGAATTACTGTTCCACTTCTTATTTATTTTGGTTTTATTAAACTTTACTGGTAAGATATGCTAAATTTATTAAGTTTCTAATTGAGTTCTAACAAAAAATTTTCAGGAACTTATTTTTAGACATTATCGAAGCTATTTCTCAAATACTTTCCCCAAAAATTAAAACTTAGTTTTTTTTCTGGCCATTCTAATATACATATTCCTTATACAACGATCTGATAAATTGTATAATAACAATATATCCAGCATTTTCTGTGTCACTTTTCTGCCTAATAACTATGTTTTTGTATATATGACTGAAGTATTCGGAATAGCCTGCGGTTAAAGTATAATTTAAGAACACTAAATCTCTTCATCGCATTTAGTTCTCCTACAATATGGGCGCGAAGCCTTAAAGGGTCTTCAAGAATCAAAGAAAATAATTAGTTTTTAAGAATTACATACTACGCTCTTAAAGCAAAGTCGTTTAGCGTCAATAATAATCTGGATCAAATATTGTTTCCTTGTCAACGCTCACCTATTTGTTTTTTAATATTATTTAATACGTATAAGTATTTAATACTTTAATTTTTTATAAGAATTCTTTCTTTAGTTCCTGAAGACTATATGTGATGGAAGAAATAAACTTCAGATTCCTAATCAGAACCCTTCAATTATATTTATTATGTTAAAAAATATCAAATACTTAAAACGTTGCTGCACTGTGAGCAAATAAACATTAATTATTGTTTGGCTCTCTATTATGAATTATTAACACCATATAACAAAGAGCTAAGAACTAATCTTATAGTTTTGTTTTATGGAGATCCAATTTGCAACATTTTACTTATTTAACTTTCGCACAAAAATTAAAATAAAAATTAAATTCTTAGGTTGAAGCCCGCCACTTGATTCGTGCCGTCGCTACGCTACTAAAGCTTAATAAGGAGGAGGAGCAACTTTTACACGATACACTCAATTGGAAAATGAGTTGGTTTGGCTCCAAGCCGGACCATGGCAGTGGTCAGCGAGCAATTTCTATACCACCAAGTTAATATATGTTTATTTTTGAGAACCAGTGTTTCATATTTCATTATTATATTGTTGACTTTTTAATTAGCTTCGCTTAGAGTAAGTGCAGCACCAATTAGAATATGTAGCATATCTTTTATTTTCAATACATTTGTGTGTTGTTACATTCCAAATATTGCTTATCTTTGTTAACTCTTATTAAAAATATTATTTAGCTAAAAATGCAAAATAATATTGTATTACACAAATTTATTTAGTTCCTTCAAGTGTTTTCCCACATAAGTTAATGCATTATTGTAAACTATTGTTTCCTATAAATATATACACGCATACAAACTTTATATTCGTTAAACAATTTTTTTAAACACAATTTAATAAATACTTATGTTTTATCCTTTTTGCTAATAAGAAAATTGAAAGTGATATAAATATATTATTAATGTTTTTAAGGTTAATTCATATTTTTTGTTTATACATACACAATGTTTTCTACGATTAAATTAAAATTATATAATAATTACAACTTCAAAATAATAAATAAAACAAAAAAAATGTGTTTTTAAGTTATTATTTTTAAGTAAACCTGATTTTCGTTCTTTGATTCAATGACTATGACATCTTGAATTCGAATGCATTCCGTTTATGGAAATCTTCTGAGTGCGTTGAACCCCTTTCGGTTTTTGACAACACATTTTTTTGTTCTAATTTTCTTTTTAACTTAATTGCTTTACGCGGGTTTCGGGTGGTGTGATTTGGTAGAAACCGTCACGTAACAGTGAGATGCTGTGTGTGTATGCGTGCGAGAATCGAACAGACTACCGAGCGGCTAAAAATAGCGCTGAAATACTTATAATGATGAGCTGAGGTACATTACGCTACTCGAAGTACTTCGTTTTCATTCCGCTTTCAGCTACTCGCCTCGATTCGTTTTTGATTGTTATACAATTCGATAAGAGCCAGCATTTCAATTCCATTCAATCCTAAAGAAATTTACAGGAATTGTTTCTGCTTTGTGTGACATGAAACTCTGCAAATTATAAAAGACAGTTTTTGTTAAACAAATAAACGTAAACCATTTATTAAAAAAACTTTTATTAGTTTTACTTACTTTTTTCATATTTAATTGACTTTTTGCCATTTTGCGTTCTCTACTTTCTTTGAGTCAAATCCGCCAAGAAATGGTAGTCGTATTCATAAACGAACGTCAGCTCGAATTCGCCCCCTACGTTTAATATTAGGGCGGATTCGAATACAAACTAGACAGGCGCTACCATTTCCGATAGAAGCCAACTTGCGTAATTGGCCCTCTTTTTTTGAAACTACTTGCGCACCTTTTTTGTTGAAGCCTGATTGTCTTTTTTGTTCTACGTGTTCGCAAAAGTAGGATTTATAGCGTAGGGTCCAGTAATGATTCATACTGCATCATCATTAAGAATGTAAGAACTAGTTCCTTGTAGCGTTGATGATGCAGTTCACAGTGAACATGTATTCGTACCACAGAGTATTTTCGTAGTTCGAAAATAAAAACTATATATTTCTCTCTCTCTCTCTCTCACTCTCCTCCTGTCTCATTATCCTTTCAGTCACTCCAAAAATATTTATTTTAATCTTTTATATAAATAATATATTTTATAAAAATAATTTAAATATTTACCTTTTACAGCCACATGATCCCGCTAATCTATAGTATGTACACAACAACAATAAAACTTAAATATTGAAGTTGTAAAAAGTTGAAAGAGTTAAAAAGTAGGCGCTCGCCAACTACGATATGAAGAGCGTATCCTCAAAGCATACCAAAACTGCGCATTAAAGCGGTATTCACCAGGGTTCGGACTTGAAAATTCGTAAATCGCAGTAAATTTTGAAAAAAAAACGCAGTAAAACGAATTTTTTCGCAGTATTTTTTTATATTTGCAATCATGTACGTACATTTACTACTATTGTATGTACATTTTATAACTATATACTATATATTTGCTTGTGTCAGAATATTTCTTACTGATTCAAAATATATTTGCCGTAGAAAAATTGAATCACAGTCTTTAAAAGCAAATACATTCTTAATTTGGTCTCAAAATCGTATATAAGACTTTTGCTTAATAAAGTTTATAATTTTGTTGGAACATTTCATTGTATTTTTCAAAAATCTGAAATTCTTGAAATCGGCTCCAAAAATTTTTACCTTCTAATGTGGGACTCTATCATACATTCAATAAAACCATGGAAGGCGTAATGTAATTGAAATGAAAACACCAAATTACGAATTTTTTATATAATTAGTTGACCTTTAGCATGAATATAATTGACATTATTCTTCAGATTCACTTTTAAAAATTTTGAACTACTTTTTAATCCAAACTTTGGTTTAAAGGAACTTTTAATCCAAAAAGTACTATTTTTTAATCCCTATTTTAGTTTTATTTAGCTGGGTCTCGAACACACCTTCCTTTAAGGAACTAACTTGTATTCGTAATGGTGCAAAATAAGTGAAACCTTGTTAAGAACCGAGTTGGACAAGTAGATAAGGCGTTGGACCAGCATATCAGAGGTCGTATGTTCATGAACAGATTTTATTTAAAGTTGACATTTATATTGATTTTGTTTAATCTTTTCGCGAATTATAAACTAATCTTTTTTGGATTAGAACATGTTAAACTTTTCCTTAGATAAGAAAGTAGCCTTTTTTGGGGGTTTTCCTATATGTAATCCAAAAAAATTTTGAATTTAGTCCAAGATTTTTAACAGTGTACGCCTTCATCCTAGGTACCATCAGAAATTTATTTTTTCACTGCATTTGAACAGAAATCACTTTAAAATTAAACGAAAGACAAACACAATGCATATACTCACCGTTTATATAGCACAAAATATAATTATAAAATTATCACTACCAAACATGATGAAAAACTTTTTTCTGAAATTTTTTATAATATGTTTGGCACGAATATAAGCAACGCATATTTCCTCTCCAAGTTCACATGAAAAGTGATGGTGTATCGCAGCTACACATTCAATGTCAAAACATTGGTGATGCCTGTGGAAAATATCGGAGAAAGGTTCGAGTTGCACATTAAAAGAGGTCCCTTTTTGACAACTCTCCCTTACATATTCCAAAAATATTACAAAAATAACCATAAAAAATTTTGTTGCTAATAAAACGCAGTAGATTTGGAAAAACCGCATTGACGCAGTGAAACAATAAATTTTGCTAAAAAGCGCAGTAGATCTACTGCAATTGCAGTAAAGTCCGAACACTGGTATTCACTCATCAACTTCAGCAAGTTATCTGCAAAAATTTAAATTATTTTAATCAAGTCAAAGAGCGTGCAGCAAGTTCTTGTTACTCTCTCATTGAGTGTGAAAAGAGATAAGGCACAAAAACTTATAAAAACTAGTAAGGTGTTATCTTCGACTGAGCCGAAGTTAATAACTCTATCACCGTCCGCGAATGGAATAAAAAACAAGTAAAATTCGCCAAGGTGGTATCACCGTTCGCGAACTTAAAAAATGTGATTCGACTCAAACGTCAAAAACTGACGAATATAAATATTGGTGGTATCACTTCGCGAATTTAACAAATGTGATTCGACTTTTACATATAGACGACTTTTTTAAATATAGACGAATAGAAATATTTGGTGACTAGCCGGCGAATAAGATATTTGCATAAAAATTTTGTCAAAACAAAAAGGAATTAATTGAAAAAGGTAAGTAACTTATATTAATTTGGTTATTTTACTGTTTGTCTTTGATTTTAAACAAATTGCTATATATTTTTAGAATGAAAAAACGAACAGTTGACAATTCCACAAACTGGAGCAGCTTATGGAGCAGAATCCCAGTGTAGCAATTCGGCTCCACAAAACGAAATCAGAAGGATTCATGGCAAAGCTTTGCAGTAGAGCTCTTGAGGACCTCCTTTACGTGAAGGAAAGGAATGGCACAAGGTGAGCTCTTATTCAACACTTTATAAAAAAGTTACCTACAAACTTAAATTTAAGGTTTGGCTGGACTTTAGGCTGAAGGCAAAAGAAATTGTCAGCAATTCGGACGGAAGCAACTGAGACTGGTGGAGGGCCCAACAGACAGCTCAGCCTTTTATAAGTTAAAACTCATCTGAGATGTACAACGTGTTGGTACCTTGTATCTACGTTTTCTACCCATATTATCTATAGAGCACTAAATGTGCGATTAAAAAAATTTCAACATAAGTGATGTTTATGTAAAAAAAAAATCAAGAAAAAAATTAATTTTACAAAAAATTAACTAACTTAAAAAATGTTTTCTTAATATTTAATTTGTCGCAATAATTTTCTTACTCAAGAAGAGCGAAAAACTGCGAATCCGGCCTGGGCAGTAAATCTTCTAGCTACGGCTCTGCCTTTACAAGTAGTTACCCAACTTGGGATTAACAACTAAAACAATAGATACTGAGAAAGCCATAGAACATTTCTAGGTTATTCAATTGCATATGAATAAAGTTCTTTTTGGACTTCATTAAAGTATTTTTAATTTTAATAGAAACTTTGTTGAGCTGGTCAAGAGGCATTAGTTTTTAAAGCGTATATTGTTGCATTACAGAAAAAAAATTTATAATTTTTTTTTTAAATTTTTTATTGATTTTTTTAAAGATTTCTTTTCTGATCTACATTTACATATATATATTTATATATTAATATATAATTATTTATTAATTTGTTGGATTTTGCTTCTGCTTAGCAAAATGACAGAAGTCGATGACGGTTGCTCAAAACATTAAGTAAATTCAAAGATTTGTTTTTTTAACCCTCATCGGTCCCTCGAGAAATACATCTAATCGGTCCCATTGTATGCGCGCGCATACACATATATTTTTAATTGTAAAAAAGGTAAAAAAAATTAACAACCATTTATGTTTTGTGATTTTTTATGTTTATTACATTGTTTACTATCATATTAATACATTTGAACTTCATAAAGGTAGATTTAGAATGAAATTAATTCGAATATTACATATATTAGAAAAGAAAATTTAATTTTTAACTTTTGTCAATTATTTGTACATTTTTTGCATAAATTGAAATTATGTTCATCACAAATTAAATTTATACACTTTTCACAGCGTGTAGCAAAAAGATTTTTGCTATTTTTATATGTGCAGATGTAGCATCGGCCTTGTTTTGATGTACTTGGTAAATGGCGAATCTCCCGAATAACACTGGAAGCATCATTACTTTGAGGTTGTTTTTTGAGTTTAGTGATCTGTTTTTCAGCGAGATTTAATCCAAGCTCCTCGATAAAAAGGCGACGACGAATATTATGGTCCGTTTTAGAATTTTTCCAATTCGGGAACAATTTACTGAACATCACGGCGTCATACCGAGGTCTTTATGCAAAATTCGTCTCAATGATGTCTCCGAAATGTTCAATTGTTGAGAACGACGGTGAATTGATGTTGATGGCGCTTCACGCACACTTTCTGCCACAGCAGCAATATTCTCGGGTGTACGCACTGCTTTTGGCTTTTCACGGTTTGGTTTATCGATGAGGATGCCAGTTTTTTTCACTTTTTTCACAAGATAACGAACATACGGAGCTGACGGTGCTTCTCTTCTTCCAAAATCCGTACGCAATTTTCGCACACATTCTGCAACATTACCATGATTTTCAAAGTAATGTCGCAAAGTGTTACCATTCACGAAATAAGCACTAGTTGAAAAAAAAAGTTAGATGGCGGACCCTGTATAATGAACATGAACCCATAACAAAGAGGGTAGGTTTTTACCTGAAGTGAAATTTTCTGCACGTCGAAATGAATTTCTTCCATTTATTTCAAATGGTTGCGATGAATATTCAATTTTCTTATTTTTTGAAAAATATTTATTTTCAGGATTTTCTTCTGCTAAATTTTGCTCAAGTGGCTCAATGTCGTCTTCATCCGAATGCACGCTAACTTGACTTTCATCATTCTCCTCGTCTGATAATGCAAAATCATCGTCACTATTGCACGGAGATTCGCCCGCTTCGCTTTCCAAATCAAAATCCATTTCTAGTTCATCTCGCTGCCTACTTTCACGTAAAACTCTATCCATTTTTTATCAAATACTTCGAAACACAACCAAAATTCAAATAAATGCGCAAACAAACTTCACTTATGTGTGTTCCAGAACAAACTGAATTTCATAAAACGAAAAAATAAGAGCGTGCTATAAATCCACACACAAAAATAAGCGGCAATTCCAGGTACCTGCTTATGTGTATGCGCGCACATACACAGGGACCGTTTCTTAACTATAACTGCACAGGCAAATACAGTAAGGGTACAAATTCAAAAACGGGTTTTTTGGTTGTTCAGGCAAAATATTTCTACTTTGCAAAATACAAGGTCATTCCGCTGAACCGTTTTTATTTTATTCAAGGTTAAAGATCAAAACTGCATGCGTGCGCATACAGGGGTCCGATGAGGGTTAAATTTTTTTTTTGTTTTGTATTTGTTTTTTTCTGTGTTTTAATTTAACTTTTACATTTTATTTTAAACTTTTATATTATTTGCATATTTCTTGTCTGTTTTCCATTTTTTTTTTTATCTTTTGTATGTTTTAAATAAAATTATATATATAATATACAAAATATACTATATAGAAAATATTGTAAAACTAAAGTAAAAAAATGGATGAATAATTATTTTTTCAAACAATAGTTACTACTTATACAAAAATGAACTTAAAAAATCAGGACTATTTTTTTCTTTTTGCTTGTTACTTCATAGATACATATAGTATCACTATGTGAAGTTATGAAAAACGCATATGAAATATTTGTATATTAAAATAAAAATATAATTATAGGAAAATGGTTGTATAAGGAAATGTGAAAAACTGCTTAGTTTATAAGAAAAAAAGAGTTATAACTTTCCACTTAAGAGTGAAAAGTTATTTGTTTTTTGTTAAGATTTTTTTTTTGTATGTTTTGTAAAGCATGTGTAGTAAAAATTTACTACATATGCACGCGCTAAAATTACAATAATAAAATGTTTTAAACTTATTTTGTAAGATCCTTCATCATTGAATTATCTAAAAGAATAACGATTTAATCGCTTTCCTCCTCTTCTTCCTCCTCGGAAGTGTCTTTCTTCTTGGCCTTCTTGACTGGCTTGGCCGTCTTGCTCTTGCGTTTCTTGCCAGCACCGGTATCAGTACCGCCGTTAGCCTCGTACTCTTTAACGGCTTTATTGTATTCTTCCTTCATTTTGATGGCTTTCTGTTCCCATTCCTGCAAAATTAAATGAAATATTTTTTTAATTGGAGAAAATATTATATAAATAATTTATTTTATTTAATACAAATCAGCTTATAATTAAAAATTACAAACTAACCAATAAAGGACAGTATTAGCAATACCTATGGCCTTCAGCTTAGAAATATGTATGCTAACTTTATATTGACTTAAGAGTTAACTAAGTGAAAATATTTTGGAACATTTGAGGTAATTTACAATTTTTGTTATGTTATTTTTGTTATGGAAGGGGAATTAAGGATGTAGTAAGCGTGTTTTGGAATATGTTTAATCTGGAGTTATGGAAGTGTGGGCATTCGTTAAGAATATGAAATAAAGATATTTGTTGTTTTGGGAGAATTTGTGTTGCAAAATTGACATATGGAGGGGGTTTGAGAATCAAGAAAGGGTCTATGAGTTAAGGAGGAGTGGCCTAGTCTTAGGCGTTCAAATTTTATTGGGTCCATTCTGGATTAGCTATTATTTTGTGGTTGATTTTGAGAAATATTTTAATGTTATTTTTGTTCATGTTTATTTGTGTATGTACCATTGTGATGTATTACGCTAAGATAATGCGTGCTCTGAATTGTAATAATTTTTTAAAAATTTATTTATATCTTTGTTGTTAAAGTTTTCTGTCAAGGTAAAATGGGCTGTGCAGGCGAATTTCGCAGCTATGTCAACATATTCGTTGCCTGGTATACCAACGTGGCCAGGTGTCCAAATTAAAATTATGTTAGGAAAATTATCGATAAGAATATCTCTAATAAGTGAAGAATATTATTCATTATTGTTTATGTTTCGTATGGCGTCTAATGAAGAGAGTGAATCGTTGGTACATATTGCAAATTAAGAGGATGCAAAGCTTCGGCTTTCGAAAGAAAGGTTTAAATGCGTGAAGGAATGATGGGTACTATAATGGGTACTATAATGGGTACGGGAGCCGTCGTTTAGTAAAACGTAATGTTTTCGGTTAAAAAATTTTGAAATAGTGTTCCCTCTCTTGTTATTACGAGGAGAGCCCCAGCTATTATGCTAACTATTGAAGTATTCTGTGACAATGCAAGCGTAATATATATTCAAAACGCTTTCAAGTTATTAAGAGAAAATTGTTTATTTGGAGGAATATATGCAGAGATTATTGTATAAATAAAAACAAATAAAAGCCGAGATAAGTGCATCATTCCACAAGGCTATAATCGTAAAATAATTTGTGGCCAAAAACTCAACAAATACCATCGAATTCATTTGATATGGCTCCGGATTTTTTCTCTTTCCAAAACTCTAACACTTCGAGGCACCGGTTTTTAGTTCATAACCGACATAAAAGAGAGTCAGTAGGTAGGAGCGAAGTTGATAAGAGAAAATGCTTTAAAAAAAACAGACTAAACGAAAGATCGCTCTCAAACTCAGCTTCAGTATTGAGAATAGGTGTGCCAATTCATCGACAAAAAGAATTTTGACGCATTCAGATAAAAAAAAATGTTATCGCAAATGTCTCCATCGTAATCCTGAGTATAGCCTAAATACACAAATTAATCCATTTTATCAAAAATTTCGATAAGCGGCCAAGAAATGATGTCGTACCAGAGATCTGCAACGAATTCTTAACACGTTCGCTGCCATATAACCCACCGGTGGGTCACACAAAATATCCATGCACCACCGGTCACGGGTCACGGTGTAGGTATTTTTGTAAAGAAGTTTTTTAAGTGGCTTGCTGATAAAATGATTTTTTTCTTGCCTTGCCACCTAGTTAAGAGTCCCTGCTTTGCAGGAAAAAATGTAAAACCACTTATTTAAAAATTTTTGACTTTTATTGTTGTTTTAATTCAGGTAATACATTTTTGCTTTACAAATACAAAATAAATGTAAAAGTACAAATAAATAAAGAAAAGAAAAAGAACACTTTTGGCACTTTGTTGATATATTTTTTCTATGTCGGCAGTCAACGTGTTAAAAGTGAGTAGTACTCGAGTACTATTCGTTCACAACTCAGTAATTCAAATCAAAGATTTAAAATGAATCACATTTTGAATCATGAGCCAGTTACTCAAAAATGAGTATGAATAAGTATAAGTAGTTTCCAAAGTAGTACTCATATGTGATTGAATGAGCCACTTACATAAAAATGAGTATAAATGAGTATAAGTAGTTTCCAAAGTAGTACTCATACACGGTTAAAAATTTTGGACTACTTTTCAATCCAAACTTTGTTTTAAAGGAATTTTTAATCCAAAAAGTACTATTTTTTAATCTAAACATTAGTTTAATTTAGCTGGGTCTCAAACCCAAGTTCCTGAAAAGAACTTACTTGCATTCGTAATGATGCAAAATAAGCAAAACTATGTTAACAACTGATTTGAACGAATGGATAAGGTATTGGACCAGCACGTCAGAGGACGTGTGTTCAAATCACGAACTGGTTAGAATATTTTTTATTTTACTTTAATTTAGCTGGGCCTCGAACCTATGTTTCTGGTCGCGTGCTTATCCACTGAGATGAACGAGTGGATAAGGTGTTGGACCAGCACAACAGAGGACGTGTGTTCAAATCATGAGCTGGTCAGAAAGGTTTTTTATTTAAGTTGATATTTATATTGTTTTTTTTTTTAACTTTTTGCGGATTGAAAACTAATCTTTTTTGGATTGAAAAATTTTAAAATTTTCCTTGGATTAAAAAGTAATCTTTTTTTGGTGTTGTCCTATATGTAATCCAAAAAAGTTTAAACTTTAGTCCAAGATTTTTAACCGTGTATGTGATTGTTTAAAAAAAAGTGAATCAAATAAGTATAGAATGAATTAAATATTAAGGGTTGCCACCTAATAAGATGTATTTTTAAGTATTATAACCATCATTTAACAGTGTTAGAGGGTTGCTGATTTTGAATCTGTAGTCAGAATTTTAAAACTATACATGGTTAACAGGGTTGCCACCTTAATTTTTTTTTTACGAATTCGGTGCTGTCGCGAACACTAGGTCAAAATAGGTCGCTGAATCCGAAGCCGTTGTCAGAATTTCAAAATCATGTAATTTTTTATGATAGGGTTGCCACCTAATAATATGTATTTTTAAGAATTGTAACTATCATTTACCAGTGTTAGGGGGTCAGTGATTTCGAATCTGAAGTCAGTATTTTAAAATTCAAAATGGTTAATAGTGTTGCCACCTTATTTTTTTATTTTAACGATTTTGGTGCTGGTGCGAACACTAGGTAAAAATGGGTCGCTGAATCCGAAGCCGTTGTCAGAATTTCAAAATTACAGCTATGGACATATAAATGGCACACACCTGAATTGTTCACTTAATTGCGAAAAACCCGAAGTCGTTAGCTACTTACATGTTTTGATCATGCATGTTTTAGAACTTCTGATTGTTGTTCTCCAAAATAGTCTCAACAGGCCCCGGTACGACCTGCTACACACGTCGAGTTATTTTTTTGTAAACAATGCACAAAAAACTTTAGTTGGACAGAACTTGCGTAGATTTCGGTGTAATCGGTTGATATTTTGCATACATAAAAAAAAAACAAACAGAGTAAAAAATTATTTAAAATGGGATCAGGCAAACACACCACTATTGATGACAGGCGGATTATATGGAGAATGCATCAGGATGGGAAAAAAGTTTCGGAAATTGCTGAATTATTGAAAGTTTCTCGGAAAAAAATATACAATTCCATTAAGTCAATTGAAGAAAATCTAGAGGTATTGAGTAGTGGCAAAATTCGGAAGCAAATGCGCCGAAAAACTGACATGCGTACAGATTCAGCTATTGTGAAAATGGTTAAAGCTGATCCATTCAAGTCATCTCGGCAGATAACAGCAGAAATCAATGAAACCTTGGGCTTGGAATTATCTAGCAGGCTTGTCCGAAGAAGGTTAAATGAGGCAAATTTGTCTGGGCGCTTATCCAGAAAAAAACCACTCCTATCCAAAAAAAATATTTTAAAACGATTAGTTTTCTTGGAAAAACGTCTTATGGAGTGATGAAACGAAGATAAATAGGATTGGACCGGATGGCAGAATCTTCGTTCATCGTCCTAAAGGCCAAGAGTATAATCCTCGGTTCACCCAGAAGACAGTAAAACACGGTGGTGGCAGCATCATGGTTTGGGGTGCCTTTTCTTGGCATGGCGTTGGTCCCCTTGTAAAAATTAATGGAAAAATGGATCAATTCCAGTACTTGGATATTTTGAAGAATCATATGGAACCGTATGCTTTCAGTTCCATGCCAGTTAAGTGCAAATTTATGCAAGATAATGACCCGAAACACTCCTCAAGACTAGTGAAAAATTGGTTTTGTTCGGAAAAGATCGACGTTTTGGATTGGCCAGCACAGAGCCCTGACTTAAATCCAATAGAAAATCTGTGGAACGATGTTAAGGTTGACATTTCCAAAAAAAATTATAAAAATATGGACGATTTATGGGCGGCGGCACAGGCAGCCTGGTATGCTATACCCAAAACAAAATTCCAGAAACTCGTGGAAAGTATGAGTCGCAGGTGTGAGGCTGTCATCAAAAACAAAGGCCATAGCACTAAATATTAATGTTAAAAGGTTTTTACATAGTAAAAAAAGGTATCAAATGCAGTACTACATCTATTTTTTTCTTATTTAGAGATTGTGCCATTTATGTGTCCAGCTCAGTCAGGAGGTGTTTTTCTTAATAATATTTTTTATTTTATAAAATGAATTATAACTTGAGTTTTTATCAATATATCATATATATTAATAACAAACTTTTGAAAAAAAAAATAAAATTTTTCTTAATGCTATTTGCAATATAATAGCATAAGAAAGAACTCATGGCAATATGTGCCATTTATATGTCCATAGCTGTATATAATTTTTTGATAGGGTTGCCACATAATAAGTATTTTTAAGAATTGTAACTATCATTTACCAGTGTTAGGGGGTCGCTGATTTCGAATTTGAATTCAGAATTTAAAAGTCTATACGGTTAATAGTTAATAGTTGCCACCTTAATTATTTTTATTTTAATGAATTTGGTGCTGACGGCTAGGTAAAAATGCGTCGCTGAATCCGAATCCAATATGTATTTTTAAGAATTTTAGACATAATTTAACAGTGCTAGGGGGTCGCAGATTTCGAATCTGAAGTCAGAATTTTAAAATTCAATATAGTTAATAGGGTTGCCACCTTATTTTTTTAATTTTTAAGAATTCGGTGCTGGTTCGAACACTAGGTAAAAATGGGTCGCTTAATTCGAATTCGAATCCGTGTTCAGAATTTCAAAATTATGTAATTTTTTATGATAGGGTTGCCACCTAATAATATGTATTTTTAAGAATTGTAACTATAATTTACCAGTGTTAGGAGGTCACTAATTTCGAATTTGAAGTCAGAATCTTAAAATTCAATATGGTTAATAGGGTTGCCACCTTAATTTTTTTATTTTAACGATTTTGGTGCTGGCGCAAACACTAGGTAAAATACGTCACTGAATCCGAATACGTTGTCAGAATTTCAAAATTGTCATTTTTTATGAAAGGGTTGCCACCTTATAATATGTATTTTTAAAAACTGTAACCATCATTTAACAGTGTAAGAGGGTCACTGGTTTCGAATCTGAATTTTAAAATTTAATATGGTTAATAGGGATGCCACCTTAAATTTTTTTTATTTTGACGAATTCGGTGCTGGCGCGAACATTAGGTAAAAATGGGCCGCTGAATACGAATCCGTTGTTAGAATTTAAAAATTATGTAATTTTTTATAATAGGGTTGCCACCTAATAATATGTTTTTTAAGAATTCTAACCATCATTTAACAGTGTTAGGGAGCCGCTGATTTCGAATCTGAAGTCAGAATTTTAAAATTCAATATAGTTAATAGGGTTGCCACCTTAAATTTTTCATTTTTACGAAATCGGTGCTGGCGCGAACACAAGGGAAAATGAGTCGCTGAATCCGAATCCGTTGTCAGAATTTAAAAATTATGTAATTCTTTTATAATTCATTCCATACTTATTGGATTCACTTTGTTTTGAATCAATCACATACGAATACTAATTTGGAAACTACTTATACTTATTCATACTCATTTTTGAGTAAGTGGCTCATGATTAAAACATGTGATTCACTTTTTTTTGAATCAATCACATACGAATACTACTTTGGAAACTGCTTATACTTATTCATACTCATTTTTGAGTAAATCGCTCAAAAATGTGATTCGTTGCAGATCTCTGGTTCGTACCATAATGATCTCTTTGGCGTGATTTACAGTTGTAAATTTACAGTTCTTGGAAAGGATCAGGTTTTAATGGTGTAGTTCTACTATAAAATCACTCTTTTTCTTATTCAACCAATACAGAGAATCAATACAGTTTTTCTGGCAGGTGCGGATTAATTCTGTTATCGTTTCCAATCCCTTCCACAATATTGCTTTGACTTCTTACAAGTCCTAATTAAGAGACTATATCAAATTGCTCAAATTATTTTGTGCTAAGACGCGAAAGCATACACCTATGCCTTTACCTTTTTAGCGATGCGTTTATCTCCTTACAACACCTTTTACCTTTTTTTGCGGTTTCCTATAGAAAAGCTTTGCTACTTTTTTTATTATTTTTAAATTTTAACTTATAAAAGTGATGACTTTGTTACAAATTTTTATAGACAATTTTGATTTTGATTGTTTTTGGCATATTTTAAATTATTTGAAATTTAAATTTAGTACTTTTCTTGAATAATTAACTTATTTTTAAATTGCAATGGCGACCTTTATGAGATGTATCTTATTTATTAAAAAGAAGCAAGCTTAAACTATACCACTTTCACCCATAATTTTAAATTTTTGATTAAGAGCTGATCAATTGAACATAAGTTTGCTATTTCCGTGACCAATTTAGAACTTTCCTTCTTAGTCTTGAACAGATAAATGAAATAAAAAACAAGAAACGTGTTAAATTCGTTGTGTTTTTCCGACAGAACAAATTCAAAATGAAGTTATTACATTAAAAATGACAATCGAACCATCAAGGTTATGGCTTGTTCTCAACTACAGTCATGTGAAATTAAATAGGGACACCTGTATTTTAATATTTAAAGCTGCATGAATTACATACAAGGTGCAACAGATATAGCATTAATTCCCTCGGGTGGTGGTTACTCGTGATAAGGAGAGTATAAAACTTTATGGAGTTTCCTCATACATTGTACAACTTTCAAGATACAGGGTGTTTTACGGTTTTCGTACGTGTCTAGTATTATTGATCTAGAATCTTTACTACTCACCATAAAATAAAAAATAATATTTTGTATTTCCATCAAATTATTAACCACTTTCGTGTCATGAGCTGCAGCGGAGCTAAAATTTTGAGATTATTCAACGAAATATCAACAAATTTTGTATCTTTTGTTTTAGCGGAGCTGTAATCGTCCAAATTTAAAATGTCTTTTTTTCATGTAAAAATACACTTAATCAACAGTATTTTTCTAAATTTTAACATTGGACAATAACAGCTCCGCTAAAACAAAAGATAGAAAATTTGTTGATATTGCGTTGGATAATCTCTACATTTTTGCTTCGCTACAGCACATGACACGAAAATGATTGATATACTGATGAAAAAGTTGATATTTTTTCTAAAATACAAAATATTATTTTTTATTTTATGGTGAGTAGTAAAGATTCTAGATCAATAATACTAGACACGTACGAAAACCGTAAAACACCCTGTATCTTGAAAGTTGTACAATGTATGAGGAAACTCCATAAAGTTTTATACTCTCCTTATCACGAGTAACCACCACCCGAGGGAATTAATGCTATATCTGTTGCACCTTGAATGTAATTCATGCAGCTTTAAATATAAAAATACAGGTGTCCCTATTAATTTTCACATGACTGTATATACTATAACTTTGTAAATATTTCATATTTCGATCTAAAATTTCTGCAGCACTCTCTCTCAATATATTATACTTTTCAAATATGTAAAAGATCGTTCTTTTTAACGCCTTTTAAAAGCACAACAAATAAGACTACATCTTTAAATAGTCGTTAAAAACTTACAGTTTTATCCTTCATTGCTCTCCATAATTCACCGCCTCTCTTTGCAATGTCTGTTACTTTGCTGCCGGGATTCTCCTTTTTGATTTCTTCGCGGGTCTCATTGAGCCACAGCATGTAAGCCGACAAGGGACGCTTTGGACGTTCGCCACTCATGATTGCAACGGAAATTTTGAAGCTGTGTCGATTAGTTTAAGAATGAGTAATTGAGCTCAACGTGCGGATCGTTGTGCTGTTGAATAGTTTATAACTGCAATTAAAAGAAATAGGTAGAAAAGTTATTATTAAGTTTTATCAAAAAAACTAAGATCAAGGTTGAAAATGAGCCAAATCGAATAAAAACCGCGCCTACCTCCCATACAAAGTAGTCACTTTATCAAAACGTTAAAATCGCTAAAAATTACATATAAATTAATATGATATAATGACTTGCAATGTTGCACATAAGCTTTGGTCTTAAATATTCAACTTTTATTTGATATTTGTTAAAAAGGACAAAAACCACGTCTACCTCCCACACAAAGTGTTTTTATGAAAACAATTAAAGCTGTTACAATTCCACAAAAGTTCATTTAATGACATGAAATTTTGCACATATGCTTGGAATTTTAAAATGAACTCAGAGTTTTAAATTTTTCAGATTCAAATAAAAACTCCGCCTATCTCCCATACAAACAAAGTGAGTCATCAAAGTAGCATAACCTTCATAAATTGGTGTATTAACTGGATATTCAACATATACAGCCCAATTCTGAATGATTTTTCCCGGGGAATTGGGAAAGGTAGTTTTAATTTTTAAGATAAAGTTCAAAGACATTTTGAAAATTTTTAATGTCATTTATTCATCGACTGTCAGTATTCATTAAAAAAAATGTGATATCTTTATCTGCTATCTTAAAAATTAAAACTTTCTTTTCCAATTTTCCAAGAGCTTGTGCACCAAAATGTCAGGGGTCTTAACTCCAAACTTTCCGATATTTTCATTAACAGTTTTGATTTCGAATATAACATTTTAATTTTTACAGAGACTTGGCTACGCTCTAATATCTTAAATTCTGAAATAATGTGCAATAAATATCAAATTTTTCGTAATGCTTGGTTTTCACTATGTCATTTTCAGTGGTCAGTTGTTGTCAATCAAATTGAAAATAACAACATGTAGAAATTTTTTCTAACTTTGGCAATCTTGAAAAATTAAAAACAATTAAATTATTAAATGGATCTATGCAGAAAATGTTCTAGAGTTTTATTAGGGTAATATTTTAGGTGATAAACTTTTGTGTTGTCATAAAAATGACATAGTGAAAACCAAGCATTAAGATCGTCATGATAAGATCGCTGGTGGTGTTTTGATAGCTGTTTTGAAAACTCGCTTGCATCTGAAGAATTGACAATTCTTGGCACCAGTGACATTGAGTTCATTTGTGTTGCATTTAAATTAAATAATAGTATTACTTATGTTACCCGCTCTTACATTTCTCCTAAATATGACATCAATTTATTTAAAACATTTATACGCCATCTAAAAAGTTTATAATTTGTTTAAAAATAAAGACGGTCTTATTGTGCTGGGTGATTTTAACCTACCTTTTGTGACTTGGAGATCGTCTGACGATTCTTCATTTCTTACAACTGTTTCCAATAGTGATTGGATAAATGATTTCTTAGATAAACTATCTGATCAGTGTCTTCAACAAGTCAATGATATTTTAAATATAAACCACAGAACCCTAGTCCTTGTATTTGTAGATAGTTAATCTCCATTGTTCGAATCCCACATTTCTTCCAGAAGATGTACATCATCCAACTCTTGAAATAACAGCTTTACTCTCCCACGAAAAAGCAGATAAAGTAACTGCTGTTGCGTGAAATAAAAAAGTTTATAATTTTAAAAAAACGGACTATGTACAACTTAATTCCTTACTTTAGCAGACTGATGGGTCTCGAATTTTAACTAGCGAAACATCATATTCATATTATGACGTCGAATCTTCGGTACAGTTTTTTAATGATAGTCTGCAAAGGTGTTTCTTATTGTCCGTCCCAAAAAAAAGGTGTTGCTCCAATCCATTAAATCCACCCTGGCTAACAAATGATCTAAAGGCACTAAAAAATTTAAAAAATCGTTTATTTAAAAAATATAAAATATCTGGTTCTAGTTTAGACTTTGCTTCCTATTCTTCTTGTCGTTATAGATATCAACTATATCAAATAAACAATGCTATTCTGCTTATATAATTAACATAAAATCTCAATTTAAAGATAATCCAAAACTTTTCTATAGTTTTGTTAACTCAAAACGTAAAGCCTCCAGCTTTCCACCCCTTATGAAATTCAATCAGGAAGAATCATCTTGTGGCAATGTAATTTCTAACATGTTTGCAAACTTCTTTAAATCAACTTACTCCGATATGTCATTTAATACTAGCACGATGTATCCTTTTCTCCAAAATTTTTTAATATTTCCTTGCGTAGTGGTTATTTTCCTATTATATGGAAGGATTCTTATATTATACCCCTTCATAAATCTGGCTCCAAGATAGATGTGTCTAACTATTGAGGTATTGCAAAAGTAAGTGCAACCCATAAGTTATTTGAGAAAATCATAACTGATCAATTAACCCACTCCGTGTCTTCCACCATTTCTGTCTCTCAACATGGTTTTCTCAACATGGTTTTCTGAACCTCTTAGAGTTTATTACGCGTGTTATAAATGGTTTTACTTTGGGGCTGCAGACTGATGTTATTTATGCGGACTTTAGCAAAGCCTTCGACAGTGTTAATCATAATCTTCTTTTGAAAGAACTCCACTTTATTGGGTTTCCTGTCACATTATTAAATTGGATAAATTCGTATTTATCTAGACGCACTCAAAAGGTTTTATATAAGAACTCTCTTTCAAAAACTATTTCGGTCACTTCTGGCGTTCCTCAGGACAGTCATCTTGGACCGGTTTTGTTTTTACTATTCATTAATGATCTTCTTTTACAAATCACCCGAAGAACGACATCTTTTACAATCTGATCTAAATAGACTAGTGGACTGGTGTAGCTTAAATATATTAAATCTTAACTTAAAAAAATGTAAGCAAATGACATTCTCGCGTAGATCTTTACACTATATATAACACTAACTTAGAAATAGTTCACAGTTTTCTCGATCTTGGTGTTATTATGGATTCAAAACTTCGCTTCAATCTCCACGTTAATATAGTGATAAATAAGGCAGGGGGAGTGCTTGGTTTCATTATAAGATGGGCTAAAGAATTCAGTGATCCCTTTACTACTAATTCTTTACTACTAATTTACTACTGAATCTGTGAAATATAAGGCGAAGTTGAGGGAAACACTGACCCAAAAAGCGATAAAAGTACCAGGGAATACGGCGGAAGTAGAAAGTCATGTCAAACATCTTAGCTCGGCCATGGTCGAAGCCTACGAGGTGGCATGTCCTATACTTTCAGTAGTGATCCGATGCCATGGTGGTGCACGGAACTCAAATCTCTGAAGAAGAAGGTTAGGAAGGCCTTCAATCTGCACATGAGAGGGGGAACCCCAGAAACATGGGCAAACTACTAGGCACGGAAAAGGGAACTGAAGAACCTCATACGACAACGTAAAAGGCAGTCGTGGAGAGACTTCTGTTCTGGGATGGAAACTATATCAGAAGCATGTAGGCTTCAGAAAATGGTTTCAAAAGATCCATTATCCAAAGTGGGACTTATCCGAAAAATGGATGGAACGAACCATGGCAGAGAACCTAGAGGAGTCGATGGAAGTTCTGATGGAGGTGCATTTTCCTGGAAGTTTTAAGAGTGATGACCCGTGGACAGCCTTGAAGAAAGGAATGCACAGGGTTGACAGACTGGAAGCCGAAAGGATGATCACTATGGACGGGATGAGGAGTGCTATACGCTCATCAGGTATGGACGGTATATTTCCGGATATGATGGAATGGGGGGAAGATCTCATTGCACCTAGGCTGTGGAGTATATTCGTTACTTGCCTAGCGACTGTGTACGTTCCGAGAGTCTGGAGAGAGGCAAAAGTTATCTTTCTTCCGAAGCCCGGAAAAAAGGATTTTGCGGAGGCGAAGTCGTTCAGACCGCTCAGCCTAACATCTTTCCTCTTGAAAACGATGGAAAGAGTGATGGCTGACTGTCTTGAGAGCACTTCGCTGATGCAAAATCCTCTGAGTAGATGCCAACATGCGTATAGAGCAGGTAGGTATACGGAGAGTGCTCTTCACGAATTGGTAAGAGTGACTGAAAAGGAGTTATTTTCAGGAGGCATTGCGATGGCCACATTTATGAACATCGAGGATGCTTTCGACAAAATATGCTTTGGAAGGCTGCGGCAAGCCCTGACAGAGCGCAATGTAAGCCCAATGATAGCAAATTGGGTAGACAATATGCTCAAGCACAAAAAAGCTGTCAACATGCAGAATGGTAGAGTCAAGACTAGAGGTAGAATAAGTAGAGGATGTCCCCAGGGCGGGGTGTTATCGCCAACCCTGTGGAACATAGCTGTGGACTCACTACTGGTTAGACTGGATGAATCGGGCATACACACGATAGGGTATACAGATGACATTGCGTTGGTGGTCCGCGGTAAGTTCATTGACACCATTTCTGGCATCATAAAGGGAGCACTCCGAATGGTGGAGGAGTGGTGTCGAAAACAAGGCCTTACCGTAAACGCAGGCAAATCAGACAATATTCGCTTTACTTGAAAGAGGGTAGGCCTGAGGAGAGAACCACTCAGACTTTTTGGAGCTGAAATCAACATATCCACGATGGTTAAATATCTAGGGGTAACCCTCGCTAGTAAACTGAACTGGAACGAGAAGATAGGATTCAAAGAGCCAAGAGGGTTCTGTTTCAGTGTAGACGCGTTTGTGGTCTCAAATGGGGGCTAAACCCAGAGGCTATGAAATGGGTCTACACTATGATGGTTAGATCTGTCAGCACGTATGCTTCGGCGATTTGGTGGACAAAAGTCAGCCAGAAAACCATTAAAAGAGACTGGACAGAGTCCAACGGCTGGCGTGTGTTGGAATAACAGGTGCAATACGCACCACTTCAACAAGCGCAATGGAGGTTCTGTTAGGTATGCTGCCGTTGGATTTAGAAGTAAAGAAAACAGCGGTACTGTCAGCCCTCAGGATGCTGCTAAATGTTACGTGGCATGGGGCAATGGCCCAGCATGGTCATATGCGCATCCTTGATATTGCATAGAGAGATGCCAGGGAGGCGTGTATGTATATGGACGGAAGGCAGAGAGTAAGAATAACAGAATAATTTTATAAAACTCTTATAACAGATGGAGCCGATTTGTGAAGAAATCGCTGGTAACATATCAGTATATTCACAGACGGCTCTCTGATGAATGGCAGAGCCGGGGCAGGCGTTTACTCAGAAGAGTTAAGCCTATCCTGTGTACTGAGGTTAGGGAGGTTTGTGTCTGTATACCAGGCGGAAACGCTTGGCGTAGTGCATGCGCTGGACTACCTGATAGATGGCCGGATCAATGGCAAGAAAATTATCAATGCTCTCGACAATCAGTCTGTGATTAGGTGTATGCAACACACAGACACCACTTCCAGGTTAGCCATAGTCTTACAAAACTCAACACGTGCCCAGACAAATGAGCTCATTTTATTTAAGAAATTATCTTTTAACGCTCATATTTCAGGTCAGAGTTCACAAAAAATATTCAGTGAGCTCCTTTTCCCTACTTTAATTCATTAAAAAAAAAATCAAAATTGGTTGAGAAGCACGCGAGAAAATGGTACACTCAAACAATTTATTAGTAAAATTTCTACGAATAATATTCGTAAACAAAATATTCGTACATTCTACAAATATTCGTACAATATACAAAGTATTTGTATTGTGATATCCTTACGAATTCATTCGTAAAATATTACTAATACCTGATGTGGTACGAATATATTCCTTTTATGTACTAATGATATTCGTTAACAAAAATTAATCAATTCGTGCATTGTACAAATGATTGTGTACATATAAATAATAATATTCGTAAATTTTTCGTACGAACTATTCGTAGAACGTACGAATTATTAGTTAAAAAAATTAAAACTGTAAGCTGAAGAGCCGAGGTTCAAGCCCCAGCAGTGAAAAATTATATTAATTATGAATAAACAAAATTTCACAAAAACCGAAAATTGTCAATAAAAAATCGATTTTCGACTAATAACTGAAATCATTAATCGAATTTAAAAAGTTAAAAATTTTATGAAGAAATCGACTTTTCGACTACACGACTATCCATCCCTAGACTCTTCATAATTGCTTAAAACCCCTCTCGGCGATTCGTTAACGATTCTTCCCAGCGAATCGCTTAAGACCCCTTTAGGCGATTCGTTCGCGAATATTCCCGGCGAATCGCTTTTATGCCATCAGCTGCTTACAGTCCGCAATACCCGGATGACTCCCAAAAGAGGACTTCTTTTGGCGATTCGTTTGAAACTCTTCCCAGCGAATTGCTTAAGACCCCTCTCGGTGATTCGTTCGCGAATCTTCCCGGTGAATCGCTTAAGACTCCTCTCGGCAATTCGTTAGCGACTCTTCGCAGCGAATCGCTTACGCACTCTTTAGGCGATTCGTTTGTGAATCTTCCCGGCGAATCGCTTTTATGTCATCAGCTGCTTACAGTCGGCGATATCCGTATGACTCCCAAATGAGCTCGCCGGCGATTGTCTCATCTTCTAAGCGATTCGCTGGCGGCTCTGAGGCGATTGAAAATGTTTGCAGGGAAGTTTACACAGTATTAAATGTGTGTTTGTAACGATATTTTTACTTAATCGATGAATTTTTTCCATAAAACAAAAACATACATGTGTACATATATTATTTATCTTACAACAAATCTTTTCCCATAAAACAAAATCATACATATGTACATATATTATTTATCTTACAACAAATCTAATTAATTTGTACATACAAACAAATGCATCCATTTATTTAGCATAAAACTGCCTGCCCAGACCGCATCACGTAGCAAGGTAGTTAAGTAGCAGTGGACACATACTTTATATGTAAGTAAATATGTGAATATGCCAATAATACACATGCACCATGTATGTATGTTTATGCACAAACCACTACGCGTTTGTATTATGTGCGCATTTAATGCATTTAATATGTAGTTAATTTAATACATGACTTTAATTAAATATTGGTTTGAGTTGATAAGGTTTTTGATGTGGTACAAATCTTCATGTGATGCATACATTTTAATATACATATATGTATATATATATATATATTGATGTTCATATAGTTTTGCACATACACCCGCATATATGTGTGTATATAATACACAATCATATATATTATTTATTATGTGCAAATATGTATATATTTTGTGCTGGGAGTGCGAAACCACTATTCATAACCGCGAACTTTAATATAAACCTTGTACCAACAAATGTAGCCATCATTGTACAAAGTGGTTCAACATAGTTGAAAAACTTTCGTCATTCAAACAATATCCTTTGGTTTGACAAAATTTCCAACTATAAACTTCAAAAAGCAACTACGACATCACATCTTTAAATGTAATGTTAATTGTGCATTTGATTTTTGTCCATAGGAATTAAGTTACTTTAAGGCTCAAAACTAAATAGTTAGATAATTTTATGATACCTAATTGGTTATATGATCATGTAAAAACATTTAAAATTACCTCTACAAACAAATTTACGAAGCTTTTAACAAACAAAAGCAATATCGCTCGTGATAGTGTAGCACACTCGGCTAAAAACATAGAAGAAAACTCTACATTTGTGGATACAACTAAGGCGATAAGTAAATTTAAAAACTACATATAATGATTATAAACGCTGAGCTAATAAAAAAATGTAGAAAGATTATACACAAAGGTCTACATGAGCTAGTATTGCAAAAATATTGCCCACTGGATGAAGTGATAGTGGAGGTAATAAAACTGAATGTCAAAACGTGCGTGGTATCTTACCTCTTATACTGGCTATAAAGAATTAGTATGTGTTTTATATGATAAGGTCAGCACTTACGCTGAACAAACAATAGATGATTACCTATTTTTTTTTAATTAAAAAAACTACGAGTTATTCTACCCTCCTAAGTAAAAAAGTCATATCTTCATTTGAGTAGTTTTCAGATATTTAGCTTTTACGTTTTTTATCTTTCTAAGAAACACACTAGAAGTGACCACTTTACTTAAATTTTTCAGTCATTTGGAGCTTAACACAAAAATCAGAAACTCATTCACGGTTCCGAATATGCCCTTTTCTACATTTTGGAATTTTGGAGTTTGTGACTTTCTTTCTTAAGGCCGCTTTACATTATCCCACTGTGTGTTAACACATGTCAAAATTTTCATGTGTGATAGACAGTGAGATGGTGTAAACAACGGAAAGCAATGTGTGTTCTTATTTTTTTGGCATGTCGTACCACATTTTATTTTTTGGTTTGTTTCTAATTTCATCACACATTCTATCCCACCAGAGATGCATTTTACCATAAACTTACTTGAAATTTATTATTTAGGTGAGAAAATTTTAAGCTCGTAATGTATTTTCAAATGGAATAACAGAAGGAAGCAGTTTTACAGCTTATTGAACTTTGTAGGGGCTTTAAATTGATTAAAAACCTATTCATTACTCAAATTTTCACGTTTTAGTATAGTGTAAAGTATAAAAATGCGGTGCGACTCTGTGAGATAGTCTAAAAGCGAAGAATTAATTTCTTCATACAAAAATTAAAAATGACAGCATGATGAAATTCAATTATACTTTCTATCTCACATGTGATAACACACAGTAGGACAATATAAAGCGGCCTTTAGCATGGCAGTATTGTCATAAACTCCCAACTAACACACAAGCCACTATTAAACTTCCCTGCAAACATTTGGAAGACGATAGGAAGAGAAGTTAATTTTGCGAAGCACTTGCGATTCGCCTTAGGGTTCTTAGGAAGATGGATTGCTTTTCGATCGCCCAAGCGATGAATGCGCGATTCATGAAAAATCTTCATAATCTTCCTTCGCTCATTCCGGCGATCGTTGGAAGATGCATCGCTTTTCGATCGTCCAAGCGATGAATGCGCGATTCATGAAAAATCTTCAAAACCTTCCTTAGCCTTCTTATATTGTCAAAGGTCCATACTAACATAATTTCTACAGTGCCAGGTAATATCACTTTCGCGCTCACCTGGAGAAAATTCTAAAGTTACTGGTGCAAAAATGCACCAATAGCTGGAAATGGGTTAATATTGAATAAACCAATCTGAGCAACAAAGAGTTCTGGATCAGTGGGTAGCGTGTTGAACTACCAAACGCAGGGGTATGAGTTCGATTCTCACAGCGTACAAAAGTGTTTTTAACCCTGATCTCCCCCATTTTAATTTACCCATACAAATGTGATTTTCTCATAAATTAAAAAAAACTTTCAAGTTTCTATGTACAAATATAAAAAAAATCCGCTAATGACTTGTTATTCTCCCATTCGCACCGAGGATAAGTCACTTAAAAAGAATTTGTAATATTTCGTTCAAAAATTAACAAAAAACATTATACATTAACAAAAAAAAAATACATATTTTTCACAAAGGATAAAAATTACCCATGCTGGGGAGGAACGTCTTAGAAAATATGGTGGGGAGATCAGGGATAATATTGTATTTTCTTGTTGTGATACACATAAGCAAAACGGAGCAATTCTAAGGGTGCGTTTATAGTGGCGACTTGTTGCTGGGCCGGACCGAGCTGGAAACGCGTCCTGCCAAAAGCAGCTGGAAGTGCGTATAGTGCGCGCTTGTCGCTGGTGACTTGTTTCAGCTGGTTTTGACTATTTTGGGTTTGTTTGTAAATATTAGTTTTTTTTTTTTTATTTTTGCAACCGAAGCATCAAAAAAGCCACATGATTTCGTTCATTCATTTTGCTTTCCTCAAACCAACAAACGCAGAGACGAAAATGCGAAAAACGCTGCTGAAACGCGCTTCCTGCAACTGCAAGTCGTTTCAAGTCACTTGAGGTACCAGCTTGCTTTGACTTTTTTCGCAAATGTTTTCTGCTGGTTTTTGTTGCCTTCTTGTTGTTTTTATTTCAAATTTTTTTTGACAAAAAAGAAGATCGTAGAAAGAACGCTCATTAAAAAAACGTACATCAGCTGCTGGCCCAAGATTTTTTGATTCTATGACTCAGCGAAAACGCACTTCAAGCCGCATGAAGCCACTTGATCATCCAACTGGTTTTAACTTTTATAACTTTTTTCTTTAGGTTTTGTTTTTGTTGTATTATTTTTGATATTGCAACAAAGCAATACAAAACTAATCTAAACAAAGTTGTTATATCTTGCTGCTATTTTTGTTTGTTTACTTTTGTGCTTAAAATCAAATGGAAAGGAAGAGCGCACATAAAAAATTTGATAATCTTCGATTCTCTGTTTTATATGAAACGCACTTGCAGCCGCTAATCGACGAATTGCTTCACCGGCTGGTTTAGCTTTTTTCACTACTTCTCTTTTAGTTTTCTGTCAGCAACAGTTGATAGAAATTTATCTTCGTTGCTTCTTTAAAGTCCTGTTTCTGTGTGTATTTTTTGCGGTCAAGAAAATACAGCATAACAACTGAGCGCAATTTCGTGTTCTTTTATGCTTATTACTTTTCTTGTTGGTCTTCTTTGTTGCTATCGTGCGGTTCTTTGTTCTTTTGAATGAATGAATTCAAGGAAATACAGAATCGATCGCGACGCTGGCAGTCAAATGTGCTGCAATTTGTTGTTTTTTCGTATATCAATATTTTTCCGAGGAATTTAGTTTGCTACCGCCAACGTTGCCAACTTTGTGGGAAAAATCCCTTTTCATTCGTTTGTTCATTTTACACACTTGCTTTTGTGCACTAGAAAAACAAAGAAAAGACGAAGAAAGGGAGCAACAGTAAAAACAAAAAAAAATTGATTTCCTTGTTTCTTATTCCATTTCATGTTATTTAACGAAAGTAATAACAAGCAAGTAAGAAACGTGTAAAATGAATCAAAACACAAGCAAACCGTGCGAGCGAGCGAGAAAGCAACAATCGGGAAGATGGAAACCAGCGCACAAGTCACTTGAAGTTGCAAGCTCGGCTGGCACTATACGCACTTTGAGCTTGTTTCATATGATTGTATGTGCAGCGTTTTCCAGCTTTCCTTCTCGGTTCGGTCCGGTTCAGCAACAAGTCGCCACTATAAATGCGCCCTAAGACAGTTGTCCAAAAAAACTTCACTTCAATAATGCAAAAGCTTATTGACGAAAGCTACTCGCTGCAATGATGACGCAAACCATAAGATTTTCCTTTAACAAAAATTGTTCAACGCGCCTAAAGAAGTTGCCACTTAGAAAAAAAAAATGAAAATTTTAACAAAAAAATAAAAAAATTACTTTTTTTTATAAGCATGTTGATAAAAAAAATGTTTCTAGTGGTAATTAATACAAATTTTTGTATACGCAAAGGCCAATACAATAAAGAATATCAAAAATTTAAGCTGATATCTTTAGTACTTTTAAAGTTATATTCCACAGGGCAGGATAAAACATTTATTGAGAAAATGGCGACAAAAGTTTTCGCTTTTGTACACGGAGAAAACTGTTTGCTAAATTTGTATTCTTGTTAAGCAAAATTTGCGCCTTATTCTCAGCCACTTCAAAATTATGCTAGATTTCAGCAAAAACTAATCAAAATTTGCTATTCCAGTTTATAATAACTAAGTATATATATATAATGATAACTGCTTGAGTTTAATCAAAATTTTGCTAAGTTGTTATAAACTGCAAAATCAAATTTCTACTTAATTCAAGCAAATATTTGCTAAGTTATTATAACTTGGAAAAGCAAATTTTGATTAGTTTTTGTTGAAATCTAGCATATTTTTAATGTGAAATAATTATTAACATTAAATTAAATTGAAAAATTATCTTCATCCGGAGATTTGAACCTCGGCCGCGAGAGTGTAAGTGCATGGGCTCATCCATTCGACCATCGCAGTTGTTAACCAATCGTCGCTTAATTTTTTTCATTAAGAATAAACGCTTGCTAGTGTGTATAGAAGAAATTTGCTTGAATTTAGTAAAAATTTGCTAATTGAGTTTATAATAATTTAGCAAATATTTGCATGAGTTTAGTAAAAATTAGCTATTTGAGCTTATAATAAACTTAGCAAATATTTGCTTGAATTAAGTAGAAATTTGCTTTTGTGGTTTATTACAACTTAGCAAAATTTATCTTGAATTTAATCAAAATTTATCTTGAATTTAATCAAAATTTTGCTTTTTCCTAAATACATGAGGAGTGATAACAATTTGGCAATCTTTTTCTAAAATCACGCCGTGATTGAGCAAAGTTGTGCTGATTTGCTTTTGAGCAAAACATTTGCTTGATTCAAACAAAATAGTTATCTCCGTGTACACTAGGGTGGTTTTATCTCATAGGGTAAAAAAAAATGTCCGAATTTTTTTGGGGGCACCCCCCTAAAATGTTTCTTTCTGTCAGATTTTAGGATTGCCAAAGTTTGAGCACGATTGAAAGACGGTAACACGTGCCATTGGGGCCTCAAAGTTTTGAAAATCTCGATTTTTTGGCAGTTTGGCGACTTTGCCGACCCATATCTCTAGAACGGTTTAATATATTTGCCCGTGTCATACATCAAATTGAAGGTGATACTGTTTATAATATTTTATTTGCAATAAAAAAAATAGGTAAGTAGTACTGAATTCGAGATAATGAAGCCAATGTCCCTAAAAACGTGACTAAGGTACCCCTTAGAGCGAAGATGGAACCTATTGTGAAAAAACCCGTTTTCCTTCCCATATTATCAATTTTTGGAATGAAAACAATTATGTATTTAAAAAATCAAGTTTAATAAATGTCTTTTTCATTTTATTTTTATTTAAATTTATTCAAGGGACTGACATAATGTGGTTTTGGAGCTATCTGGATACAGCTGACGGCATCTGCTGACATTTGAAGAACGTATTGCTTTTGTTGCTCTCTTTGAAGCCACGCTTGATTCTCTTGGGGGCAGATGGTCCTTCAGATTTTACGTTCATCTCGAGTTCTTCATACGGCGTTTCACGTCCTTCTGACTGTTCTGTTGTCTCGTCGTCCGTGAGCCCCATCGTCTCTGTGAACAATGAGATGAGACAATAAGTATAAAGTTAATATTGATGGAAATTTCAGCTAGTGATCTAGATCTTATAAAGTTTCGCTACAAGGAAAATATTTTTTTTAAATGCTTACCGAAATTTCCCGCTTCAAGTTGTTTGTGCAAGACCTTCCGTTGTTTCTGTAGCAGTCTTTCTTCAGCTTGAGCCAACTTCAGGTCAACTCCGAGCATGGAGCCTGGTCTTCCTTTCTGTCTTTGTTTCAACAGAAACTCCATGTCTTCTGCTGAAGTCATCATCGTCAGGGCATCTTGGTGGGCAATATCAAACAGATCATCCAAATTTAGGGTAAACTCTTTTACAGCATTTCTTGCACTTTCCGTTTTTCTATCCTTGCACTTTTGCATTTTTCTCCAATTATCGTACAGTTTTTCCAGCTTTACTATGACATTTTTCTTTTGTTTTGTAGGAATTCGAGCTTTTGTCCAAAAAACTAAAACCTCGTCAGCAGTAGTTGTGGCAGAGTCTCTCACATTTAACTTCACAGTACGCAAATTGTAGAACATAGTAGCTAGGACTTGTCGATTGGAGGGCAGCTTACATCCAGTTATCTGATGAGCTGGATAGCCAATTAGAAAAATTTTGTCTCTACCTCTACTTCTTATGCCAGATGTAGAAGCCATTACTTTTACGAGAAATAACAATATTCACTAGAAGAAAGAATAAATGACACTAACGAAAACAAAGAGTACGCGTTAGTAGGTACCGACCTCATTAAAATAAAAATGTCTTTTGTAGTTAATATTTAGTGGGTTTTTTTAAACTCGATCACACGAAAGAAGAAGTGACTTTCACTGTTTAGCGAATACTTTTCAACTGACCAAGAAACAAAATCATAAAAGCAAGAACCACCTAGCTATCCTTTTCTTTTTTTTAATAACAGACTCTGAACCCCTGGACTTCTTCTTAAAATATAACAATAGGTAGTAGGGTAACCCAATACATTTTTAAACTAGTTTGGTCTTACCTGCTTGGGGTCGCCAGTGACACAGTATGAGGAAAAAATAAATACATACCTGACATAAAAAAAATCATTGTTGTGGGTCTAAAATTAACAGTATACCATAGCAAACATATTTAAATGAAATGAGATTCCAAAGTACAAGTATTTGTCCATAATAAGCAATAATAATACAAATAATGCATCTTCGCTCTCAGGAGTACCTAGTCACGTTTTTAGGGACATTGGCTCTATTTTTTCGGTTTCAGTACTAGTTGCATATTTATTGTGCAGAATATAAAATGTTAAAAACAGAATGGCCTTTAATTTGATGTATGACTCGGGCAAATAGCTTTAGCCGTTCCAGAGATATGGGTCGCCGTAGTCGCCAAACTGCCAAAAAATCGAGATTTTCAAAACTTTGAGGCCCCAATGGCACGGGTTAACATCTTCCAATTGTGCGCTCAAACTTTGGCAATCTTAAAATCTAACAAAATGAAACATTTTAGGGGGGAAACATCCGACATCGATTTTTTAAAACCACCCTAGTGTACACGGTACTCTCGACACTCATCATTTCACTGACTTTCTAGACTTTCTATTGAGCGTAAAGCATTGAAAATATATTCTATACGTTTTAAATGAATTTTTAAGGAAAAAAGAAAAATCGAAAAATTTAAAGTTCTGGAGCCGGTTCCCCCCCTTAGCATTAAGGCATGTGCCTTATGCACAAATTATGTAAAGCTCATTGATTAATTTATGTTAAAATTTAATAGTAAGTTTTCTTATAACAAATATCTGCATAATTTCTGTAAGTGTATCGTTAGTTGTTTTTAACATGCGTCACCATCAGAGAGAAATATTATACAAAAAAGTAACGATAATCATCACCTTCCGCACAAACAAGCTGGCAGCATTAACGACAACTTTTTATATATCTATTTATATAGTGTACAGCGATGAAAAAATAATTCACCCCAAACAGCAACCCACCCACAATCTACCACGACCCCATCGGCAGGAGCAACTCACAAATACCCACGCATACAAATCAACACATTCACACATACAGAGCAGGCTCAAAAAACAGATAGAGCAACTAGGCACACACACACACACCGTCAAATAGCCACCACCAACCTTAACCAAACCTAAAATATACCCAGTCCGAGCAATCCGACTGTTGCACTCTTCACGTAAAACTCTTTACAATGCTGTGCGTGGAGGGTGGTGGCAAGCGGTTGGTTGATATTATGTAGGGACATACTTGAATTGAAATATTAAAAAATTTGAGTTGAAAAAAACGGCAGCTGCAAACTTTCAATTGACATAACAGTCAGCTCCAACAGCAAGCAACAACTAACTACTACCAACAAACAGTTCAGCAGTTCAGTGTTCGCGCAGCAATCCATTCGGTCCAGCAGTAATGAGCAGCAGTAGCTGTGTAACTGACTCACTTGGTCCGGACTAGTTGTCAAGCATTCATTGTTTTTACCTTGTGAATCGCATTAAAACTGTTGCCAAATCTGGCCAAAAGTTATTTGAGCTTGTTTTGTTTGTACTCGTAGTAGAGTTGGGTGGGTTTCTTGGTTTGCTATACTTGCTTTGGTATGTCTCGTTATGGCATTTACTATAGATATGGGTAACGCAGCATCAACTCAAACGCAATTAACTGTATCAGCAAAATGCGTCAAAGCAATTGCGCTATGACTTAGTTTGAATTGCTTTTATTACTGTACCAACAGGACTTAAAATTTTGCATTACGAAGTAAATTTTTCAAGCGTGGTGAGTTGCTTAGAGCATTGAATAATATTTTGAAACATAACAAAGCTCTAATCAAAGCTCTTTTAAAAAAAATATATGACATTTAATCAAAGTTTATTAAAATTAAAGAATATTGATCATAAATAAATTGAAGGCAGCCGTGGCATACCGCTTAGAGTGAATGAGCCATATGCTAAAGAACCAGGGTAGCCCGGATTGATATCCCATTAGAGACAGAATGTTTTTTAACCTTCACCTGGCATGCTCATCCTGAGTAACATACCTGGACTCGTGGGGTACATACGAACCCCAGTGATTAAAATCTTTGTAAAAATTTAAATATTGATTATTTTGTCTCAAAAAATTCAGAGATCATCTTAAGATACCACTTTAAACTGTAGAATAGTCCAAGGTGAAAAAAATAAAGATCAGCGTTCATAAAAAATCCAGAAAACTAAACACAAATTCCAAACAAATCAAAACGAGAAAGAACGTGGGGTATGTACGTACCAGAGATCTGCAATAAGTAAATTGAAAATCAAGTTTCTTGAAAAAATATCAAGCTTTGAGATGATATGCAGGAACTTGATTTATTTTTTTTCTTACAATTCGCTTCTGAAAAACGAATCATATGTCTACTTCTATTTTGTTTCCACCCCACATGAGTTGGTGGAAAAAGTCAAGTTTTCTACTTTTCAACTCTGGTTTCGACTCTATGCGACTGCCGTCGGAAGCGACTGACAATCGTTTGTTTCGTTGTTCGTTTCATTTATTATGCGGAGTTCGTGCAACTTTTTTTTTGTTGTTATTGCCATAATATTAGGTGGCAACCCTATTTCAAAATTTTATAATTTGGAAATTCTGACAACGAATTCGGATTCAGCGACCCATTTTTGGTGTACCATTTTTTTTGCCAGCTCCGAATTCATAAAACTACAAAAAATTAAGGTGGCAACCCTATCCACCATCTTGAATTTTAAAATTCTGAATTTAGATTCGAAATCAGCGACCCCTTAACACTGATAAATGATGTTTAAAACTCTAAAAAAAAACATATTAGGTGGCAACCCTAGTATTTCAAAATTTTATAATTTTGAAATTCTGACAACGGATTCGGATTCAGCGACCCATTTTTGGTGTACCATTTTTTTTGCCAGCCTCGAATTCGTAAAACTACAAAAAATTAAGGTGGCAACCCTATCCACCATCTTGAATTTTAAAATTCTGACCTTAGATTCGAAATCAGCGACCCCTTAACACTGATAAATGATGCTTAAAGCTATTAAAAATACATATTATTAGGTGGCAATACTGTAGTAAAAATTTAGGTGGCAACCCTAACCTCCATCTTAAATTTTAAAACTGTGACATTATATTCGAAATCAAATCCGTTGTCAGAATTTCAAAATTACAAGAATTCGCAAAAATAAAAAAAAATCTAGGTGGCAACTCTATCCACCATCTTCAATTTTAAAGTTTGACATCATCTTCGAAATAAGTTACCCCTTAAACTTCCAACCACGGAGTCCACGGAATCCTTAACAGTTCTATTACGCTTAAGCTCTCTCTAAACAAGCTCATTGAATTTTTTGATACTTGCTTTTATTGGATACTTGCCTTCAATTTTAAGCTTTTCAAGCTTTTTGCCGAAGGCATCAAGCTTTCCTTTACTTGAAACTTCGTGCCCTTCGCTTGTAAGCTAGCATACTTGCAAGTCGCAAGCTGTCGTGGGCTTATTTATATTCAATTAAGAGCTATACTTGATTGAAAATTATCAAGCTCAAGCTAGCTTGAACTTGTATTTTAAGCAAGTACTTGAAATAGAGGCTTGAGCAGTTCTCTGGTATTAATATTTCTCTGGAATTAATATTTCTGTTCGGCCGTCACTTCTCTGCAGACAATGGCAAATCTCAGTGTAAAAAAACTGCCAACCCGCTTGTAAAAATTTGTCGGTGATGACATTGTAATGCAGAACTGTAAGCGAGATATGGCATAATCTTGTTAAAGGGGTCTTTTTCATTTGAAGGGCTAAAAAAAAACTGTTTCCAATTTTTTTTAAAAAGATTTTACTATAATGTCACTTTGCATTGACCTATGGGAGGTGGGCGGAATTTTCAGTTTGTTTACCAATTTCCAACATTGAGAGCATAGTATAGGTTCAAACTTATTTGCAAAATTTGAAGCCATTGAACTCAATTTTTTGGAATTTAAGGATATTTTACAGTTTTCATAAAGTTACTTTTTATGGGAGGTAGCAGTGGTTTTCATTCGATTTTTACGCAAAGTGTTCAAGTTACTCTAAGTTAAGGGTTAAGTTTATCTGCAAAATTTAAAGTAATTAGATTAATTTTTGTGTAATTTAAAGAATTTTTTTTTAACTTTCAAAGCAGTTTGTGAAAAAATTATTAAAAGTTTTTCATTTAGTGTATTCTACAAACAATGATGTGTTCAAAATGTATTATTTCTTTATAAATTTAATATTTTTCAAACATTTAAAAAAAATATTGTAGAAAAATGCACTTGCGTCTTAAAAACTGCACTAATTTAACTTATCTTATAATTTAAATAAAATTATCAAAAGTAAGTACCTGTTTTACACTGCTTATTACTCAATACATATCTTCCAGTGACAAAAAAATTCTTAATACCATCTCGTTTAGATCATTGCTCATCAAGTTGTACAGTTATTTTCTTAAAGTGAGAAAACCAATTTTGTACGATTCACTGTGCGTTTTGGTAAAGTCACTTTGTATTGGAGGTAGGCGTGGTTTTCACCTGATTTGGCTCATTTTCGAACTAGATCTGTATTTTTGAATATAAGATACTGTATAAAAGTGTATCAACACTATAGCGCAATAAAGTGTTTCAACTCAATAACGCAACGCTGCGCTGCGTAATTTACTAACGTTAGGATTGGATTTTAAAATAATTACATCTTTTTATAAATGCTACAAAAATTAAATTTTAGGCAACAACATAAAATAAAGCCAGAAATAAATTTGTCGCTACACAAACAAAATTCTCAAAATTTCAATATTGAATAAGGTTGAAGAACTTTTGGACCGACTCTTTGGATTTTTTGACTAACTGGTACTTTATTTATGTTAACTTTACAAGGAATATATTTTTATAGATATATTATATTTGAAACTTTTTTGTAAAAAATTGACCTAAAAATAGGTTAGTGACTTAAGTTTTTTTAACTTAAGAAGAACATATCACCAAAGTCTTACAATATCGGATGATTTCCTTGTTAGTAAGCTTATTTCAAAAAGGACATTAATAAGAATCAATTAAATCAGTTTGTATGTTAAAACAATTTTTTAGAATTTTAGGATTTATGGCTACCACATCCTAAAAATAATGCGTATCAACAATTTGTCCAAGTTAATCCTTAACTATAGCATCACCCATTTTAAATCATTGTTAATGACAAGCTGTAATTTCTGTTGTTGTTGTTGTTATAAAACTACTATTCTCATCAAACAAGCAACCAAACAAACATGGCGGCAATGCTTATTCCCTTTATAGAAACATACATACATACACTCAAAGCGAATGCACGAACGAACGACAGTCCAAGCGATAGACCCACAGACATACCAACGAGTTGACGAGTCCTAGCTGCTTCATATACCATTTACGTTAATCACTGACACAGATTTCGAGAGTTGAGCTTGTGCGCACTGGCTGTATTTTGGGGTAGATAATTTTATAGGGATTTGCGCAGTGGACATTATAGTATAAGGTGTAGTGGATATGAAATACGTGTTGGCAGCCATACAAACTGAGAGGATTTCTTTTACAAAGCAGCTACTTACAAAGTCTGTGTGGTTGAAAATCATCCATAGCTTCCCCTCAAAGTGGTGTGTTAAAATCGGTTTTTTCATAAGCAACATATTGCTCAGATACTCTTTTTATTAAGCAGGTTTTAAATATATTTTTTCTGTTAATGCAATGCATGTTAAGACATTTTTTTTTTTATATCAATCATTCATGAAAGGTTAGCTTTAAATATTTTTTTTTTTTAATTAATTTAACTGAGTGCATTAATAAACTATGCTGTTCTTTTGCTCGACACTGTCAATTGAATAGCAAACAGTCGTTGTTGCATACTTTTAGTGCGCAATGATTGGAGACAGGCTGTAAAAAGTTTTGACTTTTGTTTTTTTTTTTTGTTAATATAAAATGTGCCTGTTTACATACAAATATGTGCAAGTAATCGTTAAAATTTCTGGGCTGAGTGTGCGCAGTTCAAACGATTGACACTTTCAGTTTTTTTCATTTTATTTAACATATAAAAGCTGAACGAAAGAAAGAAACCATCTTTTGTTTTTTACTTCAATTTTGTTATTATGAGTAATTAATTACATTTTGTAGCACAAAGTGCAATACCACGAGTAAAAATTAGTATTAGATAATTTTTCAATTGATAATGAAAAAATTAACTGATAATGAAAATTTTTAGTATAACTTATTTAAACCTAGGATATAGGGTATGTAGTTTGTATCAAAGCATTCTCCTAAAATATTTAATATATCCAATAAAAATATATCCAAAAATGGAGGACTGTGCTGTTTTCTGACGAATCTAAGTTTAATATAAAGGATTCAGATGGCATAAGGCGTGTACGCAGACCAAATGGGCAACAATTAAATCCTAAATATTGCAAAGGTACTGTAAAGCATGGAGGCGGAAACGTAATGGTCTGGGGTTATTTCTCTTTGCAAGGGATGGGGCCAATTCATAAGATTGGATCGTTTCATGTATCGTGACATATTAAAAGATGTGATGTTGCCTTATGCTGAAGAAGAGATGCCACTTAAATGGACTTTCCAGCAGGACAACGACCCTTCATCCAGTTGAGATGGGCATTGGCGAATTCAAGTCTGGCTTTTCTATTTTTTGACGATATGAAAGGTTTTTTTGCTGGTCGTCGACTGAATAATCCGGCCTCTACCGCCCTTCTGCGAATCGTTCTTTCGCTGATTTTTAAATGTAAGCGGTTTCGTATTTGACTAGAAGAAGCTGTAGGATCATTTTGGGTTGTCCTTTTAATTAAGGAGTCTTCATGTCGCGAAGTTTCACGTGGCCTTCCTCCAAAATGAGTAGGAGATGTGCGATCAGTCTGCAAAAACTTTTTAATTAGCCTAGAAATAATTGATCTGTTGATCGAATATTTTGCACTCAATTGATGTCTTGATAAGCCTGCTCTCCAATCATCAAGAATTCTAATTTTAAATTCACTTGAGTACTTATTGCGTGCCATTACTTTTATCTCAACGAAAACTTAAAAACAATGACAATTTTCGCATAAATTCTAAAAAGTTCTTCTTCTGCAGCATTTTTGGAGTGTCCCGTTAACTGATACATACAATACTAATGTCGTAGTAGCGTAGTCAAATAATAGCGTAGTAAAAAAAAGGGGGTGCTTTAGTTTTGTCCGCTTATATTTGCGACATAAAATGTTTTTTGAATTTTAACTTTTTTTAAATAAATTCTGAATTCCTTAAGTTTGTGTTTTTTAATAATAAAGATATAACTAAATAAAAAAAAATTTAATAACTTTGTTTGCTTAAAAAAATTATAATTTAAAAAAAATGTACTGAGGGGGTGCTTAGGTTTTGGCCGATACTGTACGTACCCCCCTTAAAAACTTTTTTCTGACCAAAGTATAAGCTTTCCTTACAAAAAAATTACATAGGATAAATCTGTACTTAAAATAAATTAAAACGATAAGTAAAAATTTCAGAAACAAACGATTTATTAAAAAAAGCACAGATTTTAATTTTTCGCAACACAGGAAAGTATACATACTTCTTACAAAATGTTTAATGGAAACAAAAATAAAGAAAAATTTAGTATTTTGTTCCGCCTTTGCTCTCTAAAACTGCGCTCAATCTGTTTTTCATCGAAAATACTAGTTTTGTTGTTGTTTGCATTGTAATTTTCGACCATTTTTTCATAAGTGCATTTTTAAGATCATGTTTGTTTTTTATTGTCCTTTTTCGAACATGGCGGTCCAACTCATCCCACAAATTTTCGATGGGGTTCAATTTCGGCGAATGGGGAGGAGAATGAAGCTGCTTTGGTACATTGTACAGCAACCACTCCTTAACAACAACCGCTGTGTGCTTGGTGTCGTTGTCTTGTTGGAAGTATCAGCTTTCCGTAAGACCCATTTTATGCACCAATTCCATCAAATTTTGTTGGAGTAGGTTCAAATATACGAATCGGTCCATGGTTATGTCAATAAACACTAAGTTTCCTACCCCAGTTGCCGACATGCAACCCCATACCAATAGCGATCCTCCTCAATGCTTTATTGTCGGAATTAAATTTTTCGGAAGGAGCGCCTCGTACTTTTTGCGCCATACTTTCTGCTTGCACAATCACATCCGAATTGCTTGAATTTGCTCTCATCGCTGAACACAACGTTCTTCCAAATCGTTTCATCTATATCAAAATTCAGCTTTGCGTGACCGCATCTGGGTTTGTTTTTCAGTGATTCGGTTTCATTATAATTTTTAATCACTGTTTGTACACTCGACTTTGGACGTCCAACTATATTTGCGATTTCCCGTAAAGATTTTCCATTTTTTTATGCTTAATAATTAGTTCACGCACGTCAAAACATATTTCCTTAACTTTTGGACCCATTTGCAAAAAAACTAATTAGCACTTGATCAGAAAGTGGTTAATATAAGACTAGAAGTCATAACTGTCCATTAAAAAATATACATTCATCTTGCGATCGCTTTCTCTTTAAATAACAGTTAAATGAAACTCTCGTATGTATACTTTTCTGTGTTGCAAAAAATGATGTTATATAAATTTAAATAGTAAATGACTTACAACCAACTATTTTCCAATACCTTTTATTCAAGTTTCTTGCAAAAAATATTCCTGTAATTTTTTTTTAAGGAAGTTTAAACTTTGGTCAGAAATGACATTTTGAGGGGGGTACGTATATTTATCTGTGTGACTGTATATGGATTTGATGGCGATTCAACGAGTCTGAACACTCATAAAATCGTTTGTCAAATCATTTGATGAATATCAAAATATTTCGATTTTTCTGCTAATTTGACGAACGATTTGACGAATGTAAACACTCGTAAAATTGTGTAGAGCGATTTTGTTAGTTAAATAAAAGTTTTCAACCTGAGCACACGCGGTAAAAGAAGGAATGGAAGAAAATAATAAGAAAATAATAAATAACTATAGCAAATAAATTATAAAATAATTTCTTCGTCTTCCAATACGATTTTAATAACAAGTACTACTAAAAATTTTCCGTCATCGCATTGTGCTAGTCATTGGCGTCGGAAGCGGGGGGAAAGGTGGGCAGTTGCCCCCCCCACTTTTTTAGCTAGATAAACAATTTAAAAGGAAAAGTTATTAAAAATATCAGTTTTTTTGCAACGATAATATTTTTGTATTATATATTTTCCTCTTCTTTCTCTCTTCTTCATGTTTCATGTGAAGAAATTTTGGTGAACTTTTTTTGCACCACTATTTGTACTGCCCCCCCATTTGTACTGCCCCCCAGATGAAATTCGCTTCCGACGCGCTTGGTGCTAGTCAAGACAAAATTAAATTTGACGACAAATTTTATGAACACTTTTGTGGTCAAACTATTTGACAAACGATTTGAAGTGTGAACGGGGCTAAAGCATTGCGTTCTGTAAAGAAACGTCTGGCAGCGTTGCAAAAGTCAAACGTTTTAAGAGGGGCAACCCTGCTTTTCTGATGAGGAAATGTCAGCAGCGTAAGCAACATAAAATTTAATTCTGCAAAAGTAAAATTGAGGATGCTAGGTAAAAATGAATATTTGTTGATAATTGAGAAGTTTTTAATGGTTTTTTATTTATTTCATTGTTATTTGGACTAAAGCATATGTTAACCCTACGGTCCATAGCCGGGTACCCGGGTACTTTTTTGAACTTTAAAGTGCTGCTGTTTCTTTATTATTGAAGATATCAACATGAAACTCCGGATCATCAGAGATTTCGGCTAAACTTAGAGACTAGAAAAAAGTTTATCGATTTGGTTTAATATATTAACTAAAAAATGAGTTTAATGTTTTTGCATACAGGGGTCCATGACCAGGGTACCTTAGTGCAAATTACCTAATATTTCAATGTTTCAAAATGTTTATTGATGTGTAAAAAAGGAACTGTAATTGTTTTTTAGTTCAATTATTTATATTTTATTCATTTTAACTTATTTCTAATATTTGATGTCTTATGTTGAGTCATTGTTGAAACATGGAAAACATTTTGATATTGTTTGAGTATGTTGATCGCAAGTTGGTTTCTTGCAAACGTTGCAGACTTTTCTCGTCTTTCTTCTCCTGTTGTCTGGCAAAGAAGCGCACAAATAGCAGCATCCTGTTATTGGCCTCCTGCCATCAGTGGAAGCAGCCGTAGAAGTAGATGGTTGCTCGATATAGGTTACCGTCTCCACTGGTCTTCCCAAAAAGCTCTCAATTGCTGATTTGGTGGAAAAATGGCGCGTTTCTTGGCGATTAGCTACTCTTTCTTCTATTATTGGCGCACACAAATCTTCAGCAAGTTTACGCAAAAAGCGTTTTCTCCGTGTTGTTTGATATGGAACAGTTATGTTATTATCATAAAATATAGTGTATGCCGCGAAAGCACTAACATCGAGCATATTGTACAAAAACGACAAAGGCCACCTTTTTGTGTGTCTCTGTGTGGTATACTCCCGAAGCGTCTGGTCCATAACATCCACGCCACCTTTCGTTTTGTTATAAAAATTGATGATTTCTGGTTTGCCGTTTTCTTCTACAGTTGCATCATCATGCAGAGTCGACAACAATATTACGGAATTTGTTTTCCTCTGTTTGTATGAAACCATAGTCACCTTCTCGTGGAAACCAAATTTGCTTGTGCCAACGGTCCAACTCTTATCGTCTTTCATTTCTGTTGGTATATAGGCTTTGTTTCGCCGCAGTGTTCCAACAATGCTTAGTTTGACGGATATCAGCTGCTTTGCCAGTGGCAGCGTCGTAAAAAAATTATCCATGATGATATTACGTCCGCTATTGTGGTATGGCCCAACCAAATCTCTGACTACTCTTTCGCCTACACCGATTTCGCGACCACTGTCTTGTTTGCCAGTATATATTTAGCCATGAAGAGGATATGAATTTTTAGCATCGCATATCCACCATACCTTGATCCCGTATTTCGCAGGCTTCGATGGAATATACTGGGTAAATTTTGTTCTGCCACGGTACAGATACAATTGTTCGTCGATTGTGAAATTTTCTGTAGGCACATAATATTTTGCGAGATTGGCGTTCAATATTATCCAAATATCTCGTATTGGAGCAGCTTTGTCTGTGCGCTGCCTCTCGTTTCTTGTTGTCGCGTCATCAAAACGTATAAAACGAATAAGATCCCAGAAGCGGTTGAATCCCATTGTTGCACGAAATAGAGGATGAGACAATTGCGTCTATAAGTCCCTTGCATTTTCATCATTGGAATGATTTGCGCCTGCCATTATCAGCATTCCAATGAATGCGTATATTTCTGCCACTGTTGTATCTTTCCACTTCAATTGACGCTTTGTTGGGTTTGCTGCATTGTAGGCATCATGAGTTGAATTGGCTTTTCTGTTGGTATGACGCACGATTATATCGACCATTTCTATTGTAAAATAACTCTTGAAGCATTGCATACCAGTCATACTTTCCGTCATTCGTAATGGACCACTGCAAGTTCTTACCATGTTGTGACTCCTTATTTGTTGACAAACAGGTGGTGTTGGTTGCCATTGAGTACCATCACGTGCAATCATACTTTCTGTTGTGGTTGTGCTTGATGTTGGTGCATTTTCTTCAACCATATCAGTTTCGCTGTCACTTTCATCTTCAAATACATCTTGCTCAATTTGCATTGGCGTGTCAATAGCGGTTGGAATTTCGTTGTCATTGTCTTCACTTTCTGAGTCTTGCACTTCTCCCGTAAATATCTCTCCTTCTTCCTCAATTGGCTCTAAAGCGTCGTCATCCACAGTCATATTATCAAGTTTAGACTCAATATATCTGCTTCTGGCTTCTTCACTCAAACGCATATATTGTCATTCAGTTACATATTCTATTTTGCGGTTCATTTTTCTTCAACTTCATTGTTCAACTGTTAAACTTATACTGACGAAATCATTGAAATGTATTCTTTTTCTACCGTAGCTGAACATTTGCTACCTAAAAACACAAACAAAAACAGACAAAAAATACAAACACAACATTTGCTACCTAAAAACACAAACAGAAACATAAAACCAGTTTCTGTTTACTTTTGTGTGCCTTTTAGGCAGAAAATGCCCATAGAAACCAATTTTATCTTACATACATGAAATTTGTACAGTTGAGATGTAAAAATTAAGCGTTTCTAATAATCTGTGCATATATATATTATTTTATTTGAATATAAACGAAAAAACTTCACTAGGGTACCCTGGTTATGGACTCCCTTTCGTCCAGGTGGTTATGGACCGTAGGGTTAAATTGTGATTTGAGGATCTGTGAAAGCATGAAAGCAGTCATCTTCATGCTTGCTCGTTGGCTTGACTTGTTTAGACTTACTTTGTCGGCCAGAAGCTTGAAAAGCTTGAAATAATCGGCAAAAGCTTGTAAACTCGCAAGTATTCAATTAATTGAATTTAAAGTAAGTATCCAAAAAATTCAATGAGCTTGTGTAGGAAAAGCTTAGGCGTATTATGACTTTTAAGGGTTGCTTTGAAGGAATGTCCATTTATCAAATTTAGTGCAAATCAGCGCTTATTCATTGCGAGCACGCGAATTTCGTCTTTCTTTACGATCATCAAAGCGTAGACATCGAGTAATTTATTTATACCGCTTTAGCGACATTCATTGCGAGCACGCAAATTTCGTCTTTCTTCACGATCATCAAAGCGTAGACATCGAGTAATTTCTTTATATTGCTTTAGCGGCATTCATTGCGAGCACGCAAATTTCGTCTTTCTTCACGATTATCAAAACGTAGACATCGAGTAATTTCTCTATATCGCTTTAGCGACATTGTCGCTCTGAACATTTTTCGTCCAGTTTTTGCATTCCACAACTTAGTAACACATTCACCATGGGACCGGTATACACCATCATAGCCGATACACATAATGACTGCGACAAGCGACGAACGTCAATTGTCAAAAAATAGAACGCATGTTTTCTTATGAAGATGTATTTTTTTAAGACTACACGACAAAGAGAGAACACAACCACAATTGTTGCTGCCGCAGTCTTCAATCTATTTCTAGACGGCAAGTTTTCGTTTTGTCGGTAGACGCCTGTCGCAGTTAATGTGTATCGGCTATCAAGCAGCATAGTCCTATAGTAAGCGCGCATCATACTAATATCAAGCTTCTTCCAAGTAGATTCATATTTACGTGAGCCGTATAAGTTGGTCATATCAACAAAAATATACTCAATGGGCTCGATGAACAAAAGAAAAGCAGATAAAGACTCAACGCAGCGAGATGCCGCAAACTCTGTCCGACCTAGAACAACAACCAAATTTAGACATTTAAGGATATATGTATGTATAGCAAAAGTAGACGACGCCAAATGTGCTACCTGAAGTCATCCGAAATGAATAGACTGTTTGGTACAAACAGTTGGGTTCTTCTAAAGAATATTGTATGGTCTGATCTTAAGTCAACAATGCAATCTTTTGCGTGCTTTCTTCCTCTTCAATGACTTCAATTTCGTTCTCACTGAGGTAGAATCCATAATTTATGTTTTATTATATTATGTTTCGGTAAAATAATCTGTCTTTTGTCACGATGACAGACACAATTGCAAAAATAACCATTAACTTTAGCAAACAAAACACAACTTGTGCGTTAACAAACAAATTGCGCGCACTTTTCCCATATACATATGTCAAATTGACACACGAGCGATTGTTTTGTAACTTTTTTTGCTGTGGCGCTCCTAAGCTGGTAAACACATCGAGCCTATGATTTCTCGTAATATCATCGTAAATTAGACAGTGAACCGTAATATTATTTATATTCGTGAAAAAGGCGCCAAAATATCTTTTTGAATTCGAAAATTGTGCCAAATTGACACAAACGGCGGATGCGTGTTAAATGAATCGCTTCAAATAGAAAAACAAGTAAATCAGCAAATAACTAATACAAGTGATTAGCATCGACAAGAAAACAAAATCCAACAACAAATTAACAAAAATATTCTAGACTGATTGACATACAGTGCATCAAAAAAGTTTACATACACATATATTTCTTCGCTTAAATCATTCTCAAATGTGATTATATTTTTATTTTCTTTAACGTTATTTTGCTAAATAGTAGTGTCCGGCCGAATATTCGGCTTCGGTATTCGGCCGATTTTTTAACTTCCGGCTTAGGCTTCAGCTTTGGCCCAAAATTGTCGAATATTTTCCGAATGTGTTGCTTTTTTGTAATGCAAAAACTTTTTTATATTTTTTTTTGCGTTTTTAGATAGCTATAATAACTGTGTAAAATATCATTCTAAAAGGTTAAATAGAAATTCGTAATTGTTTAAAAGTTATAAGCCTCCAAGTCGACCGCGTCAAAGCAGGAAGCGCACTATGTTTAAAACTTAAAACGCGTTTTCTTTAAAACCACGTTTTCGAGCTTGCGACTTTCACAACTTAGTTAATTTTAAACGAATCTTTATGTTGTTTTTTTCAAAATGCAAATTGTTTAATTGTCAATGGACCATAATCTCATTGATAAATTTCATATTGGAATTTTTATTAACAAAAAAATAACAAAAATTTTCAGTAAAAATGGCTAAAATTATTCCATAATACAGGAATTATTCTCTGGAATCAAAACCACTTAACGCAGAGAAAGAATAAAAAACCATCTTATAGAAAATTAAACAAGCTTTTTAGTGGAGTTCTTTTTTATTATTCTGTCATGTTTAGTCTGTGAGATATTTAGGTTCAAAATTTGTTTATTTTTTGTTTAAAACTTTGACTTTTACAAGTATTTCTTTTTATATTTAAAACCATATTTAAATAAATTTTTAATTTTATCGTATTTAATATTAAATTCCCTTAATTTTGATATCCAAAACATAAACATTCTCTGAGAGAAACAATTAAAATAAATTAAAATAGGCGAAGAAGTTATATAGTCAAATAAAGCATGTAGCGATGAACACGGAGAAAGGTTTCACCAAGATAAGGTTCATAACATAATTATAACCCACAGTTAAGTTCACTGTCATTATATGACAAAATTTTTCCTTGTTCTTCACCTGTTAAATTAGTTCCCCGGGGCATTTTCAAGAAAATATTAATATTTACAACAAAAAGAGTGGATTTTTGATTTAAAATATACGTCCCTTCATTTTAAAATCACTTTAACAAATGTGGGTTATAAATATGGTAAGCTAAAACTGCAGCTCAATATGCAGCTTCAGGCAAAAAGTTAACCGTGCTTTAGCATCAATTGCTATACTAATAAAGTACAACAAAAACTAAAATTGCTTTCTTCTCTCATGTAGTTCTCTCTTTTGTACAGTGGTGTCGAAAGTTTATTTTTTCTTAAATCATTCAATGTTGTTAAGTGGGTTATAATTATGTTACGAACCTTGTTTCGAAGATGGAAAAGCGTTATCAGGGCAAATGGAGCCCATGTATGTTGACATATTACTGCTGGACAATCAAAAGGGACCAACCAGGAGCTGAATTTGCTAGAAAATGCTAGATGGCAAGTTTATAATAACATTCTTAAAATTTTTACATTGAATGTCATTTTGGTGTAAGTGGAATACTAAGAGTGCTAAATGCTTCATATGACTTAAAGAAGCTTATTCGCTTATTCGCTTATTTTAATTTATTTTTATTGTTCCTATCGTAGAATGTTTATGTTTTTGGTATCAAAATGAAGGAAATTTAATATAAAATACGACAAAACTATTTTTTTTTTCAATATGGTTTTAAATATAAAAATAAATACTTGTAAAAGTCAACATTTTTAACTAAAAAATCAAAAATTCAAAAGTTTCTGCAGTGAAGTTAACACAGAGCATATCTGATTATACGAAAGAAACAATGAATCCCCAAACAATAAGGAATATACTGCACAGTATTTATTTAGTTATTTCATCAAGCAGAGCAGTTACTCCTATAGACTACTTAACAATTTTTCATACAATAAATAAAATTAAATTTACAATTATATTATTGTATAATGATAAAAAAAAATACATTTAAATATTGTTATTAATTTTTATCCAACAAAGATAACTCTTGTAGATTACCTAAGAGTAAATTAAAATTAAGTACAAATAACTAAAATTAAGAGAAAAATGTATGTATTATACAAACAAAATTGAATAAAGTGTGTATTATGCAAATTTCAAATAAGTTATAATACTGAATTAAACCCAACTCTACTGTTGGGTATCATGGTCGCGTGGCACGTCGCACACTGTAACGAGCCCATATAGCTAGTGGCCAAAAATAGAAGGAGTTGCTCAAGAATCATGGAATTTTGTGAAAATGAGTTTTATGGTAGAGGAATTATTCTCACAAAATTTCGTTTGATTTGAATGAATGCCGCTAGATCAGTGAAATTGGGTGCACATAGTTCTTTTGCAGGTGTGAAAAGTTAATTTAAAAATAACCCAAATCGGCTGACTAACACGCCCACATCCCATATAACCAAAATCAGTAATCTGGTATAAATAGTTAAAAAAATGATCCTAGATCATTAAAATTTGCTACACATTGTTCTTTTGTAATTATAAATAACTATTGTGAAAATGAATTTAATCGGCCGACTAGCACGCCCAACTTTCATATAACTGAAATCAGTAATCTGGTAAAGTACCCCAAAAAATTATCCGACATCTGTAAAATTTTACATCTGTAAAACTTTACATCTGTAAAATATTAAGGCGTTGTTAAGGAAGTGTTTTATTTGTAAGTTTTATTAAAAACAAATTATTTTTTGGTATTTGAAAGCTTGAATTGGCTTTACTTTTTCATATAAAATTGCTTATTTTCGCCAAAACATGCTCCACAAAAGTGGGCGTAAAGTCGTTATAATTGAGTTTTGGCAAAGCAAATTTTGGGAACATGTTGAGAAAATATTGATAGTAGATATATTAAAATATAAACAAAAAATGCTGTTTTTCTTATTTTGTCGAAGTACATTTATTCGGATGGAGCTGGAAAATTATGGAGAAAAAACCAGTGCAGAGATGAAAGAAAATAATTTAATACCAACAGTAAAGCATGGTGGCGGTAACGGTATGGTTTGGGGTTGTATGGCTGCATCCGGAGCAGAAGAAGTTGTGTTTATAAGTCAGAAAAAAAGACAGGCATGTTTATTTGAACATCCTGAAAAACCATTTGAGTCCAAGTGTTCATAAACTGGGTCTTAATAGTAGCAACTTTTACTTTCAGCAAGGCAACGACCCCAAACATGCGTCGTATCTTGACCGCGAATGGCTGATATATAACTGTAAGCAGCAACTGTATACACTTCCACAATCATCAGACATTAACCCTATAGAGCACATATAGGACTTATTGGAGAAACGAATTCGAAAACATCAGATATCGTTTAAGGATACTCTGTCAACTGCTTTATTAACTGAGTGGACCAAAATAACAGAAAATGACACAAATGTTTTAGTCCAAAGTATGCGCAGGCATCTAGAAGCAATTGTAGCAGCCAATGCCAACAAAATATTAATTTATTAAAAGACTAATTTTATTCTATAAAAATCCGTACAGATCTCTTTAGTGTATTTAAACTTTTTTATGCAAATTTTTAATTTCTTTAATGTTGCATTGAATTGTTTCCATTTGTTTAAAAAAAAAGTTTACTTTTTTAAGTTAAATAAATGTTAAAATGTTTATGATTATGAAAAATGTTTATGAAAACTCATATCTTGAATATTTATAATCATTTTAATACGATTAAGAGATAATAATACCGAAGAATTGTGGTGTACGTAAACTTTTTTGATTCACTGTATGCATGTACCTAAATACAAAGCACACAAATACTTCTAAATGAATTCACGACACGAATTCGAACACACAATAAAACTGACATATAAAAATATATGTGCATACTCTTATGGATATAAAAATAATGTTGATGATCGCTGGCGATGATTGAAACAATAACAATATCATGCTATTCAAACGAGATGTAGTAAGAGAGAGAGAGAGAGAGAAAGAGAATCTCATTCTATAGGGGGAAAAAACGCAGAGCGTTAAATGCCCGAATATTTAGGCCTACTGTATACAATTTTAGCATATATCCATCAAAATAGCGACTTGTGTTACCATGAAAATTTTTTTATTGATATCTGAGAGCAGTATAAAAATTCTTTACCGTTTTAACGAACGTTCAAACTTAACGAAACGATATCAACGAGCAGCACCAATAACAACAAAAATAACCGGCTAAAACTGATAAAACAACGAGTTTAAGATTGACAAACATACAAATATTAAAATTTCCAGAAAAATTTTGATAATTAAATTAAAAACTCAATTGGAAAAAGTTGATAAAATTACAAGGTAGAAATGACATCAATACACGCAGCAGTTCAAAGTACTATACATAGTTGTGTGAGAAAAAGTTTTGGCGCCATTTTTTTTCATATATAGAATATGTAGAACATTTTATGAGCATTAATTGCGAGTAAATTTTTGTTGTTGAAGGTTTGAAAAAATTTGAGAAGTTGTAAAACGTTTCTGTGTTGAATATTATTTTCTTTAGGTTGCTTAAAAAAATGATCCTAAACTATTTCACAAATTATTTTAATCTTATAAGTTGTTATGTATGCTATAAATGAGGCATGTAAAAGACTAAATCTTAAATGTCAACATATTGTAACTAAATAAATACAAAATACAATGGATATAACCCAAATCTGCTTGACAAAAAACATACATTTTGGGAAATTGCAAAACAAGATTAAAGTTTCTCTCTTAAAAAAAGGTATTTAATTTACAACTATTAAGTAAATTGATCATTTAAATCAAAGAATAACCAATAATGCCAGGTGATTACATTTAAAATACACTCCTTGTTTTTAGCTATTTCAAAATAAGTAAATTAAGTCGTTTTGCCATAACTACATTAAGCACGAAATGCATATCTGAGATATACACCTGAGCAAATTAATAGGTAATCTAGAAGATTTCATGTTTATTCACCATAAATTCCCATTAACATAAGTAATTTTAACATACACAGGTTGTTTTAATTTAAAGAATGCAATCTGGTAACGCCTTTTATCGAATAATATAAAGAGTGCATCCCTGTTTTTTTTTCTCTCCCTAACCTTTTATGTAAATTTCGAAAATTTGCTCTATATTAGACAAAAAATGCATATCTGAAATCACAACTGCTTGAAGATAAATTTATAAATCGACGCTAACTTAGCAAAGACTCAAATCAATACTTTTTATCAGCAAAAAATACGAATCGAATTTTTGGTAGCAAAATTTTGTGTAAGTTAGGAAATATGGATTGAAGCTTAGTACCTTGAACATAACATTCAATACTTTTTTAAAAATATTCATGGCCAAAATCCTTATTATACTCTAGTGAATTATATGTCGTTGGAAAGGTGCTTTAATTATCTGTTCAGTAGATTTTTTTATTTAAAATTCCTACCATGAACCTAAATTTCAACAGTTTTTTTTATACACACAGCAATAGTACACATTTAAAATTCATGCCAGAATTTAAATTGCTACTTTGCTATAAGAACAAATTAAAAATTCGTGCAAAAAGCTTTAGATAAGTACGAATTTGACTTTTTGCGCTTAAGAAATATGGGTTTGAGTCTTTGCTAAGTTAGCATCAAATTTATAAATTTATCCTCACGCTGTTTATGACAACCTTATGTCCAGTGTTGCCAACCCTAGCGTCCCAGATAACCGTACAAAGGGGTAAAAATAAGCATATTTTTAGGTTCAGTACCGTACCCATTTTTTATTTTTTTAATGGTACCTGAAAGAATATACTGTTGAATAACCACTACCATAACAATAAATTGATTGAATCCTTTAAATAAAATTTGTTTTAAAATTAGGTAAATAAAAAAATTGAGAAGAGTAAATTTATAGTTCCAAGACTAAGTTGGCATCACCCTCACCCAGTGCAACCGCTGGTATGGGTCATCGATTTTGGATGCTTTTTTTGATCTGCGTACAAAAACTATTTTGTCCTGATGCTTCTCTTTGCCAGCTTAAGTTTTCTCAAGTTGCATACTTTGTGCAATATTTGAGTCCGGAAAACACTTTTTGTTGCTCTCTTTCATCAAATCTACTGGGAAAAATTGATACATTTTGCTGTAAAAGAAATACGCACGTTCGTATTTATGCTTATTTTACCTGCTTTTCTAAAATAACATTTTTTGGGTCTTGCTTTGAAGCTCTGAGTTAACCGTCAACAATAGATGCGCTTTTATTTTTGTGACCGAAGCTGGATTCATGTATTTTTCAAAACACTCAGTTCTGCTGTAGTAAAATGCTCATGGCTTTGGCTGAGCTCATTTTGCAAGGGCTGAGCTCATTTTGCAAGGCCTGAGCCACTGCTTGATTTCTGGAATATTTTGCCATAAGATCCTGAAGTTTTAACAAGTGTGCTTCCTTACTGTTTTTGCATCACAGAAGACGATGATCTTTCTGAGTCATTTGTTGAATTTAAGATTTAATAGGAAAACCCGAACTTAAATAATGATTTTAAAACCAACTAATTATTCAGTATCTATCTTTTCTTTTGATCGCTTTTATTTGCAAAAAAAAAGACGTAGTGTGTGCTGCTTCGATATGTTTCAAGGACACCAAGTAATCAAAAGGAAAAATTTCACTGAAATTAAAATTCCATTTTAAAATTTAAAAATTCTAAATTACCGTACGTTTAATAGGATCGTACAAATTAGGATCGTACAGAGGTTTAAATTACCGTACGCCCCCAAAATTACCGTATCAGTTGGCATCACTGCTTATGTCTCTTAAGGGGTGGGTAAAGTATTTTTTATCGATTTTTTTTTAAAATTTGTAAGATGAAATTACAACATTTCAAGATTATTGTGTTCAAATTTCAAGTCAAGAGTTTTGAGTCTCCATACCTCCCATAAGGTGGGCAAAGGAAGTAAATCTTTAACTCGATTTTTAACCCATAAATGACTTAAGGTTATTTAAATACCCATAAAACAGTGCTAACGAAAAAGGCCATATCTCTAAAGTGGTAGCAGATATCAAAATAATTTTTTTTAAAACATTACGGAAAAATGAAAATATTTATTGCCTTTACAATGTGAAACGAAATTCATACAATTAAATGTTCCTTTTCGAGATCGAAGATGTGTGATTTTCAAAAATGACAAGATCTATATATAAAGCTATGTAGAAAATTAGAAAATGGAAAGATCGAGGGGAAAAATTTGTGGTCAGTTTGCCCATAGTACCCTCTATTTATCACTTGTTCATTATGACAAAAGAATGTTGCCATATATGCAAATTTTTATTAACACCAAGAACCCGGATTAGCCGATTGGGTATTTAAATACCCAATGCAGATCTCAAATACGGTGACAGTTTCAAACCTGAAAATTTGCAAAGCAACTTCTATGGCCTATGTAAGCTTCCTGATAAATTTTAAAAAAGTCGTACGGCGGAATTTATGAGCAGTCTTTAATGGGTTAAACAACTTGGATTTTCAAAGTCAGTGGACACTTTTACTCGAAATTTACTGTACCGATATTTTTCAAACTCTGCACACTCTTTCTATGCATTTTCAGCGAGGTAACGCTGTCGAGTTTTTATTTTTATTTTTTATTTTTTTTTATTTTTTATATTTTCTATTTATTTTTTTTGTTTTTATTTTTATTTTTTTATTTATTTTTTATTTTTTAATTTTTCTTATATTTTTTTTTTAAATTTTTTTTTAAATTTTTTTTAAATTTTTTTTTTAATTTTTTTTTAAATTTTTTTTTAATTTTTTTTTAATTTTTTTTTTAATTTTTTTTTTTAATTTTTTTTATTTTTTTTTTTAAGTATCTACCTAGCTTTCATAATAGCTGAATTGTTGACTTTTTAGTCAAAACTTGGTGTTTCGACTTCTAAGCACTAATAAAAATCAAAAAATTTAAAAAATAACGAAAGGATTTCTCGATGTATACACCCATAAGCTTGTTGATTTTTTTTAAAGTGTCTTCTTTTGTCACTTTTTGTATGGGCAAGGTTTTTATTTCTATGAATTGTAAAAAAAAAAAAATTCAAAAAATAAAGCTCCAAAAAGCTTTTGACAATTCATAGAAACAAAAAACTTGTCCATACAAAAAGTGGTTTTTTGTCGAAAAAGGCACCGTTTAAAAAAAAATCCACAAAGCTCAAGGGTTAACACATGACGCAATGCTTTCGGGAGGGTACTACAATGAGTCAAGCAACATTTAAGGCCGAGTTTATCAAACACTCTTTTTTGTGTGAACCCGACCCGGCTTAATATTTAGTAGTTGTTTTATGGCTTTAATTAATTTGCAAGCGTGAACATTTCGTAAACGTAAACTCTCTTGGTTTTAAAAAGTTCACGTTATCGCGAGTTCACTGTATTTTGTACTCAAAATAACATCAAAATGCTTTAATTGGTTGAACAGGGCCCACAGATGATAGTTATAAGAGATAACAATTGCTTTAATGCACATAATTACATAAATACAATTTATCAATAATTCTAAATTAAATTCATCACTTTAATGACTTGCATTTTTAGCTCTTAATGAGTGTTTCATTATACAATATGTAATTGCAACAAACTAGTCGAATAACAAACTTAAGTCACAAAAGCACATTGGCTTTGTTATAAAATCGACTATGGCCAAAAAGCATTGGTACACTGAAAAAAAAGTAATTTCCTCATCCTCACCGTCAAACTGCAGACAAGGAGAAAAAAAAATAATTTTTAAAAAAATTGCAATATTTTTCTTGTTCTATTCAGTCATACAAGACAATCTAGACATTTTTATGCGCCAAAAGTTTGCACTGTGCAGATGTAGCAGAAGAAACCCAACGAATTACGAACCAAATCATACTTTTTCCACCAACAACACATGCTATGCCCCAGCAACGACCGAAGAACAGGAAAACATTGAAGCAAGCAAGACAAGCCAAAGAAATCGAAACGATTCAACGGTGAAGACAACGAGTTAGCATGAGCGACACAGTCGTGGCTAGTTTAATTGGGCAGAAAGAGTAGTTTGCAAAGATTGCACAATAAGTTAACTAAAATATTGAGCTAAAAAAAAAATGTATATTTTAACCCTCTGCGACTGGCGTGGTCGTATGACAGACACCACAAAATCGAAAAACTTGTATTGAGTCGTTTGATGATGGTTAATGTCATATCAATAAGTGTTGGTTAACTTTATGTCTTTTTTATTTTATATAGGAAGGGCTTGTTGCAATAACGTGATAAGCCACATGATCTAAAATATAAATTTTTTTTGGGCTAAATACATTACTCAATGCATTGCCAACAACCACTGAAGAGATATTAGCTATTTATTATTAATTTTATAACCTATTTGTAAAAGTTTCCGTGTTCAATTCCATTTTTTCATACAAAAATAAATTTTTCCGGAACTTTAGAGTCGATTATTTCAAAATATTTTTTATGTAGCTTATCATGTTTTTGCAATAAGCCCATCATATTATTAATTTAAAACAATAATGCACACTCTAAACTTTAAAATATAATAATTAAAGTCAGGAATATAAAACCGAGTTTTGTATACACGTCACACAATGATCTTTTTTAATTATAGGATGACATTTGGGTTTTTTTGTTAAATTTAAAAAAAAACATTTTTATTCGTCAGCTTATAAAACATGTATTATGAATGCGATATTAAAAACTTTATGTATTGTATGTTTTTTTTTTTAATAAAATTCGTCAACATTTAAACTTTTTTAACAAAAATAAGCTCAATAAAACCCAAAAAATAAAGTCAAGTTTAAACAATAACAACTTCGAGCACAAAGTATATTTCAAGGTTTTGTTTTTTGGACTTTTTTATGTCTTAATCACCATTGAATTTGATACAAAATACAATAAAAAAATGTTAATAAATAAAAATAGAAAAATCGTTAAAATATGACTGTAAATTTTTCAAGGAATGAAAATTTAAGTAAAATTTAGTAGAAAATATCTAGCTAATTAAGCATTGTTAAAGTCGAAGGCTATAACTGTCATAAAATATCGTACTTCTAACTTCTGTTTCTGTAAAAACCTGCTGCATCTAGCTGCTATTAAGAAAAACCACCAAATTTGAAAAAAAAAAAAAATCTTAAAAATCAAATTTTGCCCTAAAATGCACTGATTTCCCAGACAATTTGTAGGAACTCTTAAATTAAAAGAAAAATAAAATAGAATTCATAATTTAAAACAATTTGTGAACTTATTTTGTATTAGCAACCATTCGTTGAATTTTCTTTTTGAAATTTCGTTAATTTGGTAATATTGTTTTGTAGGAGATATATCTAAAAGTTATCCGATTTGAAATATTTTTAGCATGACATTTAACTGAAGTTAAATAAACTATATTTACTCTTAAAAAGCATAAGTAAGCAATTTTATGCGGGTTTTTTATTAAAAAAAAATATGGTTTGTATGGGAGGTAGGCGATGCAGTTGACATAGAATTATTTTTTGTGCTGTCACTTAATTTGTGCTGTCACTTAAAACTCATTTGCATAAAATTTCATGGCCCTAGCTTTTATAGTTTTTAAAATCGAAAAAAGCGCACTGTGCGTCATTAGGATTGTGAAAATTAGGGCACATCGTTCGCAGAGGGTTAAGAGGGAACGTAGAGGGTACGACAATGTGTGTTATATGCTGCAAATAAACTGCATCTTTACGTTAAACAAAACGAAGGCTGAACGTAGCGAAAGAAACGAGCAACAATATTTTTTGATATGGGCATTTCCAAACTGGCGTTACGTACGATTTCTACGAATAAATAATAAAAAAATGGAATGAAAAAGTCTAGTTCTTAAAAAGTTTTTTTTTTTTTATTTGCGTAGTAATTAAGTAGCACTATATAAAGTAAAAACCATGACAACAATTGAACCTTAGGATTTAAAGATATAAGCAAAAATATGTGCTGGCGTTACGTTAAAAAAAACGGAAGTGATTTCTGACTTGGATTACAAAATTCGCAAAACTCTGAATTGGGCAAGACTTTTTATGTAAAACTTTTTTTTTATAAGGTTTTAATATAAAATAAGTTTATTTTCCAAGTGAGTAAATTTAAAAATCATTTCTGGTTTTTTTTTGTATTAGGATTTTTGATCTGGCGTTACGGTAGCATAACTTTTATAAATTCCACAAAAATGCGTGCATATTTAATACATAATCTTCCATATCTTAATCGTGTTCTGCATATGAGTTTTCGCAAAATTTGATGAACACCACAACCGTAATCTATACGAGATGACGTCATCATAGCTAAGAATATACTGTGGGGGTATCTAAACTTCGACCCAGTCGAAGATAATTCCTTGCTAATTTTTATTTAAATTAAAGTGAATGTGTTTTTAACAATTCAGTTCATAAACCTTGTAAAAAAAATGACAAAGGTTTTTATTTATTTTTAATTAATCACAAAGTTTTTTTTAATCGCAAAAAGGAACACAATTAGTCTAATAATATTCATAAAATGAGATCAATAAAATCTTTAAAAAAAATCATATAACTATAAAGTGTAGAGGTCTTTTTATAATAAAAAAAAAACAAAAATTTCTATAAACGTGTAAGAATTTCTTTCATTTCCTTAGTATAGAAAGGCCACTAAATTTTTTTAAATCAGGTTCTTCGTCGAAAAAAATTTTAATGCTAGGGCCTTTCTATGTTAAGGTAATGAAAAAAAAATTGATGGGAACATCTTTCAGTCAAGCAATTCTTCACTTTCAGACAAATTTTAGAAATGTTTTCATTTACTATATTACTTCTGATATCAATATTGTGGCATTTAGTTCACTAGATTTTTAAAAATCTTTTGCTTAAATTAAGTTAAATAAATTGTTGGAATCTGCAGTCAGTTTCTGTAATTGGTTTTCATTAAACTTTGAAAATAAAATATTTTTTAGCATTTGCTGTCGAATAAAAAGCTGAAAGAATTCCTTAAGCAATTTTATATCAATTGGGGAAAATCGACTCATAAAAATCATTTTTTATGTATTTAACAGAGTACCAAAATTTAGAACTAAATAAATTTTTAATTCTTTAAATCTGTTTCTTACATAGAGTTCTAAATTCTATGTGAAATACAATGTATCGAAAAGGCTTTGGTAGTAGGAAAGTAGGACAAATATAAAATTGTACCAAAAAAAGTACAATTGTACCGAAAATATCAACCCTGGCAAGAACCCAAATCAACCCTGCATCGTCAGTCGCAGTCGCTTCATTTTGGACGAGTTTTCAGTGAAAGAGAGCATTGCCGGTCGTAACGACTTTTGATTCTGTTCGGTCTCTAAAGCTTGTAGACCCCGTTCGCGATCTTTTGCATACAAACCTATAATAGCACTCCTAACACAATTGATCATAAGAAGCTCGGTCAAAGAACTTTCAAGGGATGAAATGAATGAAAGGTTTTTTAGGTCAAGAAATATTTTATTATTAATATCCATATCCCTTGCATTATGTTTCAATAACTTTTGCGATATATTTTGAATTTTATGAATAAAAAAATTAAAGTTTCATCATTTTTTAGGTGCAATGTTTTTTGCAACGAGACTAAGCGCGCTGTAATTGATATAAGTAAAAATAAATAAAATAATAATAATTATTCTTCCGAAAAATATATAAATATCAAGGAGAGAATAATGATTGATACAACATATTACTAAAGAATAACTTAAAATTCAAGAGCTTTTAACAAGTTGATTAGTTGCGTCTAATTGAAGGTTTTAACAAGATTACGATAATGAACTTAAAGCCGCAATTTTTTTTATTAATTTCTGGACTTCATAAAATTTATTTATAGACATATCTGATACTTTAGAAAATTAAAGTATACATGTTGAACTTTATATTTATTAAGTTTAAATAAATTCAATAATTCTATTTATTAATCGATTAAAAATTAAAATTATCGCTTTATTTCAAAATTAGAAATATTTGTTTTTTTTACTACCTAAATTATTTTATTTAAATTGTGTCTAATTTTTATAACTCACACTGTAGCAACGCCAAAAACAACAACGCCAACTACGCTTAAGTCTGGTCTTCTTCTATACTTTAATATAGACGACAACGACGCCGCCAACGACGACGACTATGGTGATGCAGAGGAAAAAGCAGAGGCAGCGGCGACAACAAAAAATTCACTTTATACAAAATACTTCAGCAAATATATGAAAATGCTTTGCAAAAATCTCTAATGATTCTTCACGGAACAAACAGAATGAATATGAAACCGAACCGAAGCAAAGCTACTGACTGCTGAATAGATTCTACTGAATACGACGACTGGGCTACAGCGACGGCAAGGCAGAGTAGTAGAGCAGAGAAAAGCAAATTCAACTCAACAAACTGAACTGAATTCTACTAAAACGAAAAGGCTGGTGGCGGCTGTGTATGAACGAGCGAATGAAGGAAGGTGGTATGGCCTGAGTTATGTAGAACAGCAAGCAGGCAGGCAGTCAGGAAGAGACGCTGCTGTACAAAGCCAAACACCACTCAGTCAAACGAACGAACGAATGAACGAACTAGGGCCCATGGCTAGGTATGGCTGCGTCAGGTTAACAAGGCAAGCAGGCAGCAGACAGGGGAACAAATCCAACGAATGCACGAAATGCTTAAAAGAGTCCAACGACGTCGACGGCGACGACGACTCCGATGAGTGTTTAAAAAATTTGTATTAAAGTATGCTATTATATGAAGTTACAGTGACGGCGTTTAAAATTGAAAATATTATTTGCTAATACATTGAATTAAGGAGAAAACCTAGTTTATGGAAACAAAAATTAGATCAAGATTTTGTAACGTTTTTAAGCGCTTTAAAAAAATAATTTCATTAGAAATAGAAGACAGTTATGTATGTTTATTAAGTACAGTTTCTTCAAGCCACTAAGCTAAGTATAATGCAAGGAATGCTAATGTGTCTCTAGTTTAAGTGCTCTGATAAATAGAACAGTGCTGGCTATAAAAAAGGGACGAAATTTTTTAATGGAGGTATTAATGAAACTTTCAGAGGAATAGAATAATTTCGTGTGTATACAGTTGTGGCTAAAAAAAAAACAATTATTTAACAAACAGTTTCTTTTTAGCAAAATATCACAGCAGTCGTTTGTTCTCGCTGCTACCCATACTTTAATAAACATAGTAGTGGTATAGTAGTAATTTCCACAGTCGCGCACGTAACGTTCGCACGCCTTTTATGTTGCTAAAAATTAAAAAAGTAAAGAAATACTTAAAGTTTTTGAAGTATAACTTCTAAGGTGGCGATTTAATATTGAGGGTTAAATTTTTGGAGTCTCGTAACGTAAAATATTTCGAGTCTCGTCACGTTTTTCTTCACACGAGCAATGACATTTTCTATTATTGTGTTTTTTGTATGGAAACCGCCAGAAGGATGGCAGATAGAGTGTAGGTGTGTTCAGAAGAAATGTTGAGAGAGAAACTTAATAGGACCAGCTAATATATTTTACTCAGCTAATATATATATTTTTTATTATAGATATATAGATCTATTCGAATTTAAAATATCAGGAATTGCATATGGGCATTGCCAAACTGGCGTCACAGACGATTTGCACGAAGAAATACTAAAAAATAGAATGAAAAAGTCTAATATTTAAATTTTTTTTATTTTGCGTAGAAATTAAGTAGAACTATATTAAGTAAAAACGGGTTTGAAATAATATAAGTTCATTTTCCAAGTGATAAAATTTAAAAATTATTTTACTGTTTTTGTCATCAAAACAACATGATTTTTTCCCGAAATTTATTTTTTCCAAAATGTTGTTTTTACATTTTTTGCAAAAAAAAAATCAAGTCTCAAAAATTATTTATGTGAAAAAATTACTTCAATATCTTTTTCCAAGCAAAAGTTATTGCCAAAAATCTATTTTTTCATACCAGACTTTTAATAAAACTGAGTTTTTTGTTTTAAAATTCTCTATATAGTTTGTACGTTCCCATTTATCTCTAAGAATGTAGTTGTGTGTCTAGAGTAATTGCGAACATTTTGGATTATATGAAATCTTCCTTATAGTAATCTACTTAGTTTTTGCTTCCCCACCCCCCGCCTCCCTCCTGTTAAATTTGTTTTGTTGTGATGGTTCTATTTTTTCTCACTATTGTGTCATCGTTATCACTCAGTTCTTTATCAATGGTACTTTAAATGTTGTATATATATCACAATTTTATCGAAAAGATGACTGTGAATAAGAATGCTGTAAAAGTTAATATTTTCATGTAATCAGTTTCAGCTATATGGCGATATAATAAAACATATGCGCATCTGGTTTTGCAACAATTATTTCATTAGTTTTGATCTGTGCGTTAAATTCACAGATAGATGGCGCCGCATTTGTAAGTACTGTGAAACTATACACCTTGCGGTGAATAGCTGAATGATGTCTACCAAAAGTTTCTTCAAATTTAACCCCACATGTTTGGGATTACAGACAGGTGGCCCTATTTTCTGCTTACAGAAGAATATCTAATGTTCTTATGTAGCTAGCAGATAAGTTTTGCGAAATATTTTGTGAAAATGCTATTGCTACCAAACTTTTAAAATGTCAAAAAATGCAGTACTGCCAGTTTTTTCAGCCACAGCGTCATCAAGCCGTCAATAACGGCTTAGTGTTGTCTACGTTTACAGTTGCGCTTTCAACACTTACAAACATAGAATTACTTCAATTTAAATGTCCAGCTCACTTTCTGAATTTTTTGTTGCTTTTGCTTTGCTTGCAAACGCGATGTTATGATCCTGATCTCCCATGAAAAAAACGCAGCTAATAGAAATTTTAGTTCAATAATTTTTAGTACAACGAATTTTTCATAAAACATTGATAGCTAATAATGAGAAAAAAATTATATGAAAATCGAAGTTCTTACTTTTAAAGCCAATATCTCCGCTTTTTTTTAATATATTTCATTAAAATTTTTTTGTTAAAAAGTTCAATATATTTTTTTAATATTAATCTTTTATTTGTTAAAATGTCCATATCTCAAGGACGCATTGAGTCTTGAGTTTTTTGTACCGCTTCTTTGAATTCAATTAGCTCAACGCAAGAGATGGAACCACCAACAACAAAAATTTTCCAAAACTTTTTGGATTAAAGTTCGTTCAATTACCTTTCTAACGGTAGCTTAACAATAAAATTCAACAGTTTTTTTATTATTCCAGAATTTAAAAAAACATTTAATCGAGAAGTGTATGTTAAAATGTTAATATAAATTACTCTCGAGTAACACCGGGTATTTTAGCTAGTATCTTATATATTAATAGGCAGACATCAAATGTTGTCGTACACTTTTTCGATATTAATTTTAGAATAAGAGCAATGAAACTTATATCATTCGAAAGGTACTGCGCCCTATATGTTCAGAATCATTTTAGATTTCAAATTTATGAACTCTGACCCGAAATATTAACGTTGAAAGTTTGTATTATTTTAAGTACGGAATCTCAGGGCTAGGAAGAGGTAGAATAGTGAATGAGGTATCAAATGAAAGATCTGGCTGCACAGTATGATAACATTTTAGACTAGTAATCTTCGATACATGAAATATGAGCGTAAAAAGAGCATTTCTTAAATAAAAGCTAAGCTGTAACAAATGGAAAAATATAATTTAAGAGGAAATTTTAGACATTAATAAGGTGTGCAAAAAATATTTCCGACATTTGGCGCCATCTCTTACGTATACCCTACAATAAGCATTTTTTTATGTTAAAAGTGTGAATATTGTGATAGTGAAATTTCTAACAAATAGCAAATTATGAAAAATTTCCGTTATTTTGACATGAAAATTATTGTGATAGCTCGAAAACTAAAGATGTTTTCAGTGGAATGTATTTTTGTATGAAACGACGTTGGTCCAGAAATATAACGGTATACGAAAGCTTTTTTGGTAATATTTTTCTCGGATAGAATGTTACAAAAAAAACACCCTTTTAAAATGACATTAAAATTATTTAGAATTCTCGAAAAATTTATATTTTCTCAGTACAACGTATTTCCTTGAAGCAAGGAATATCGCCTCAGAATGAGAAAAAATATTGAAATTTCAAGTTTTGACTTTGCAAGCAAATATCTCAGCCATTTTTTAATCGATTTTCAACAAATTTTCTTTGGCTGAAATATCATCTAAATGACTTTGGAGAAATAAGAAAAGATTAACCGTTATCTCATCAATTCAATGTTTTATATGGTTTTAAAAAAACCTCTGAAATAATAGAGGTTTTGATCAAAAAATAAGACAAACGTTTTTTTTTGTTGTAATTTTTTTTTCTTATAACATTTTCTTTTTTCACACTCTTTCATATGACATATCATTTATTTGCAAAAATTGCCTCAATTTGACACATAATTCAATGACAGTTTCTATCATTGAAATTCATGAGCTACCACCTCCTATGATTTTTTTGATGAAAATTCAATTTTTCAAAATGTTGCTTTTACATTTTTTACAAAATTCTACAGCTCAAGAAAAAATTTCTGTTATAAAAATTTTTCAAATATTTCAAACCACTTCAAAGTTATATACCCAAATCTATGTTTTAAGCCATTTCGGTATTATATAGAAAAAGACGTAGGAAAAACAGTTCTAACGTGTTTCTGAACCGATTTTGATAATTTTTTTTTAAAGAAATTAGAGTAGAAAGAAGGAGTTTACTGAATATTTTTGTGACCTTTGACCTGAAATATTAGCGTTTAAAGGATATTTCTTAAGTAAAACCCTTAACTATTATAAAATGGAAGAACATACATGGTGAAAGAGGAAATTTTTGACATTAATACAATGTACAAAAATCATTTGTCGCTATCTCTTATGAATGCCCTACAATAAGCATTTTTGTATGTAACACGTGTGAATATATATTGTGATGGTGAAATTTCTTATAAATAGTAAATTCTGAAAAATTCCCTTTATTTTGACATCAAAGTTTTGGCGATATCTTTAAAACTATAGCTTTTCTCAGTGCAACGTGTTTTTATAAGATAAATAACGGTGTACGAAAATTTTTATGGGTAATGTTTTTACAGATATTCTTAAAAAAATTTAGACTATTTTTATGTCAAAATTATTGCGATAATTTGAAAATTAAAATTTTCTTAGTACAGCACATTTTCTTAAAGCAAGGTCATGCCACAGAACTAAAAAAACGATTGAAATTTCAGAAGGTTGATCGAATTTCGGCCACAAGTATACATACATACATACTAGTATATAAGAAAAGCTTGATTAATTTATTTTAGAAAATGACTTATTGGGTGTTCACTCGTCTGTCAAATGATTGAATCAATCAAAATTTGTTGTTGCTTTCCTATGCTAATAAATTAACTCTCTGCCAGAGCGAAAATGAACTTCAAACTCTTCATCGAATCAGTCAAAATTTTGATTGAGCTCCAGACCTGCTCAATCAATCAGTCAAAGGGTTGCATTTTTTATTTGTCTGTTGTTTAGTAGCAAATTATTTCTAAAAAAGTACTTATTTGAACACAAAAGCAGTTTTTTGAAGAAAATAAGGAAGAGTAGATAGAAAAGTAGGCAAAAAAGTAGGCAGAAGAGTAACAAATGCCTGCATCGGTAGTTCAATCAAAAAATCATGTGTGAGCAGAAATAAATCAAAAATTTTAGTGTGAGTAAAAGAGAGTAAAAAATCGCAATATACTTCAATCACTTGACAGACGTGTGAACACCTCTTTAGCTCACTTTCAAAAGAACCGGCTTATGTGAGTATGTATTAGATAAAATTTATTTTTATCAGATTGAGCTTGATTTCAACCAGAAACTGATTTCAATCAGATAGAACCAATACGAATATCAGCCGAAAAGTTATTTATGTAAATCAATTCAAAGGCTAATCGTGGGAAAATTATATAAAGATATTATTTTAAACAAAAAAAAATTTTTTCATCATACTATATTTTATCAATTGCCACCATGGAGGCAAAAAATAAATTTGACAAGAATGTATTCTAGTTTGACCAACTTTTGCTTATGCAGATTCAATAATTTCTATGCAAAATATTTGGCAGGTAATATAGAGGTATAGTAGTGGCGAAATTAATGAGGCGTCAAATTTTAAGTTGTATTTTTTAAACTCTATTTTATTATGTTAGCAAAAACTGTTTGGAGGCAAAAAATACATTTGACAAGAATTTATTTTAGTTTGACCAACTTTTGCTTATACATATCAAATAATTTCAATGCAAAATATTTGGCAGGTAACATATAGAGGTACAGTAGTGGCGAAATTAATGAGGCGACTAATTTTAAGTTGTATATTTTAAACTCTATGTTGTTGTTAGCAAAAACTGCTTGGCATTTAAAATAGATATACAGTAGTGGCGAAAATAATGAGGCGAGAATGTTATTTGTTATATGTACTTTTAAAACTCGACATCAGCTTAGTATAAGGTGCATTTTTCAAAGTGGCACCATTTGTAAAATTTAAAAGCCTTTGTTTTTATAGAATGCTCTAATACCTTCACCTCTCTTTCTCTCTCTCTCCGCCTCCCTCCCTCCTTCAACAACTACTCATCTTCTCCCTCCTAATATGTATTTACCACTGTGTAAGCAATACACACAAGCCAGCAATGCCAGCCATCGAGCAAGCAAGCAATCATCAAATTTTTTTCCCCTTACTGCTGCAGCGCTTGGCTTGCCCCGCACGTCCAGTCAACAAATAAGCTGCGTCGCTCACCCCGCCACACCGCATTTTAATGTTCCAAATGAAACTCAACGCAAGTGTGGCGGCGACAGCGATACCTTTTTTTTTTAGTTTTTATATCAAATCTTCAATTATATGTGTGGCTTTTATACATATTATTATGACGATTTGATATTGTCGAATATTTTTTCCTTAAGAATTACAACTAATACTAAATTTTTGGTGATTTTAATTTTTACTCAAAATATAATATTCCCAGCTATTTGTGTGATTTTTCACACTTTTTCATCTTTTATGTACATATATTAAATAATCATGTCAAGTGTACCTATATGAAGCGTCAGCAACATCGAAAAACAAAAACAACACTCGCTACAACATCAATAGAGCCACCCATTTCGATTACGTCGCCATATTAACTAATATTTTTTTTCGCATTTTTATTGTTTTTTACTTAAATCTAACCTAGTATTTTGTAGAAAAATTTAATGCATGCAGATTTTCAAAAAATAACCGTCACTTCGTTTCAACGAATTTCATTGTGAGAAAAACGCGCGCGCTCAATTTTCATCGTCTAATATATTTTATATGGCGAAGACTTGGGCCAGCCGCCGCCATGTTGAATGAAGAATTCATATGAAAACCCACGCCAAATGGGTCGATTTAAAACACAAAATTTATATAATAAACCGTCAATAATTTTTGTGGTTTTGCAAAAATAAAATACTTGAGGATATTTCCAGTCTATCGTAGAATTGGAGTTAGGACTCACCTGTGGAAACTATTTGTGATAATTAATGTTGAATTGTGTCACAAAAATGAACTTTTATATTTTCACTGCGTATCGAGGAAGAAAACTTTTGTTCACAAGCAATACTGCTTCGTTATGTTCAGCTAGGTACGTTTTGTACGGACCAACAGTGAAATTTTGTGAAGACGAGAAGCAACGAATAAACATACATACGTATACCACCAACGAACACCATGTACGAATACAGACAGTATTGTATAGAGAAGTGTTTGCCAGAGAGTTAGTTGCTTGTAGTATTCGATGGATTTCACTGTATAGCAGTGGCCATGCCTGTGGCTGCTTTTGCTGATGTTGGTTGGTTATACCTACATACATAGTGTACGTACGAACGACAGAGCACACTTGATGAACACTCGTTGACGAAAACTCATGAGATCGGGTTGTTGAGGGGTGGTGAACCCAGTACGCGCTTTCGTTCCCAACAACACCGTGTAGTTATGGCAGTACAGCCAGTACAAGACACTATGGCCGCTATGGAGTTGAGCGGCTTGTGCGGGGCATTTCGGGGTAATCGTCAAAGCCAGAGAGTCATACATACACATTTGCAGGCAAGAAGAGAATACCGAAAAGTAGCTGTTTGTTCATACACTACACCAACGAATGCATAAGCCTGAGAGAGCCGCATGCATACCTAATGTCTAGAATTCGTTCGTTATACTACCGTCTACCGTAGTCGTTGTTGTTCTCCTCGAAATGGCTGCTTTGCACGAGTTTGGGATTTTCATATGAAATGGCTGAAAAATCAAGCCGTGTACAGTTGAAGAAAATAAACACATTTCGATATCATATCCGAAGACAGACATCTAGTACGTAGCCGGCTATCAGTGGATAATGCTTGGCGCAAAAAGTTTAATAAATCGCTAAGAAGAATAAATTTTTAAATAAAAACAATTTAATATTTGATTAGTACCATAAAATAAAAATTAATTAAAATAAAAAAAAGGAATAATAAAAAATGGGACTGATTTCTATAGCTTTAAGAAAAAAATCTGACTTTTTACGTGTTTGTATTCAAACTTCAAAGCGCCAACATAATTTTTATTTTTCTCATACTGCAAGAATGAATACCTTAAGTCTTATTTTTTTCTGATTATATATACTATTGTTTTAGCGGAGCTCAAGGGCGTATACAGGATTAAAATTAGGGGGGAGGGGCAAGACCTTATAAAATTTTTTTACCATATCTTTCATTCATGAATTTTGCGAGTCAATGAAAATAGTTAAAAATGAATGTATGGTGTCTTATTATCTGATGTTTTTTTATATAATTTTTTTAATAAACTCTCAAGGGAAAAAGACTTTCAACTTATGTACAGTGTTGCACAAAACAATAGCAACACAATCGATACGCTACTACAAAGTCGTGTATCTTTTTAAATATTAGGGACACAGAAAAATGATTATAGGAACCAAAGCATATATTCATACATCATATTTAAAAACAAATCATATTCAAATTTGGTTTTGTTTTCTTTATTAAATTTAAAATTAATGTGACTGCATTCAGTTTGTCTGAGAGCAAAACAAAAGCAACATAATTAATATTTGGTGTAAGATCCATTATTCTTGATAACCGCTGCACAGCTGAGCGGCATCGACTCTATTAAAGTAGATATGTTAGTATTAGTATATGTTCCCAATTAAGTTTCAGCGCTTCATACAGTGCAGTCTTATTGGGGAAACCTTTGACCATAAAACTTTTACCTTCAAAATCCCAAAAAGATTTTTAATGGGATTCAAGTCATTGTGACTGTGCCAGATAATCAAGGACTTGAATCCCTTTGCCTCTTATGTAATCTCTGATGAGCTTTGAAGTGTGCTTCGGGTCGTGATCGGGCTGAAACGTTCACTGAAGCGACATATTCCACTCTGAATGTGGTCGTATCTTGCTTTCTAAAATGTCATTATATACAAATCGAGTGCTCAAAATTTATTTTGCAGTTTCGGGCTTCAAGTCGTGTACCTGGGTGGCGCCGTACCGTGCACATCCCATCTGAATTAATCAAGTTGAACTTTGATTCATCGCTAAAAAAACGGTTTTCGATTTTTGAACGGTCCAATTTAGGTGCTCTTTTGGAAGACTGAGTCTAAAAAACAATAAATTGCAACTAGTTGTCACAATTTCAGACAGAATTGTTTAAATTGTAACACCTTACCTTGTTTTTTATGCTTAGCTGTAAGCAAAGGTTTCTCTGCCGGTCTGTAACTTCTTAAATCGTTCTCAACGGCTCGTCTTCAAACAGTGCTGTGGTGGATATCTAAATCAAGTATCCGAACAACCTCTTTGGCTGTGGCAAATGCATTTCGTTTGAACATACCATTGTGAAGGTATATTTCTTTATTAATCTGCAAACTATTGACCGATTAATATCAAACTGTTTCACGCTAGATATTTGCGAATTTTCGTTTTTATATACGGAAATAATTTGTAATTTAAGAGCTTCACAGTATATAAAACGTGCCATTATAAATGGAACAGTCAATGTCACAACTAGCACAAAAAAAATTAAACTTAAATGTTTATGACTTGCAAACAATAAGTGCTTTACAATAACGGAACTTTTACCAATAATTGTTCGAACTTGTGTTCTCTTTTTACATTTTTCAAGTTTTGTTGCTTTTGTTTTGCTCACAGACAAATTGAATGCAGTCACATTAATTTTAAATTTAATAAAAAAAAACCAAACCAAATTTGAATTTGATTTGTTTTATATATGATGTATGAATATATGCTTTGATTCCTATAATCATTTTTGTGTGTCCCCAATATTAAAAAAGATACACGATTTTGTTGCAGCGCACTTATTTTGTTGCTATTATTTTGCGCAACACTGTATATCAAACAAACGCAAGCCATGAGATCAAATAAAGTTACATATATTAAATTCAGGTTAAACTCCTTTTAAAATATGATATCGTTAAAAAATATGGTTTAAAAAAAGATTAACAAGAATTCACAAAAACTCAAAGTATGGCAAACTCAACAAAATAATACAAAAAATTAAATGAAAAAAAAAATAATTATTTTCTTATTTGAATACTGGCTGATATACCCGGTGTTACTCGAGAGTCATTTATATAAACATTTTAATATACACTTCTCGATTAAATGTTTTTTAAATTCTGAAATAATGAAAAACATGTTGAATTTTATTTGTAAGCTACCGTTAGAAAGGTAATTGAACGAACTTTAATCCAAAAAAGTTTTGGAAAATTTTTGTTGTTGGTGGTTCCATCTCTTGCGGTGAGCTAATTGAATTCAAAGAAGGGGTACGAAAAACATATTTTAAAAATGAAAAATAATTTTTATATTTACTTAATCTTAAAGCAAGCAAAATTACCTTTTCAACAATATAAAAATTATGGTGGGACACAATGCGTCCTTGAGATATGGACATTTTAACATCTAAACAAAGATTTATATTAAAAAATATATTGAACTTTTTAACAAAAAAACTTTAATGAAATATATTAAAAAAAGCGAAGATATTGGCTTTAAAAGTAAAAACTTTGATTTTCATATAATTTTTTTTCTCATTATTATGTTTTATGAAAAATTCGTTGTACTAAAAATGATTGTACTAAAACTTCTATTAGCTGCGTTTTTTTCATGGGAGATCAGGATCATACAATCGCATTTGCAAGCAAAGCAAAAACAACAAAAAATCCAGCAAGCGAGCTGGACATTTAAATTGATCCCATTCTATGTTTTTAAGTGTTGATGACGCTAGATTACGCTGCGACTGAAAAACTGGCAGTACTGCATTATTTGACATTTTAAAAGTTTGGTAGCAATAGCATTTTCGCAAAATATTTCGCAAAACTTATCTGCTAGCTACATAAGAACATCAGATATTCTTCTGTAAGCAGAAAATAGCGCCACCTGTCTGTTATCCCAAACGTGTGGGGTTAAATTTGAAAAAAATTTTGGTAGACATTATTCAGATATTCACCGCATGGTGTATAGTTTGTGCCCACAGTACTTACAAATGCGGCGCCATCTATCTGTGAATTTAACGCCCAGATCAAAACTAATGAAATAATTGTGCTGACCAGATGCGCATATGGTTTATTATATCGCCATATAGCTGAAACTGATTACATGAAAATATTAACTTTTACAGCATTCTTATTCACAGTCATCTTTTCGATAAAATTGTGATATATATACAATATTAAGGGTGTATTTCTTTATTCATTCCGGATAAAGAAGAGTACGAATAGAATAGATTGTTGTTTATCCAGAACAGAATGAATAAAGAAACAGTATTGGAAAAGAAAGAAAATTTTTTTTTGTTAAAATCAGAAACACATTTTTCGTATTTAATTAAAGACAACAAATACACCAGATAAAATTTAAAAAATAAAAATGCAACAAAGCAATCTAAAACATTTAAACAAAAAAATTTTCCATTTTCATTTTGCGACATATTACTTCAAACAATCGAATATAACTTCACACACAAGGAATGTTCTTTTTATTCTACCTTAGCTGATAGTATAAAAATAACGCGTTTGGAATATTCCGTAAGAATAAAGAAATACAAAAAGAATATTCCGGATAATCAAAACTGAATAAAGAAACAAAAACAGTCATTTCGAACGTCTAGAATGAATAAAGAAATACAGCCTTAAAGTACCATTGATAAAGAACTGAGTGACAACGGTGACACAAAAGTGAGAAAAAATAGAGCTATCACAACAAAACAAATTTAACAGGAGGGGGTGGGAGAAAAAACACTAAGTAGATTACTATACGGAAGATTTTATATAATCCAAAATGTTCGTAATTACTCTAGACACACAACTGCCTTCTTAGAGATACATGGGGACGTTCAAACTATATAGAGAATTTTAAAACAAAACTCATTTTTATTAATAGTCTGGTATGAAAAAATAGATTTTTAGCCATAACTTTTGATTGGAAATTATTTCCGAGACTTGACTTTTTTGTAAAAAATATAATAACAACATTTTGGAAAAAATAAATTTCACGAAAAAAATCAACAATAAACAGTAAAAGCTTAGCTGAAAGAATTTTTGCAAATAAATGCTATGTCATATGAAAGGTAGCCAGATGTGCAATTTTTAATTGATTTCATTTTTACAGCAACAACAATTTTTGAATCATTTTTTGAGTAAAAAGTCAATATTTTGGACCTTTTTTGACATAATCATAAAACACATATACACTAACTTAACGGTACAGTTAAAATATTTGTGAAGTGATTTTATTGAACTTTTAAACAAAAAAAATTTGAATGAAATATATTAATGGACAGCGGAGATATTTGCATCGAAAGACCAAACTTTGATTTTCATGTCGTTTTTTTCTCATTCTTAGGTAACGATGTTTTACGAAAAAGTTGTACTGAAAATTTCTCCAATTTTGAAGATATGTGAATGTTTTTGATGTCAAAATAACAGAAATTTTTTAAAATTAAATACACAAAAATCTCCGATACTAAAAAGTTTTATAATAACAAAATTACCGGTAGTTGAAAAATTTAGCAGGGGGCGTGGCAAAAATAAGTATGTAACATTTAAGTTGGGATGCACTTAAAAGGTAAATCTAGTTTGAGCAAAATCTGTTGAGCCGTTTAGATTTGTATAAAGGTCAAACAAACAAACAAACAGAAAATGAGTTTTATTACTATAGATAAGTCGCCGAGAATTTTCCGCAAAACGATTAATAGTTTCGTCTAGAATGTTTTCCTGGTTTTCTGCCATAAATTTACTATGAACACTCAACATGCACAAACTTATAATAAAAGAGTTTTGCAAATTTTTCTGAATTGAATTTCATGCGTATTGATCAATTAGCAAATCCAACTTGGCGGTGTTCAGTTTTTTTTAATGTTTGCTCCAACTCAAGGCCCAACCAAAATAGACGAAACGAGACGATAGCATTTTGACGAACGTCTGCAGTCGTTAAGGATTTAACCCAAAATGAAACAATTTCATCAACTCGTCTGAAACAGCTGATCAGTAGGCAATCGAGTATTATTTATTTATTTATATTGTGCATTTTGTAATTTTTAATAAAGATTTGGGAAAAATGAGTGAAATAATGGCGAAATTGAAACAAATTGATGAAAATAAAATAAAAACGCACTCTGCACAGCTGTTGTTGACGAGTTGCTACGCTAGCAGTTCGGTTCTTACGGAATAATACGTCTTGTCAAATTTTTTCGTTTAGTTTCGTTCAGTTACGTTTGCTCATTTTGGGTAACAACATTAATATGCATTTAACAGAACACTTAAGCGCTGATTATAATAGACGGAACGGAGTCAAGTGTCATTGTGGTGGGGCGAAACGGTTTCAAACGGAGTGGCGATTATAATAGCAACGAAAGAGGAGTTAATTTTTTTCTAAAATATATTTTATTACAAAACAAATTCGATCAATTCTTCTTTTCTTATTATTTTAAAACATGAATTAATCAAATTTTATCAAAAATACGGAAAACAAAACAAATGCAGGATAAAATTAATAGTAGCATCTGTCAACATAAAGTTTTTGCTCAAAACGTAACGGAGCGCAGCGGAAAAATCAAAAATCTATAGATCTCAACGTCACGTGCGGCTCCGTTCCGTCTTATTATAATCGAACTCATAAGAAACTCATGCAATAGATTGTTAAGTGACATTTCTCAACATTCTATAACGTTCCGTTCCGTCTATTATAATCAGCACTTTACGTTTTTACTCGTTACGGAGCAAAACGTCTATTTTGGTTGGGCCTTCACAGATAGCTCTCGTCAGCTTAAAATAAAACTTTGGCTGTAGTTACAAATGAAAACATTTCTACGATTAACTTACCACTGGCAATAGCCGAGAGAGGTATTTTAAATTTGAACTTTTTCTTTTGCATGATCCAACCAAGTGCCGAAAAAACGGAAGTGAAAAATATTTTGAAGCAGTTCAATATTGGCAATTCCCACATTTATTCGGTTACTACCGACACTCTAACCTTCAATACAAACGGTTTTAAAAAAAGTTATTTTTATTTTTTGTGTAACGAAAAATGTTGCAGTTTTTTCTTTTATAAATTACTTGACCTAAAGACCTAAAAATGTTAACCTTGCAAATGTCACAATTTAATTATAAACCAAAAAAATGTTCACATTATCTACTTCATGTAAATATCTAAGTTTTTAAATTCCCGTTTGAACAGTACACAATATTTTACAAAATTATACAATATCGCTTAAAAAAAAACTGATTTGCTTTTAACTTTTTCAGGTCTAGTTTCAAAGAAAAAGGTAAAATTACACATTAAAAAAAGATCACACATAGAAATTATTAAAAAAAATCCATCGAATACAAAAATCTCAGATTTGGGGGAGCAATTCCCCCCTTCCTCCCCTGCCTACGCCCTTGGCGGAGCTGTAATCGTCCAAATTTAAAATGTATGTTTTTCATGTAAAAATACACTTAATCAACAGTTTTTTTTAGATTCTAACTTTGAATGTATAAACAATACAAAATTTTTTGATATTTCGTTGGGTACTCTTTTTAATTTTCACATGACACCGCTTCAGCACATGACACGAAAGTGGTTGATGGAAAAGTTTATATATTTTCTAAAATAAAAAATATTTTTTATTTTATGGTGAGTAGTTTTGATGCTAGATCAATAATACTAAACACGTGCAGAAAACGTTCCTGTATCTTGTAAATTTTACAATATCGGAGGAAACTGAGTACATTACCTCGGTTCTGTAACTTTTCTCACCGAAGTTCCTACCAAAATTTCTCACTTTGACGTTATTGTGACGTCATTCTCACCTGCACTGTAATAAAATATGAAAAATCGGTAACTCGTCTCGCTTGTTTCAATTCCATTTTTAAAGGAACTCGATAGACGAAGTGTTTCTATAAACTAAAATATGCGACTCGAATCGATTGCAGTTCTCACTATGTTTTAACTTGGTGAGAAAAATTGTTGCTTGCTTGTGAAACAGTCGTATCATGAAGTTTTGGAAATAAATAAATATCCACATTAACCCTTGGACAAACACATGGTTCTGGCCAGGCATATTTCATTTTTGAGCGTTAATTAAACATACTTCTAGTTTAGGTAGATACCTGTCTTTCCCAGTAGCCGCCTAAAATTTTGTTGGCTTTCTATTTTTTTAAAAAAAAAATACTGCTAGAAAAAGTCCCCCTCGAACAAACACATATGCCTGGCCAGACCCCTATACAATTTGTATGAAATAAATTATTGTTATACACATTTTGGGTTATTTTTCTGCAAATGCAATGTTGTTTCCAGGTATTTTTTTATATTTTGGGTTGTTTTATGTGAATTCAATGCAGATGTTTGCTTCCAGGTAGTTTTTGTGTTCATTTTTCTCTTATTTCTTTCTTTCGTTTGTGATTTTGGTTTTGAGTTAAGTTAGTTTATTATTGAATGCTGAACATACAACATCGAAATATAAATTTTTTATGCGGAAACTAAAGTGAAATTATTACTATTGTTATGGCAGAGGATTTAGAATTAGTGTACAATACGCGCTTGCGTACAGGCAGCCTTACTGATAATTTCCAACAACAACTATCATCAGCGTTGCAGCGTGATTTCGCACTTCACACAGAAGCAGACGAAGAACTAGATTTATTTGAAGACCAAAGCGGTGAAAACACAGATTTTGTGCCCGAAGATGGCGCCTCGGACATTGAATATGAATTGGAAGCTGAAGCAAATGAAATATTCGACAGCGATGAAGAATCCGAAGAAGAAAGTGAAACCAACTCAAGCTGCAGACGGTTTTTTGCTTGGAAAAGATGGTACCAAGTGGAGTACAGCTGAACCCGCTACAGTGAGATTCCGCCAGCACAACATCATGCGTTTCAGAGGTGAAATTTGTGCGCCCACGGTATGGAAATAGCTGCTCATCGATGGTTACACTTTCGTATGGTTCAAAACTACTGCCAAGATTGTTATTCAAGAAGTTCCATATGTCGCGAATGGGAGCAGCTTTGTCGGTTTGTTGACGAAATGCGCGCGTACGACTATCGTCAAATCGAATACAGCGCATCAAAGTAACAAATCGTGTATTCATATACACGATTCGATTTAACGATAGTCGTACGCGTGAATTTCGTCAACAAACTAACAAAGCTGCTCCCATTCGCGACACATGGAACTTCTTGAATAGCAATCTTGCCAGTAGTTTTGAACCATACGAAAGTGTAACCATCGATGAGCAGCTATTTCCATACCGTAGGCGCACAAAGTTCACGAAATACATCCCATCAAAACCCGCAAAGTATGGCATAAAAGTATGGTGGCCATGCGATGCGAAAACCAAGTATCCGTTGCAAGGAAAACTGTACACTGGTAAAGAGGGAGAACAGCGAGCGACAAACCAAGGCGAAAATGTGCTCATGAGTTTGGGTAATCGATACGCCAACAGCGGCAAAACTATTATTGCTGATAACTTCTTTACAACATTAGACGCAGCTAAACGTCTTTCGTCGATTGGACTAGCATACGTTGGCACCAGGGAAGATAATTCCAAATTTCGGTTTGGTACTTAGCGGATTTACAAAAGTACTAAAAGTACTGAATGAAGAAAAAAACATAAATTTACATATTTTTATTAGTTCAACATAAAAAAACATAAGAAAGTTTTAAGTTTCTGAATTAAAATTAACAAGTTACAAAATATATATAAGAAACACAAATTCTTTTTTTTATTATTATTATATTTTATGCAAGGAACTTTGAATGAGTAACGTTATAAGTTGATAATAAATAAAATTTAAGCTTATATCAGGTATGAACTTTTTAATTTAATAATTCTTCAATATCAATATTTTTGATTCTTTTTTATAATAACTCTTGTGAAATTTCAGTTTTATAGCAGAACGCTTCATTTGATTTTAAAAGGTCTTTTTTTGTATTAATCTTGAAAGGGTGCTTACTTGAAGCTTGTTTCCACATTTTGTTTTGATAAAATTTTGATATAAAAAACACGTTTAACGTTAGCCGACGAATTAGGTATGTGAAGTAATCATTCGATAACTTTTTATATATTAAAACACATAAGTTAATAATTTTCATTTTTAGTTGCATTAAATTTAGCCCAAAACTCTGTCATCTTAAAGTTTTTTAATTAAATTACTTTGAATTTATTTTAATAATAAAACATAAGAAAACTGTTTTTAGACAATATCTGTAAAAAGTACTGAAATCATCGCGGGGGTACTGCGGTACTTATAAAAAGCGAAAAGTACTGAATTCAGTACTTTAGTACTGAATTTATCATCCCTGGTTGGCACCATTAGATCCAACAAAAGGTGTCTTCCAAAAGAAGTGAAAAAGACAGCAAACGGCCAGTGCTTTCATCTGTGTTCGGTTTTTATGTTAACCTTGTATCACTGTGCAGCTACGTTCCGAAGAAGAACAAAGCAGTAAATCTACTATCCACTGTGCACTACACCGAGAAAGTTGAAGGTGCAGCAAAAAAACCGGAAGCTATATTATTTTATAATTCAATAAAGGCCGGCGTTGATGCAATGGACCAAATGGTAACGCATTACTTCACAAAACGGTCAACTGGCCATTAGCATTTTTTTGCAACATGATAGACGTCATGGGATTAGCCGCTTACATCATATGCAATGAAAATACAAAAAGAACCAGAAAAGAGAAGCGACGAATGTTCTTGAACACGCTGAGTAAACAATTGGAGCTTGCTAATACTAAAAATCGCATGAACAACAACCATATTTTGGGACAACATTCAACCCGTTTGGCCATTGAATCTTTCTTTGGAAGGCCGTTGAATATTCCCAGCAACATGCTGCCTAACCAACAAAGCGGCCCTAGTACACTGAACTCCAGAAAAGATTGCAGAATTTGTACCACTCAAGACGAAAAGCTGCGTAGGAAGACACGTTTTTGCTACACCAAATGCACTAATCCTGTGTGCCAACAACATTCTAAAGTTGATTATACTTGTTTTTTCATGCATTCCACAAAATGAATAAAATTTTTTTTTTGCATTTAGGTAGCTACAATATCAACAAATAAAAAAAAAAGTCTAAAGACAAAAATAACAAACGAGCATATTTAGAAATTCAAAGTTGCGGTACCCTTTTTGCCATACAAATGTATAAAAACGTATAGGGGTCTGGTCAGGCATATGTGTTTGTTCGAAGGTTTCAGAATATGTGTTTGACGGGGGGTTAAAAATGCTTCTACCGGGTACAAGGTATCAACTTAAATTTTTTCACGTAGATTATAAATATATTATTAACCCATTAATGACTAATGGGTATTTAAATACCCATAAAACAGTGTTTGCGAAAAAGGCCATGTCTCGAAAGCGGTAGGAGATATCAAAATAATTTTTATTTTAAAACATTACGGAAAAATGAAACTATTTATTGTCTTTACAATGTGTAACGAAATTCATACAATTAAATGCTCCTTTTCGAGATCGAAGATGTGTGAATTTCAAAAATGACAAAATCCATATCCATACACTCGAAAAGCAATCGATCTTTCAGCGATCCTCGCAAAATCAACTTATCTTCCAATCGTCTTCCAAATCTTTTCAAGGAAGCTTTTGAAGAGTTTTCTTGAAACGCGCATTCATCGCTTGGGCGATCGAAAAGCGATCCATCTTCCAACGATCGCCGGAATAAACGAAGGAGGATTTTGAAAATTTTTCTTGAATCGCGCATTCATCGCTAGGGCGATCAAAAAGCAATCGATCTTCCAACAATCTTCGCAAAATCAACTTCTCTTCCAATCGGCTTCCAAGTCTTTTCTAGGAAGATTTTGAAGATTTTTCTTGAATCGCGCATTCATTGCTTGGGCGATTGAAAAGGGATCCATCTTCCAACGATCGCCGGAATAAACGAAGGATGATTTTGAAAATTTTTCTTGAATCGCGCATTCATCGCTAGGGCGATCAAAAAGAAATCGATCTTTCAACGATCTTCGCGAAATCAACTTCTCTTGCAATCGTCTTCCAAATCTTTTCAGGGAAGATTTTGAAGATTTTTTGAATCGCGCATTCATTGCTTGGGCGATTGAAAGGGCGATCCATCTTCCAACGATCGCCGGAATAAACGAAGAATTTTGAAAATTTTCCTTGAATTGCGCATTCATCGCTAGGGCGATCAAAAAGAAATCGATCTTTCAACGATCTTCGCAAAATCAACTTATCTTCCAATCGTTTTCCAAATCTTTTCTAGGAAGATTTTGAAGATTTTTCTTGAATCGCGCATTCATCGCTAGGGCGATCAAAAAGCAATCGATCTTCCAACGATCTTCGCAAAATCAACTTCTTTTCCAATCGTCTTCCAAATCTTTTCAAGGAAGATTTTGAAGATTTTTCTTGAATCGCGCATTCATCGCTTGGGCGAGCGAAAAGCGATCATCTTCCAACGATCGCCGGAATAAACGAAGAAGTATTTTGAAAATTTTTTTTGAATCGCGCATTCATCGCTAGGGCGATCAAAAAGCAATCGATCTTTTAGCGATCCTCGCAAAATCAACTTCTCTTCCAATCGTCTTCCAAATCTTTTCAAGGAAGCTTTTGAAGATTTTTCTTGAACCGCGCATTCATCGCTTGGGCGATCGAAAAGCGATCCATCTTCCAACGATCGCCGGAATAAACATGGGAAATTTTAGGAGTTATTTCATTATTTATTGTTAGGCGTTATTTCGTTAGGAGTTATTTCGCGGAGCCGCACAGTGTATTGAACTATCGTCTGACAATTTTTGAGCGCGCTGGCATTGATAGTTTTACGTATACAGCGATTTTAATCTGGTAACACTTTGAGTGACGCAGGGTGTGCAGTTGCGGTCAAAATAATAGTACATAGTACTCTTATATTCAGACATGTTTGGATAAATAATTCTAGGCCCTTATTATGAGTTGCTTTCGACGTTCGACCTTCGCTGGTTATCGAAAAACGAGCATCGAACGTTAAATTCTTATTATGAGCAGTGAAACTCTATCGAAATGTTCGTTGTTCATCGAATTTTCAGTCGAATAGAATTTTGCTTTCGATGCGATGCGTGCTGAGAAAAAATTGTTAAAAATGTAAGTATTACGATTAGCTAATAAAAATATACTATCGTGAACAAACCAAATGAACGAAAATCACTCAAAATATAAAGCTATGTAGAAAATTAGAAAATGGAAAGATCGAAGGAAAAATTCGTGGTCAGTTTGCCTCTAGTATCCTCTTTTTATCAAGTGTTCATTATGACAAAAGAATGTCGCCATATATGCAAATTTTTATTAACACCAAGAATCCAGATTAGCCGATTGGGTATTTAAATACCCAATTCAGATCTCAAATACGGTGACAGTTACAAACATGAAATTTTGCAAAGCAACTTCTATGGTCTATATAAGCTTCCTGATAAATTTTGAAAAAATCGTACAGCGGAATCTATGAGCAGTCTTTAATGGGTTAACACAATATTGTATGTACTACAATGTATAAATTATTGAATATATAAACTAACTTATTTCATAAATGAAATTAATTTCATGATAATATTTGTATCATTGCAATAAGAAACCGCATTAAAATAATTGTCGGATTGCAATTTGTGGATAATGTTTGTTTAATTATTTTTAACCAGTGTTAAAGTGTTTAACATCAAAACAAGAAATTGTCAGCATAAATAATATAAACGTGCATATCCGTCATTTTTACACAATAATCACTTATTTTCTTGTCTGTACGTTTATTTGTTTGGCTAAAATGCGAAATTATTTGATACATACACAAGGTTTATTTATATAAAGGTTGCGTACATTTTTGACGTTTTCTCATTTCGGCAACCTTTTTTTAAAATGAGAGCAAGAGAACGTAGTCATTCACACTCATCATTCAGCAAAAAAATCACACTGTTGCTGGAATATGAAACTATTTGGTAGTAAATTGAATAGTATTATGTTTTTTACTACTTTTAATACTCCTTTTACTTTACATCGCTTATGTAAAATCGGTCGCTGATTCCTAAAATCATGTATATATCTGTGGTTACAAGGAATAATGACTTAACTCAAAATATCGTAAAAAAGCGATATGGAAATTATTTTATTGCCAATTTTTGGAAGTATGCAGATATCCATTTTTTGTCCAGAATTGATCATCACTTATGTTTGCACATATTTTGTTTCTAACGTTTCATATATTTCAAAAGAATGGGTCGTAGTTCGTGCAATTAAAATATCGTTTTTTACGATACTTTAAGTTTAGTCATTATTCCTTGTGACCACAGATATGTACGTGGCAGTATGTGGCCTCCAGTTACATGCTACCTGCAAAAAAAAACGATAAATTCCTCAACTTTTCGGAAAACTATTTTTTAACGTATGAATTCCAGAGACCGTATCGGTTATTGTTTTTATCAAAAAAAGTCAGATACTAACAGTTATCAGTTAACTTTTATTTTTTCCGACAAAAATACAAGTTATTTTACGCATTTTATTTTTTTCTAGCAATAATTAATAACTGTTACTTTTAACTTTTAGTTTTTACGTAAAAAATAACAGTTATTTTTTGTCTTTTATTTTTTCGATCAAAAATATCAGGCAATTTGAATTTTTTTAAAGGCCACTTTAACTACAAGAAAAGTTTAATGCCCAATTCATCGTCTCATCAGCTCGCAAATTTTGAGCTATGAAACTTTTTTTAGTTTTAATAGTTTTTTTTTCGATCAAGCAGCCTTTGAAAAAATACAAATTGCCTATTGTTTTTGACCGAAAAATGAAAGGCACAAAATAACTGCTATTTTTGACCTAAAAAATAAAAGTAAAAAGTAACAGTTATTTTTGCCCGAAAATATAAAAGGCAAAAAATTACAGTAATTTTAACTTTTATAGCAACAGGATGAAATTTAAAAGCCGTTTAATATTCGCGAAACTGCTGCCATTACGATAATAATTGTATATTTAAAAAAATCCACTGGCAACTTTTTTGTTATGCCCTTTTTCATCTGAAAATTGTAAAATAACAGGTATTTTCGATCCCAGATAAATTCACATGCAAACTATCGAGTTTAAAATAGTTAATTTTAAGGGCAAGATGTATTTTTTTTTTTTTATTTTTGTAAGCAAAATAAAAAAATTGGGAAAAATTTAGTTGATCCTGGTATTATACTAAAATTTTAACTTCTTTCTTTCCATTAATTTAAACTTTATTTTTTGCTGTTCAAGGCTTGAGTTTAAATTGAGGCTTTTTTAAAAAATTAAAGCGGCATTTAGAAAAAGTTTATGTAGAAAAAGTTCATTTCGAGTAAACTCCAGCTTAACTCGTCATGCAAACGTAGTATAAAAAGAACACAGCGAAACTCTACAAAATGCGTTTTTCAAGCATCACAAAATACAAAAAAATAAATAAAAAAAAAATTAAAAAATAATTTAGATATAATTAAGTTTGGAATTAATTAATTCTTAGTTTTTAAGATAGTATGCCACTAATTTTCCATTATATATTGTTCTATAAAAGAAATTATTCCTCATGTACTAATTACTATCGCAATAAATCAATCAAAAAACCTTTATATAAATAAACCTTGATACATACAAACGTACATATTAAAAATCTAACAAAAATACAGAAAAGCTCATTGACATTTTTAAATTTCAAAAATTCTCAGCTGAAGTGAATTTATTACCTCATTTAGAAAAAGTTTTGGTGTGAGTTCTTTAGCTCATAGCGTAAAGCGATTTATTTATAAGCACAAGGTAGTGAGTTCGAGTCTCAACAATGTGGATGGATTTTTTGTTTTTTTTTTATGAAACAAATTGAAATTTTGAAAAATTCACCACTGAGGGTGAAAAAAAATTGGGAAAAAGTAGTTTGTATAAAATTTTTTTATTTAATTTATAAGAAAGTAGCTTGTTTCATTGCTATTAGAATATATCTCTATGTAAGTTCTGTAGCTCGGAGCACAGGGCGCTTGTTTTATAATCGTAAGGTTGTGAGTTCGAGCTTCATAAATGTCAATGAATTTTTTCCGGTTTTATTTTTTTTTATTGTTTCATTTTTAATATTTATAGTTATACTATATCAGTTTCTTGAACAAAATCTTTTGTCACCTTCAGTGGTGAATTTTTGAAAATCAGGAATTTTTAAAGTTTAAACTTGTGAGCTACAGAACTCACAACAAAACTTTTTCTAAATGAGATAATAAATTGCCTTCAGTTGTGAATTTTTGAAATTTAAAAATTTCCCAAAAACGAAAATTCACAAAAAAAAAAACACGCAAAATCACCCACTTTTTTGCATTGTTAGGGAAATACAAATTTTTTTTAAAACAAGAAGTTTTTGGTAAGCAACGAACTTCAATAACAAATAATAACCCACCAGCAGAAGAGGTCATCAAACCCTCTTTGATAATAAAGCAAAATTATTATAAGAAATAACAAAAAAAAAAAAACAAAAGAAGAACGAACCGCTGCTTTTGCTTTAAATACAGTTATCTCTAAAAACTGATTCACGTTGTCAAATATTAAAAACAAAAAATCACCTAAAAAGAAAAAATCACTCAGAAACAAAACCTGAGACTTCGTCCAAAATATTTCATATGAAAAATCATTGAAAAACAAATAACGAAATCCACCCAACAAAAATGGAAAATTGTCCAATTCTTTTTGGGTGATTTTTCATATGAATAATCAAAGTTTCAACTCTCACATTTTAATAATGCCTTCTTTGCATTGAAATTAAAACTTTCGCGATGGAGTATTGCGATAAAATTCAAATTTACTCGGTACGTAAAATTATTTATTGCGGTGAATATGTTATAGATCTATTATTTTAGTGCGATGTAACAATGCATAGACACTTCTGATACCCCACTTTTGTAAAACACGCTACGCCACTGAAGTATCACACATGTAAACATTACCAACCATTACTACATTTCGTGACGCATGTGGAACTTAAATTGGTCATATGTTTGCTTAAAATCAATGAGCATTCATTCGTCTGCTGCTTACGAATCGTGTTCTGCAACTACTATACTTAACGACAATGTGTTGTTCCGTGTAGTTTTTAAAAACATTTATTAGCTGCGTTCCCTTCGCCTTAATATAATCACAACAACAAATTTTCTCAAAGCAACGGCAAGTAAAACGACTCGTAGAGGGCACTACCGTTGCAGTCAAAATTCAATTCAAACAAGCAATCATGATACCATAACTACTTACTACTTGTTAGGTGAATTATTATGGTAACGATACCGTAGTCAACGATGTTTTTCTCTGAATGTGTTTCACTCTTAACGTCAGAAAAATTGTAAATTATTTCATTTAATTATTAATATTAAGCAATTATATATATAATTTAAGTGCAATTGTTGGCTCCGCTGAATGCGTTCAATGTGTGTGACACACGCGGTTTGTTTTATTTTCTTTTGTTTAACATTCGATGGTCGCAGCTCGTGAGAAAATAGGTAGCTGTCATGGCTACCTAATAGTCATTGTATCAAACAAACAAATAGGTAAAAAAATGAAATGACAGCTCATAAAAATATACAGGTGCGGCACCTGTGTTTCAAATTTTTTTAAGGCTATACCACAATTTTATATGGATAGCAAAAATTATCCCATTTGTTATAGGATTATTATTTTTGTTTTTGCTTTGCATGTAAAAAAAAATAATCTGGATTATTTTGAAGCGAATGGAACGTAGCTATTACTAAATAATTTAAAATTTTTTTATACTAGCATATTCTGAGTTTTTATCTTACACTTGTTTCATTTTTCTACATAGCCTTTCGTCAGTTTCACCGCGCGCAGAGCTTTCTTTTCATCAAAGTCTATAAACAAAGCTACTAATGTGCCGAGAGGTAATGTTTTTGATTGAAGGGGCTCTAATGTTAAAGGAATATGTTAAAAAATTTGCATTTTTACATTTTTTAGTACGAAAAAAACGAAAAAAAAAATTGTTTTAAATTACACTAAAATTCCCCAAAAAACCGAAAAATGCTCTAAAAATTAAAATGTCCAAAAATGACAATAAAAAACTTGTAAATCTCTAAAAATGCCCTAAATCTAGTAAAAATGACCTGAAACCAAAAAATAATGAAAAATTATGAAAAATTACAAAAAAATGTCTTAACCCTCATCGGTCCCTCGAGAAATACATCTAATCGGTCCCATTGTATGCGCGCGCATACACATATATTTTTAATTGTAAAAAAGCTAAAAAAAAATTAACAACCATTTAAGTTTTGTGATTTTTTAAATTTATTACATTGTTTACTATCATATTAATACATTTAAACTTCATAAAGCTAGATTTAGAATGAAATTAATTAGAATATTACATATATTAGAAAAAAAAAAAATTGAATTTTTAACTTTTGTCAGTTATTTGTACATTTTGCGCATAAATTGAAATTATGTTCAGCACAAATGAAATTTATACACTCTTCACAGCGTGTAGCAAAAAGATTTTTGTTATTTTTATATGTGCAGATGTAGCATCGGCCTCGTTTTGATGTACTTGGTAAATGGCGAATCTCCCGAATTCTTTGAATAACACTGGAAGCATCATTACTTTGAGGTTGTTTTTTACGTTTAGTGATCTGTTTTTTAACGAGATTCAATCCAAGCTCCTCGATAAAAAGGCGACGACGAATATTATGGTTCGTTTTAGAATTTTTCCAATTCGGGAACAATTCAATGAACGTCACGAATGCATTCAACGCACTAACATCAAGCATGTTACAAAATACTGCCATTGGCCACCGATTGACTTTTCGTTTGCATGTGTACGTAGCCACCATTTGATCTATAGTATCAACTCCACTCTTGGCTTTGTTGTAGTCTTCAATGATGTTAGGTTTCTTCTTTTCACTATTCTCATTTATGCTGACAACATTGTGGTATGTACTGAGCAATGTCACAAATCGGTACCGGCGAGGAACATATGACAACATAACTGCTTGCAATTTATTTTCATATACAACTTCTGTATGATAAATTGGCTTTTGACACATGTCGAGTAGAACTGAAGGAATTTCAGTCCTATTTTTCCTTATTGTTCCCAAAATAGTCATGCGATTCTTATTTAAATCTTCTGCTAATTCATACGAAGTGAAAAAGTTGTCACACGTTACATTTCTGTCAGAAAGTCCTTTCACCAAATCCAAAACAACACGCCGTCCGAGATTACGTTCAGGAGTGGCATTACGATTGCGACCAACATAAATTTGTGTGTTGTATGCATACCAGCTTTTTGAGTCGCATAGCACCCAAATTTTGATGCCATATTTCGCCGGCTTGCATGGAATATACTGACGAAACGGACATCGCCCACGATACGGAACTAACTGTGCATCTACGGTAATGTTTTTTCCTGGTGTGTATACAACTTTCAAATTATGATTCCATTTATCGTATACATTTCGAATCGGTGCCAATTTGTCACGTACAGAAGTACTTTTAGATGCAGTGTTGGCCATACGTTGTTCGCGATCATCAAACCGAATGCAACCATGGATGCGCTTGAACATTTTCAAAGACATTGTTGCTCTAAATATGGGCCGACCAGTTTCGTCATTCCACAGTTTAGTGACACATTCACCGTATGACCGATACACACCAGAAAGCAGCAACAATCCAAAGTATGCGTGCAGAGTGTCCAAATCAATGTATTCCCAATCGTCTTTGTACTTTCGCACACCATATAAATTCGTCATGTTCAAAATAATATTCTCAACCGGTTCAAGGAACATGTGAAATGCAGACGAAACATCAACTATAGTAGCAGCTGCTAATGCTTTTGGACCTGAATTATAACAAAAATGAAACATATAATGAACATGAACCCATAACAAATAGCATAGGTTTTTACCTGAAGTGAAATTTTCTGCACGACGAAATGAATTTCTTCCATTTATTTCAAATGGTTGCGATGAATATTCAATTTTCTTATTTTTTGAAAAATATTTATTTTCAGGATTTTCTTCTGCTAAATTTTGCTCAAGTGGCTCAATGTCGTCTTCATCCGAATGCACGCTAACTTCACTTTCATCATTCTCCTCGTCTGATAATGCAAAATTATCGTCACTATTGCACGGAGATTCGCCCGCTTCGCTTTCCAAATCAAAATCCATTTCTAGTTCATCTCGCTGCCTACTTTCACGTAAAACTCTATCCATTTTTTATCAAATACTTCGAAACACAACCAAAATTCAAATAAATGCGCTAACAAACTTAACTTATGTGTGTTCCAGAACAAACTGAATTTCATAAAACGAAAAATAAGAGCGTGCTATAAATCCACACACAAAAATAAGCGGCAATTCCAGGTACCTGCTTATGTGTATGCGCGCACATACACAGGAATCGATTCGTAACTAAAACTGCACAGGCAAATACAGTAAGGGTACAAATTCAAAAACGGGTTTTTTTGGTTGTTCAGGCAAAATAATTTTACTCTGCAAACGTTGGCTAGTTCGCACACTCGTTTTAAGTACAGTGGTATAGGTAGAACCCAGCATGTATACATTGAATGTGAAATTAAAATTGTTCAAAAGATACGACGAGCTGCAGGAGAAAATAATATGAGATACATTTGTTGGTGCAATCATACTTTTTTCGTTGCTGGTTCGTTCTCACAGCTTCGACTTAATGTTTGCTCTCACAAGTGGTGGCGGCGAAGTTTTTTCTCGGTACGATTTGCTGGTCGTAGCCAGTGTTGCCAGATTTTCGGTGAGATCATTCCCGTTTTGGTCGTGCATTTCAAGAAGTTTTTCCCGATCTTCCTTGAACTTTTTGCCCGACTACGGCGAAGCAAAATGAGCTGTATATGTGTTTGATCCAAGAAAGATAGAATACAAAGATTGCGGTGAAGACAAGCAAAAGAGTACAACAAAATTGTCGTTCTGCGCATGTACGTCATAATATCAATGCTGTTTTGGCGAGCGTTCACTACCCATATGATTTCTACACAGAAATAAAAGAAGTGAGAAGCAATTTATTAGGACGAGAAGAAGGTAAATTTATTTAGTACTTTTTTGCAAACATTATTTTTACTATTACTTTATTGCAGCCAGTAAGCAGCATAGTCAAAAAAAAATTTTTCTCTGAGAAACCAACTTCAGTGAGCATTATTTTTCGAGTTGGATTTTATAAAAATGTTTATTACGAGTTTAATTGATGTAGTTTCAACATTCCCAGATTTTTTATTTAAACTAATTTACCTGTAAATTGAGATTACAAATAAATGATAGTTCCAAGTTTTTAAATAATGATACAAATTTTGTTAAGTTTATATATTTTTGTATTTTTGTTTTCGTTTGTGTGCGTTTTCTACAATTTTTTGGTTTAATTTTTGTATTTATTGCAAACATCAGGTTTCTGAAAAATATTTGTTTGCTACTATTACCGCAATTAGCAGCTGTATACTTAATTTTTTAAGTTTTAAGGTAAAAACTCGCAAATATACTTCGGTGTATACACAATTAAATAAAACACAACCGATCGCAATACGTTTCTCAAAGAAACAAAATATTGTGACGTAGTCAACTGGTAGTCAGCTGGTTGTCAAACTCGATTAGCAGAAGTAACGGACCTGCGCAAAGTGCAATCTCTTATTCTATCATTCTTGTGTTTGACCGGCATGCATGTATGTATGTATGTTCATCTGTTCCACTCTCACTTCTAAACTACTGACCATGATTTGACAAATGAGGTATGAAGTTGGAAGCAATTTGATCGGCTGCTTGTATAGGCTATGTGACGTCACATTAAATTTATGAAAGCGCCCTCTAGATGACATAATGTCATGAGCAAAAAAATTTTTATTGACATAAGCAAATGAGGTATCGTTAGAAGCGTTTTGATGGTCCGCTGAAGAAAAATTAATTGACCTTACACAAAGTTGAATATGGAACCCTCTAGAGGACAAAAAGTCAACTAAACCCCTAACTTCTAAATGAGGTATCTTTGGAAGCGTTTTGATCGTCCGCTGGCCATAAGCAATGTGATGTCACATAAAATTTAATATGGCGCCCTCTATAGGACAGAAATTACACTAAACCCTATCTTCTAAACTACTTATCATAATTTGACAAGTGAGGTATCGTTGGAAGCGTTTTGAACGTCCGCTGGCCATAAGCAATGTGATGTCACATAAAATTTAATATGGCGCCCTCTATAGGACAGAAATTACACTAAACCCTATCTTCTAAACTACTTATCATAATTTGACAAATGAGGTGTCGTTGGAAGCGTTTTGATCATCCGCTGGCTATAATGTGATGTTATATAAAATTGAATATGGCGCCCTCTAGAGGACAGAAAGTACACTAAACCCTTTCCTGTAAGCTAATTATCATAATTTGACAAATGAGGTATCAATGGAAGCGTTTTGATCGTCCTCTGGCTATAGGCCGGCCATGGAACGTCCCATCAAATTTAATTTGGCACCCTCTAGAGAACAGAAACCCCTATCTTCTAAACTACTTATCATAATTTGACGAAAGAGGTGTCGTTGAAAGCGTTTCCTCGTCTGCTTATTAAAGGCTAAGTGACGTTACATTAAATTCAATGTGGCGCATTCCATAGGACCTAAAGTCATGAACTAAAAAATTTTTTTAGTGACTTAATAAAAACTTTGTTTATAATTTGATCATCAAAAAAGTGATAACTAGTTAATACTATCGATTATGTTAAAATTATATTCCAAAAAAAAAAAAATAAGTTAAAAAAACTCAAACCCGACTACTAAAAAGCACGCTCTAAAAAGTATGAAACAAGAAAATATTCTCATTTGAAATTGTTATGTGCAATCTATTCAATATGTTTTGTCTACTAAATAAGCAACTTAAACATAATATATTTAATTGTATATAATACTAATTATAGTGATGTTCATAAGATATCCGTGTTCGTATGCCTCCTACCCTAACAAAACAATGCATTCTAAGGTTGCCCGCAGAGTAAGCGCCGAAGCAGACAGGCAGGCAGACAGGCACAGGAAAACTATGTGAACAAGAGAGAAAAAAGTTATTTCTATCTCGTTTCTTCGCAGGGCCTGCCTGCCTGCTTCGGCGTTTACTATGCGGGCAGCCTTACTCTGCGGGCAACCTTACTAAAGGCTGCCCGCATAGTAAGCGCCGAAGCAGGCAGGCAGGCAGGCAGCCAGGCAGACAGGCACCAGTGCGACAAAAGTGGCTTCATACAGTTTCATATAAATCTGCTCGAAGTCCACATAGTCCACAAGTCCACGCAGTTTTAAAGCAAGGAAGAATCTATATTAGCTGCATTTTACGTTATTATTTTTTCGATGGACGAAACAAACTCACAAATATAATAAGCATCAGCGCATGTGTATATATTATGATAAACACATAAAAACAACACCATGCAAACACAACATAGCAACGAGTGTGAAGATTGTTTTTGTTCTTGTGCATATATGTTGTTGTTGTTATTGGTGATAAATTTTGAATAACTGAAACAACGAAAATTATGGGTTGATGAAATTACCAATTGTTGGACACGTAAAACAGATAAAAAATAATCCTTTTAACACATTTAAAACATATTTTGTGTATCAAAACAAAAAACAGCAACAACAGAATAAATTCGTCGAAATACACATACAAACAACAGCAGCGGCTGAGTCGGCGCACATGATAGAGTGAAAGTTGTGTTTTGTTTTTTTTTCTGCAATTTACTCTTATTTTTTTGGTTTTTCAATAAGTACAACAAAACTGATTGACATGAAGTCAGTAAAAGCAAAATAGAAAAATTTTGATTCTCAATTCTTGCGAAATTTGAGTCTTTTGTTAGATAATTATAGACAAATTTGTCAAAGAAAGCAAACATTTTAGTTTGAAAATGGATGTTGACATAGAAGCTCTTAAAGGTGAAGTTTGTGCGTGCCCAGCGTTGTGGGATCAAAGCAACGAAAGCTACCACAACCGTATCATAGTAGAAAAACTATGGGAAAGCATTGCTAAAATTATGAAAACACCAAGTAAGTTTGTTTCCTATTATTATAATAATATAAAAAATATTTTGACAAAATTGTTTCAAACATGCTGAAGGTTATCAGTGAATCCATGTTAAATGTTTTTTTATGGAGAAGCATTCATAACAAAAGAAATGCGAAAAAAAAGCAAAACAATAACAAACTATGTCGCACTGATCTGATCTACTTCTCGCATTCACTCTGCGGTGGTTATTTGTGGAGCGGGTTGCTGTCTGCGCCTGCCTGCCTGCCTGCTTCGGCGCTTACTATGCGGGCAGCCTAACAGTAGTAAGCTATCATAAGCTTTAGGGCAAACTGACTTATACATCTAGAGGGCGATATATAAGCATATATATGAGGTGGCATACTACCACGTATATCTTTTGAGCATCACTATAAATTCAAGAATGTTTTATACTTTCAAACATTTAGAATTTGTATTTAATCATAGAAAATCATTATAAATTAGTATTATATAAAATTAAATATATTATGTGTAAGTTGTTTACTCAATAGACAAAACATATTGAATAGATTGAACATAACAATTTCAGATGAGAATATTTTCTTGTTTTATACTTTTTAGAGCGTGCTTTTTAGTAGTCGAATTTTAGTTGTTTTAACTTATTTGTTATGTAAAATACATAAAAGAAAAATTACCGTAATTTTATTTCTTACTTCAGTGTTTTATTTTAAATATAAACCATTACAATACAAAACTTAGTAATGTAATTAAAAATATCCCTTCAAAAATAAAACGCATTTATTACTTGAACATTAAGATGCCTCAAAAAAAGTTACTATTGCCACCAACTAAAAGTGAACCTTGATCTATTTTATGACGGTTCCCAAAATATTATGGCTGTCATTATAACCGCCAGTGAGCTAAACCATTCATGTTAAACCATGTTAAACCATACAAAAATCATGTTTTTCGTAAAAATTTCGGATCGCGTGGTTGTTAAAAAAAACAATCGATCAGAAATCATAGTACTGAGTTCTTTTAAACTGCAGCAAAAAGTTTTAAATTTTTTGAATTGGTTTAAAGATAATGCTGTTTTTCGTGTATTTTTTAAAGTTACTTTATATAAAATTTAAATAACTTCATTGATTCCAATGCGAAGATTTTGAGCGCTAGCACTGACTCTTGATTCAGAATTGTTTAAATTAATACATATAAAAGCTAAAATATTTATTACTAGCAAATATCCGCTGCTTCGCCTGCGATAAAAATATTAAATACCATGTAAAAATTTTAAATCTTAAAATTAAAGTATTTAGTTGTATTAAATCAAATGCAGAATATAAAAATTATTGTGTTGTTTTATTTAATTATGAAAAATGGCAAAAATTTTTAAAAATTACTTTATTTAATTTGAATGCCTTATTTAAATGGTAGTTTTTATAATGACATACGTTTTCCTGGGTTTTTTTTACTTTTGAAAAAGTCCTGCATAACAGGGTCATAAAAAAATTTGGTTAAAAATTTTTCAAAATTTGTAATCAAAAATTTAATATTTTTTAACATAGACTCTGAACATAATTATATTCTTCTTAAATTTTAAAAAAAGCCGTTATAATGACATTAAACTTTTGGCGATATCTCAAAAACAATAGACTTTCTCAGTACAATACATTTTTGTATGAAAAGTCATTGATTAATAAAAACAACGGTAAATGAAAGCTTTTTCGGAAATATTTTGTACAGATATTTGATATGCTTAAAAAAAATCCCGTTAATATGATATTAAAACTTTTGCGATATCTCAAAAACTATAGATTTTCTCAGTATAACGCATTTTATAAAGCATTTTTTTAAGCTTAATGAGAAAAAAAGATTGGAATTTCCAGTTTTGACTTAGCAAGCAAACAAACATTTCCAACATTTTCAAATCAATTTTCATAAAATTTTCTTTGTCTGAAAGTTCAATTTAATAAATTCGGAAAATGAGAAAAGGTTTACCGTTACCTCACCAATGCAATGTTTTATATTATTTTTAAAAGACCTCTAAAATATTCAATTTGTACTCAAAAATAGGCCAAGAGTTGCTTTTGTTGTACTTTTTTTTTAATATTTTTTTTTTTTAATTTCTATTTTCCCTACTCTTTCATATAACATAATTTATCTGCAAAAATGGCTCCAATTTGACACATAAACTGTTTCTATCATTAAAAATCATGGGCCACCTATCCTCCTATGATTTTTGATAAAAACTAATTTGCATAAAATGTTGTGGTTATGATTTTTACAATGTTCTACAGCTTAAAAACTAAAGAAAGTAACCATACAACATAGATTACCAAATTCTGGTCTCATACGACTAAAATCGTCTGAAATATAGCATTTTTTGCAAAAAGTGAGAATGAAGAGTAGGCGTGGAAAATCTAAAATAGCATATTACAATTTAGTTGAAACAACAAATCGTTTGATACCTATATCGTGTTAATCGGTTCAGTGGTTCTTGCGTGATTGTTAAACATCCGTGCAATATCACAACGCTTTTATATATTCGTGTAGATAGACTAACACAATCTCAAGTGGGGAAAAACTGGCTGGCAAGGTTGCAAAACATAATTTATGCTTATAACTCAACTCTGGCAACACCCTTCAAAACGTTTGCAAAAAAAAAATTAATCAACACAGTATGATACCTTGAACACATTGGCCGCATTCAGCGCAGACAACAGTTGGCAACTGTTGTGTAAAAATTCGCTGAAGGGGGTCCTCTGGTAATCCGAAAAATTTTTTTCCGATTTTTTTTTTTCATATTTCTATTGCTCAGATACTCAAAAACATTTTCCCAAAAGGATTTTTCAAAATTCGAAATAGTTTAGGAGATACAGGCATTTTTGTGTAGGTATGTTTTCGTCAAAATAACGCATCAGCAAAGTTGTTTATTTGCCTGCAGTCATTTGTCGAAAATTCTGTGGAGTTCTTCCAAAATATGTATTGCTATTACAAAATATACACACACAGTATGTATACATGCAGTATGTATACATGCATGTTTTGATTTAGGGGTTGAAATGATTTTGAGCCCAGGTGTTCACATGAAAGAAGCAAACGAACGAGATTCAGTTTATTTTCGAACGCTGAAAGCTACGCGTTCGTTTCGTGTTTCGTGTCACAAAAAATCGTTTTGTGTTTTTTTTTTTGCTATGGATAAAAAAAGCCACCCAAACGCGCCGCGTAAGTACGCGTATCGAACAAAAAAGAGGCATTTCCGTGGAAACCAGCACTCCCAAGTAGAGGACACCGACTTTGCCAGCACATCGGCCAAAAAATTGAAGAAAACGCAAGACAATGAAGTCATCATCGAAAACAACCTCCAGTTCTGTTTCTTGGAATTTTTTTCATTTTTCCAAACGCTTGCTGCTCTGGTTATCTGCGCCCAATGTAAACAAAAAATTCGATTTGGAAAAACATGTATACGTGGAGTCGGCTTCAAAGTGAGTCTGCAGTGCCAATGTAAAGCTACACAGTATATTAATTCTTCGCCGGTGGTCGGTAAATCTTTTGTTGTAAATCGCCGGTTGATATTTGCCATGAGATTGCTTGGAATAGGGAGAGAAGGTATTAATATGTTCTGCGGATTAATGGACATATGCCAAGGATTGTGCCTTGATGCGTACTATGGCACCTTGAAAAACATGCATGTGTCTGCTAAAGCAGTTTACAAGCAGTGCCTGTTGAATGCGGTTAAAGAAGAGCAGGAACAGCAGAAAGAAAAAAATCCTGACTGTGACTCCTCAGTGCTGACCGTTTCAGGGGATGGCACCTGGAAAAAACGGGGATTCTCGTCTCTTTTTGGTGTCACTACGCTCGTCGGTAAACATACCAAAAAAGTGGTTGACTCCGTTGTCAAATCAAGCCTTTGCCAGGCATGCAAAATGTGGGGAAAAAAAAATGACTCTGCAGACTTCGAAGAACGGTACGAATCGCACCAGAAAACATGCACAAACAACCACAGTGGGAGTGCGGGCAAGATGGAGGTAGATGCCGTGAAGGAAATGTTTGCCTCATCGATCGAAAAATATGCCATAAAATATGAAAAATATATTGGCGATGGCGACAGCAAAACCTTCAAGGCCATTATAGACCTTGATCCGTATAACGGCGACCCCGTTATCCGATGCACTGGAGGTGAAACGCAAAATTGTAACGAATCGTTCAACTCGCTTTTGTGGACCTTTGCACCGAAACATATCCACTGTGGTGCTACCACAGTCGAAATCGCAAATTTTCTGGCAACCTGCATTTTCAACGAAGGCTTCACAAGTATTTTAAAAATAATGTCAACAATGGGTATTGTCATCGGCCCACAAGCCGAGATGTATGCTGAATCTCGCGACGGAAAACGACTTCAACGCTCAGAGCTAAAAACGTACGCATCATCGAAAGAGGGTCGCACAGCCCGCAGAGCCCAAAAAGCCATGGAAAACTCGTTTTATGAGATGGAGGAAGGCACACTTTATGGGGCTGGAATTGCCGATTAATATTCGTAAGTATTGTATTAAAAAAATATGTGTTAATGTCATTTGTGTGCCTCAAAATTGAAGTCAAAACTTTAAACGCGTTTTTCTCGAAACCATGTTTTTCAAAACTTTGCGCACGATAACTCAAACAGTTTTTGACCGATTTTGATATATGAGGCATGAAACGACGCAGAATTTACGCCGCTATAGCCCCTACCTCAAACTTGCCGAAAAAATAATGTTTACTATTTTTTTCTACACTAGACTACAAAAAAAAAGGTCGAAATTCGATTTTTCATTTTCAAAGTGGCGGCTCCCCCCCTAAAAAAATTTCGATTTTTGTTTCCGAGGTAGGGGCTATAGGGACATTCATTCTAAGTAACTGAATATTTTTTTTTTTTTCAGACGATGTTTACTCTTGGAATCGTGCGCAATTTGGACCCACCTTTTTTCCGGAGAACCTCGTTACCAGGCCGAGAACTTTCTGAACGGTCCATAAATTCACTTTTTCAAAATTTTGTATTTTTTTCAATAAATTAAGCTACCCAAATCAAAAAACGGAACTAAAATATCTTTACTCGTTCTCTTTCCACAATATTTTGAAAAAAGGCTAAAATTTGGCATAGATTACCAGAGGACCCCCTGAATGGTACACTGAAACTGATAAAGTAGCGCTACCATTACAGTTCACAACAGTTGTCTGCGCTGAATGCAGCCATTGACGACGACAGCAACAGTGCGTCAAATGTCAAATTATTTTTACATGCTTTTCTTATGGAGGTGAAAGTGGTGAAAATGTTGCAACGACAATGAGTGATTGCAACAAAGACGCTGTCGTCGGTTTAGAATTTTTTCTAATTTGACGTGCGACAACAGAGCAATATAAGTGTTTGTGTATACGAGAATGAAACAATCTAATGATACTTCTAGATTGTTGTTTCTTTCTTCATGTTGTTTCGCACTGTTGCAGTCGTCGTCAATGTGTTCAGTACATGACAGCAAGTATCTCACTGAAAGCAACTACACAACATGGCTGCCGTGTTATATTGAGAGAAGCTCTCGCGACAAAGAGAGAAAAGCTTTGTTTGCTGTTGTATTGTGCTGCTGGTTGAATGCAGGCATCAAATAAAATTCGTGATTTTGTAATAATTAAAGAATACATTTTTCGAAAACCTTGGTAAGCTATGACAATCTATATTGTCATAGGAATCGAATAAAAAAAGAATTATTAAAATCGGTTCAGCAGTTACCGAGCTCATTCTGGATGAAATTTCATGAGTCTCCTTTTATATAATAGTATAGATAAAATATTTATTATAAGCATCTACTGAAAAAATATTGCAAGAAATTAAAATCTAAAATAGAAGTAATGTAGTTATTTGAATTTTGGAAGTTTCTGTATGGAAATAAAATAAAAAATTATCAAAAAAATGCATGAAAAACAGCATTATTTTTAATCCGATTGCAAAAATTTTAAAATTTTTTATGCAGATTGAAATAGATTTTTCCGGCCTATAATTTCTGGCAGTTTATTTTTTTACAACTATTACACCAGCCAATACATTTACTAGAAACATTTCATATCTAAGACATGATGTCAAAAATTTTGCACATTTTGGGTTAGTATATTTAATAAATCAATATTTCTTAGTGACCTGTATTCTAATTCGAGATTAATTAATTCACATTTTTTAAGAAAATGTAGAAAATAGGAACACAACGGAATAAAGGAAGAATACATTTTGATTTTCAAAACAATAGCATTAGTAAATGCGAAAAGTCTAAATGCTCTTTCTTCGTCCAGGAAATGAAATCATTTAAATGCCCTAACGAAAACTTGCTTCCCTAAAACAAAAGTTGTTATCATAAAAAAATACTACCGAGTCTAAAATTTGTATTCCTTATATTTTAACTGTAACTGGTATTTTTTTTCCAAATTGTTATTGGAATTTTTACCCAAGAAAAGCATACTGGACAAATGAATTCACCCTACTGAGAGAAGCGCACAGGCGCACGTTATTGCATGAAGGACATAAAGCAGCAACCTTTTGTTATATTGAAAAAAAAAACATACATATTATACTATGTATATTTACATCGCTTCATTAATCTTTCTTTTGTTCAGAAATACAAATATGAGATCATAAGATTGGTCAGTTGCGATTTTGTTTTCGATTACAATCATTGATTGCATTCATTAGCATCATTTAAAAAAATTGTGTTTGATCGGTGATATAATCGATGACCGAAGTGATAACACTGGTTAACAGTGGTTATGCCACACGAACTTTGATGGCTAATACTATATAAGATTTTTCCCTTGTCCATCATTCCATCATTTAAACTACTTTTTTTTCAAAATCCATTTTAGTTTTTAGTACCAAAATATTGTTTTAAATTTTAAAAATACGATTTTGGCCTTAAAAGATATATAGCTTTTTTGCTTTTTTTTTGTTGAAATATATTTCAATATATTGAAATATATTCAATATATATTTAAGCCCAATTTGGAATATACTTACTTTGATATTCAAGAAATCACTTGAACTACTATTTTCTAAAATACATTTTAGTTTTTAGTACTTATTTTTTTTTAGTTAAAAAATAGGATTTTGCGTTTCAAAAATGTGTAACTTTTTTGTCTCTTGCAATAATAAAGCCAAATTTAAAATACATTTTCTATGATATTCACTTAATCATTTAAACTACTTTTTTTTCAAAATTAATTTTTTAGTACCAAAATTTTGTTTTAAATTTTAAAAAATACGATTTTGGCCTTAAAAGATCTATAGCTTTTTTGCTTTTATTTTTGTTGAAATATACTTCAATATATTGAAATATATTCATTATATATTTAAGCCCAATTTGGAATGTTTTTTCTTTGATATTCAAGAAATCACTTGAACTACTATTTTCTAAAATACATTTTAGTTTTTAGTATTTATTTTTTTTAGTTAAAAAAATAGGATTTTTTTTTAATTTAAAAAATTTAAGGAACTGTATGAAGTATCATACAATATACTTAAGCAGAGTTGATAACATTCTTCGAAATAAACTCTTCTAATGACAATTAAAATTAAATTTCACACAACACATTCATGCAGTACATTTAGGAAAAAACCTACACAAATAAAAATCTTAACAAAAATTACCAAACGTCCTTAAATCCCAATAATCGCCAGCTCTGTGAGTGCAAGTGAAGTGCTTCAATATTAAACTTTGACGCCAGTGTTTTCTTCAATTTCAATTTACATAAAATGTCTAATTTCAAAGTTTTGTGTTGCAATCCTTTAAATGAGAAAGATCACAAATTTCAAAAACGCAATTTACGACCGGTTTCACAATGGATGGTAGAAAAAGTTCCCTTCATAACACTTGAACATAAGATAAGTGACAAATTTAGAAAAAAATTTCAAAAATTGAGCTTTTTCAATTTTAATTGTTATTAGATGAGTTTTTTTCGAAGAATTTAATCAACTTTGCTTAGTTTATCAAATTAGTTTAACGTTTTGATCAAATTAGTCATTTCTCGTTTCATTTTTCCGGGACTTTTTACCTTTCCCACGTATAACGTCCTTATCAAATCCTTTTTTACTATGTTTATTGTTTCCTATATATTTTACCGCATTCACTTTGGTTGCTTCGTTACGACTAAGATCCCTTTTTGTTTGTTGCACACTGTTTATGCTATATCTTATGTGCATTTTGTATCGCACTCATTCTGTTTGCAAGCAACGTAAGCGTTCGTTCCACTTGATGACATCAGTGCATATCGCAAAGGTAGCCTTGTAAAATGATTCAAAGGATATCTGCTTTCTTCTATGCACACGCACAGATACTCGTACACATTTTACTATGATAATAACTAAATAATGGCGGGAAAAGCTGTGTATGCCTAACTGACATTTCTTTTTCCTCTGATCGTCCTGGCAGGCAGTATGTTGGCATCTAGCAGTTTAGACTTATAAGGCATTAGTTCTCGTTCTGGGCGTAGGACACTCGCAGCCGTTAGTTGTCTTCTATGCTCAATTTATGGCTATTTATGAATGAATGCATGAACGAACAAATAAAATAAGTTCATGCAGTGTGGCAAAATGATTGGGTAATAACAGTAAAACGATATGCTATTTCAGAAGAGCGAACTATATTTTTGCTTAATTGACTTTTTCATAAATTCACACAAGCTGGCGCTTTTCAGGGCGTTTTTAATTTTTAATTTTATTGTGTTTTTACGTTTAAAAAGTCATATAATTTTACAACTTTTTAAATGCCCTAACGAAAATTTACTCCCCTAAAACAAAAGTTTTTATCATAAAAAAATACTACCGAGTCTAAAAGTGGTATTCCTTATATTTTAACTGTAACTGATATTTTTTTTCCCCAAATTGTTATTGGAATTTTTACCCAAGAAAAGCATACTGGACAAATGAATTCACCCTACTGAGAGAAGCGCACAGGCGCACGTTATTGCATGAAGGACATAAAGCAGCAACCTTTTGTTATATTGAAAAAAAAAAACAAACATACATATTATACTATGTATATTTACATCGCTTCATTAATCTTTCTTTTGTTCAGAAATACAAATATGAGGTCATAAGATTGGTCAGTTGCGATTTTGTATTTTATTACAATCATTGATTGCATTCATTAGCATCATTTAAAAAAATTGTGTTTGATCGGTGATATAATCGATGACCGAAGTGATAACACTGGTTAACAGTGGTTATGCCACACGAACTTTGATAGCTAATACTATTTAAGCTTTTTCCCCTCGTCCATCATTTAAACTACTTTTTTTTCAAAATCCCTTTTAGTTTTTAGTACCAAAATATTGTTTAAAATTTTAAAAAATACGAATTTGGCCTTAAAAAATATATATAGCTTTTTTGCTTTTATTTTTGTTGAAATATATTCAATATATATTTAAGCCCAATTTGGAATGTATTTTCTTTGATATTCAAGAAATCACTTTAAATACTATTTTCTAAAATCCATTTTAGTTTTTATTACTTATTTTTTTTAGTTAAAAAATAGGATTTTGCGTTTCAAAATTGTGTAACTTTTTTGTCTCTTGCAATAATAAAGCCAAATTTAAAATACATTTTCTATGATATTCAATTAAATATTTAAACTACTTTTTTCAAAATTCATTTTATTTTTTAGTACCAAAATTTTGTTTTAAATTTAAAAAAATACGATTTTGGCCTTAATAGATCTATATCTTTATTGCTTCTTGAAATATTTAAGCCCAATTTATAATGTATTTTCTTTGATATTCAAGGAATCACTTGAACTGCTATTTTCTAAAATACATTTTAGTTTTTAGTACTTATTTTTTTAAAGACCAATTTGGAATGTATTTTCTTTGTTATTCAAGAAATCACTGGAACTACTATTTTCTAAAATCCATTTTAGTTTTTAGTACTTATTTTTTTTTAGTTAAAAATAGGATTTTGCGTTTCAAAATTGTGTAACTTTTTTGTCTCTTGCAATAATAAGGCCAAATTTAAAATACATTTTCTATGATATTCAATTAATCATTTAAACTACTTTTTTCAAAATTCATTTTATTTTTTAGTACCAAAATTTTGTTTTAAATTTTAAAAAATACGATTTTGGCCTTAAAAGATTCTATAGCTTTTTTGCTTTTTTTTGTTGAAATATATTTCAATATATTGAAATATATTCAATATATATTTAAGCCCAATTTGGAATGTACTTACTTTGATATTCAAGAAATCACTTGAACTACTATTTTCTAAAATACATTTTAGTTTTTAGTACTTATTTTTTTTTCAGTTAAAAAAATAGGATTTTGCGTTTAAAAAATGTGTAACTTTTTTGTCTCTTGCAATAATAAAGCCAAATTTAAAATACATTTTCTATGATATTCAATTAATCATTTAAACTACTTTTTTTTCAAAATCCTTTTTAGTTTTTAGTACTAAAACATTGTTTTAAATTTTAAAAAATACGATTTTGGCCTTAAAAGATCTATAGCTTTATTGCTTCTTGAAATATTTAAGCTCAATTTATAATGTATTTTCTTTGATATTCAAGGAATCACTTGAACTACTATTTTCTAAAATACATTTTAGTTTTTAGTACTTATTTTTTTAAGCCCAATTTGGGAATGTATTTTCTTTGTTATTCAAGAAATCACTTGAACTACTATTTTCTAAAATCTATTTTAGTTTTTAGTACTTATTTTTTTTTAGTTAAAAAAATAGGATTTTGCGTTTCAAAATTGTGTAACTTTTTTTTCTCTTGCAATAATAAAGCCAAATTTAAAATACATTTTCTATGATATTCAATTAATCATTTAAACTAGTAATAACTTGGTAATCGCTTCAGTAATCAGTTTTCAGTTATATTATCGCTTAGTAATCAGTATTCAGCTAAGTAATTACTACAGTAATCAGTCTTTGGTTATGTAATCGCTTAGTAATTGGTATTCAGCTAAGTAATCACTTGGTAATCGCTTTAGAAATCAGTATTCAGTTATGTAATCGCTTAGTAATCAGTATTCAGCTAAGTAATGGCTTGCGTATGCTGATGACATAGATATCATTAGCCATAATACGCGCGAAGTCAGTGCAGCATTTTCCAGATTAGAAAGAGAGTCAAGTCGAATGGGTCTGTCAGTGAATGCAGATAAGACGAAATACTTAGTGTCAACAAACAAACAGTCCCAGCGTCTTGGAACCCACGTTACCGTTGACAATACCTCCTTCGAGGTTGTGAAGAACTTCGTTTATCTGGGATCCAGCATTAATTCAACCAACGACATCAGCATTGAGATCAAACGAAGAATAACTCTTGCCAACAGGTGTTACTTTGGGCTCAGTAGGCAATTGAGAAGCAGAGCCCTCTCTCGACGAACGAAAATCACGCTCTATAAATCGCTCATCATGTCCGTCCTACTTTACGCATCAGAAACCTGGACGCTGAGCAATTTAGATGAAAAAACTTTAGGAGCATGCGAGAGAAAGATTCTTCGAAAGATCTACGGACCAATCTGCGTCAATGGCGAGTACCGAATACGGTGGAATGATGAACTGTATGAGCTGTACGCTGACATCGACATAGTCAAGCGCATTAAAATCGAGAGGCTTCGCTGGCTTGGTCATGTTCAGCGCATGAAAGACGATGCTCCAGTGAAGAAAACATTCGATTCGGTACCCAGCGGCGGTCAACGCAGAAGAGGACGACCGCATCTTCGTTGGAAAGACCAAGTAGAGGACAACCTGACGAAGCTTGGAATTTCCAACTGGCACCAGCAAGCGAAAGACAGAAATGGCTGGCGCAAATTCTTAGATGAGGCCAAGACCGACATACGGTTGTAGCGCCAACTAAGTAAGTAAGTAAGTAATGGCTTGGTAATCGGTTCAGTAATCAGTCTTCGGTTATGTAATCGCTTAGTAATCGGTATTCGACTAAGTAATCGCTTGGTAATCGCTTCAGTAATTTGTATTCGGTTAGGTAATCAGCCGTCGGTAATCGATGTGGTAACTGGTTTCTCTGGGAAAGATTCTAAAAAGGGAAGCGAATATAAAAAACACCTTTTTAGGGTCCATGGTGTCAAAAAAACTTTTTGAAATTCTGACACTGCGACGATAACGTTAGATGATTACCCCATATCGACCACGGCTAAGAGTTGTGAGTCCATTCCAAAAGAAAAAGTCATATTTTTCTTGATTTTTGACACTAATAACCGAAAAAAATTAATATCAGAAAATAACTGTTATGAGCCAACCTAAAAAAATTATTCCTCAAAAATAAAAGTTATCCGGCAACCAAAAAATATTTTTCTTAAAAATAAAAGTTATTCATAACGAAAATTTTTATGTGTTGAAATTGCCCAACTTTTTCTGCTGTGAAATCTAGAATAACAATTATTTTCGGTCCCTGATATTTTTTTGCCACGGACCTACGTTATGAAAATTTAAATTTCTCACAAAGGGCACAATTGGAGCAACTTATTTTTTTTTTGTCTAGTTACCAATACACTAATAGTCCAAACAGAATAAGCATAGCCAACAGAAAAAATGTCAACATAGAAGTTGGTTACCTTGCAACCCTATGAAATGAACATAATGAAAATAACCAACACGTAGCGAACGCAGCCGACACAAAAATGTTGACGAACTTTTAACTTTTGCCGCAGCCAACGATAGCGAAATGTCAAAATACATAGTTAAAATTAGAAAACTTAAAATTGACTAAAACATATTAGTCCAATTTAGTAAAAAAACAAACAAATTATTATATGCAAAAGGCTGTATCTATTAATTTAGTAAAAAATAACAAAATATTGTAAGCATAAAGCTCTATCTGCGTTATCAACACAAATTCTATTCTGTACACAACATTTCGTTGGCTATGTTTTCGACAGCTCGCTACGTGTTGGCTATGCTCATTCTGTTTGGGCTATAAGGAACCAAATGCATTACGAAAGAAAACAGCGCAAGACAGCGCAACTATTTAAACCTTAATCAAAGATGAAAAACAAAAAATTAAAAAAACAGGTTGCTAAAAAATCTTATTTTTTTTTATTTTTTCAAAAAGCTTCAGCAATAAGCTTTCCAACGCTACATAATACTTTAATGATCAATTCAAAAGGAGTTGAAAAAAATTCGATTAAAAACGTTCTTCATTTCGCTGCTTATATAGGACTGTGCCTTGAGAACACTTTAGCTAGCCATATAGCGGAATCGTGTCAATTTTTTTTATAAAATTTTCATTGTAGTACAAAATTTGACCCGTTCTTAGATTATTTTCATAATGATACGGCTGCAAGAGTAATTTTGAAAAAATCATTTATGAGACGCAAACGTCCTTTTGGTCCCACCGTGCGTTGGCTTACTTAGTTGGCTTAGGATTTGGATGGTCAGTTGGCTTCAACTCCTGAACCAATTGGACTTTGCATGGCGGCATACCAAGGTCTTTATGCAAAATTCGTCTCAATGTTGTCTCCGAAATGTTCAATTGTTGAGAACGATGGTGAATTGATGTTGACGGCGCTTCACGCACACTTTCTGCCACAGCAGCAATGATCTCGGGTGTACGCACTGCTTTTGGCTTTTCACGCTTTGGTTTATCGATGAGGATGCCAGTTTCTTTCACTTTTTTCACAAAATAACGAACATACGGAGCTGACGGTGCTTCCCTTCTTCCAAAATCCGTACGCAATTTTCGCACACATTCTGCAACATTACCATGATTTTCAAAGTAATGTCGCAATATTTCCCAGCGTTGTTCAAGCGTATACACAACCATATTCGTTCAGCGGAAGGATAAGACTAATTATCTGCCAAATCAGACATGAGCTAAGTGTTACCATTCACGAAATAAGCACTAGTTGAAAAAAAAAACCTTAGATGGCGGATACTTTAGTTGTGTATACTTCGAATGCTATTTGTTATTCGATAACATAAAAGTTTTTCATCAGTTTGCATGCTATGCTGTTGGCAAAGGCAGTCAGGTAGGCAGGCAGGCAGGCAGGCAAGCAGCATATATTTTGTAGGCAGCAAGCAAGTAAACGAACGAGTATCTCTGTATCTTTGTATCTAAATGCTGCTTTTTGCGCTTTATATGCTGATGATTTTTGCATATAAAATGAACGCATATTGAAGCCAAACGGATTTTCACTGAAATGCTGACGAACTGTACTGTACTCGGGCCAGCTTGACGTGCTTTGTACGCTCATATCAGGGGCAACCGCTGCCGGTACTCCGCTGTTGGATTGGTCGCCCCTCTGAGTATCCACAAGATACAAGAGCTGTTTGCTGTATGAGCTGCCTGCCTGCCTTGCTGCCTTGCTTCGGCGTTTGCGCTACGTATTATTCTCGTTAGTTCGTCGTTCTCATATATTTTGCTTGTATGCGAAATTGTTTCTATATCATTTATTTCGTTGGTTCGTTCTCCGTACAGTGTATTTTAGTCGTCTAATATACTCACACATTTAGTGTACCAACAGCTCAAATGTGTGAGTGTATTAGTGAAAAAACGTGAAGCGCAAGCGATTAGTTGAATGTGTACCTGTCTGGTAAAGAGACAAAAGAAATTTGCAGAAACTTCATTCTTTGCAGTTTCGTCAGCAAATTTAGTTTACATTTGTGATTCGAAGTGAAAAGACGTTTCTGTTTATTTTGTGGAAATAAAAAAATAAAACAAAAGTGAAATGGCAGATGGTGAATGGCTTACTCCACGACAACTAAGCGCACTTTCGTACGAAGAACAGCAAGCATATATTCGTCAAACGCTTGAAGAGAGCCAAGAAGAAATAAGTGACCACGATTCAGTAGTTGGTGACGAGGCTTTAGATGAATGTGTAGGTGATATTGGTGGTGATGACTCAGACTTTGAAGAGCCCACGTTACCAGAATATGACCCAGAGGACGACAGTGATTCTGATGAAGAACTTGAAGATGCACCAATTGAAACTGGGGAATATTTTACTGCCAGAGATGGTAATGTTTGGTCTTCGATGCAACCACAACCTGTAAGATTCCGTACGCACAACATTCTAAGAAGTGCACAATCTGGACCAGTACGGGCAACGGAAGGTTTGACCATTGCAGAAACGTTCAAATTGATAATGTCAGACGAAATATGCGACATAATTATTCGTGAATCAAATCGAAAGGCAAGGCAATTCTTTGATGATGACAATGCAAAACATCCAACAAGAGAATCGAGATCATGGATTCCCATAACAGAAAGTGAATTTGATGCATATTTGGGCGTACTTTTGCTAAGTGGCGTTACACATTCTGGTTACGTGCATACGAAAGAGTTGTGGAATACTAAATCACATCCATTATATCGTGCTGCAATGAGTGTAAGACGATTTTGGGAAATTAGCCGCTTCATTCGTTTTGATAATGGAAACACACGCCAGCAACGCAAACAAACTGACAAAGCAGCAGCAATATCGAACGTTTTTTTGATGCTAAACAGCTGTCTTCGTAGATATTACGTGGCAGGAGCCAACGTCACCGTAGATAAACAATTGTATGCTTATCGTGGTGGAACTGGCTTCACGCAATACATACCATCAAAACCTGCCAAATATGGGATAAAAGTGTGGTGGGTGTGCGACTCCATTTCGTCCTATCCATTGCAGGTACTATCAATATTGTTGAAAATTGTTGAAAGTACAAATAACTAAATTGAATTTAATTTTTCAATGCAGGGACAAATCTATACAGGAATGACACCGTCTGGTGAACGTAAAAGAAACGTTGGTGAAAGAGTAGTCAAAGATTTATGTGTCAACCTTTTTGGTGGAAGTGGAAGAAATATTGTATGTGACAAATTTTTCACTAGCTACAACTTGGCAAAATCTTTGATGATAGACAATAATTTATCTATATTGGGTACTTGCAACAAAAGGCGTACATTCGTGCCAGCAGCATTTGCCAACCCCAAACGACGTGAGGCTGAATCGTCAATGTTTGGGTTCTATAATCACGTTACGATGTGCTCGTACGTGCCCAAGAAAAACAAGGCAGTTGTAATATTGTCCACTTCTCATTATACAACAGAAACGGCCGGTCCTAAGAAGAAGCCATTGCTTATATTGGACTACAACAAAAGCAAAGGTGGAGTTGATAACATGGTCATGTGCTTGTTCGAATATAGTACCAAGCGGCGCACAAATAGATGGCCTTTGGCTTTCTTTTATAATATTGTGGACGTTGCTGCGTTTGCTGCATACATAATATACGTTGACAACAACACTCACCTGAAGTCATATACAAGCCGCCGTAGGATGTTTCTCCATCAGCTAAGCGAGCAATTATGCAGGCCAGAAATAGAGAGAAGGGCGAATAACAGCAGAATATCCAGAGTTTTTTCAACGCGCAACGCCATCGAAGCCATGATAGGTATTCCCATCCGAGTTGTGGATGCTGGAGCACATGAAGCGGAGGAGCGTGATAGTACGGGACGCCTAAAAGTAAAAGGGAATTGCTACATCTGCTCCAAACGACGCCCTACTCGTAAAGCATGCACATTATGCAACAAACCAGTGTGCGCAGAGCATTCCAAAGACTTGCCGCAATGCGATAGATGCAATTGAATTTCAATAATTTTAAATTTTTTCGTAGTTTTTTAATATTTTTTTCATAAGTATTTTATAATTTATAATAATTTTTATACCATAAGTATTTTTTTCACTCAAAATAAACTATACTTTTCAATTATATTATCATATTTGCATGCGTTTTACTATACATACCCAGGTATGTATGCTGTTGACGTAAGGGTGCAACTTTGTAAATGGGCTTTATCTACCAAACGGATAATCCAATCCTAACTAAAATTGGGACTATTGCGTAAAACAGTTTTCGCTAGGATATCACGAAATTTCAAGTCGATCCGATTATCCAGTTCAGAGCTACAGCGTTTTGAAAACCCAGGTATGTTGTCGTTGACATAAGGGTTAAACGACTAAAATACACTGTACGAAGAACGAACCAACGAAATAAATGATATAAAAAAAATTTCGCATACAAGAAAAATATATGACATGGACGAACTAACGAGAATAATACGTAGCGCAAAGGCCCAAGCAAGGCAGCAAACAGCTCTTGTATCTTGTAGATACTCAGAGGGGCGACCAATCCAACAGCGGCGTACCGGCAGCGGTTGCCCCTGATATGAGCGTACAAAGCACGTCAAGCTGGCCCGAGTACAGTACAGTTCGTCAGCATTTCAGTGAAAATCCGTTTGGCTTTAATATGCGTTTATTTTATATGCAAAAATCATTAGCATATAAAGCACAAAAAGCAGCATGTAGATACAAAGATACAGAGATACTCGTTCGTTTGCTTGCTTGCTGCCTACAAAATATATGCTGCTTGCCTGCATGCCTGCATGCCTGCCTGCCTGCCTGCCTGCCTGCCTGCCTGCCTACCTGACTGCCTTGCCAACAGCATAGCATGCGAACTGATGAAAAAATTTTATGTTATCGAATAACAAATAGCATTCGAAGTATACACAACTAAAGGGTCCGCCATCTAACTTTTTTTTTTTCAACTAGTGCTTATTTCGTGAATGGTAACACTTAGCTCATGTCTGATTTGGCAGATAATTAGTTTTATCTTTCCGCTGAACGAATATGGTTGTGTATACGCTTGAACAACGCTGGGAAATATTGCGACATTACTTTGAAAATCATGGTAATGTTGCAGAATGTGTGCGAAAATTGCGTATGGATTTTGGAAGAAGAGAAGCACCGTCAGCTCCGTATGTTCGTTATTTTGTGAAAAAAGTGAAAGAAACTGGCATCCTCATCGATAAACCAAAGCGTGAAAAGCCAAAAGCAGTGCGTACACCCGAGATCATTGCTGCTGTGGCAGAAAGTGTGCGTGAATCGCCATCAACATCAATTCACCGTCGTTCTCAACAATTGAACATTTCGGAGACAACATTGAGACGAATTTTGCATAAAGACCTTGGTATGCCGCCATGCAAAGTCCAATTGGTTCAGGAGTTGAAGCCAACTGACCATCCAATGCCTAAGTCAACTAAGTAAGCCAACGTACAGTGGGACCAAAAGGACGTTTGCGTCTCATTAATGATTTTTTCAAAATTACTCTTGCAGCCGTATCATTATGAAAATAATCTAAGAACGGGTCAAATTTTAACCTACAATGAAAATTTTATAAAAAAAATTGACACGATTCCGTTATATGGCTAGCTAAAGTGTTCTCAAGACACAGTCCTATATAAGCAGCGAAATACAGAACGTTTTTAATCGAATTTTTTCAACTCCTTTTAAATTGATAATTGAAGTATTATGTAGCGTTGGAAAGCTTATTGCTGAAGCTTTTTGAAAAAAAAAAAAATTAAGATTTTTTATCAACCTGTTTTTATATTTTTTTTTTTTTCATCTTTGATTAAGGTTTAAATAGTTGCGCTGTCTTGCGCTGTTTTCTTTCATAGTGCATTTGGTTCCTTAGTGTATTAATAACTAGACAAAAAAAAATAAGTTGCTCCAATTGTGCCCTTTGTGAGAAATTTAAATTTTCATAACGTAGGTCCATGGCACAAAATATCCCATAAACTTTATATTTTTTTTTCTATTAAACTCTGTTGATGCAGTCGCAATTGTTAGTTCCGTTAAAATCTGCATATTCCTCAAGTAAATCTTTGTGTGGAGGAAACCAGTGGCGTAGGAATGCAAAAGGGGACCTTGGTGCCCTTTCTAACTCATCACATATTTTGAACTTGTGTTTTTGGGGTTTTTATGGTAACTTTGCACAATTCAACTATTTCTGTAATTTTCTTATAGATACATGCCTTTGTCCTGCATCGTATTATTCAGTAACATATGTTTTCTGGTTTATATCAGAATTATTCAACAAATACGATTTTTGTGTTGATGTGTTGTTTTCCGTGATAATCTCACGCATGTGGTGCCCCACTTTTACCACATACAACAAAACGCTTTACACAAACTACTTGACTTTAAATTTAAATTTTAGATTTAAGACTTTATTTTTAAGATTTCAAAAATTGTAAAAATTTCTATCAGTTTGTAAGAATAATCATAACAAACTTGTAATAATAAAAATAATGGATTTTGAAAAAAGTAGTTTGAATGCTTTATTGAATATCATAGAAAATATATTTTAAATTTGGCTTTTATTATTGCAAGAGACAAAAAAGTTACACAATTTTAAAACGCAAAATCCTATTTTTAACTAAAAAAAAAATAAGAACTAAAAACTAAAATGGATTTTAGAAAATAGTAGTTCAAGTGATTTCTTGAATAACAAAGAAAATAAATTCCAAATTGGGCTTAAAAAATAAGTACTTAAAACTAAAATGGATTTTAGAAAATAGTAGTTCAAGTGATTTCTTGAATATCAAAGAAAATACATTCCAAATTGGGCTTAAATATTTAAAGAAGCAAAAAAGCTATAGATCTTTTAAAGCCAAAATCGTATTTTTAAAAATTTAAAAAAAAATTTTGGTACTAAAAATAAAATTAATTTTGAAAAAAGTAGTTTAAATGATTAATTGAATGTCATAGAAAATGTATTTTAAATTTGGCTTTATTATTGCAAGAGACAAAAAAGTTACACAATTTTGAAACGCAAAATCCTATTTTTTAACTAAAAAAAAATAAGTAATAAAAACTAAAATGGATTTTAGAAAATAGTATTTAAAGTGATTTCTTGAATATCAAAGAAAATACATTCCAAATTGGGCTTAAATATATATTGAATATATTTCAACAAAAATAAAAGCAAAAAAGCTATATATCTTTTAAGGCCAAATTCGTATTTTTTAAAATTTTAAACAATATTTTGGTACTAAAAACTAAAAGGGATTTTGAAAAAAAAGTAGTTTAAATGATGGACGAGGGGAAAAAGCTTAAATAGTATTAGCTATCAAAGTTCGTGTGGCATAACCACTGTTAACCAGTGTTATCACTTCGGTCATCGATTATATCACCGATCAAACACAATTTTTTTAAATGATGCTAATGAATGCAATCAATGATTGTAATCGAATACAAAATCGCAACTGACCAGTCTTATGACCTCATATTTGTATTTCTGAACAAAAGAAAGATTAATGAAGCGATGTAAATATACATAGTATAATATGTATGTTTGTTTTTTTTTCAATATAACAAAAGGTTGCTGCTTTATGTCCTTCATGCAATAACGTGCGCCTGTGCGCTTCTCTCAGTAGGGTGAATTCATTTGTCCAGTATGCTTTTCTTGGGTAAAAATTCCAATAACAATTTGGGAAAAAAAATATCAGTTACAGTTAAAATATAAGGAATACCACTTTTAGACTCGGTAGTATTTTTTTATGATAAAAACTTTTGTTTTAGGGGAGTAAATTTTCGTTAGGGCATTTAAAAAGTTGTAAAATTATATGACTTTTTAAACGTAAAAACACAATAAAATTAAAAATTAAAAACGCCCTGAAAAGCGCCAGCTTGTGTGAATTTATGAAAAAGTCAATTAAGCAAAAATATAGTTCGCTCTCCTGAAATAGCATATCGTTTTAGTGTTATTACCCAATCATTTTGCCACCCTGCATGAACTTATTTTATTTGTTCGTTCATGCATTCGTTCATAAATAGCCATAAATTGAGCATAGAAGACAACTAACGGCTGCGAGTGTCCTACGCCCAGAACGAGAACTAATGCCTTATAAGTCTAAACTGCTAGAAGCCAACATACTGCCTGCCAGGACGATCAGAGGAAAAAGAAATGTCAGTTAGGCATACACAGCTTTTCCCGCCATTATTTAGTTATTATCATAGTAAAATGTGTACGAGTATCTGTGCGTGTGCATAGAAGAAAGCAGATATCCTTTGAATCATTTTACAAGGCTACCTTTGCGATATGCACTGATGTCATCAAGTGGAACGAACGCTTACGTTGCTTGCAAACAGAATGAATGCGATACAAAATGCACATAAGATATAGCATAAACAGTGTGCAACAAACAAAAAGGGATCTTAGTCGTAACGAAGCAACCAAAGTGAATGCGGTAAAATATATAGCAAACAATAAACATAGTAAAAAAGGATTTGATAAGGACGTTATACGTGGGAAAGGTAAAAAGTCCCGGAAAAATGAAACGAGAAATGACTAATTTGATCAAAACGTTAAACTAATTTGATAAACTAAGCAAAGTTGATAAAATTCTTCGAAAAAAACTCATCTAATAACAATTAAAATTGAAAAAGCTCAATTTTTGAAATTTTTTTCTAAATTTGTCACTTATCTTATGTTCAAGTGTTATGAAGGGAACTTTTTCTACCATCCATTGTGAAACCGGTCGTAAATTGCGTTTTTGAAATTTGTGATCTTTCTCATTTAAAGGATTGCAACACAAAACTTTGAAATTAGACATTTTATGTAAATTGAAATTGAAGAAAACACTGGCGTCAAAGTTTAATATTGAAGCACTTCACTTGCACTCACAGAGCTGGCGATTATTGGGATTTAAGGACGTTTGGTAATTTTTGTTAAGATTTTTATTTGTGTAGGTTTTTTCCTAAATGCTCTGCATGAATGTGTTGTGTGAAATTTAATTTTAATTGTTATTAGAAGAGTTTATTTCGAAGAATGTTATCAACTCTGCTTAAGCCCGTATGATACTTCATTGTTTTGTCGAATTTCAAAATCTGAAAACAAGTGGCGCGTGAGCTAGACAGATATATATTGTTGGAAAAGGATGAACAAATGCATCGTGCCACTTTTTTGCATCTCCGCAACGTGACTATTTTATCTCTCTGTTCTTCTTGGCTGCGAAATTAAGAGTTCAAGCTTGTTTTTGACATTTAATATTTGATCGAAACTTAACGACGAACGAATTGAGAGAAACGTCAAAAACAATGCATTGAAATGCTGTCCGTCGCAAATTTTTTTGTCCAATTCGTGCTATATGCGTATACACTCTTACTTCTTTAATTTTAGCTTTAGCACTTTTTCAACTGCTCTAATTTTATTGTCAATAAATAAAAATTGGAGTGGCGACCGTAGCCTAGTGGGTAGAGTGCGTGGCCCCTAAGCTAAAGAACCGCGGTAGCCCGGGTTCAATTCCAGCTCAGACAGAAAGTTTTTTCAATTGAATTAATTTTTCTGTTCGGTCGTCACCTCTCTCTGCAGACAATGGCAAACCTTAGAGATTAAAAATTGCCATGAAAAGCTTCTTGACAACATAAGGTCCAGTTCTCGGTCATTTGTGATCAAACATTTAATAACACGCATAACACCATTGATCAAAAGAAGCTAGGTCAAAGTCCTTCCAAGGGCTGAATTGGCCAGTTTTATTATTATTATTAAATAAAAATTGAACAATACAATGAAGTATCATACGGGCTTTAGCTTATACCGAAGCACCGATGACGCACTGTGCACATACACACACACACATATGGTCTACTTTAGTGTGTTCAGTTCTTGTTGCTTTCTCGCAGGCTGCTGTGTTGAGCATAAATTTTAAAGTAAGTTTGCTTCGAAAATTATTTAAGTAGTGTTCCCATTGTCGTCCCAAACTGAAATTTTGAGAAAACTTAGATAAATTATCATTAAATAATATATTTTTTTTTTAACTTTCATGCAAAAAAATTTAACTTTGATATTTGAGAAATTTTAAAGTTTTATTATACAAAATAAGCCTTTTGAAAATATCTTTAATATGAATCTAAAATCGTTGTTCTATCTCAAACTTAACCGAAGTTATGATCAAATGAAAATCAGTCCTCAAGAAAAAAAACCGAATGTTTTCAATTTTTGAGTATCCGTAACTCAGTAACCACTCGAAAAAAAAAAATTACAAATTTATTTTCTAAATTGTAGTTAACACTACGTGTATACAAAGTTTAAACCAAATCGGAGAGGGTCAGGTTGAGAATTTAATTTTTTTTTGTCGAAAAGCAATGGAATCACTCGTTTAAAAGAAACTTTAGAAAACGCACTTGCAATTAAAATCAAAACAAGAACAAACGGTACGGAAAACAAAAATAACTTAACACAAGAAAGTCACCAAAGTCTTTACGAATTAAGAGCAGTACATACTCAAAATTTAATACAGAACAGTGGTGCGTTTATGTAACTCAGTTGAGAAATTCTCTACTGGTCGTGACGTCATGCTCAGCCACTCTGCTAAACTCTACCGGTAGAGAACAAGTGTTTATGTATGTCATGAAACTCACCAATTGAGAACTTCGTGGTGAGTTGACAATTTGACATTTGTGATTGAGAATTTGCTTTGATTGATCAATATATAAGGTAAGACAAGGCCATGGTATAATTAGTCAGGTAGACTTATTAGAGTTAAGTTCCTAGAAGCCCAGACCCATACAGTGTCAGACTCAGAGTCAATACTGCCACCTTTTAAATTCAATAATTTTGTGAGAAAAAATGTTTGGAGTTTTTTTAATCGGACAAAGGATGAAATCGGATGAAAATAAAATAATATTTAGAAATGCCCTAGTTTTTTGTTTATGTTTAATAACAAATAAATTTAAATTTTTAAATGACGTGGCATTGCAATTATATTGGATTTTTCGAATTTTCTTTAACGTTAAAGACATTATCATAGTCAAAATAAAGTCGACTTTAAATTTAGTATAAGCATTTTTGACAGTTTTTCAATATAATATGTTGTCACAAAGCTTGCATTAAATTTAAAGTCGACTATATTTTGACTATGAGAATGGTCAATATGTTTAACTTTTTATAAAATGTATTGTTATTATTAATAATGTTTAATAATAATGCTTCTCCTTCTTCAACGAACAACAAATCGATGTGAATAAATGCCGTAACTTTGCTGATTGCAAATTAGGACTTATTATAATATAAAACTTACGGATTTTTACTTCAAGTTATGGCAGCATTATATTTTGACAGCAAGGTATAAAAATTTTGTCATACTAATAAGTCTACCTTGGTAATTACGCTATGAACTGGTCCTGGGATTCGGTGGTAGTACATATTATGCTACCTTATATATTAAGCATATGATAAAACGTGAGAATAGCCAAAACGGTAGCACGGAAGTTTATTTATAGAAATTTTTAGTACAAACACTTTTTCACAAAAAGTCGTTACCGAATGAGAAAAAACAACATGAAAATCTATGTTTTGACTTCCTATGCAAATATCTCCGCTGTTTTTAAATATATTTCATTCAAATTACTTTTGCTCAAAAGTTTAAAAAAACTCTTAATGTTAGGTCGGAGTATATATTTTTATCTTTTTTCCAAAAAAGAAAGTTGTTGTAAAAATTAAAACAAGTAAATATATAATTTTTGACTACCTTTCATATAGTAGTTTCATTCATTAGCAAAAATTCTTTCAGTTTTGAGCAAAAACTGTTTTAGTATTTTTGTCATCAAAACAACAAGGGTACCCATTGATTTTTTTTCGGAAATTTATTTTTTCCAAAATGTTGTTTTTATTTTTTTACAAAAAAGTCAAGTCTATATGTGGAAAATAGTTTATGTGAAAAAATTATCCTAATATATATTTCTAATGAAAAGTTATGGCTAAAAATCTATTTTTTTCTATACTATTGACTTTCTATATTGATTATCTATATTAATTAAAAAAGTTTTATATAAATAAATATAAAATATTAATAACAAAAATTAATATTAATAAAAAATCAAACTTACACCATCCATTCTCAATCGAAAATTACAAACTCAACTACTATAATGTTGGCGAGAACTTCTCAACTAGTAGAAAATACTCTTCTCAACTCACCACACTTATATGAACACTCTAGTTGAGAATGTCGTCATAGTGACGTCACAATCTCAACCAGTTGAGAAAAAAGTGGTAAAGAATGGTTACATAAACGCACCACAGAACAACAAAACTGAATCATAACTCAACACTAACAATCCCACAAACAACAACTAAACAAAACAAACCACTTACAATCAATCCCACAAACAACAAATAAACAAAGCAACTCAAACAAAACTAATCTCCCACTAAACATTTCACCATACTCTTCACCTACCAACCAATGCCCTTCATAACGAAAACAAAAATATCAATTAAACGTATAGTACTCAATTACTCTCTCCACAAACAGAAATTATGTCATCAGAACACAATCACAACATGGAATCTCCATAATCTCTTACTTTCGGATATCAATATAAGAAAGCACAGATCTTTTATTTTTTTTTTTATGGTCCTAAAATTCTTTCAGTGGAACATTAATGGATACAAAATAATTACAGACAACTTCAATTGATATTTCGGAGCAAATTACCAAAAATAATTGCGCTTCAAGAAACACTTTTGAAAAACAATCCACACTACTCTATTTTTCCAAGTAACTACATAACTCTATTTACACACAACGATATAAGCCCTAACGAAACTGCAAAACGAGTCATCGAATTTCTTGTTTTGAATAATATACCACATAAAGTAATAAATATAAACTCAAATATCTTAGCCATTGCTTTAGAAATTTATTCCGATACATCTTTTATTGCTATTAATTTATACATTTCCCCAAGCGATTACTTTAGCGAATCAGGTCTTCCTTCTCTAATTGCGTTTACAAACAAACCAATCTTAATAATGGGGGATTTTAATTCATGGAGCCCCATGTGTGGTTCATCTGCATACAATGCAAAAGGAAAAGTACTTTCAAACTTTATTGAACACAACAATATAATTATTTTAAATGACAAATCAGCGACTTATTTTTCTACACGAAATACCATTACGAACATAGATCTTTCAATTGCATCCCCTGCACTCAATTTGGCAACATCTTGGCACGTCGAAGATTATCTCTACATTAGCGATCACTACCCCATAAGCATAGAACTTTTCATAAAAAAACCAACTCCGAAGCCACAAAAATTAACCCTACGTTTTTTAACCGATCTGGCTAATTAGGAAACATTTTAAACTTTACTTGAAACCAACCCCTTAGACTTTCCGACTGGAAACAACCTAAATCAACAAGTAGCTCTGTTTCAAAAACACATTTATCATGCAGCCATTCAGTCTATACTAGGGAGTCCAATCCCGGGATCCCGGGATTAGTTCGGGATTGAAAATTTTAAGAAGTAAATAATTCAAAAAATTTATAAGTTGATTATTTATGTTTCACCGTTGTACTTATTAAAGATCTTTTTGTATCTTACAGTACCAATTTATCCTTAAATAAATACAAAAACGTTTTTAATACAAATTTATTGTTATTTCTTACTTGAAACTAAAAAATGTAAATTAATTCAAGTATAAAGTAACAAAAACAAAACAAAACACATTAAGGATATTCACAATTGCGTTGTTGTTTTTAGTGTAGTTATAAAACCCCGTGGTATTGTACCACACTTTACCGAGCGGTTTTTTATTTTATCTTATTTTACATGAAATCTCTAAAAACCAAAAGTGTGGTAATTTTAAGTACCCTAATGATATGCTTAAAGAGTGTGGTTTTTAAAGTTCCATAAACAACTGATCGGTTGCCAGTTATTTTCTAATTGCAAGAATAAATGAAGCTCAAAATGCAAATTAAACTTTTTGATGCCATATATTAATAAAATATACTAAATTGAATAGTTAATTTATTTGCATAGTAACAAAAAGCTATAGTGGAAGGTTCCCAACCACAAATTCTATTTTAAATGGTGCTCATATTGTGGTTTTCAACTATGGCAAAAAAAAACAATACTTCTATACCACACAATTGTGAATACCCTTATTGTTAATAAACACAAAACACTTAAATAATATTAATGACTAGCACAGTGTATTAATTTAACCCTTTCAGTGGATTTTCTCAATATATTGGACACGAGAGAAAGTAATTTTTATATATATTTATTTTGAAAAGCTTTTTTAAATCGAATCGTTTGATTCTGTGAAAAAAAGATAAACCAACCTGATAAAAATAAATTTAGAAAGATATTTGACAATAAAGTCAGTTGGATTTTCGATTTTGTGCCGAAGAAAAGCAAAAACTATTTTTGTTTTGCCTATTTCATAAGACAAAATCAACCGGACAAAAATCTATTTAATGTTTTTTTATCTTTTTATGGCTTTAATGATAATAATAATATAAATAGGGTTTAAAAAACAAAGATCTAAAGGGTTGAGAAACATTTAAGGGATTAACTTTGTGCCAAACAGGAGTTGTGATTTGCTTGAGTGAAATCTCAAAAACGACACTTTTTTGTACACCGTCATGTTGTTGCAAAAGACTTTTCAAATTAAATTTTTGTTTAATGTTATAATTATTTATAAAGTAATACATTAAGCAGATCAACGCGTTTTATTTTTTTATTGGAGAGTTTTGTTCTATTATTATTACAAGTATAAACCGCTGATGAGAAGCACCGTTCTTATTCTATGCTAGTTGGAGAAATAGTTGTTTATTAGTCGTAAGCAATTTTTAAGTTTCGATCACGATTGCCTTCACCATAAACAAAAACTATTTCCCAAGTCAAAATATTTGACAATTTTAAAATACATAGCAGATTTCCCGATGTTGCAAATTCTTCTAAAACTTTGTAAAGCCTTTGCTCCAGTGATTCACACTCATCGTCCTAGCAATGTTTTTCAGCCTCAATAAAAGTTTTTTTCTTATTCTATATTCATACCAACTTAAAATGAAATGTTTGCATTTACACGAATATTTGTGATAGAAATTTTTTATTTAAAAATCCCGGGATCCAGCAAAGACAATCCCAGGATTTAAAGGAGCTTAAATCGTCCGGGATCCCGGGATCCCTAGTCTATACCCTCTACCAGAACTAAACGTTCTTCTAAGCACGTATGCTGGTGGAATGCATAACTTGGTAAATTACAAAAAGATACACAAAAATTTTGGAAAAGAGCTAAATATAGTCCCACTTTACAAAATATATTAAGCTATAAAAAGTAAACGCACTATTTTAACGTGATGTAAAAAACAATAAAAGAAAATCTTTCATACAATTTACAAACGAAATAAATTCCTCAACACCATAAAGTCTTTTATGGGACAAAGTCAGAAGCCTTTCAAAAGTCGAAAAAAGTTTGAACATTCATTCAATTGAAAATCCTAAGGGAACAATTAACACAGATCCCAAGAACATTGCCAATACCCTTGCTAATACTTGGTCAACATATTCCAACGATAATAATTTTCCGACTCAATTTCAACAAAACAGAAGAAATTTGACAGACAAAATTCAAAATAATTATAGAATTAATAAATCCCATTTCATTGATAGAACTCCAATCTACCCTAAAAGGAAAAACACCTGGGTTCGATCAACTGTCTTACCCAATAATACAAAATCTTAACTACAATGAAAAAATAACCTACTCAAAATCTACAATGACTAATTTAGCAAAGGATATTTTCCACAACAATGGAAAATTATTCAACAAATCAAGGTCAAAATTGAAAAAATTAAAAAAAAAATTGCAATTTCTTAACGTTTCCACCTGTAACCTTTCTAATTCCTACACACAATCATAAACCGTAAAGAAGTTATGCTTTATGCTTTTAGTTTTTCAGAAAAAGTTTTAAATTTTCAAATTTATAAAAAAAACAGCAGAGTTATGTAATTAAATTCACATGCATATAACAAAAATAGGTTTTTTGGATATACAGTTACTCACAAAATTGAGCGTACACCATTTAACTTTTCATTCAAAAGCTTTAATTTTAATAGTATGAAAAAAACTCTTTTTGAATTTTTTTCGTTTGTTTTTATTTACATATTTTAGTAAGTATATTTGATTTAATCCATTAAAAAAAAACAAATAACAAATACATATTTCAAACAAAAACTAAAAAAAGGCCTTTTTCAATGACACAAAATTGAGCGCACACCCCTGTATACTTCCATCTCTTTTGTTGATCCTTATAGCTATCGAGAAAACTTTGTACAATTACAATAAAATCGTTTTTAGAGTTATTTAAAAAATGGACCACAGACGAAAATTAACGGATGTTTCCACTCGAAAGCTTATTAATAGATTGCGCTACGATGGAAAATCAGGACACATTCTATGGTACAAAAAATAGTAACCAAGTGACGATACGAAGGAACACTAAAAACTAGTCCTGGTAGAGGTAGAAATGACGCTATAGTGTTAAAAAGTTACCTCTAATCCAAAAACAAGTATTCCGAAATTGTCGGCAGAAGAAGCTACAATGATAAGCCACCTGATATCCACAGAAACAGTTCGACAAATTTTTCGTAAGAACAATTTAAATGGCCGAGTTGCTAAAAGAAGACCTTATATTTCAAATTTTAAAAAAAATGTTCGCTCTGGCGCATGTTAATAGGCCGTTGACATTTTGGGAGTCCGTAATGTTCACTGACGAAACCAAAATAAATATATTTGGCTCAGATGGAAGGCAAATTGTTTGAAGGAAGCCAAATACAGAGATGAAAAAGCAACACTTATGTGGCTACGATCATGGTCGTAGCCAAGATTTTACTCAGGGGGGAGGGCAGCCAATTACTGTTTCATGTAGCTAATAAATAAAATTAATATTTTTTAAATATTGGCTTTATTGATAAAAATATAAAATTAAATTGGAAACGATATTGAATTAAACGCGATTTAACAGAAGCTGAAATTCAAAGTTTTCATCGGCGCGAAATTCTTCAGCAATTCTTTCGCTTTTTATAAGCTTTTATTTAACTTATTTCTCTTGCATTTAATTTCTGTGCACGCTTTAAAGAAATAAAAACGCCGTTGTAAGGATGGTTTTAATAAGTCGAGATATGGTCGACACCTTTCAATATTCGAAAGGTAATGTTGCTGCATGATTTGTTAGGTGATTTTAATTTTTAGAGGATTGGGTTTTTCCACGGAAAGACGTGAGATTCACAAAAACTCTAACCGAAATAATCGAAGACAAAACCTTTCGATTTTGCTTCAATAATTTCTTGTGACCAGACAGCATCATTACATCAACAAGTAGGTTGGCATTGAATGCGTGAGCTGCTTCTGCTGATCCTATCTGCCATTGGCTTGGCTTCTACAATACTCATGCACATTATAATATTTTGTGAAAGGCTTTATAACGAGTGATCCTAAAACGGCTTGAACGTTTTTAGGTGGAAAGAGGGAGCAGTACAAGAAAAGTGCACCTTTTAATTATTTTGCGAATATTAACCACGGCACATAGGTTTGTAGAAAATTGTGACAAAATTTCAGTTTGGGTCCAATCGTGTCCTCTTTAAAATCGTAGATTAGCGCCACCTCAAAGGTTGAGCAACTATGAAATAACTTAGTTTTCATAACTAACGCAACTAAATCAACTGTTCAAAATGAAATTCGGAGATTTTTCGAATTCGAAGAAAAAGTTGGTCAATAACAGACATTTTCTAAGTCTTTGAGTCTTCATTTCGAAAGACAATTGTTCAAACTTCACTTTAATGTACATAAATCAGAAGTTTTATCATATTTTTTCGTCATTCGGGTGTCATATATTTAATTTTTTATTGAAATTATCTATTATTTTAAAAAACACTTCATAACTTTTAAAAATTCCATTAAAATGAAAAAAATGTAATGAAGCAGTTTGAATAATGGTAAAATTCTTAGCAATTTAAAAGCCATTGTATTTCATTCAACAAAATATTGTGAAAATGTTTAAGCATCGGTAAGTTAACATTATTATGAACTAGTTAAAAAAATTATTTGGTACATACCTTCATTTTACAATAGATTTGCCTTTTTTCAATTTTTAGTGCAGTGTTGAGCTTTTGTGTCGAACACGTTCTTTAAATTTGCAGCGAAGGCCCTTTGTTTCTCGATCGTCGCCTTGCTCTGTTTAGATTTGTTCTTTTGTAAATGTTTTCACTTTGCGTGCAGTTTTATTATAACCCGTACAATGTTGCGGGCCTCTTGACTTGTATTCCAGTTAAATTTAAAGTACTCTCCTGCTTTTTGGGCGCTCTTCGAAATGATGTATTTGTCTGTTTTATGTAACTTCAAAAATCTTCGAATAACCTGCTGTTTTGTCGGCGATTGGGCAGAGCTAAAGCCATCAATTATTTTACCCACAAGCCATACACTTCTCATTTTTAACGAAGCAAAATCTACTGTAAAATAAAGGTCCAAAATAATTTTTTTTTAACTAGTTCATAATAATGTTAACTTACCGATGCTCTTAAAAATGTTCACAATATTTTATTGAATGAAATACAATGCCTTGTTAAAATTCGAAGAGTTTTCAGGCAACGTTTTCAAAACGCAAATTTTACGAAAAAATTCAATATGTGAACTCAAATGGCATAAAAATTTGCCAAAACTTCTGATTTATGTACATTAAAGCAAAGTTTGGAAATTTGCTTTTCGAAATGATGACTCAAAGACTTCGAAAATGTCTGTTATTGACCAACTTTTGCATGGAGTTCGAAAAACTTTTTTTGGGGGAAAACCCGATTAGCGCCACCACTAAACCTCTTCCAAAAAATCTGAAAAAGTCTTGAGCAAAAAAAAGGGACACTCTAATGTAAATATATATACCTATATGACAGAGTTACCAATCAATTTCAATTACAGCTTTTCATAAACGTTTTTACTGAATAATAAATGTGTCAGATCTAAGTTTGTAATAAAAAATAAATTTAGCTTTAATATCTATTGAAAACTTCAATACTATTTTAATAATAGGAAAAACTGTTTTGAATTTCTAACTTAAACACTAAAAAAATATTTTCCTGAAGTTTATGGGTCCGTGGCTACCTTACCCCCACGCTACGCCTATGACTTCACATTTCGAATTCATTGAAAATACAATGGACAACTTTAAATACTTCGATTTTCTACGACAAAATTTACGACAGTCTACCGAAAGCTGCATCTGCATCTGCTTCCATCATTTTATTTGCAACAAGACAATGGGTCATGTGAATAAAAAATCAGCAAATGCTTTTACTGAATTTTTCTAGTAAAAAGTATGGATTTAGTGAATAAAAAAAGCTATATAGATATAGCTTAAAAAGCTTAAAGCTATATAGATATAGATATAAAAAAAGCTATATAGATATAGCTTTTTTTATTCACTAAATCCATACTTTTTACTAGAAAAATTCAGTAAAAGCATTTGCTGATTTTTTATTCACATGACCCAATGATCTAAAACACACGTCTCACATTGTACGTAAATGGTTGTTGTATAACGCTCCCAAGCAGTTAAATACGCCATCCTAGTCACCGGATCTTAACTCCACTGAGCATCTTTGAAATGAAGTAAAAAAAAAATTGGTTGGTTGAAAAATTCCAATTCAACCAAACCAGCAAACCCGATCTTTAAAGAAAAATTAAAGAAATCTGGCGCAATATTTAATTTTCTGTGACCCAAAACCTGGTCAACTCGATGCCAAGACGTTTACAGGCAATTATAAATGCAGAATGTGGAAACACAAAATACTAATACCATTCATACATAATTTTTTTTATTTTCTTTTTATTTCATAATGTGTACACTCAATTTTGTGTTATTGAATAAAGGGTCTTTTTAGTTTTTGTTTAAAAAGTGTTTTCATTATTTATTTTTTTAATGGATAAAATCAAATATTCTTACTAAAACATGTGAACTAAAATAAACGACAAAAAAATATAAAAAGAGTAGATTTTAATACTGTTAAAATTAAAGCTTTTCATCATTTTTAATTGTGTACGCTCAATTTTGTGAGTAACTGTATATATATTCAAATTTGAGGATGGACTCAAAAACCCAAGTATGCAGTTAACTTATGCTTTACCCGGTCTTCAACCACCACTAAGTCTTATGCCAAGTTTCAAGATTTTTTTCTCAGTTTTTTAAACCGTGTTATTATATTAAAAAAAATTCTCTCAAAATTTTTTATGAGTGAAATTCTTAATTGAAACATAACTGAAGATTCATGTCTTTTAAAACAATTATTTAAGGGGAGGTTCCTAAAAATTTTTAAAATTAGTTTTTTTTTCATTTTTTGAAAGGTAAAAGTGTATAAAATGTAAGTGTGGAAGTTTTTTGGATCCAAACATTGCAAGAATTAAATGTTTCCAATTTTTTAAGCTATGCTTTTTATCACTTTAATGAGCGTGAAAAATATTTACTTTTAGCGTGAAAAATATACTTGTTTTAACAAATTTAAAAAAAAATCCTCAATCATTACAAATGGTATTTACATTTTTGTTATTTAGATGTAAATAAAAAAACACTAATTAAATTTAAATGTATTATTTGAAAAGCTCCGCTATTTTGAAAGTATTTTTAATAAAAAACAAAAATAAACTTTAATGTATTGTTCGAAAAGTTATAATATTTTTGAAGATTTACATGAACTGAATTGCGAGCTTTATATCAAGAAAGTTTTTAAGAAGGCGGCAACAACGACAACAACAACAACAACAACAACTCTGTATAGAGTCAATCACTTAGCTGACTAGACAGTCTGTTTCGGAAATCACTACATTTTCCTCTTTTTGAAGATTTTTACAATTTTTTCAAAGTCGTATACGTTTTTTTATTATAATAATAATTTTTAATTTCAATAACGAAAGCATTAGAAATCTGTTTACCGATTTTTACCGGTTTATTTTTTGTGAATTATTCGAAAAACCCGTTATTAACAAATCGTCATTTTCGGGTTATTCAAGAAAGCGGTTTTTACATTTTGCTAAATATTTGGAAACACTATTATTAAGCAATTTGCAAGGACTACCCCATTGTTGCCATATGCAGTGATATCCTCCAGTGGAACGCATACGTTGCTTTCGAACAGAAAATGAAACGCAACAACATAGGATAAAGCATAAACAGTGTGCAGCAACAAAGAGAGAGACTCTTTGTTATAACCAAGCCAGCGAAGTGAATGCGGCAAACTATATACTAGTAATAAAAGGATTTGAAAAGGACGTTATACGAGTATTTACCTATGTTTGTTTAGCTGCTGTAGTACGAACATGCGACATACACACACACACACAGTAGCAGGACTCGCTTGCACCATATTACTACACTTTAGTGAAGACTCAGTTAGAGCCAACTGTACTACACGGCACGTTTTCGTGCAAGGACCTTCATTATCTTGACATATTCACAGAACTCCTTAGTTCAACTGAACGAAATTGTTATTGTAGTGAGCATGCAATAAAGGTATGCATGCATGCGCTTGTTGTTTTCTTTGTAGTAAATGCACTCTAAATGATGTTAAAAGGATATTTTTCATAAGGTCTTAATATGTTGCATGTTGTTTTTGTTGGGCAACCTCTGCTTAAAGGGACTTTGACAAGCTTCTCCTTGATTATGATTTGTGTAAAATTCTGAGAAAGTATAAATTTTTGCAGGCGGCTGCTTAGTTCGTGACATGAAACAAATCCATGCGCTGAAATCTTTCTAAGGCTTTTGAGTTAGTCCCAATATGTGGAACATTTTACCTTTAGCTAAAATGGACTTATTTAATTTTTTTTTCTTCAAAATGTGTATTTGGAGCTAAAAAAGCTAATAGTGAAAAAATTAGAGGTCGCTCTCAAGACGTTTAAAATGTATAGGGGTCCAAAGTTAGGAAAAATGGCTTTAAAAACATGCTGTAATTTTTTTTAATTTTCCTATAAAAGTAAACCTAAAAAAGTATCAAAAGAAAGGTAATACGAGCACCTATTCAACGAGGTATCAAACATTAAAATCCATGCATAACTTTTTAAGATATAACTTCTTTTATACTTAAATATTTTCGTTTTGCAGTGTTAAAAACAATATTCCGTACAAGTGCAGAACACTGTTAAGCTGGAAGTCCAAATGATATAAAAAAAGGAATTACTGCATTTTAAGTAACTTACGTATAACTAGTTACATATACGATGTAGAATATTTTCGAAGTAAGTTAAATAGTTACATGAACGATTGAGGAAGAAAGGGCCCCACACTCGAGAAATTTTTAAAGCATTTACAGATTAAGTTATACAGTTATAAGATATCAAATATTATTAATTTTGTAAGAATTTTTGAAATATTAAATAAACTGTGGATAAATAAAGCGCCGTAGGCGAAAAATTGTTATTAAGAATCACCGCGATTTTTAATAACAATTTTTCTTGTCTTCGTCGTTTTTATTTGAATCTGAAATGCATCTTAAATTTTTATGCAAAATAGTTGCTGCATAAAAAGAGTTATATCTTAGAAAGTAATTAATGGAATTTTATGGATAATTTATTTTAATACACATTTTGCTTAGTTTTGTTTACAATATATATAGCAAAGATATTTTTTATCCCATTTTTCAACTTTGGACCCATATAACTTCTTAACCAAATGAGAGCGATCATTAATTTTTTCAGATTTAGAATTAGAAGGCCTTTATACATATATTCTACGAAAAAAAAGTGAAAAATTCATTTTAGCTAAAGGTAAAATATTCCCAATATGTTGCTAACCTTAATATGGAACTTCCATTTTTTTTTAAAATATTTTTTTTTTGCAAATTTCTGTAGGTACCCACATTCTTAATTGCTACGAATATTTGTGGTACTCCTTCTCCACACGGCAAGTTTTTTTGCCAGCAAAATACAACGGAAATAACAGCACAGCATCAAAGAAAGAAAGACTTGACTGTACCGCAGACTTGCTGGCAGGAAAACTTTCCGTGTCGAAAAAGGGTCTGTGCTACGATTTTAAATAAAGCAAGTACATGCATTAAATAAGACCCCCTACTCACTTTAATACTTGAGCCGCTTATTTTGAAAGTGGTCTAAGTCCAATTTCCAAAGAAATCAAGCTAACTATTCTACTATGAGTGGTTACATATTAGAATTATCTCTTAAGTTTAAAAGTTATTTAAAATCAATAAGATTTTGTGTACACAAAATATGCTGATTAATGAAATTCATTATAATCAGGGACCGAAAAAAACTATTATTTTTTTAACCGACTTCAAAATGAGGAGGTTCTCAAGTTCGTTGGTTTTTCTTTTTTTTTTCTTTTAATGTATGTACATCGATTACTCCTAAAGCACTTGCCCGATTTTTTTGTGAACAGATAGAGACATTGAACACGGAGGTGCCCATCTTAAAAAGTGGGCGGTATTCCACAATGTGGGCGGTATTTGTCACTTTATCTCAATTAATATTGAAAAAGGGTACTTAAGACCCTATTGGCAATTGGTTTGTATTGTGTATGGATAGCATTAGAAGTTAAAAAATTAAAAACATAGTAGTAACAAAAACTTTCAAAATTCAAATAACTTTATTGCTTTTATTATGTTGACTTTATATGATTTAAATACAAATTCTCTTATTGCTTTTATTTAGTTTTTTTATTTCTTACAATATTTGTTCAATAGGTGTTTATTTGGCGGCATGAAATAACCCCCCAAAAAATTAAATAAACCCCCAAAATTAGTACAGAGAGCAACAACAACGTTTTTTGGGAGGTTATTTCTCTTTTTTTGGGGTATTATTTAATTTTTGTAATTGGGGGATTAATTCATATGAAATAGTCCCCCAAAAAACCATTATGAAACAAAGTACCAAAATATTTTTCGGGGGATTATTTCATTTTCGAATTTATGACGAAAACGTAAAATTTGTGAATTTGTTCCGTTATATTTTCAACTAGCATTTACCATTCACAAAAAAATAAATATGTGCTATCAGTTGAAGTGATACTTTTGCGGAGTTAAGATCATGATAATTTCGCAGTGCAAAGAAAGTGTAAAGTAAAAAAATGAACTTTGAAATTATTAGTGGACTAGCTGAAACCCGGCGCGTTGCTGCCACTCTCCCTATTCAAACGCCCATAAAATGTTATCAGTTAAACAGCATGTCTAAATTGAGGTCAAATACTGAATTCCGAGACTGTACGACCTATATCCACAAAGCTATTCGATATAACAATTTTGGGTTGTATAGGAAGTGCCACGCCCTCTTGATCACCCTTCATAGAATGTAATCAATTAAACTGCATGTGTACATGGAGGTCGAATACCGAATACCAAAACTGTGCGACATATAACTCCAAATATATTCGATAACACAAATTTGGGTTGTATGGGAGGTGCCACGCCCCCCGACAAACTCTAAAAAATTTTATCAGTAAATCTTCATGCGTAAATTTTGGTCAAATACTGAATTCCGATGCTGTGCGACCTATAACTCTAAAGCTATTTGATAGCACAAAGTTGGGTTGTATGGGAAGTGTCACTCCCCTTTTCCCTACGCCCATAAAATGTAAGAAATGAAAGTGCATGTATAAATTTAGGTCGAATACCGATTTCTTACGCTGTCAACCTATAACTTCAAAGCAATTCGATATTGCAAATTTGGGATGTAAGGGAGATGTCAGGCCTCCCTGTCCAACGCCCATAAAAAAAAATCATTGAAACTGCATGTGTAAATTGAGGTCAAAAACTGAATTCCAAAGCTGAATTCCTATAAATTCAAAGCTATTCGATATCACCAATTTGGATTGTATGAGAGGTGCCCCTCCCCCTTGTCCAACTCCCATAAAATTTCATCACTGAAACGGTACGTCTAAATTGTGGTCGAATACCGAATTTCTAAGCTGTGCAACCCATAACGCTATTCGATAACACAAATTGTTTTTATATTAATGGGAGGTAAAAGAAGGTGTGGCATTTCTTCTTAAACCATCTCGTACTCAAAGCAAAGCCACTTACAAAATTTGAGCTCAATCGGACCAATAGTTTCGGAGTATTGTGATATTTCCAAAAGTAGGCGTAGATGAAGTGTGACAACGCCCGTTTTTATTAAAGTTAGTGACAGTCATCATAAGAACTTATTTACCAAATTTTAATTTAATACGACCAAAACCTTCTTAAATATAGCATTTTTATTGATTTGTGGGCGATAAAAGGGGTGTGGCATTACTTTTTTCCTAAACCTTTGCGTAGCAGTTACGAACAAACCAGTAGAAGGAAGTATCCTATTTGGTCTAGTCGTTTTCAAGTTTTAAGCATCCGAACAAATCACGATTCATTTTTATATGTACAGATATTGATTTGTGGGCGCTAAAAGTGGGCGTGAAAACATTTATGTATCGTGACTGCCTCTTGGAGCACCTACACAGCAAGTTTCAGTATAAAAATGTGTAGAACTCCGGAATTGCCATGATTTCGAAAAAGTGGGCGTATATAAATTGCGACGAAAAAGTGATTTTTGTACAGTTACTGACAGTTACCATCTGAACAAAATGATAATATCTTAGTTTTTACGATCGAAACCGTCTGATATATATCCCTTATTTGGTTTGTGGTCGATAGCGCAAATTTGGCTTGTATGGGAGGAACCACGCCCCCTCGTTCAAACGTTACCATTGGCGTCGGAAGCGGGGGGGCAAGGTGGGCAGTTGCCCCCCCACTTTTTTAGCTAGATAAACAATTTAAAAGGAAAAGTTATTCAAAATATCAGTTTTTTTACAACGATAATATTTTTGTATCATATATTTTCCTCTTCTTTCTCTCTTCTTCATGTTTCATGTGAAGAAATTTTGGTGAACTTTTTTTGCACCACCATTTGTACTGCCCCCCCATTTGTACTGCCCCCCCAGATGAAATTCGCTTCCGACGCGCTTGAACGTTACCAAACCTCACAGGAACAATCTATCACCTCGGCAAACGTTGTTCTGCCACAGACCGCCTTACTGCCATACACGAAAATGTCAAGAAATGTCAAATATATTCACCATTTTCAGTATAGCTGCCGAAAGTAGCCATGTGCACTAAATAACCACATTTTAGTCTAATACGATCAAAATCGTGCGAAATATAGCATTTTTGTTGTTTTGCAAGCGGTAAAAAGGGGTGCGGTAAAATATTTCCCTTGAGCCATCTCGTAATCGAAACAAATCGACTGCCCAAATTTCAGCTCAATTTAGGGAAAGCCTGGCGCACTTTACTTCACTGGACGCTAACTCCCCGAAAAGTGAGTTTAACTAAAGTAGGGCAGGCCTATTGATAGTGCACTTGCCGAGAGTAACCATATGTACTGAATTACAAAATTTTTGTCTAATACGACCCAAACCGTTGAAATAAAACGTTTTCATTGGTTTTTGGGCGGTAAAAGGGGGGCGTGGAGATCAATTTTTAGTACAGTTGCTAACAGTAACCGTACAAACTAAGCCAACATTTTAGCTCAATCGACCCAGTAGTCAATTTTGATGGTTTCTTAAAAAGTGGGTGTGGCTATATAGCGATGACGCCCTTTTTTAGTACAATTGCCGAAAGTAACCATACAAACTTAAGTATCATATGTTAGTCTCATACGGCCAAAACTGCATGAAATATAGCATTTTCACTGATTTGTGGGCGCAAAAGGGGGCGTGGAAACCAATTTTTCGTACAGTTACTGTCAGTAACTTCACAAACCAAAGTACCAAATTTAGGTCTTATACGACCAAAACCGTCTGAAATAAACCATTTTCATTTATTTGTGGGCGGTAAAAGGGGGCGTGGAAACTCATTTTTAGGACAGTTGTCGACAGTAACCGTACATACTAAATCACAAAATTTTAGCCATATACGACCCAAACCAACTGAAATATAACATTTTTATTGATTTGGGGGCGGTAAAAGGGGGGTGTGGCAAATTTTTTTCCTCAACCATCTCGTACCTGAAACAAATCGACTGCCAAAATTCCAGGTCAATCGGTTCAGTAGTTTTGGAGTCTATAGACATCACACTACCAGACACACATCGTTTTGCTTTATATATATATATAGATGTTGATTTGTGGGCGTTAAAAGTGGGCGTGAAAACATTTATAAATTGTGTTCGTACCTAAACAGCAAGTTTCACTGTAAAAATGTGCAGAACTCCGGAATTGCCATGATTTCGAAAAAGTGGGCGTATTTATATAACGACCACGCCCATTTTTTGTACAGTTACCGACAGTAACTATCTGAACAAAATCACCAAATCTTAGTTTTTTACGATTGAAACCGTGAAATATTTTTCTTTTTTTTTTGTTTGTGATCGATGGAGCAAATTTGGCTTGTATGGGAGGTACCACGCCCCTTTCTCCAATCGTTATAAAACCTCACAGGAACACTCTCAAGATGTGGCTTTATTTTCCCTGAAAATTTCATAAAGACCGGTTCAGCGGTTTTGGAGTCTATACGTGATATAGCCACATACCCACATACCCACATACCCACATACCCACATACATACATCCATTTTTATATATATAGATTCAGGAAAAATAGCTAATTGTTTATGTTTTAGAACAACGCATGATCTATGCCAAAAAATCTGTGTACAATAGTACAACTAAATATGAATGCAGGAATAAATATTGCAAGGCAAGTGCAAATATGCTCCCGGATGGTAAGTGCTTACTTGCCAAGAATTATATGGAGCACAACCACGAGAACGAAGAAGAATTGTATTTATAAGGAGTTGAAGGCGCTTAATAGAATTAAAGACGAATGCGAAGACCTGGGAGGAACATTAGGAGGCGATACCTCCCCAATGAGCTCAATAAGATCTTTATTCCGTAAAATTTGTGAAACGTGAGTTGTATATGTCTATCTAAAATTCATTGTGAAAGTTTTAATTCCATTTTTTTTAGTTCTCAAGATGAAGCTAAAAATATTTATTTTGCGAGGATTCAGAGAGGTTTGCAGAATATAGTTAGCAAACATTTAATTACCTCGCCTAAAAACGCAGTGCAGATTTAACTTGGTCAGAGTCATTTAATTTGGAAAATGTTTGGGGTGAGTTCGGGTTGACCAAGGATGAAGCGAATCCAATGCACTTTTCACGGCATGCATTATAGTACAAAATTACACATTTTGTTTGTTTTTTTCTCAAAAAAGCATTAATTTGGTGAAGGAAAACATGCAGCTGTCGCAAAGAAAATATTTAATGGACGCAGCGTTTAAAATTGTGCCTAAAGGCTGTTTTAAACAGCTTTTGAGAATATATATATCGAATATTTTGAAGAGGTAAGTAGTTTTTATACAATAAAGTTATATCTCTTGTAAGATTTAGCTCTTTGTTAGATATTTCTCCTCTTCTTCATTCTTATGGATAAAAAAACTGAAGAAATATATACTTCATTGCTGGAGTACATAAAATACAACGTCTTTGACATGAAGTCAGTCATATTTATCACTGACTTTGAACAGGCGATGAGAACAGCAATTTCAAAAATTTTCTCACTGTCAAAAACCATTGGATGTTGTTAAGTTAAAAAATCTTGTTCCATTTTTGTCTATATTTCTAAAGATATTTTTGAAAATAGTTTCCGAGAATGCAATTAAGTTTATTGGCTCACATTTATAGACAAAAATTAATAAGATTTTAATTCTAAAAAGAGGTATACTTTTCCATTTGCAGTTAGTGTTATATATGGAGAATGATTTGCCTGCGGCTCTTCATTCTCCATAAATAGCACTAACTCTAAATATATTTATAAATTAATATTTCAGCCTTTTTCTTTTGAATTTGGAACAATTTGACCCACTCTAGTGTATATACTGTACAGAAAAATTAAAAACAAAAATCTTGTATATTTATAGGTTTCATTTCTGTCAGGCTATCAGAAGGAATCTCTGCAAACGATAATCACTTCTCCAATTTGTAAGATCTTCTAAAGTTGCACATCTGAATTTCCATAAGCTAATGCCCTTCCTCCTCCGGATCTTATGAGACAAGCGTTTGTGGATATTAAAAATAAAATTTCTTTAATGGATGCTGAGGGAAGATTTTCGGCCTTCCTCAAATATTATGAAATGCAGTGGTTGAATAAGGTTTAACGATTTATATTAAATACAAACATATTTGTATAAGGATATATGTAATTTTACAACATTTTCAGGTTGGATGCAACAATTTTAGCGTTTATAAAGAAAAGACGAGAACAACTTCTGCTGCTGAGGCCTATAACGGTGTCTTAGGGCGTTTTGCAGAAAAAACGCCCTTGCTTTTTTAAAATTAATGCGATTAATTCGAAACGAAGATTTTTTTAAAAGTAGGCATTTTTCGATGATGTGTGAAAGTGGAGGAGCACTTTTACAGAAAAGAAGACACAAAAGCAAAGCCGCTACATGGAAGAAAGCTGAAGAAGCTTGGCTTTTATTAGAAGAAGGAAACTTAACAGTTTCAGAATTTCTTTGAAGACTGGTTTCCAAGGGAAATGGTGTATGTGCAGACATGATTCCGGAAGAAAATATTTTTAAAGAAGAAACGCTTACTGATGATAAATCTGCAGATGAATATTTTGATCTGCCAGCTCCGGCGAATGCTAATGAGTGTGTAGTTTGCAAAGACGAAGATCCAAACATTCTTTTTATTCTTTTTATTCTTTTTATTCATCACCTTCGCCGTGTTTGGGGGTTTATTTCATTTTAAAAATTTCATATGAAATAAAACCCCAAGATTGCGGTGTTATTTCATTTCTGTTTTGGGGTATTATTTCATTTCGTTGGGGTCTTATTTAATTTTTAAAATTGGGGGTTTATTGCATATGAAACAAACCACAAATTTTGGGGTTTATTAAATTTTTTTGGGGGTTATTTCCAGAGTTGGGCATAGTGCACTAAATTTGCAGTTTCAGCTTACATGAACTGATGGTGTAAAATTATTCTCTATCTTTATTATTTTTGACTGCTGAATTGAAAAATAAAAGTCTCACTATACATGAGTGATAGTGATAGTGAAAAATTTCTCACTCAAAATCATGTAAGAATAGTGGAAAAAAATGTTAACAGCTAAGTGGAAAATTTTTCTTTTGCACTAAATAAATAGTGCAAAAAAAATAATTGCACTAATAGTGCTACAGCACAGAAAGTTATCACTCAATTGAAAGAAAACTGGAACAGTTTACTTGTAGTATTGAGTATTTAAATATTACACAGAAATTTGTATGTTTCTATGCTATTTTTAGTAAAATATAAAAATATTAAGTAAAACAAGAAAAATAAGCTATGCTAACAATTCTTTGCTGTAAGCAATTTAACTTTCATGAAACTATTATTTTAAATAACACCAATTTTATATAAACTGTCTATCTGAGCCAAGGTTGGTGATGCTCATTCAGAGCTGTTGTTGTTGTTTTCTTCGTAAACATATATGACTAAAAGCTCGGAAAATAGTTTTTCTTAATTATAGATTTTTTTTAATTCGAGTCTAACTGAAATAGTATTAAAACCAGTCATATTTGAAAGTTGAGTGGAAAAACTTTCAATTGCAGCTTTCATTTATGTTCAAATTGCTGTTCAAATTTTGCACTATTTGAGTGTAGTGGAGATTTAGTAACTACCACTCAATTTAGTTATAGTGCAACAATATAACACTACCACTAAAATCCCACTAAAAAGCATCTCTTTTTGAAGAGATGCTTCACTATCACTAAGCTGGTAAAAAAATAGTGAAAAATAGAATTTATTTCAATATATTTTAGTGCTAGTAAAAGAATGAGTGCACTCAACATTTAGTGCACTACGCCCAACTCTGGTTATTTCGTGGGGGGTTATTTCATGCCACCGTTTATTTTAAAATTAGTATTTTAGTTTCAATATGTGTTAATTGAAGCAATTCTGACCACGAATCAATTCAAGCACTCAAAACCTTTCCAACGATATATTGAAAGTACGGATAGCCTTAGAAATAAGTTATTTGAATTTTAGTAAAAACAACTTCTAAAAAATTCCAAAATATGCTCGAAAAACAGCATTATCTTTAATCCGAACAATTCAAAATATTTTTTATGTAGATTGGAAGAGCTTTGTCCGGCCTATAATTTCTGACCGTTTATTTTTTATAGCTATTATAAGGAAAAAGTTGGAATTTCAACTAGTTGTAGTTGGAAAAACGTAGTAGTAAACAAATTAGTTTATTTTCCTGCAGGGACGTCACAAAGTTGTATCGTCCTGAGCAAGTATTTGATCGTATGTGCACCAAAAATGGACATACGACATTTTTTAATGCAAAATTATGATATTTCTTATTGAAAATACAATTGTTGTACGTCATACAAGTTCGATTGCACTCATTCACACTAAGTGAAAACAGAAAATAGAAGTAAACTCAAAAGCCCCGTTCACTCTTCAAATCGCTCATCAAATCGTTTGTCAAATCGTTTAACCACAAAAGTGTTCATACTCATAAAATTGTTCGTCGAATTTTATTTTGTCTTGAACACCGAAGTTAGCACATCGCGGATAATGATACATTTTTAGTAGCACTTGATATTAAGTGATATAATAACGCTATCAGACAAAGTTTTAAATCCCTATTATGAAAAACGAAGGAAGAAACTCACTCACCAGTTTTGTCTTGCAGTATCGTACAGTATCTATTTTAGGGCTTCTTATTAAGATTTGTAGTGTTTAAAATGTTCTCGAAGCAATAAATTTCGTTGAATTAAAATATTTGATTTAGTTCTATATAAAAAGAGCTAAAGTTTTCATGACCGAGCTTTTTTGTGAAATTACAGTTCTGCATTTATTTTATGTGCACGTCTATTCAAGGTTCTAACACCTGGTAGCGGAAAATTCTTGCGGTACAACAGATGGTAGACTTTAACGCTAGTGGTGTAGAGCTCCAAGGAACGGTCTATATCATCTGTCCATATTTGCCTTTTATCGCCGTTCTTTATTTTTTTTATCTGACCTTCGGTAAAAATTCGCCCCAAAGACTTTTCCATATTATCATTTTTATCATCCAATTGCTTGATTTGATTTTCCATTGATTTGATCTGGTGTATGGATTGGATTTGAAATTCTTCTAACAGACGATTGCCCTGAGACAATGCCTCACTAAAAGAAATTGATGTAATATAAAACGTGTATTTGTGCTTAAAACGTGTGCTTAACTTACATTTCTGTTTTCAAATTTTTCATTATCTCAGCTTCACTACCAGAGATACTGGAATCATCGACTTGATATGTTATGGTATTAATTAACGGTGTATATTTCTGCACATCTTCATATTGTGTAAAGTTTTCGTTGCACATCTTTTGAACGTACACTGTTGGTACAACGCCCTCTTTCAGGTTGAGTATATTTCTATTACAGAAACCTATTTAACAAACAATATTAGTAGCAGAGCTGTAAAAGAATGCATTCAATGTGATTTTATTCACAAAAAATTTAATCATTTCATAACGAAATAAGAATGCATTCAATGAATGCAAAATTTATTTATAAATAAAATTTTTAATTCTCATTCATTTTTAAAAAAATTATTAATTATTCATTTCAGTTATTAATTTTCATTATTCAGAATAATTAATCAATTTTTTTAATTCATTTGAATGCTATTCACGAATAATGCAATTCAAAAAGAATTTTAGAATTTTAATATATATTGTATTTTTTTTTAGTTGCTTATAGCGTACCCTTTTCGCATACCTGCTTTTGAGTGAGAATTTTAAATTATTCTTTTTTTGTTCAATATTAATTTTTTATTCATTATTAATTTTTTATTCATTATTCTTTTGCTATTCATTATTCATTATTAATTTCTTATTCATTTGTAATTCATTATTTATTTGTTATTCATTATTAATTTTTTATTCTTTATTCATTTGTTATTCATTATTAATATTTTTTTTATTAGGGGCTTTCCATAATGGGACAGTTTATTCCAGAATCCCTAATGTTTCGATCTGTAACTTTGTATTTTGATGTAAAATAATGATCAAATAGATATTTTACAATAGATTATGAACCGACTTATAAAACTTTTACCGAAAAATATAACTCATATTAATATCTTGGTGATATTTTATTGGTTTTAAGTAGTGTGACTGGTGGGACAGTCAAAAATACCTCACCTCCACCTTCTGCACTGTCAATCGAGATTTTAGCCCAAATACTGTGCTTTACTATGCTATGATATAATTAAATAGACTTCAACAGAAACTAAAAATTAGCACTAAATTTAGTTCCTACAAGAAAATATAGAAAGTAGAAATTGTGACTGGTGGGACATAGTGGGACTGGTGGGAAAAAATGGGACGACTCGTTTACAATAAACAACAGCTTGTCATAGTGACAAAATACTTAATCTTGTTTTTTCTAAATAATTTGTACAGATCATGTATATTTAACTTGTATGCATTGCGTTAAGAATAAATTGGTTATAATAATATCAATTTAAGAAAATAACTCATTTTCCCTTTTGCCGTGGAATACCCTATTGTTCATTTTTTATTCATTATTCATTTGTTATTCATTATTAATTTTTTTATTCATTATTCATTTGATATTCATTACACTAGGCGCCACCCATTTTGTGATCGACATGCCACTATTTTTTTCTTATGGACTTTGGCCTTCTAAACACGAATATCACAATAAAAAAATTTTCTATGGATAAGTTTTTGAGATATGATTTTTTTGAAAAATTTCCCCTTTTTCCAGGATTTAGTGTCATAAATAGCAATCTCGAAAACGAATTAACCAATTTAAAAAAAAAATTAAATTACCTACAAATGCTTAGAGCAAACTTTGTCATTTGGCTCAGTAAATTTGACGGAATTAAAAGAAATTCGGCGAATTTTTTTTTTTAAAATCTAGTCGAATAATGTTTCGATAACCTAAAAAAAATCGAAGTCTCAAAACAATTTCAGCTTATCATTTTGTACGTAAAGATAGTTCTTTGAAGAAAAAAAACACACTGCCTTTGAGGAAAATTCATGGTAAAAAAATGAAGTTATAGACCATTGAGTGAAGGTACCGAAATTCTTATTTTTTTTTAATTTTTTTAATGCCGGTTAATTTAATATAAACACATCTGAAATTAATTTTTAATTAAAAACTTTTATTTTTAACGAAATATTAAATATCTACATAAATCCTTAAAAAGTACAGAATAAAAAGAATACCAAAAAAAAATATTGACTTAAATAGCAAAGGAAATAAGATACAGATGTTGAATTAGACAGCGATAAAATAAGTTTAGAAAAGTATTCGAAAATTAAATTGTTTGGCAGTGGTTTAAAAATTATTTAGTCCCTTTTTTGTCGATTGTATTCAGATATATATTGTATATATATACATATCTTAGTTCTTTGAATATATATATATATAATGAGGTCTTAATCGCTTCCACTCAAACCTCTAACTCAAAGCTAGATATACGAAAAAGAGTACGCTACAAGCAGGTAAAGCTAAAAATTTTGTAAGTGTTTGCTAGATTCGCTTAATACGCTAGATTTTTCCCTGTTTTTTTGTTGCTGACGTAAAACAGGTCGAACCGGTTTTCTTTTGTATTTTTTTTATTTTATTTTTTTAGTTGCCTATAAACCCTTTTCGCATACCTGCTTTTGAGTGAAAGGCTTGGTTGGCGACGCTAGAAGGTTACTTCCTGGAATTTTTTAACAATTCGCAATAGGTCACAAAAATGCCACTGCCTTCAGTTCTCTATTTCATATCACTATAAATGCGTCTTTTGTAAGTACGTACGATGTAAGCTATATACACGGCCTAATTACATTTTTTTAAATCTTGATGATTTAAACTGGTGAAATGAGCAAGAGAGCGAGATTATTTTCATGCGATAACGATCCTGACAGTTTTGTTACGTATGTGGTAGATATGTTTTTAATAAAAATAAACATAAATTCACGGATTCGTTACAAAAAAAGTATGGCCAGTATTTTGCAATGGCACCTGAAACTTTAAATCAACATTGGACACCAAGTTTTATATGCCAAGTAAGTATTTGTTTTATAATGTTAAGGATATGAAGGGTGGGCCATCGTAAGGTGTCCCTTATATGACCAAATTTAAAAAATTTATGCCACAAGTATTTATAAAATTGAGAAAAAATTAAAATAGGAGAAAACTATATTTTCTAAAAAAAATTTACATTTACGGCCCTGATTACAATAATTTATTTTTCCCACAGACGAAACATGAAATTCGTCAAGCCAATGATTTGGAGAGAGACTCAGCGTCATGTCACTGAATGCTATTTTTGCTTATGCAAACAGAGTGGCTTCGGGAAAACTATGCAATGGAGTTACCCGAAAAATTCAGCTGCTGCTTCCAGTTCTGCATTCAGATGGAATGCTGTATCCGAAATTTCACATTGAGCTATGTCAGAAGAAACAAGCATATCACAGGAAAGCTGGCGAGACAAAGAAATGCAAGTGGAAGAAAGGCCAAAAGTAATGACACAGCCGGAATTAAACGATTGGGTTAGAGATCTGAATCTTACAAAAGAAAATGCACAACTACTTGCATCGCGCATGAAAGAACGACACTTCTTGGCTAAAGATGTCAATTCATCATACTACCGAGACCGGCATGACCCTTATGCAAAATATTATAGGATGGAAGACAACATATGCTTTTGTCACGATAAATCCGGGTTGTTTGTGGAGCTGCATCAACCGTATGACGCAAAAGAGTGGACGTTGTTTATCAACAGTAACAAAGACAGTTTAAAAGCTGTTTTATTAAGCAATAGAAACCACAATCCGTCCATACCCATCGCACATGCTGTCACTATTAAGGAATCATATGAAACAGTTAACAAATTAGTGAAATATATTAAATATGAAGATCATAACTGGAAAGTTTGTTGTGGCTTAAAAGTTGTCGCAATGTTGCGTGGATTACAAGGTGGTTACACTAAAAATTGCAGCTTTCTCGTGACAGTCAAGCTCGTGCCGAGCATTAAATCAAAGAGGACTGGCCTAAAAGAGAGGACGAAACAGTGGGCATGCACAACGTCAAATATACAGCTCTTGTTGACATGGAAAACATAATTTTGCCACCTTTGCACATCAAACACGGACTGATAAAAAACTTCATCAAAACCCTGGATACAGATGGTCAAGCTTTTACTTATTTAAGAACAATTTTTCCAAATCTAACGCTGGGAAAGATTAAGGAAGGCGTGTTTTATGGCCCTCAAAAAAAAAATTACTAAGAAATCAACAATTTGAGAGCTTGTTGTCATCCGATGAGATTGCTGCATGGAATTAGTTTCGGTTGATTGTATCTGATTTTTTGGGTAACAAAAGGAATCCAGAATACGAACGATTTACTTAAGAATTGTGCAAAAATTGGTATGCATTCTCTAAATTAATTTAACTTTAGTACCTATTCTAATGCAGGTACTAAATCATTCTTATCATTCTTACAACAGGCGCAAACATGTCCTTGAAAATCCACTTCCTGCATTCTCACTTACGATTTTTTTACCCTAAACGAACACGGTGAACGTTTTCATCAACAAATTAAATCCATGGAGAGACACTATCAGGGATCCTGGAATTCAAATATGATGGGCGATTATATTTGGTATCTCATTAGAGAAACTGATTCTGAATATAATAGAAAAAAAAGGGAAAAAATAATTTTTAAACCATTGCCAAACAATTTAATTTTCGAATACTTTTCTGAACTTATTTTATCGCTTTCTAATTCAACATCTGTATCTTATTTCCTTTCCTATTTAAGTCAATATTTTTTTTTGATATTCTTTTTATTCTGTACTTTTAAAGGATTTATGTAGATATTTAATATTTCGTTAAAAATAAAAGTTTTTAATTAAAAATTAATTTCAGATGTGTTTATATTAAATTAACCGGCATTAAATTAAAAAATTTAAAAAAAAAAAATAAGAATTTCGGTACCTTCACTCAATGGTCTATAACTTCATTATTTTACCATGAATTTTCCTCAAAGGCAGTGTGTTTTTTTCTTCAAAGAACTATCTTTACGTACAAAATGATTTGCTGAGATTTTTTTGAGATTTCGATTTTTTTTAGATTATTGAAACATTATTCGACTTGATTTTTTTAAAAATTTTTCCAATTCCGTCAAATTTACTGAGCCAAATGACAAAGTTTGTTCTTAGCATTTGTAGGCAATTTAATTTTTATTTTTAAATTGGTTAATTCGTTTTCGAGATTGCTATTTATGACACTAAATCCTGGAAAAAGGGGAAATTTTTCAAAAAATCATATCTCAAAAACTTATCCATGGAAAATTTTTTTATTGTGATATTCGTGTTTAGAAGGCCAAAGTCCATAAGAAAAGATTAGTGGCATGTGGATTACAGAAATTTTTTTGGACTTTGGCGCCTAGTGTTATTTAATAAAAAAAAATTTTAATAAACTCGTTTTTGAAACGAACTTATAAGTATAAAATAATTTCTCCTGGAGTGGGGCTTTTTTGTTTCATAAAAAAAAAATCCTTCCACATTGTTGAGGCTTGAACTCACTACCTTGTAGTTATAAATCAATCCCTTTACGCTATGAGCTACAGAACTCACAACAAAACTTTTCCTAAATGAGATAATAAATTCCCTTCAGTTGTGAATTTTTGAAATTTAAAAATGTCAATGAGATTTTTAGTATTTTTGTTTGATTGTAATATATATGTATCAAATAATTTCGCTTTTTAGCCAAGCAAATAAACGTACAGACAAGAAAATTAGTGATTATTGTGTTGTCATCCAGTTCTGAGCTACATTTTCATCGGGAAGTTGGTTTAAAATGGATTCCAAAATTTGTACGGGACAGACATGAAGTAAAGCTAATAACAACGTGTTAAAAAAACCCAAAACGAAATTTTATTCAGCAAAAACAAAAAAAAAAACCCAACATTTTTTGAAAAAATGTCCCAAAAACGAAAATTCACCAAAAACAAAAACACGCAAAATCACCCACCTTTTTTGCATTGTTAGGGAAATACTAATTTTTTCAAAACAAGAAGTTTTTTGGTAAGCAAAGAATACCAATAAGAAATAATAACCCACCAGCAGAGGAGGTTATCAAACCCTCTTTACAAAATTGAATGACTTTTATTAACAAAACCAATTGAAATCCCTCCAGTATTATAAGAAATAACAAAAAAAAAAAAGCTAAAGAAGAACGAACCGCTGCTTTTGCTTTAAACACAGTTATCTCTAAAAACTGATTCACGTTGACAAATATTGAAAACAAAAAATCACCTAAAAAGAAAAAATCACTCAGAAACAAAAACTGAGACTTCGTCCAAAATATTTCATATGAAAAATCATTGAAAAACAAATAACGAAATCCACCCAACAAAAATGGAAAATTGTCCAATTCTCTTTGGGTGATTTTTCATATGAATAATCAAAGTTTCATATGAACAATGCCTTCTTTGCATTGAAATTAAAACTTTCGCGATGGAGTTTTGCGATAAAATTAAAATTTACTCGGTACGTAAAATTATTTATTGCGGTGAATATGTTATAGATCCATTATTTTAAGTGCGATGTAACAATGCATAGACACTTCTGATATGCCACTTTTGTAAAACACGCTACGCCACTGAAGTATCACACACGCAAACAACTACATTTCGTGACGTATGTGGAACTTAAATTGGTCATATGTTTGCTTAAAATCAATGAGCATATTCATTCGTCTGCTGCTTACGAATCGTGTTCTGCAACTACTATACTTAACGACAATGTGTTGTTCCGTGTAGTTTTTAAAAACATTTATTAGCTGCGTTCCTTTCGCCTTAATATAATCGCAATAACAAATTTTCTCAAAGCAACGGCAAGTAAAACGACTCGTAGAGGGCACTACCGTTGCAGTCAAAATTCAATTCAAACAATTATACATAATTATATACATAATTTAAGTGCAATTGTTGGCTCCGCTGAATGCGTTCAATGTGTGTGACACACGCGGTTTGTTTTGTTTTCTTTTGTTTAACATTCGATGGTCGCAGCTCGTGAGAAAATAGGTAGCTGTCATGGCTACCTAATAGTCATTGTATCAAACAAATAGTTAAAAAAATGAAATGACAGCTCATAAAAATATACAGGTGCGGCACCTGTGTTTCAAATTTTTTTAAGGCTATACCACAATTTTATATGGATAGCAAAAATAATCCCATTTGTTATAGGATTATTATTTTTGTTTTTGCTTTGCATGTAAAAAAAAATAATCTGGATTATTTTGAAGCGAATGGAACGTAGCTATTACTAAATAATTTAAAATTTATTTTATACTAGCATATTCTGAGTTTTTATCTTACACTTGTTTCATTTTTCTACATAGCCTTTCGTCAGTTTCACCGCGCGCAGAGCTTTCTTTTCATCGAAGTCTATAAACAAAGCTACTAATGTGCCGAGAGGTAATGTTTTAGAGTAAAAGGGCTCTAGTCTAAAAGGAATATGTTTAAAAATTTGCATTTTTACATTTTTTAGTACGAAAAAACGAAAGAAAAATTGTTTTAAAATTACACTAAAATTCCCCGAAAAACCGAAAAATGCTCTAAAAATTAAAAATGTCCAAAAATGACAATAAAAAACTTGTAAATCTCTAAAAATGACCAAAAAATGCCCTAAATCTAGTAAAAATGACCTGAAACCAAAAAATAATGAAAAATTATGAAAAATTACAAAAAAATGTCTTAACCCTCATCGGTCCCTCGAGAAATACATCTAATCGGTCCCATTGTATGCGCGCGCATACACATATATTTTTAATTGTAAAAAAGCTAAAAAAAAATTAACAACCATTTAAGTTTTGTAATTTTTTAAATTTATTACATTGTTTACTATCATATTAATACATTTGAACTTCATAAAGGTAGATTTAGAATGAAATTAATTAGAATATTACATATATTAGAAAAAAAATTGAATTTTTAACTTTTGTCAGTTATTTGTACATTTTGCGCATAAATTGAAATTATGTTCAGCACAAATGAAATTTTTACACTCTTCACAGCGTGTAGCAAAAATATTTTTGTTATTTTTATATGTGCAGATGTAGCATCGGCCTCGTTTTGATGTACTTGGTAAATGGCGAATCTCCCGAATTCTTTGAATAACACTGGAAGCATCATGACTTTGAGGTTGTTTTTTACGTTTAGTGATATGTTTTTTAACGAGATTCAATCCAAGCTCCTCGATAAAAAGGCGACGACGAATATTATGGTTCGTTTTAGAATTTTTCCAATTCGGGAACAATTCAATGAACGTCACGAATGCATTCAACGCACTAACATCAAGCATGTTACAAAATACTGCCATTGGCCACCGATTGACTTTTCGTTTGCATGTGTACGTAGCCACCATTTGATCCATAGTATCAACTCCACTCTTGGTTTTGTTGTAGTCATCAATGATGTTAGTTTTCTTCTTTTCACTATTCTCATTTATGCTGACAACATTGTGGTATGTACTGAGCAATGTCACAAATCGGTACCGGCGAGGAACATATGACAACATAACTGCTTGCAATTTATGTTCATATACAACTTCTGTATGATAAATTGGCTTTTGACACATGTCGAGTAGAACTGAAGGAATTTCAGCCCTATTTTTCCTTATTGTTCCCAAAATAGTCATGCGATTCTTATTTAAATCTTCTGCTAATTCATACGAAGTGAAAAAGTTGTCACACGCTACATTTCTGTCAGAAAGTCCTTTCACCAAATCCAAAACAACACGCCGTCCGAGATTACGTTCAGGAGTGGCATTACGATTCCGACCAACATAAATTTGTGTGTTGTATGCATACCAGCTTTTTGAGTCGCATAGCACCCAAATTTTGATGCCATATTTCGCCGGCTTGGATGGAATATACTGACGAAACGGACATCGCCCACGATACGGAACTAACTGTTTATCTACGGTAGTTTTTTTCTGGTGTGTATAAAACTTTCAAATTATTATTCTATTTATCGTATACATTTCGAATCGGTGCCAATTTTTCACGTACAGAAGTACTTGTAGATGCAGTGTTGGCCATACGTTGTTCGCGGTCATCAAATCGAATGGAACCATGGATACGCTTGAACATTTTCAAAGACATTGTTGCTCTAAATATAGGCCGACCAGTTTCGTCATTCCACAGTTTAGTGACACATTCACCGTATGACCGATACACACCAGAAAGCAGCAACAATCCAAAGTATGCGTGCAGAGTGTCCAAATCAATGTATTCCCAATCGTCTTTGTACTTTCGCACACCATATAAATTCGTCATGTTCAAAATAATATTCTCAACCGGTTCAAGGAACATGTGAAATGCAGACGAAACATCAACTATAGTAGCAGCTGCTAATGCTTTTGGACCTGAATTATAACAAAAATGAAACATATAATGAACATGAACCCATAACAAAGAGGGTAGGATTTTACCTGAAGTGAAATTTTCTGCACGTCGAAATAAATTTCTTCCATTTATTTCAAATGGTTGCGGTGAAAAGTAAATGGTTCACTTTCATCATTCTCCTCGTCTGATAATGCAAAATCATCGTCACTATTGCACGGAGATTCGCCCGCTTCGCTTTCCAAATCAAAATCCATTCCTAGTTCATCTCGCTGCCTACTTTCACGAAAAACTCTATCCATTTTTTATCAAATACTTCAAAACACAACCAAAATTCGAATAAATGCGCAAACAAACTTCACTTATGTGTGTTCCAGAACAAACTGAATTTCATAAAACGAAAAAATAAGAGCGTGCTATAAATCCACACACAAAAATAAGCGGCAATTCCAGGTACCTGTTTATGTGTATGCGCGCACATACACAGGGACCGATTCGTAACTATAACTGTACAGGCACATACAGTAAGGGTACAAATTCAAAAACGGGTTTTTTGGTTGTTAAGGCAAAATAATTCTACTTTGCAAACGTTGGCTTGTTCGCCCACTCCCCTCCAGGAAATGTGAGCATTCCCGGATGTTACCAGGAAACATTTCATGGAATGTAGGAAGCATTCCCCTTTGTTGCACAATCCATTGCTTTTTTTACATAGCATGTCATTAGAGGGAAACATCCCTCTCAGCTGTGTTAAAAATGAATGTGGAAGCATTCCTCTCCGCTGTCTTAAAAAGCGAATTACAAGCAGTCCTCTTCCCTGTTCTAAGAATTAATGTGGAAACAATCCTCTCCCTTGTTACGAAAATGCCCGGCCAGGATTCGAACGCGGGAACCCTGAGCGACAGTCAAGCGCGCTACCACTAGACTACCGAATTCTACAATAAGCGGCTAGAAAACAATGATATTAATATTTTCTATTGTCATTGCTTGACAATAAATAAAAGTTTCCAAATGCATTCTTAAAGAAGCGGTTTGGAAACAATATAAATACAAAACTACCCTTAAGCTTCCAAAAGATACGGTTTGGAAACAATATAAATACAAAACTACCCTTAAGCTTTCAAGAGATACGGTGGGGAATGTTTATTTATCACTTTTAGATGGAAGCCTTGCGATTTTTCCTTAAGGGTCGTTTTAAGTACAGTGGTATAGGTAGATCCCAGCATGTATCCATTGAATGTGAAACACAGTACAACACATGATTTGCCAACTCAATTCTGAGAACTGTATGTGAAATTAGACCCAAAAAGAAGAATTTCTGCTTCATTCGTTTTGTCTTCTTAACTGCCAAAATATTTTTAATATCGATTTGAAGTTAGTACTATCGTATAGGGGAATTTATCACGTTTTAGGCCCTGTTGTTCGACATAGCTCGACAACCACTAGCCCGATTTTGTTGAAATAAATTTTAAAAAATTTATATATTGTTTTCCTATAAAAGCAACAGTTTCCAAGTTAAAAATAAGCGCATGAAGAAAAGAAATATTTTTTTTTTTTAAATTCATAAAAAATACAAAACGGAAATAAGTTTCAAGTGTAGTTACTTTTTCGCAAAGTCACATAACCTATGAGCAAAATGAGACAAAGATCATGAAAATCGATGCACGCGTTTCGCTTTAATTCGCAATTGAGTAAAGGTATGAATTTCAAAAATCAGTTATAGCCACCACCCTTAAAATAAAAATAAAAATTAAAAAATTATAATGCCAAAAAAAAAATTTATGTTGACTTTATATGATTTATTTATAATAAAATTTATTTATAATAAAATTTATTTATAAATACTTATTGAAAATAAAATAATATGCAATTAATACGCAATTATAATATGCATAAAAACAAAATTTAGAACATTTTTTCAATTATTGGCAATATCCATTCTTGAAGAAGTTGACGCTTGTGGTTCTGATGATCTTGTTTTCTTCGTAGGTTGTTCATATTCATGGTCTGAGTCTGTATCGTCATCCGAGATACACATACTATTCAAGGGCGTGTTTCTTTCACTGTGTCCACCAATTTCAATGTCTTCATCTTCGGTGCTTTCTTCAAACTGCATAATTGTGGAACTCCACCAACAAACCTCCGCAAGCAATGCATCCAATTTTTTGCTTTTGAACCGCTTTTCAATTGGCATAGTCACCTGGTGGAACCTCTCTCCTTGTTCGTCTGATTCCTGAGGTGATTGTGCCAAAAAGGTATCGAGGTGGTGGTGCAAGAAATGCAATTTCAGCGTCATGGATGCACCGATTTTTTCGAAATAATACAGCAACCTGTCCACTCGTTGCTGTATCTCTTCTCGCTGGACACGGTTCTTTCCTAGAACGCCTTCTATTACTTCTTTCAATGCGTTCCATGCATGTTGGTGGTCGTGATGCTCTGAAAGCAAATTTGTGAAAGAATCACTTTTGATCAATTTCCGAATATCAGGTCCATTGAGAATACCTGTTTTAAATACATAAGAAAAACGAACAAATTATTGGTAATGCGAATGTAAAGAAATTAACAAATTTAAATATGACAATATTTAAATACAGAGTACGATACGTACTGTTTTTAATTTTCTCATCACTGAGTTTCGGAAAGATGGATTTCAAACAGTCAAAGGCGCCGTTAACTTTTTTGACTACCACTTCAACGAATTTCCCAGCTATTCCCAGTTTCATGTGGAGCGGTGGCAACAGAATATCATCCAGGTCCTTTATCATAGGTTCATTGCGTAATTTTAATTGTTTGTTGAGCTCGGGAGTTCTTCCTTTCCAATCTTTACATTGATATTGATTTCCTTTGTATCGTGAATCCCAATTACAAAGGAAGCAGAAGTATTTTGGATATCCACCCTTTTCTATAATCCCTTGTAGTATGTTGACCACCTCCAGATCGCAACAAATGTTCCATTTGTGTTCATCGTATTTGATTTTCTTCAAAATTTCGCCCAATGCTTCATACGTTTCCTTCATAGTTGTGCTGAATCCCAATGGAATGGATGGTTTTTTATTTTTTTTGTGCAGCAGCACAGCCTTCAAACTGGTGACTGAACCATCGATGAATAAACGCCAGTCGTCAGCGATATAAACCATTCCCAATTTTTCCACTAAGCCTAGTATATCATGGCAGTACGTGAACGTATTTGCTTCGTCAATAGAATAAAATTTCTGAAAATCAGCTTGGCGTTGTCGGTATGATGTTGCGCTGACATTTTGCTGTGTGAGTTTTCTGCGCTTCAAAAATGATTTCAACCATTCCGAGTTTTGTTGTGATAGTCCCATCTTAGCCAAAATGTAATCTATTTCGATTTGTGTTACCGGTTCTGATCCATTATTTTCAATATCGGGTGTCCAATCAGCATCATCCAAATTGGTCGGATTGGTGAAAACGGTTTCGGCTAGCAGGGACACAGTATCCGCACTCGGAGGTTTAGGTGCATCGGTATCAGCAGGGCGTTGCACTGGAAGTGTAGCAGTAAATGCAGCAGTGTATACTTTTGCTTTCAATTGTTTTCTGTTTAATCCAGGACGAAAATGTATGTATGCGTAGCACCTGGATTCATCATGTCTAGTTGGGTCTTCCACCCAAATTACTGGCTTTATAAAAGACAACTTTCTACTTTTTCCGTGCATCCATTTTAGAAGGGCAGTATAACAACTGTTGCACACTGTGTTCGGCGTAAAATTTGCACCACTTAAATCTGCTTCATCGAAATAATTACAATACGCGGTTTTGAATTGCTCAGTAAACAAATTTTTTCGATCTTTTTTCTGTATTTTTCGGACGATATGACCACAAACGTAACAAAATTCATCCAAATTTGGGCACTTGTTGTTTTCCATATTGATATATTTTATGTTTTGTTGTTATTCACTTTTAAAAAACTGGAGAAAAATCACTTTTACTGTTCGCGTTCGTCGGCACTGCCTGAATGACAAAAATCGATCAATGCACACCTATAAATACTATGTATTTTTCAATATTTTACTGACAGGTACTTATAAATGGGCGCATATTTTAAAGGTGGCTGGCTATATACCTGATTCAGCACTTGTACGTTTCAAATTGTGCAAAACTTTCCAAATAATCAGCACCCTTAAATGTGGGTTTATTTATTATTTTGTTTATTCCTTTTTTTTTTTAATTCTCAGAATCATAAAAAAGGTCTCAATGTTTTCTCCAAATATTGTTGTGCATAAAACGTGAAAAATTCCTCTATACGATAGTTACTAACTTCAAATCGATATTAAAAATATTTTGGCAGGTAAGAAGACAAAACGAATGATGCAGAAATTCTTCTTTTTGGGTCTAATTTCACATACAGTTCTCAGAATTGAGTTGGCAATCAATGAACTGAAAAATGTTGTACTGTGAAATTAAAATTGTTCAAAAGATACGACGAGCTGCATGCAGGGTTGCCACTTGTAAAAAAATTTAGTTACCAAAATTTGATAAAAAAGTTACCAAAATTAAATAAAAATTACCAAACTAAACAAACATTTTCTTAAACATGGAAAATCAATAAAATTATAATTTTTGTTAATAAAAAACATTTATTCAACATTAAAATACTTAAAATTAATAGACAGAAATAGCGGTAAAATAAATTTAGTTAATATTAAGTATTATATTTTTCTTGTTTAAAATTTCTTATTTTTAATAACTAAAAATTACAAAATAAGTAAAATTCATAAACTCACTAAATAAAAAAATAAAAAAATATATATATAGAAAAAGTGGAACTTTTTCTTGTTTAAAATTTATTTATTATATTACTAAAAAATCACAAATAAGTAGTAAATTCAGGTAAACGTAATTTTTTTTATTAAAATGATATCCTAACTTATTTATTTGAAATAAGTAGGAACTAAAAAGTATACCGCATTCATTGGCAATGAATTTCGATTTTAAGAAAGTAAATGAATAAATACATTTTTAATAACTAAAATCAGAAACTACACAGGTCGTTTGTTTTGTAGGATATCAATTCTAACTACGGGCACTGATTTTAAATATAAGGTAACTTTTTCACCATCACCTCAAGTTAAGGAGTTATAAAAAAATATGATATACAGTTCTTTTTCCAATAACTGCTCCTAAGCACAAACAACTGCATAGTATTTAAAGCTTTTGCTGATATATTTTTACATTTTAAAAAATATATTTTGAAAGAAACGAAAATTTTATTAAATTTATTCAAAGCAATTTAAAGCGGCTGGAAAATTCTAACTTTTCAGTAAATTACTTTAGAAATTTTTCCTATAAATTTTTCATGAAATCAATTTTCGTTATTTCAAAATATATCTGGAATTATCCGCAATATTTGCAAAGTTAAAATGTATTCCTTACTCCACAGACAAAAATTTTTTTATGATTCAGACAATTCACGGTAATTTTTAAAGGCCATTATCTTCAAAATAAATGACGAAAAAGAATTTATTTACAAAAATGGTTAGACCTAATCAGCCTTATCATGAATACTTTTCACGCTGAATCGAAAAAGGTAGTTTTCATTTTTAAGATAAACCTCAAGAACATTCAGGAAACTTATTAAGAAAAAAACCATATTAATCTTGCAAACAAACAAACTGATTATTTTGAATTTTTTGGAAAAACTAAAGGGAAAAAAGTTACCAAAACTATAAAAAAATTACCAAGTCAAAAATTTTCTACCAAATTTGGTAATTAATTACCAAACTGGCAACCCTGGCTGCATGAGAAAATAATATGAGATACATTTGTTGGTGCGGTCATACCTTGTTCGTTGCTGGTTCGTTCTCACAGCTTCGACTTAATGTTTGCTCTCACAAGTGGTGGCGGCGAAGTTTTTTCTCGGTACGATTTGCTGGTCTGTTCGGATTTTAGGTTTTTGTGTTAAACGACTGAAATACACTGTACGAAGAACGAACCAACGAAATAAATGATATAGAAAAAATTTCGCATACAAGCAAAATATATGAGAACGACGAACTAACGAGAATAATACGTAGCGCAAAGGCCCAAGCAAGGCAGCAAGGCAGGCAGGCAACTCATACAGCAAACAGCTCTTGTATCTTGTAGATACTCAGAGGGGCGACCAATCCAACAGCGGCGTACCGGCAGCGGTTGCCCCTGATATGAGCGTACAAAGCACGTCAAGCTGGCCTGAGTACAGTACAGTTCGTCAGCATTTCAGTGAAAATCCGTTTGGCTTCAATATGCGTTCATTTTATATGCAAAAATCATCAGCAAAGCACAAAAAGCAGCATGAAGATACAAAGATACAGATACTCGTTCGTTTGCTTGCTTGCTGCCTACAAAATATATGCTGCTATGAGCAGATATAGATTTAATTTTTTCCCAAACAACTCGAAGCCGTTGCTTTGGTTTGGCTGCTTGCCTGCCTTGCCAACAGCATAGCATGCAAACTGATGAAAAACTTTTATGTTATCGAATAACAAATAGCATTCGAAGTATACACAACTACTAAGTAAGCCAACGCACAGTGGGCCCAAATGAACGTTTGCGTCTCATAAATGATTTTTTCAAAATTACTCTTGCAGCCGTATCATTATGAAAATAATCTAAGAACAGCTCAAATTTTGTAGTACAATGAAAATTTTATAAAAAAAATTGACACGATTCCGTTATATGGCTAGCTAAAGTGTTCTCAAGACACAGTCCTATATTAGCAGCGAAATGAAGAACGTTTTTAATCGAATTTTTTCAACTCCTTTTAAATTGATCATTAAAGTATTATGTAGCGTTGGAAAGCTTATTGCTTAAGCTTTTTAAAAAAATAAAAAAAAAATTAAGATTTTTTATCAACCTGTTTTTTTTATTTTTTCCATCTTTGATTAAGGTTTAAATAGTTGGGCTGTCTTGTGCTGTTTTCTTTCATAGTGCATTTGGTTCCGTAGTGTATTGGTAACTAGACAAAAAAAAAATAAGTTGCTCCAATTGTGCCCTTTTTGAGAAATTTAAATTTTCATAACGTAGGTCCATTTCAAAAAAAAAATCCCATAAACTTTATATTTTTTTTTTTCTATTAAAATCTGTTGATGCAGTCGCAATTGTTAGTTCCGTTAAAATCTGCATGTTCCTCAAATAAATCTTTGTGTAGAGGAAACCAGTGGCGTAGGAATGCAAAAGGGGACCTTGGTGCCCTTACTTACTCATCACATATTTTGAACTTGTGTTTTTGGGGTTTTGATGGTAACTTTGCACAATTCAACTGTTTCTTTAATTTTTTTATGGATACATGCATAATTTTATTTGTCATGCATCGTATTATTTAATAACATATGTTTTCTGGTTTATATCAGAATTATTCAACAAATACGATTTTTGTGTTAATGTGTTGTTTTCCGTGATCATAGTTATATATGTGTAGCATGGAGTCTGCCCCATAATCTCACGCATGTGGTGCCCCACTTTTACCACATACAACAAAACGCTTTACACAAACTACTTGACTTTAAATTTAAATTTTAGATTTAAGACTTTATTTGTAATAGCCCAAACAGAATAAGCATAGCCAACACCATGATTCAATTACTATAGGTTGTCCATTCATTTGACGTTTACTCACAAGAATGAAGATATACACCCGTAAAATTTAAGAGGAGAGCAAAAGAGTAATTTTGTAATGCTATCAAAGTAATCAGCTGCAGGAATAGCATACTTTTTCGCAATACTAATTACCCAAGGATACAGTTCACTGCTGCTTTTTCAACTACTTTCTGTACTGCATGTTTGTTTTGATAGAATATTTAAGTGAGTTTTTAAAAAAACTAATTTCAATATTTTTTTGTGAAAATGTTTTCCCACCGCTGACGGCTTATTGGATCCACTGGCACATTATATTTTCGAATTTCATCACCAAAATAAACTGTTTTGCCAAAACCGCACGTTGAAGGCATTATTATTTTAATAATTACAACTCAATAGTCGCGATTTATATTTTAATTGAAAAAAAAAATCCGCCTCGCAACAAAATTTGAAAACAATTTTCAATTATAATTATCAAAGCAATAATTATTATAAACGCAATGCACACTATTTCTTTTTTTTCTGCTAACAGCAAAATATAGAAGAACTACTTTTTAAAAAAAGACACAGTTTCGATATTATCGTAAGTGCAAACGTAGAATTCTTTTTTATACAGTAATAGAGAAAAATTCTTGTTTTTATTTATATTTTTCAAAACTATTTTAAAACATTTCATCTTCTAAACAAAAATTATTCAAAAACGAATTTGTTGTTGTTGTTGTTGCCTTCTTCAAACTAACTTGACCTAAAAAGCTCTCAATTAAATTCATAATAAAATTTGTTTTGTTTTATAAAAACTTTTCGTTTGATATATATATTATATATGTTAATGCTCTTTTCTACAGGAAAAATAAATAATTCAAATTTTTCCGATATTTATTTCCATTTATTAAACGTAACTTTGAATTACATTTAGTTGTAGCCAACATAAAAAATTAACAACAAATTCATCACTAAAAATATCAAACGAAAACTTTTTATAAAACAAAACAAATTTTTACATGAATTTAATTGCGAGCTTTTTAGATCAAGTAAGTTTAAAGAAGGCAACAAAAACAACAAATTTGTTTTTGAATAATTTTTATTTAAAAGATGAAATGTTTTTAAATAATTTTTAAAAATATGAATGAAAAAAACAGAATTTTTCTCTATTACTATATAAAAAAGAATTCTAAGTCTATACTTACGATACTATCGAAACTGTGCCTTTTTTTAAAACGCGTGGTATTTGTGTGGTAATTTTTAATGATCGTGAGATTTTTTTTTGATATTTTTTTATTGCGGTAGAAACTTTTTTGTTTTTCTTTACAATGGTAATTGTTGTTGTATTTAATTTATGTTATTGTGAAAAAAGTAACTTTTTGTCGGATTGTTTTAAATTTTAACTGGCAACCTTGGCTAGTAGTAGTACATTTTTTTGTAGCCACATACTGGCTCTCTATCTACATGCATCTGTATTCTCTATTGCATTACAACCCAACAAGCCATGAATGTTACTGTGCCAGCTAAACGGTACTTAAAACGGCAGCGTCTGATTTGCTGGTATGAAAATGACAAGTTTTTGTACCTTTAAACTGTTCTCCATATAATTGTAAAGTCCTTTTTTATATTTATCAAGAATCGAATTGAAATGTATGTCATATTCGCTTGATGTGTCGTTTGTTCTTGTCTTTTTCCCCTTTTTTTCACCCTTGTATTGAAATCAGGGTAGTGCAGTTGAGTTACCGTTTATTGTTTAGCTTATTGTTGCAACTTAATAAAAACTTTTTTAAGAAAAGGTTACAACTGTTTAACAACAAATAAAATTAATATACAACTTAAAGTTTTCTAAATGGCCTTGTTATTTTTTGTGTTGATTTTCTATGATTTTAATATAAATTCCAATTGTTTGATAGTTTAAATCATTCTTGATTTTAAATAAAAATTCTAGTTGTTTGATAGTTTAAAATCGTTTATTGAGCTTTAGGTCAGGTTAAACTAGTTAATCAATCAGCTAACTAATTAATCAGCTAGTGATGTTTTTTTTCTTTGCATATTGAAAGTGTTGTTGCTGTTGTTTCTTTGAAAAAAATTCGTTAGAGCAATTAATTGTTCTAACCTGATCCATAGCTCAATAAACGATTTTAAACTATCAAACAACTAGATTTTGTATTTAAAATCAAGAATGATTTAAACTATCAAACATTTAGAATTTGTATTTAAATCATAGAAAATCAACATTAATATACAACTTAATAAATGGCACGCTTATATGAAACACACAATGCATAGTTTGCTGACAACGAAACGGTCCGCTTCAGTGTTTTTAAAAGTGCACACCGTTTTCAACCAAGCCGATTGGCTATCTGGGAAAAAAAGCAACTCATGTGTATTTACATATGTGTGTTTTACATACATATTAATAAAAACAACAACAAAAGCAGCACAACAACGAACGTAGCAGAAGCAGCTACTGCAGCTAAGCAGCTTGTGCATTACTCATACAAATATATGAATTTTTCATCTTCTTAGATTTTGCTATTTTATTAGATATTCGTTTTATTCCCACTAAAACTGATATTTTGGCATTTTTTTTTCTTTGTACGATGAATATTAAAGGCTGTAGGTATACCCCAAAATGTCAAATATCACTTTGAAAAAATTCGCGAAAATGACCCCCATACAAACCGCGCTGTAAGACGTAATTCTACGTAAAAAAAAATACGCAACAAAACACTGAAACATAACTTTTTTCATAGAAGACCACAAAACCCTGGTTGTCAGTTATATTTGAGAGAGAATATAATTTTGTTTTCATATTTACGGGTGTTGTCAAACGAATGGACAACCTGTAATAATTGAATCATGGCAAACACGTAGCGAGCTGTCGAAAACATAGCCAACGAAATGTTGTGCACAGAATAGAATTTGTGTTGATAACGCAGATAGAGCTTTATGCTTACAATATTTTGTTATTTTTTACTAAATTAATAGATACAGCCTTTTGCATATAATAATAGGGGTATTCACGATTCAGTGCACTTGCCTGTGCAGTTGAGGACTTCAGGACTTGTGCAGTTAGGTTTTCGTGAACACACCACCATCACCATTTCAAAGCTGTCAATATTTTTCAATGCACACAAGTGCACAACTGCTCAAGTCCTCAAGTTGAAGGTAATAGTAGAAAAGCACTTGTGCAGATTTTTGACGTACGTACAATTTGTTTTTGTAAAGTGCACAAGTCCTCAAATCCTCAACTGCACAGGCAAGTGCACTGAATCGTGAATACCCCTAATATGTTTGTTTTTTTACTAAATTGGACTAATATGTTTTAGTCAATTTTAAGTTTTCTAATTTGAACGATGTATTTTGACATTTCGCTATCGTTGGCTGCGGCAAAAGTTAAAAGTTCGTCAACATTTTTGTGTCGGCTGCGTTCGCTACGTGTTGGTTATTTTCATTATGTTCATTTCATAGGGTTACTAGGCAACCAACTTCTATGTTGACATTTATTCTGTTGGCTGCGTGTTGGCTATGCTTATTCTGTTTTGGCTATAAGATTTCAAAAATAGTAAAAATTTCTATCAGTTTGTAAGAATAATCATAACAAACTTGTAATAATAAAAATAATGGATTTTGAAAAAAGTAGTTTGAATGATTTATTGAATATTATAGAAAATATATTTTAAATTTGGCTTAATTATTGCAAGAGACAAAAAAGTTACACAATTTTGAAACGCAAAATCCTATTTTTAACTAAAAAAAAAGTACTAAGAACTAAAATGGATTTTAGAAAATAGTAGTTCAAGTAATTTCTTGAATAACAAACAAAATACATTCCAAATTGGGCTTAAAAAAATAAGTACTAAAAACTAAAATGTATTTTAGAAAATAGTAGTTCAAGTTATTTCTTGAATATCAAAGAAAATACATTCGAAATTGGGCTTAAATATTTCAAGAAGCAAACAAGCTATAGATCTTTTAAGGCCAAAATCGTATTTTTTAAAATTTAAAACAAAATTTTGGTACTAAAAAATAAAATGACTTTTGAAAAAAAAGTAGTTTAAGGGGGTCCTCTGGTAATCTATGCCAAATTTTAGCCTTTTTTCAAAATATTGTGGAAAGAGAACGAGTAAAGATATTTTAGTTCCGTTTTTTGATTTGGGTAGCTTAATTTATTGAAAAAAATACAAAATTTTGAAAAAGTGAATTTATGGACCGTTCAGAAAGTTCTCGGCCTGGTAACGAGGTTCTCCGGAAAAAAGGTGGGTCCAAATTGCGCATGATTCCAAGAGTAAACATCGTCTGAAAAAAAAAAAAAATATTCAGTTACTTAGAATGAATGTCCCTATAGCCCCTACCTCGGAAACAAAAATCGAAATTTTTTTAGGGGGGGAGCCGCCACTTTGAAAATGAAAAATCGAATTTCGACCTTTTTTTTTGTAGTCTAGTGTAGAAAAAAAATAGTAAACATTATTTTTTCGGCAAGTTTGAGGTAGGGGCTATAGCGGCGTAAATTCTGCGTCGTTTCATGCCTCATATATCAAAATCGGTCAAAAACTGTTTGAGTTATCGTGCGCAAAGTTTTGAAAAACATGGTTTCGAGAAAAACGCGTTTAAAGTTTTGATTTCAATTTTGAGGCACACAAATGACATTAACACATATTTTTTTAATACAATACTTACGAATATTAATCGGCAATTCCAGCCCCATAAAGTGTGCCTTCCTCCATCTCATAAAACGAGTTTTCCATGGCTTTTTGGGCTCTGCGGGCTGTGCGACCCTCTTTCGATGATGCGTACGTTTTTAGCTGAGCGTTGAAGTCGTTTTCCGTCGCGAGATTCAGCATACATCTCGGCTTGTGGGCCGATGACAATACCCATTGTTGACATTATTTTTAAAATACTTGTGAAGCCTTCGTTGAAAATGCAGGTTGCCAGAAAATTTGCGATTTCGACTGTGGTAGCACCACAGTGGATATGTTTCGGCGCAAAGGTCCACAAAAGCGAGTTGAACGATTCGTTACAATTTTGCGTTTCACCTCCAGTGCATCGGATAACGGGGTCGCCGTTATACGGATCAAGGTCTATAATGGCCTTGAAGGTTTTGCTGTCGCCATCGCCAATATATTTTTCATATTTTATGGCATATTTTTCGATCGATGAGGCAAACATTTCCTTCACGGCATCTACCTCCATCTTGCCCGCACTCCCACTGTGGTTGTTTGTGCATGTTTTCTGGTGCGATTCGTACCATTCTTCGAAGTCTGCAGAGTCATTTTTTTTTCGCCACATTTTGCATGCCTGGCAAAGGCTTGATTTGACAACGGAGTCAACCACTTTTTTGGTATGTTTACCGACGAGCGTAGTGACACCAAAAAGAGACGAGAATCCCCGTTTTTTCCAGGTGCCATCCCCTGAAACGGTCAGCACTGAGGAGTCACAGTCAGGATTTTTTTCTTTCTGCTGTTCCTGCTCTTCTTTAACCGCATTCAACAGGCACTGCTTGTAAACTGCTTTAGCAGACACATGCATGTTTTTCAAGGTGCCATAGTACGCATCAAGGCACAATCCTTGGCATATGTCCATTAATCCGCAGAACATATTAATACCTTCTCTCCCTATTCCAAGCAATCTCATGGCAAATATCAACCGGCGATTTACAACAAAAGATTTACCGACCACCGGCGAAGAATTAATATACTGTGTAGCTTTACATTGGCACTGCAGACTCACTTTGAAGCCGACTCCACGCATACATGTTTTTCCAAATCGAATTTTTTGTTTACATTGGGCGCAGATAACCAGAGCAGCAAGCGTTTGGAAAAATGAAAAAAATTCCAAGAAACAGAACTGGAGGTTGTTTTCGATGATTACTTCATTGTCTTGCGTTTTCTTCAATTTTTTGGCCGATGTGCTGGCAAAGTCGGTGTCCTCTACTTGGGAGTGCTGGTTTCCACGGAAATGCCTCTTTTTTGTTCGATACGCGTACTTACGCGGCGCGTTTGGGTGGCTTTTTTTATCCATAGCAAAAAAAAAAAACACAAAACGATTTTTCTTTTATTTTACAACAGCAGTTATCGCGCACGCGTAGCTTTCAGCGTTCGAAAATAAACTGAATCTCGTTCGTTTGCTTCTTTCATGTGAACACCTGGGCTCAAAATCATTTCAACCTCTAAATCAAAACATGCATGTATACATACTGCATGTATACATACTGTGTGTGTATATTTTGTAATATCAATACATATTTTGGAAGAATTCCACAGAATTTTCGACTAATGACTGCAGGCAAATAAACAACTTTGCTGATGCGTTATTTTGACGAAAACATACCTACACAAAAATGCCTGTATCTCCTAAACTATTTCGAATTTTGAAAAATCCTTTTGGGAAAATGTTTTTGAGTATCTGAGCAATAGAAATATGAAAAAAAAAATCGAAAAAATTTTTCGGATTACCAGAGGACCCCCTTAAATGATTTATTGAATATCATAGAAAATGTATTTTAAATTTGGCTTTATTTTTGCAAGAGACTAAGGAATAGAGTACAGGCAAGAAAAGTTCGCATTGTGGTTGGCAGCTGATGATGAGTCCGAGGATGAGCCTTTCGAAGGCGACGAAGAAACTGACCCAACTTTTGTGTTAAATGAATAGGCTTCCGATGCTGAAGAAATTTTTATTGAAGCGGAGAGTGACCTTGGAGTTGTTAGACCTTGTGCACATAACTGCATGTCTGTGTGTCGTGAAGGCCCGGTTACAGGCACTATACGAAACCCGATCTCCATATTTAAATCTATAAATCTATTCTAACACCCGAGATCGTCAGAATAATTGTACGCCTAACAAACCGTAAGGCCCAGGATATGTGCCGTAAATGGTCTGCGCTGAATCCTGAGCAGACACCGAGAGAGTGGACGAAACCAGTAACTGAAAAAGAAATGTACGCTTTTATTGGCCTTACTTTGTTTGCCGGCATATTCGGGTCAAACGGTCAGTCTAGTCATGAATTGTGGGGACACAATGGAAACCCTATCTACAGGGCGACGATGTCTGCTGTGCGTTATAAACTTATTTTTAAGTATATTCGATTTGATGACGGTATCACGAGATCCACTCGACTTGCAGAAAGCAAAACGGTCGCCATCGACGACATCTGGAACATGCTCATGTACAACTTAGAGCGTCGATATGTTCCGGGTGCCCAAATAAGTGTGGATGAGTTATTGTTTCCGTACCGAGGCCACACGCGCTTCCCCAATACATTCCATCAAAACCATCCAAATACGGCATAAAAATCTTGTGGGCGTGCGATGCGAACTCAAATTATCCATTAAAAGGAATTATTTATGTTGGAAAACAACCAAACGAAGCTCGTGCCGCAAACCTTGGCGAAAACGTTGTTCTTAAATTGGTGGAAAGGTATAGTGGTTCTGGCCGAACAATATATGCAGATAACTTTTTCTCATCATACGATTTGGCCACGACTTTAATGACAAAACGGTTGGCTTATGTAGGAACAATAAGAAAAAACAAGGCCTGCATATCCAAGGAGATGTTGGACCCTAAAAGACAGGTGTTAAGAACATTATTTGGTTACAACAACAATGTCGCACTTTCTTCATATCGACGTTCGCGTGACAAACTGTCGTAACCCACATTTTTAAAATTTTTCAGGGGAATGTTTTTTCTGTTTCGGCCACTGTTTCACCAATTATTTTGGCCACGTGACCACTTTAAAATCAAACTTATTAAATATTTTGGGTACGTTATTGTAGTGTCTGGATTTATGTAAAAAAAAAAATTTAGCCAAGTATTTCCTAGAAACTGTAGAAACTAATTAAACACGAACGTCGTTTTGTAAAAACTTTATTTTTGCTTTTTAAGAATTTTTAGGCGTCGTAAACCACATTTTTTATATGAAAAATTAATTAAAGCAACAATGTTTTTTATTTAATATTGCTTTTAATATATGTATTAAATTTTATTTAAGCAACAAAAACAAGTGCCAAAAATTCACATTGCAAACAATTAAATTAATAGGGCAGTTCACAATCTTATTTGCACCAGATTGCAAAATTATGCAATTGCAAACATATGCAATCAATTGTGAACAGCTCTTTTTGGATTACTCTGCAACACTTCTTGCAAAATTAATACACAGCTGATTTAAAAAGAAAATAAAAAAAAAATTACTTTGTGAAGTAATAATTTCTTATATTTTGTTTAAATCTGCAATATTATGCCGAGAAAAAGAGAAAAAGAGGCAATAAAAGACTCTTTTGGTTTCTCACACAAAATTTATTTGTCTACACTTTCCGTCCATTAGCTGATTGTTCGCTTGAGCTTGCAATCCAGTGTTGCACATACGTAGCACATACGTAGCATTTGTAAGCTACAGGTTTTTAGTGTTGCATTGCTGCAAGAATGTAGCAAGTGCTAATCTGTGTATTTTGTTAGTGTAGTGCAAATATATGCAATAATATTTTGCAAATGCACACATGCAAGACCATTTGCACTAGATCGTGAACTCCACTAATGTAATGTAAAATAATGTAGATTTAATAATAAATGTAAACACATGGCTATGTATAAGGAAATTAAAGTGACAAAAGGAAAAACAAAATAAGGTAGTTCACGATCTTGTTGCATCGTTGCAAATGGAAAATTAGCAGCTTTTACAAAAACAAAAAACATTGATATGCATTTGCAACATTTATGCATATACTAAACAAAAGGCTGTTGCATATGCAAATCTAATCGTATTGCATAACGCTATGGTAAACGAATTTCTTAACTTTGTATTAAACACAGCCATTGATACTTTCTGAACAGTGCTTATTGAACAGATGTTTTTATTTTTAAATTTTTAGCGGCAAAAACTTTAATTTATAATAAAAAAATTTACTTAAGAAATGGAGGGATTTTTAAAAAGGAAAATGAAAAGGGAAAAACCAACAAAAAAAAAACAGAGGAAGAGAAGAGGCTCTTATTTACTCGTACAATATTGCATTCAACTATCTAAATAATTTTAAAAATTGATGATCAAAATAATGTAAACAAAAAACAGTTATTGCAAAATCATTTGCAACATCATAATATTAAAGGTATGCGCACTATCATCTACCCTTGCAAAAATACATTTGCAACAATGCAACAAGATCGTGAGTATCCAAAAATTTGCTACCTTTGTTACAAGTATGACCACAACACTTTGAGGAAAAGTGAGGACTTGCATAAGAAGTGTTATAGTGGTATTAACTCAATTTTAAGAAAAGTGTGGGTTACGATAGTTAGTCACGCGAGTGACGATATGTGCCAAAAAAGAAAAAAGCAGTGGTTCTCATCTCTACGCAACACTATAATTCCACCGTCGACTCATCAAAACCAACGCAGAAGCCGTTCCAAATATTGGACTATCTATAGTAATAAAACTCATTTTCTGTTTGTTTGTTTGTTTGGCCTTTATACAAATCTAAAGGCTCAACGGATTTCGCTCAAACTAGGTATACATATTAAGTTTATCCCAACTTAAAATGTTACATACTTAGTTTTTGCCACGCCCCTTCTGAAATTTTTCAACTAACGGTAATTTTGTTATTATAAAACTTTTTTCCATCGGAGATTTTTGTATATTTAATTTTAAAAATTTTTTGTTATTCTGACATCAAAAACACTCACATATCTTCAAAAGTGGAGAAATTTTTAGTACGACTTTTTCATAAAACATCGTTACCTAAGAATGAGAAAAAAACGACATGAAAATCAAAGTTTGGTCTTTCGATGCAAATATCTCCGCTGTCCATTAATATATTTCATTCAAATGTTTTTTGTTCAAAAGTTCAATGAAATCACTTCACAAAAATAGGTTGAACTGTACCGTTTAGTCAGTGTATATATGTTTTATGATTATCTCAAAAAAGATCCAAAATATTGACTTTTTACTCAAAAAATGACTCAAAAATTGTTGTTGTTGTAAAAATGAAATCAATTAAAAATAGCAAATCTGACTACCTTTCATATGACATAGCATTTATTTGCAAAAATTCTTCCAACTAAGCGCAAAAATTATTTTAGTGTTTTTGTCGTCAAAACAACAAGGTACCCCTTTGATTTTTTTCGTGAAATTTATTTTTTCCAAAATGTTGTTTTTATATTTTTTACAAAAAAGTCAAGTCTCGGAAATAATTTATGTGAAAAAATTTCCCCAGTATCTCTTTCCAATCAAAAGTTATGGCTAAAAATCTATTTTTTCATACCAGACTATTAATAAAAATGAGTTTTGTTTTAAAATTCTCTATATAGTTTGAGCGTCCCCATTTATCTCTAAGAATGCAGTTGTGTGTCTAAAGTAATTACGAACATTTTTTGGATTATATAAAATCTTCCTTATAGTAATCTACTTAGTGTTTTTTCTCCCAACCCCCTCCTGTTAAATTTGTTTTGTTTGGATGGCTCTATTTTTTTCTCACTTTTGTGTCACCGTTGTCACTCAGTTCTTTATCAATGGTACTTTAAATGTTGTATATATATCACAATTTTATCGAAAAGATGACTGAATAAGAATGCTGTAAAAGTTAATATTTTCATGTAATCAGTTTCAGCTATATGGCGAAACACATATACATAATAAAACATATGCGCATCTGGTCAGCACAATTATTTCATTAGTTTTGATCTGTGCGTTAAATTCACAGATAGATGGCACCACATTTGTAAAATGTGTGGGTACAAACTATGCATACACCTCGCGGTGAATAGCTGAAAAAAATTTTTTTCAAAAGTTTCTTCAAATTTAACCCCACACGTTTGGGATTACAGACAGGTGGCGCTGTTTTCTGCTTACAGAAGAATATCTGATGTTCTTATGCAGCTAGCATAAGAACAATAAGTTTTGCGAAATATTTTGCGAAAATGCTATTGCTAACTTTTAAAAAGTAAAATAATGCAGTACTGCCAGTTTTTTCAGTCGCAGCGTCATCTAGCGTCATAAGCACTTAAAAACATAGAATTGGATCAATTTAAATGTCCAGCTCGCTTGCTGGACTTTTTGTTGTTTTTGCTTTGCTAGCAAATGCGATTATATGATCCTGATTTCCAATGAAAAAACGCAGCTAATAGAAATTTCAAAGTTTTTACACTTAATGCCAATAACTCCGCTGTTTTTAATATATTTCATTAAAATTTTTTTTGTTAAAAAGTTCAATATGATTTTTAATATAAATCTTTGTTTAGACGTTAAAATGTCCATATCTCAAGGACGCATTGAGTCCCACCATTATTTTTATTTTGTTAAAAAGGTTATTGTGCTTGCTTTAAGATTAAGTAAATATAAAAATTCTTTTTGATTTTTAAAATATGTTTTTCGTACCCCTTCTTTGAATTCAATTAGCTCACCGCAAGAGATGGAACCACCAACAACTTTTTTCGATTAATGTTCGTTCAATTGCCTTTCTAACGGTAGATAAATAAAATTAAATAAAATTCAAATAAAATTCAACATGTTTTTCATTATTCCCGATTTTAAAAAACATTTAATGGAGAAGTGTACGTTAAAATGTTTATATAAATGACTCTCGAGTAACACCGGGTATATCAGCTAGTAATATATATAAAGCAGGAGGAACAGCTGGTGATCCCTTACATAAAATAAAGGGCAACAAACCTTTTATGAGTAATAAAATAGCGTTAATAGCTACCTAACATGAATAAAAATGCGTTTTAATTATTCCATTTGTGGTTTTCCCAGCATAAAATGCATTTATAGACACTTTTAGGGCAACTGACTATGCATTTCCATACAAATCCTATGTGTAGATCTGCACAGACCTGGTTATACCATTTAGCGCCAAAAACCAAATAAATGTTGTTTGATTAAAGCTTACCCAATTCAAATTGCATGTTTCTTTCAAAGTCGTCGTGTTTGAAATGCTTCGAGCAAACTCGCTCCGTGTTGGTGTTGATGGCATAGTCGTGTTGCAGAACGCCAACCAATCCTTTAATAGCTTCGCATTCTTTGGAAATTTAAAGAAGTACAGATTTCTTCGACAAACTTTACCAGCAACTATAAAATAAATTAAGCAGAACTATGAAACAGATATAATTATTTACAGGACAAGGTCACACCTGATTTTTTACCATTATATGGTTTACAATTTCGAACTGCACACTTCATTTTTTCAGTTACATGTTGCATAGAAACATAAACTTGCTTGATCAATTCAGTCAGGAAATTATAACTTTCAAATTATTTAGCAAATCAAAAATTATAAGAAATTTACCTCAAGAAAACTCTTTTCAAGGCATTTTATAATAAGATTATGATGAAACATAAAGTCAAATGCGTAAAATTAAAACAAAACAATTCTGTAATTCCGGAAGCGTTGAGATAGTAACTTTGATGTTAGTTTCAAAAGTCATAAGAACGCTCGACATTTTTACAGGGCAACTCTGAAATATTAAAAGTAAACTTACAATAGGGAGTTTCAGAAGAACGTACATGTACTCTGACTCGGACATGCTCGATGACATGTACGACCAATAGCGGGGCTCACATGGTCCTACATGTTGTCACGCCTGGAAGGACAAGCCCCGTATTTGACCGTTCAAACCAGAGATAAAGAGATGGGAAACTCCGTTGGAGAGGGATAGCACTATGCTCGATTTTACGTTAAATTGGCTCCAATACCAACACAAAACATTTTATGTGGTCGTAAAATCAATGTAAAACAATCCCGGTTTATGGTAGATTGAAGAATTTTACCAGTTACGATTGAGGTCCGATTACTGTAAGACTGCGCAGCGTTTTTGGGTAACAAAATGTTTACCACAAAAGACGTCGGAAAAGCAATGGGAAACATCCCTGAAACATCATGGTGATTATCTTAGAATAATTACACCACAGGAATCAATTCAAGCACTGTTGCCGATAGGAAAAATTTATGGATACTTTTTTAAGCCTCATATATGAATATATGTTTTTATTTTCAAATATATTTAAAAGTAGGCATTTCTTTAAATTCAACAAAAACGTTAAGAACAATTATGATATTGAGACATTTTTGGACAGAACTTTCTTATCAAAAAATGCATTAATGCAACCTCTTTGCAAAGAACTTTAAAATTATGTAAAATATATTAAGTCTGCCTCATAGCACAGCTGTTGTTGAATGAATTTTTTCTAATTTAAAACTTACTATAAACAATAAAACTAGAAGATTTTTTTTTGGGAATATGTAAAAGTATAGTATATTGTTTTGCAAAATATTTCAAAATGAATAGTTTTGAACTTTTGAATTTAATATAAATAAAGAGCAATAGCAACCCATTTTATTTATATTTCACCAAACTTAATAAGCTATTAAATAACATTTTTTTTATTTATATATTATTTTTTCATAGCTGTTAAATAATTATTACTAGTCATATTCATCACCAATTCGAGTATTTTTTTAAAAATTGAAATATTTGATTGAGTACAATTAGTTTCTGTATGTAATCGTGATATAATAATAACAATCAGGAAATAATTACGATTACTTCAGATGACGAAAATAATCAAAAAGAAATCAAGGTAATCAAGAAAAATAACCCGACTACTTTCAGAAATTATTTTTGATTCTTTTTGATTATTTCAAAAATTTCAGTCTTAAATATTAAAAATTTTGTTAAATTTTTTTGATAAACAAACATTGATATGTTTAATTACTAAACAAAGATTGCAAAAACACAAGAACGAGAAATCCATTACGAAATTCGCTCTGTTAATTTTGTCAAGCACTTTGTTTCTTCCTTCTTGTTTTTTGAAAATCTCTTTTAATGATTATATACATATCTATGCTTATTTATGAATACAATTTTACTAACTACTCCATATTTTTAAATAAAATTCTTAAAATAATCAAACAGAATCAAAGTAGTAGTAGTACTTTATGGAGTCTTCAATTAATCGATATTACAAAATATATATATATATATATGAACAGTTTCTGATTTGATAGCTTAGCGGCTGTAATGTATGGGCTGCCTGGTATGTTACACTATTAAGTAAATTAATAAATCAAAATCCACTTGGCTATAATATTATTACAGAATAATTTACTCCTGCTCAAAGAGTATTTTAGCATTGGCTTTAGACGACTATCCTAAAAAACACATGGGTGAAAGAGACAACGACAGCTTATACATGGCGAGACATATACAAGCACTAAAAATACTATATACAATGACGTGTTACTTTCATATATACAATAGCCCAGTGTGTAAATGGGAAATATAGATAAATGAATGCATACATTTTGATAAATTACATCAAATGCACATTTTACGTTCACATATAGAATTTTAACAATACAAAAATACTAAAAAAATAAAATATGAAATCATAAATATTATAGTCACGATAATCACTAATAAAACTCAGCTGTTCCGTTGAATTCAATTGCAGCGGCGAGGCAGGAATATATTGAACAGTTCACTTAAACTCTTTTAGGGTGTCGTCAGGTATTCTTCTTTTTATTAATAAATGCTATACAAGCCAAGTATAGCATTAGCGGCGGTAACAAAAAAGGAACCATGAACCCATAGTTCATACTGTAGCTGTCAACACTTTTGTTAGTTAAGCTTATTAAGTTTACTGTTTTTACGTTTTGAAGTTTTAACGTTATAGCAATTATGTCCACGCTATAAGACTATATATACTTCATAGGGCATTTTTGGCGATAATTATATGATCTACAATTTTGTTCTAAGCATATTTTTATCCGACAAAGAGGAGCGGAGATATTGGCGAATTACCATTTTTGGTGATCTTTGAACCCTTTTATCTTGTTGTGCGTGCATGGTACCTTAGTAAACTCTTGATAGGTTCCTAGTAGTGCCTCAATTAACAGGTTTGCAAAAAAAATGTAGACATAATTTCTTAAATTTTTGATTAAAAAAAACACTCTAGTAGTTGAAACATATAAGTGCTCGGGCACAGTCAAAAGTTATGTCGCAGAAAAAAAGTAAAGAAGCAGAAAATATTGTTTTGATGAAGACTATCCGAAAATGCGTGAAACCCTTGGGATTAAAAATTCGTTCCCCTCTAATGTACATGCTTTGTTTCTTACTATTACATTTTAACAAAGCTATTTGCTAGTCTTCAAATTAAATAAATATAATTGTTATTAAAGTTTAAAAAATTGGGTTTCAGTACTTTAATATGTGGATACTTTTTTCTGAAGTGGATACATTTGTGACCTATTCACGGATACTTTTTTTAGAATCGTCGCAGCAGCACTGATCTGAGGTGAACTCACGTAAACAATAAATGAGTTTCACCAAAGTACATAAAAACGGAAAAAACATATGTTTTGACGTCAAAAAATTTAAGTTTCCTATCTCTTTATCTCTGGTTCGAACGCTCGATACAGCCGACTGACAACATTACTACGTTTCCATGGCAAGTTGAGTCAGGGTTGACTAGGGATTAACTCCCCATGGAAACGCTAGTTGAGTTGAATTTCATTAAATCCACGAAACTCCACGAAACTTGTTAGATTTGACTGAGTTAGATTGGATGCATTCAGAAGATGAAACAGTTGCGCGAGGTTTTGTTGAATTTATTGATTACTTGTTATATTATTTTATTTTTCTCACTGCGCTGTCATAAAATGTAACGAATTTAAAGCAACACTTGGTAGTTTATTGTCATTCTAATATATGAAAAGTGTTTAACTGCATTTTATACTGTTTATTTTTTTAAAGTTAATTCAATAGTAACAAAAAGACTGAAAATGAAGTTCCTCAGTATAAATTAATATTATTTTTATGTTTTTACGTTTATTTAAAAAAAAAGTTTTTTTACCTTATATACACTCAAAGAAATATTTGTTCATATTGACTAATTCCTAGGTTTAGTTGATAAATATTTGGTCAATATACAGTCAACAAAAGCTTTTGTCAATTGGATTTAAGGAAATAAGTTGAAATCATATTGACAAAATTTTCTTTTGTTTATGTGATAAATGGATGCTTCAATTTGATATAAGCCTTTATCACGAATATCGCATTTTAATTGTTGATTTGATAAAACAATCTGTCAGTATGAATACAGAATATTTCAACATAAAAAAATGGTTTGTTGAATAGAAAAATGCTTTTCTGTTGAAAACAAATGTTTTCTTATACTAAATTTAATACAAAAATGTTTTGTTGTTCTAATAAAAATATTTTATTACATTTTATATATAATAAACATATTATATTGGACATATAGTAAGCACATTAGTTATAAATATAATTCTGGAATTCACAAAGGTTGATATTATCCATGCTATTCGTTATTAGCGCTGTTTACATTATTATAAATCACAGTTTGTTAACATTGCTGCTCACATTGTGAATTGTTATAGTGTGAACAGCAGTAATAACGAATAGCACGGATAATCTCAACAAATAATGGAAATAAATAATAATGTAATGCAAATAAATAAATAACCAAAACTCCTGCCGAATTCATTGGAAAAGAACTCAATTTGTAGTCACCGCTAATGATAAATGCATTTATCATGCATTTATGCTGTGCACTTAAAAACAAGAAAAATTTATTTCACAAGATCATATTTACTTATTTACTATTTAGGAAAATTATCTTCCACACACTTAAAAAATTGCACTGGATTTTTAAGCTTTCCCAAATTTTATCTCCTTTACTTTATTTTGTACTTAATCTAAAAAGGCAAATGACGCCACCAAAATAACAAGCATTTCTTTCTGTTGTCATGATTAAAGGTTTTTTGAAATTGATAATCCATTTTATCATTATGAAATGGAAATTTTGTCTATTTGACTCGATCGATTATCAATAACATTCATTATATCTTCAGTATAACAAATCTATGTTTCAAGCCAACAATGTAGTTTGTTAAAATTATTTATTAAAATGATGAAATTTTATTCCGATTGATTGACGAGTCTGTCAGCGTGAATAAGCTTAAGTCAAGTTAACAAACTTATATTTCAAGCTAGTAAAACAATTTCTTCAAAACAACGCATTGAATTTGTTGCTATTTTTAATCAAATGGATAAAGTTTAAATTTAATTGATTGTAACACACAAAACTTATGTATCAATTTTACCAAGAATATTTCTTTGAGTGTATTAATTCTATTTTATAGCCTATTTCTATTTAAAATATTATTAATTCTATTTTGCTTTATTTCTGCGAGTTTTTTTGATGTTCTTGTTTTTAAGAAAATAAGCAAAGAAGAAATGAAATTGAATTCAATTATTTCCAAGTTTATAAGCTTTCGGCAAGTTCAAAAGGGAACTTCGAAAATCTTGCTTTCAAGTCTTGCGCAATATAAAACAGGTCCATGTCTGAATGTGTTTGACAGTGCTGCCAACTTCTCACTTCTAAAATACACCAAAAAGGCAAAAAAATGCGCTTTTTCCTCAAAAATGCAACTGACTTATTAGCTTTTTAATAATATAAAACGCCAAACTAAATTCAAAAATGAAATTATATTCTGAACTGCCAGTTATTTTAATTTTATAAAAACAATTTACTTTACAGGTTTACACAAATATAAAATACTTAAATTAAGCTTATTTAACGAGTCCTACACAAAAATATTATTGATTTTATATACTTGTACCATTAAAATCACATATTAAGATCAATTTATGTTAAATATTTAGGTAGATTTGGTGCCACTGAAATTAAAAAAACACCAAAAAATGTACCAGGCACCAAACCTCATTTTTCTTGCGCCAAAGTTTTCAGAATGCACCAAGTCTGGTGGAAAATGCACTAATTTGGCGACAGTGGTGTTTGATAGTATACCAAAGAAGTAAAATATAAGGAAATGGTGTTGCTAACACACACACTGTACGTGAACTGTCACACCATTCTTAAATTGTGCGAGCGAGAAATGGAGTGTTTTTGACATTTCTGAGAACCCTGACATCTAGTTGGAAGACTCCTCAGCAAAATAGTTGAAAATAATTTAACTTTAAGCATTTTTCACTGCTTAAAAAGCGACAAAATCAAAAAAACTACAAAAATAAATGCAACATGAGTTGTGCTGTTAAAATTTTAAAAGTTCCCGAAAACTTCAAAACAATGCGCTTTCGCTCCAGAGGTAAATATGTCCATACGGTTTGAATTCTTTTAACAAAAGTGCTTTATTTAGTTTCTAACGATATTTTTTTAACTTATTTGTATTTTAAATATATATATTTATTTAAAAATTCAAATTAGACCCCGTTGATTTTGCGCCAGTTTGATCAAACCACATCTGTCACACAAACACTGCTTCAGGGGCGCAGTCATTTCTCACAGTTGAATATATTTTAGGGGCACTCTTGTTTTCAGCATAGTGAATATTGTTTTAATACCTGTTTGTTAAATTTTGCTGATTTCTGCACAACAACTATGCAGATTTTTTATGAAATACCCAAAAAAAATAAGGATTTTAAAAAATTAATCTAATTTAATTTGTAATTAAAGTTCAAGTTTAGAATTTTAGGCCTTCAAATTTAGAAAAATTACCTAAAAATCTTGCTGTTTTTCTAGTTTTTCAACAAAACTGAGCTTTATGGGTATTAAAACAAAGGTAATGCGCGTATCTATTTAACGAGGTGTCAAACAAAAAATGCCATGCATAACTTTTTATCTAAGATATAATTTTTTTTATAGCTAAAATTGGTCTGGAAAAGTAGTGGTTTCCCTTTTACGAAAGCAAAACATTAAAAAGAGAATTATTAAAAAGATAACTTCATGCAGAAGTACTGTAGACAGCGAAGCCTGTGCTGGACTTACTGAGGTTTGTAATCCCTAAGCAGCGGCCGAAGATAACTAAATACATTTTAGCGATTTTAAGTAAAAAAGGGTTGTATCTTAAAAGCATGTATTTTTATGTTTGATATCTTGTTGAATATATACTTTTATTATATCTCTTTTGATACCCATAAAGTTAAGTTTTGTTAGAAAACTTTAAAAATCAGCTAGATTTTTAGTCCCCTTTTTCCAACGTTGGATGCCTATAAGTTCTAAGCCAATTGCGAGCGATCTGAAATTTTTTAAATAAGAGTTGTTGCTGGTCTTGAAATGTTCCTAAAATTTTAATGCACAAGAACAAACTTTAACAGTTTGGGCTTTCTTTGACGATACAACCGAACACGGCCCTGTGTGATTGTTTCTGTATTTGTTTGAACCAACACCAATATAGAAAATACCACACTTTTCTGCTATTACACCACCCAGTAGTTCCAGTCTTGAAAAAATCTCAAATGAATCATGTACGATTTTTCCTGATCCTTAACGAAATATGCTGATTCGGCCATGCACTTGAATGACGAAAATTTAATATAAATGTTTCAAATTCGTACAAGAACGCAATGCTTATACGTCGGGACTTATTATGCACTAACCCAATTTCGAAATATTGAGGAAGTTTCGTTAACGAACAATAGGCGGAAACTTGAGGAAATTTCTTTAACTAATTGAAAATCGAAACGTTTAAGAAAGTTTAGGTTAGGTTAGGTTAAACCGGATGCCCTCGTGAAGGCTCACATAGACCAATTCAGGTCCTTAGTGTTACCGGTAGCGAACAACAAGGAACCTTTGTGTTTGTTTTTAAAAGTCTTTAAAGATTTGCGTTGAGTTCGCAAACCTTAGGAGAGATTCTAGAGACACCCTGGCTACATCTTTAAGCGACGGAAATGTCGATGAGCCTAGGTATTTTAGTCTCGATCTAAGTAGGGCGGGGCATGTGCATAGCAGGTGCTCGAGGGTCTCCACTGTGCCCGGTTCCTTGCACTTCCTGCAGTTGTCATCCGTGGTGATGCCCAGCTTCCTCGCGTGGGCTGCCGTCATGCAGTGACCAGTGAGCATGCCCACTAGTGTCCTGCAATCTTTGCGCGGGCGTGCCAGGATGAACAGAGTTCGTTTTTCGCATTGTGCATTGCACATGATTTTCGAGATTTTGCACGATGTCGTATCTTTCCATCTACGATTCGCTGCTATTGTGGCTCTTCTTTCGAGGTTCCTGTACAACTCTTGTAGCGGAGTAAGTACATGTTCTGCGAGTTCTGGTTCCAGCCCGGCGCCTTCCTTTGCTAAACCATCTGCCATCTCGTTTCCCTCAATGCCCTGGTGGCTAGGGACCCATTAGATGCGCACTCTTTTCGAAGCGCATAGTGCATCTAGTGCATCTCTGCCAGCCAAGACACTTTTGGACTTCATGCCAGCGGAGCGCATGGATTTGATCGCCGCTTGACTGCCAACGAAAATGTTGATGTTAGATGGTGGTGTTGTGTGTCCATGCTGAGGGCTATCTCAGCAGCCTTCCTTATGGCAAATACTTCCGCCTGGAAGAAACTGCAGTGGTTCGGCAGTTTATATGGCTGCCTTATATTAGGCTCTGCGCAATACACCGCCGCACCTACCCCCGTAGGCATTTTGGAGCCATCGGTAAATAAGTTGACCGCCTGCTGTGCTTGTTCTATACCTTTGCACCAGTCCTTTGGTCCCAGAAGAGTTCGTACTTTGGAATTGACTATCGTGTGAGGCACCATGTAGTCCGTGCTACTAGGTAGATCCTTTCCGATTGTACAATGTCCAAAATTTTGAATGTGCATGTTGCCTGCTGCCGTAAGGCGTTGTGCCGTTTTTCCGGCTATTAGTTTTGCGTGTATGTCCAGGGAGTCCATACTTAGAATGGTTTCAAGCGCTTTAGTTGGAGTTGACTTCAGTGCCCCGTGATGCATAGCGCTGCCTGCCGCTGAGTTTTCTCCAAGTGCCTGAGGAATGTTGATTTGTTCACAGCCGGCCACCACACAATAATCCCATAGAGAAGAATAGGACGGACTACCGTTACATAGATCCTGTGCATCAGAAAGGGTGAGAGACCCCAAGTACTGCCTAGCATCTTTTTGGATGTGTATAGTCCAATGGTGGATTTCTTCACCCTTTCTTCCACGTTGGTTTTCCAAGAAAGTTTAAGAAAAGATTCAATTATTTCGATGAGCGGATAAATGACTATGAGAAATCATCAAACCATGAATCTAGTATTTTTTTTTAAAGTAAAGTTTATTCAACAGGTGGCAGATGTTGGCAAAAATTCATTTATGGATGTAAAGGTGATAATTCTGGGATTCATATCTCATATACCGTTCATTGTTCCTCTTAGTTACTTACTTTTTAGGCTTACCTAAAGTTAAAAATTTTTTAGAAATAAGGATTAATTCCGTATAGATCGAAATTTCGATCCTTACATCTCGAAAAGTTTTGTAGATACATAAAAGAAGATAGAAAATTTGAAAAGCTTGTACAATTTTCATTTAGAAAACTAAAAAAAGGTTTAAAAAATTTAAAAATTTGCATTTTAGAGGTTTGAGCACTCAAACGATCGTTTGGGTCACAGTGCGCCGCAAGATAGACGCACAAGAAAGACGACTTTTTGGCTGCTTTGCATTTTATTTTGTATGAAATTTTTTTCAAGACCAGCTCATGCAGAAAATTAATTTAAGAAATCATCATGAAATATTCGTCAATGATGCCGCGGACTACTGGGCATTTCCTTATATTTACTTTTTTGTGGTAAACACGCATGAAATGTCACTGCACTCTTAATCACCCTGTGATTTAATGAAGGCGCTAGCTTACGATTTATTCAACATTTTATCTCTTAGTTGTTTTTTTGTGTTCCTACTTCATAATGAAAGGCATTAAAATTGAATAACATTTTAATTTGCTTTTTATAAATTTAGTGAAACTCCCATTTATTTTAACAAAAACTAATAAAACCGCAAAAGATAACATTTAGTTCACTTTTTTGGTACGTTAGAACTCTTAAATAAGTGTCGGTCGATGCAAGTTTTGGTACAATGGTAAAGCACCATTTACGTTAACCACAATTTGAGTTTGTGGGAAATAAAAAATAATAGAAACGATATCTTTAAAAAAATTCACGAAATGAAAGGCCCCGGCGAGATTCGAACTCACGATCTCCTGTTTACTAGACAGGCGCTTTAACCAACTAAGCCACGGCGCCATATATTCCATTCCTTTCTATATTTTGTCATAGCTATGCACACGCTAGCCGCCAATTAAGCACATCACACTCAGAACATTCACAATAGTCTAAAAAATAGAACAACAAGCACTGACACAAACCAACAGTAGAACAGAATAAAGATAACAGGGTGTTTTCGTCTTCATCATCATTGATAAAAAGTCAATTAAAGAGAGCAAATTCATGTTTTAAAATTATATTTAAAAAAATAAATATTATACTTAATGATAACTTAACAATGACAGATGCACGATTACTTTAACAATACATAAACTTGGAATACTTTTTAAAACAACTGCAAATGGCTGCTTGCAGTTGTTTTACTTTAAATTACTTAAAATAAAGTTAAATTAGGATATGTTTAGTAAACTTAATAGAAAAATGTTTCTAAAATATAAACAATTGTTCACACATTTTTTAAGTTGAACAGAAAATTATTCAAATAAATGTTTAAGTTATAATAATTTATAAAAAAACCTTAATTAATTATCTTGCTACAAAGCTTTTATTTTTATCTACTATTACTGACTAGCAAAACTTAGCTAAAAAAGCATTATTTAACAAATCTTTTTAATGGTTTTAATTATAAAATGTACAAATTTCAAGTTGAGCTTATTAAGTTCAATATTATTAATAGTTTTTATTCTCTAGTAATTTATTCAAAAATTACCTCCTTCAGCATTTTGCTTATACCATATGTTGGCCTATTTTACAATTCCATACATTACTGTTACCATTGTTTTTTTAAACACATTTAACATTTATACATAGATCTGAAGCATTTCGAATACTTCATTAACATTTTTATAAAACTAGTTACCATAACAATATCAGCAGTAGAAAAACTTAGCATACTTGTTGTGTTAATGGAAAATTTTAACAAATGGCTGTATTGTTAAAATTTCCCTAACATTAAAAATTGTTGCTTTTTTTAAACTTCAAAATAACTTAATACACTTTTAGTTTAAACTAACCATTCACTAGCAAATGAAAATTTTAGTGGCTTACAACTGCTGAGTATCATTGTGTAATTATTGTCCTCAGCGGTTTTATTTTGTTGATCTACATTTAATTTACAATTTGTAGTCATATTGAAAAAACTACTATTTACTTCTGATGATTGGCTGTTGTTGACAGCATTTAAATTACTTATGTTACTATAATAATTTGGATAGTTGACGTTACATTTTGAACTGTTAGCATAGGAAAGCTGGTTGTCAAAAGTGCAGCTGCTCTTGTCAAAAGAACAGCTTTTATTGTTATCATAATAATTTTTAGTGCATGCATTTACGGTTTTGTATAGCTTGTTAACATTATTAATACTGTGTGAATGAGCTTCATTTAGGCCAAGTTTTATTATAATATCGTTTTTCTGGGCATCTGTTCTCAGCTCCTCCTTCTCCTCCTCGTCTTCTCGTTGCTTTTCGTTCTGCTTATATTCTGCTTTAACATTAAGATTATTTGTGCTACACCTACAAAAACTATTTAAATGTTTAGGAGTATCTGTTGTTGTTGTTGTTGGCGAATAAACTTTTCCTTCCGCATTAAAATAATTTTGGAATTTGCTACTTTTTACATTTACAATTACAACATTACGACCATTTAATCGTTCTTCGTTCTGTTTATTGTTATCATGTCACACCGAAGTGCCCTGCTGGCCCGGTACCACAGAACCACAACTTATTGCTGGCTTAAAAGACTCCTGATAACGCTCGCGACAATTTCCCTTGGACTTAAAGCAAAACTTATAAATAATATACGTAGGTATGCATAGAATACTGGAACAGGTCAACGCCCAACCAACTTTAATACTCCATTCGGGATAGTAGTATTCCTCTCCCAACATGTCCTCATAGCCCAGCAAGGAGAAAATAAAGATTGCCTAGAAATTTGAGTAATAAAAGCGTCAAAGATTTTGATAAGGTACATATTTGTTTTTTATGAAACTTACTAATAAAAATACAGGACTTATATAGGCCCAACAAATGCGCCAGAATAAGCCCGGCTTAGTGCCCAACATTTGCTCAACATCTGATGAAAAATTATCAACTCCATAGAACCAAAAGACACCAGCTGCTTCGACAAAAACCACAAAAAGAATGGCCAAGCCAGGTCCATAGACGTTGAGGAAGTTTACCAAAACAACACCACCCTTAACGAAAGATTTAAAAAGAGCAAGAATTAGAAAAAGTAAATATTTTCGGTTAAAAATAGATGATCATCTAAATGGCAAGTCAAGATTAAGACTAGTAAGGAATATCTTCGACTGAACTGAAGTTAAAATACACCCACGGCCGTATTTCATTTTAATAGAAGTCTTGAATGTTATTTTATTTGGATGACGTCACTTTTATAGGGCGTGGTTTTTATCCAAATAAGAAATTGGATAAGAGTCCTTTTTGTAATTAAAGCTTATAAGCAGAGCTCGGATTTTGGTGACTTAAAAACTGCAAAAAATTACATGAAAAAGTGACAAAAATGACCTAATAACTGCATAAAATGACCTAAAAACTGACAAAAACTACCTAAAAAACGCAAACAATTGTATAAAAAAATAAACAAAAAATTTAGTCTTAAAAATAAAACATTTCTAAATTAAAATTTATTTTATACTAGCATATACTGAGTTTTTATCTAACACTTGTTTCATTTTTCAACATACCCTTTCGTCAGTTTCACCACGCGCAGAGCTTTTTTTCATCGAAGTCTATGAACAAAGCTAATCATATATCGAGAGGTAATGTTTTTAATTGAAGGGACTCTAGTGTTAAAGGAATATGTTTAAAAATTTGTATTTTGACATTTTTTAGTAAAAAAAAAAAACTTATTTAAAAATTACACTAAAATGACCTAAAAAACCGAAAAATGCTCTAAAAATAAAAAACGTCAAAAAATGACAATAAAATAACTTAAAAATCTCTAAAAATTACCAAAAAATGCCGTAAATCTAGTAAAAATTACCTGCAAACTAAAAACGATGAAAAATGACGAAAAAATGTCCTACAAATTTTTCATATTTGGAATTTAGGAAACATAAATGGACGTTGTAAATAAGCAGGAAATGTCTTAGAAGCAGCAGAAAACAGAAGACATTTCATCGAAATCCTAGCCCTGCCTATAAGCCTGGTATCAAGTTTAAACACTTATTTTTTTTGGAATTTTTATAGGTTTTACTATTATGATGACGTCCTTTTGTATGGGTGGAAACTGAAAATGTGGGCAGAGTTTTCTTTTTTTTTTATATTAAAAAAATTGAGTGCATGGTTAAGATTTAAACTAATCTGCAAAATTTTAAGAGATTGCACTAATTTTTGTGGAGATTTACTGATTTCATAAAGTAAATTTGTATGGTACGCAGACGTGGTTTTCATTCTATGTTTACGAATTTCATACTCAAACTTCTTATATAGATTAATTTTGTGGAATTTAAAGAGATTTTACCTTTTGGTAAAGTCAATTTGTATGGGAGGTAGACATGGCTTTCATTCGATTTTTACATATTTCACACTCAAAGTGCAATAAATGGTTTAAGCATACAGCTGTGGTCAAAATAATAGCAGTACTATTTTATTCACACATGTTTGTATAAACAATACTTGTCTACAAATTTCGGATCCGGTAAACCCATCATCGTTCCTATATGTACTTTCATCGCTGGTTCGAAACCTGTCATCAGTTCCCTCCTATATTGTAAAATTTACCAGATACAGGGTGTTTTACGTTTTTGGCAAGTGTTTAGCATTATTGATTTAGAATCTAAAGTACTCACCATAAAATAAAAAATAATATTTTGTATTTTAGAAAAATTATCAAATTTTCCATCAATACATCAACCACTATCGTGTCATGTGTTGTAGCAGAACTAAAATTTTGAGATTATGAAACGAAATATCAACAATTTTTGTATCTTTTGTTTTAGCGGAGCTGTAATCGTCCAAATTTAAAATGTCTGTTTTTCATACAAAAATACACTTAATCAGCAGGTTTTTTCTAAATTCTAACTTTGGATGATAACAGCTCTGCTAAAATAAAAGATACAAAATTTGTTGATATTTCGTTGGGTAATTTAAAAATTTTAGCTCCGCTACAGCACATAATACGAAAATGGTTGATAGATTAATGGAAAAGTTGATATTTCTTCTAAAATAGAAAATATTCTTTTTTATTTTATGGTTAGTAGTTTAGATTCTATATAAATAATACTAAACACGTTCCAAAAACGTATCTTGACCCTGTATCTTGAAAATGTTACAATATCGGAGAAAACTGTGTACAAATTTGGAACGAGTATTGAAAGTACATCTAGGAATGATAATCGGTTTACCGGATCGAAAATTTGTAGACTAGTATTATTTATCTAAACATGTTTGAATACAAGAGCACTGCTATTATTTTGACCGCAACTGTATGTGCAAAATTTGAAATTATGAGGTTAATTTTTGTGGAATTTAAAGAGATTTTTACGTTTTGGTTAAGTCAATTTGTATGGGAGGTAGGCGTAGTTTTCATCCGATTCCGCTCATTTTGAACTTATTTTTTTTTTTAATATCATTGATTGATTGATAGAAAGATTATTTAATAAAAAAGTTATGGTATTTTATATTTTAGAAAAGTTAAACATTTATTTAAGAATGAAAACAAAAAATATTTAAAAATATCAAATAATTGTATACAAATACAAAATAAAAAATTCTGTTTTGATTTCCCGTACAAATTTTTGAGCTGTCAAAAATCTGTTATGAGATCAAAATTCGTATTCTGCAGAACAATATTTTTTGAAATCTGTTATAGCTCACAAAAGATTTTTCGAACTGTCAAAAAATTTTTTACAAACTCTTGAATTGATATTCTACATGACAAAATCTGTTATGAAATCTGTAATTAAACACAACTGAATAACAGATACATTTTTATCACAATTTAAATAGCGGTTTTGGCCACCGCCACATGCTCGTCTCCACGTTGTTTTTTACGCTTGTAAACTACGCCATCACTCATCCGCTTCCAGCTTCACCATAACTGCGTCAGTCATGACTTATATTGAAACTTGAGCTACTGCTCTAGGTCGTCCTCCCAGTCTGACATTGTTTTAAAACAAGCAAATTAATCAAATCGGCAATGCTGGTTTGTAACGCTAATGCACGGAACTTTTTAAGTGCTAATTTTGAAAAAATATTTTCAATTTACACTTTAAAAACGTTAACTTCTTCAATTTGCGTTTATTTATTTTTTAATTTATTGACAGCAATCAGCTGTTTCATAACAGAAGTTAACAAAATTGTTATAGATTTTTGTTTTCAAATATTGATAACAGGGTACCATAAAAGTTCGAAAGGCAGAATGCCAATTTTAACAGATCTTTTATGGTTGACATCTTTTATTGATTCATAACAGAAAATTTATAACAGAATAACAGAATAGGGCCAAATATTTCACTTTATTATAAACATAAAAATATAAACGTAAATAGGTTAAACAAAACATACAACATAAATTTATATCTTAAAAAATTTTAAAAGAAATACTTATTCAAATATAATTAGCTGTTAGTAAAAAGTATGATGTGAATAAAATATTCCTTTTATAGTAAAAAAAAAACTATAGTATAGTAATACAACTATAGTACAGTAATAAAATTATTGCTACTTTCAAAGTTCCATGAAGGTTTGAACAGCTTTGTAAACAGATTTTTTGAAGACCACAACCAAAACACACAAAAAAATAGGCTTTCAAAGTGTATAGATATATAAAAAATAACAGAGTGATTTCGATAATATAAAAAACCACAACTTACATTGCAGTTGCATTCGTAGTGCTGAACATTTTTATATGTTCTTGTGAATAAAATCCCGGGATTCCGGGACTAGATATTTGTTTGGGATCCCAGGATTGAAAGCCCTAGTAGGTACTTATATTAAAAAACAAAATTTTTGGGCCCACCACATTATGAAAAAATTTTAAAATTGGAAAATGTAATTGGAATACTCTAAGTACTTCATTATGTATATTACGAATACTCTTAATCCAAATATTAACAAATTTAATTTTAATGAACTTGACCTCAAACAATTCTTAATCATATGAATATTTATCGAACTAACAATAGGTCTATTGCCGTACTCGATTCAAGTAGCTTGAAGTTGTTTGAAAGCTTTATTTTGAAGCTCGAGAGAGAGGAATAAAATGCAAAATGACACTCTCTAATCTATTACAATTAGTTGAAGTTAGTACGGGAACAGACCTAATGTTTCCAAAAGTTGTGCTTGTAACTGACTTTTGTTCTGACATTTTATTTGAAAATATATCACAGTACTGTCATTAGCATCAAGCGAACAAATATAGATATTTTTCCTTTCTATTTTTCTTTTTAATTTGCAAATATATACTTAAACGCGCATTTATTATTAATTTCACTGAAGTAAAATATATTAAAATTTTAATTTAATCACTGTGCAAAATTGCGAATAAATAAATCTAATAAAATTTTTAAAAAATTTGTTTTAAAAAAATAAAAGCAGCCATCAAAGTTACTGCAAAGGAAAAATAATATTAAATGACTTTTCCTTTTAATTTCTTGGTAAAATTTGATAATTTATTTATATGTATTATTATATTGGAAATATTATTATTTTAATTTAAAAAAAATAATAATTTTAAATTACCTAATTAATTTAATTTTAAATTAAAATTTTTTAAGCCAATTTAAATTAATTAAATTAAATTGACTTTTATGTGATAAGTAATTTCCCTTTGTGAGGGATTTTTCAACCATCTTTTGAGCTAAAAGGGAAACATTTTGCTTGGTAGTACAAATAAAAGGGTCTTTTGAAATGGAGAATTTTAGGCGTTATTCTGGTGATTTGCGATTGTAAATTAATATACAAAGTAGTTTTTATAATACTTTTTTTTGACATGACGTTGTAAAGTTCACAAAATATCATATAACTATTTCTTGTTCAGACCTTTTTGTGAGTTGACAGTTTTGTCAAGTAGCTTTCGATATAATTTTATACTGAGAAATCCTTATAATTGAAAATAATGTGCAATTGTCAATTTCTGGAATTAGTCGATATATATAAATAGTACATATATTGCTTTGTATATTGTTTTGTTTTTTGTATTGTTTCATTACTTTTTACAAAATATTTAATTCAAAAAAATACAACATATTTTTATTGTATCCACTTGGTTCAAATAATTTGTATGGAAACGATTTTTTTTATAAAAAATAATTATGTATTAACCAGAGAAAAAAAAATTTTAAAACAGATTCTATATCATAATTCTTTCAGTTATAAAAATTTTTGTATACTTATGTCCACGAACATGTGCTATGTTATTTAGTACTTTAATTAACTTTTGTAAATAACATTTTATACCTAAATAAAGTCATGTTTGAAAGATATTTTATAGATTTTTCAAAATTGTAAAAGCGAAAAAAGGAATTTTTGTTCATGTGTTTGTGGGAAATTATACATAAATATACTGGCAACACTGCTTAAATCTCGTTCGTATTGGCAGTGCAGGGATGGCAAAGAGATCATGGTTGTGTGGCAAGGTTTAGGGTACCCATTCTTGTAACGAATTTTAGTACACTAGTTTCAATAATTGCGATACAGTATTCACGATTCAGTGCACTTGCCTGTGCAGTTGGAACTTGTGCAGTTAGGTTTTCGACACCATTACTATTTCAAAGTTGTCAACATTTTTCAATGCACACAAGCGCACAAATGCTCAAGTCCTCAAGTTTAAGACAATAGTAAAAAAGCACTTGTGCAGATTTTTGACGTACGTACGTTTTGTATTTATAAACTGCACAAGTCCTCAACTCCTCAACTGCACAGGCAAGAGCACTGAATACTGAATACCCCTAGTGTTTTATAATATTTCCACGTTCCTTTATCGTATAACGCGCACTTTATTCACCTTTTGCCTACCCCTGCACCAAATTTCGGTACCCTAGTGTCAATATTATTCGAGATACACTGTTTTTCGAATACCGCCTACTTTTTTAGATGGCCACTGCTGTGTCTAATCTATTCTCTATCGGTCTCTATCTATTGACAAAAAATGACGGCAATCGGTCAAGTGCTTTAGGAGTTATCGATGTACATACATACATTAAAAGAAACAAAAACAAAGAAACGAACGAACTTAAGAACCTCATTTTTTAAGTCAGTTAAAAATTAAAAAAAAAATTAATACAAATCAGAAAAATATTTAAAAGAATTCTAAAAACGCACTTCATTTGACTTCTTTCTATAAGATCCCTGAGATTTTTGACAGTTTCGCATTGGAAGCAATAACAAAAGGACATCGTGTATATGGGTATAATTAATAGCTTATGCTATTGATTCGTGTTGAGCATATTTTTAAAGATTTAAGCTTTTCAATTGGTATTTTGAGATAAGATAACTAACTTATGTGCTCTCTCAAGTTTCCGATAAAAATTCTACAAAAATGCTAAAAACTTCACAAAGAAAATAGAAGAAAAGCTTGCTATTTATTTTCTGATTTCTAAACCGTCAAACTTTCTCCTTATTTTTTAACTAGAAAAATCACTTATCACAGACACTCAATTAAATACTGACTTTGATTCGTGACTTCAATTCCACTAAATAAGCATCACAAGCAATGAGGAAGAAAATAAAAATTATAATTTCTAATTTAATCTAGCAAAGTGATATCTCTGGGCATAGACAAAACAAAAACCTGACTTTGCTACAATAAATAAGATAACAACAACACATTCACACGATGATGTTAAAACATCACGGCAACCGGCTAGAAGCAACAAATCAAGCGGACAGCTGTTAAACGGAGGTGAAAGAATAAAAGTTACAACAACATAAATTCTGGCATGAGAAGTAGCGGTGATATATGTAAAGGTAGGTGCTAATTTTTCATCACACACAATGTAAAAAGGCTTTTAAACGATATATTATATAAGATAGAATGAATCAATTGAGTAAAAGTGGTCGTTATCTACGACCACAAAAGACGAATCTTTCTAATAAATGAAATAAATGTATGTAAATGTAAATGTGTGATAAAGTTAGTTGTTGAGATATTATGGCAATAATGTTGAAGAGGGGTCAAAATGCATTTATGCATTAACTTGATGATAAGACTAAGCTGAAAGAGGCCAGCAAAAGCACACAGCCACTCCTCTGGTTTTTTTATTCTTACGCCAACAAAAAAGACATCATGAATATAACATGAGTTGATAAAATATCTATAAAGGTTGTGATAATAAACAATAGTGGTTTAATGGAATGAGTAAAACGAGATGCTGGCTACACATGCAATCCATGAGCAATAGTGCATTCAAGCAGATTTTTTGTGGAAAAAGACTGGTGCTGCTGATTCATTTAATTACACAGTCTAACAGCAATAATAATTACATACTTCGATTAATAAATTCTGGCAGAGAAAATAAAAAGAGATTATACGTGCATCAGCGTTTTAAAAGTTAATGTTTGAGTAATTTTTAGGATAGGTTTTTGGTTTACTCTAAATTTAGCGGAGAGAAAAAAAAACCATTAAATCAAATTCTTTTATCTAGCATTATTTTTCTTGTATCAAGAAAACATAAAATTTTTTAGTCTAAGAAAAATTAATTAGCTCAAGAAATATTTTTTTTTAATTTCCAAATATTTTTGCATAGTTCTTTAATTCTCTTAATTTTCCTGAAATGATAATAATTTGCTTGATCCAAGTACTAAAAATCGTTTTTTTATATAGTACACGCTAAGTAATAATTTTTCGTAAATTGAGAAAGCATTTTGCTTGGTTCAAATTTAAAACAAAGCAACCGAAACCATTTGCTTGGTTAAAAATTTATATAAAGAGGTTTTCAGGTAGGATGAGTATTTTGACGCTATTTATTTCGATCTATCCTTAACACCAAAAATTACCAAAGGTTCTTTACAAAATCGCTTATATAATTGGTAAGCAAAATTGCTTGTTTAAAGAAACATTTTGAAACACTTTTGTAGTGCAAATCTGTCATAAAACCACCAAAAACTCCAATATATTATATATAATTTTAAACCGGCTTCAAAAAGGAGGAGGTTCTCAAGTTGATTTTTTTTTTTATGTAGTACATCGATTATTCGAAAAGCTCTTTGCTGGATTGCCGTAATTTTTTGTCAACAGGTAGAGAAATTAAGCCCACCGGAGGTGCCCATCTAAGAAAGTGGCGTGACAATATTATAAAAACACTGTATCTCGAGTAATATTGACACTAAGGTACTGGAATATAGTACAGAAATAAGCAAAATTATGACAAATTACGGTCAAGAAAGTGGGCGTTATTGTACAAATGGGCGTAACAATATTGGAAAATACCTGTATCTCAGTTGATATTGACACTAGGGCAATAAAGTTCGTTACAAGAATGGGTAGAATTATTACAAAACACGATGAAGAAAGTGGGCGGAATTCGACAATAGGCGTTAGAAAAACACTGTTAGAAAAACACTATCTCAGTTAATATTAAGGCTTTCAATCCTGAAGGGTTTTGGTAAATCCCGGGATTTGAAATTTATGATCCCGGGATCCCGGAATCCCGGAATTTTTTGGGATCTCGAAATTCCAACATTTTTAAATAATGACATTTAGCTGTATTAAAATCAGGGACAGTTAATAACTCTTTCTCTTAATTTCTGCGTTTTAGCAAAAACAATTGCATATTATTATCCTTTTACTTAATCCTTTTTTATGCTTAAAGTATTCAAAAATACTCTAAAGTTTAAAAGACAGTACAAAGTCAAAATCAAAGTCAAAGTTGTAATGTACATAGAAAAATATGAGGGAAAAAATTCAACAATAACTGGAAGAAAAAGTCGAATTCTAAAATTCCATTTTGGTTTTTATTGTATTCTTGTCTTCATTTAACAAACACTTGTAATTTTAGGTTTAAAAAAATTTACCACTCCTGATTAAACCAGTTAAAAAAATTATATTAGAAAATAACGATTATGGTATGATAATTTTTAACCTTTAATCATAACCTTTACGGTCCCTTATTAATGATACTTGCTAAATTTTAAAATACATAAATTATATGTTTAATAAGTTAATTTAATAAAAAAGTTACGGTTTTTTATATTTTAGAAAAGCTGAACAACAGAGACTATATTATACAGAGGTCCCAGTTCGAAATTCACTCAATTTACGATGAACAAGCGTTAGAAGGATAGAAGAACAAAATGAAAAGAATTATGCTTTTGCCTCAGCAGTTGTTTCATGCGCACCTATAGAAAAGTATAGGCAGAGCATAATTATTTTTGTTTTTTTCTTCTATCCTACGGACGCTTGTACAACGAAACTTGAGTTCGAAATAGGGCATCCAATCCCGGGGTCCCAGATTTTTTTAGTCCCGACAGTCCCAGGATTGCAAGGCCTAAAATCCCGGGAGTTTCGTGATCCCGGGATTGCCTTCACTGCAAAAAAATTTCCAAAAAATTCTACCAAAAAGTTCAATGATCTACCTAAGAAAAGCCTGAATGTGATTTAAAAAATTTTTAAATAAAAACCTTTCTCAAAATATCTCTACAAAATATCACAATGTGAGAAACACATGACACTACCTTAGAAATAATGAAATGTGATTTTAAAAATACAAAAATAAAAATATTTTGTAACTATCTGTACAAAATATGACATGAAAAATATAAAAATATAAACCTTTCTTGAACTAAACTAACAAAATATTACAAAATACTAACTTAAAAAAACTTAAATGTGACATTAAAAAATTAAAAAAAAAAAACTTTCTTAAAAAAGCTGTACAAAATATCACAAAATTTGTACTTAGAATTACTAAAATTATTATATTATTTTATTGTTTTTGCAATAATTTTATGAGCCTTCCGAATGATCTCATTTAATTAAATTTTTGTTTAAGAATTTATTTTTGTTTTTCAGAAATAAACAATAAATACTATCCAAACACTTAATCTAAACTGTGTTTTTTAGTTTTTTAATATCTTCTGCATTGTTTTGTGTTGTAAAACAAGGCATAACTACTTTGGAACTTTATATTACGTCTTGAAAAAAATTATTTTTTTAGTGTTTGTCAATCCCGGGTCTAGTCCCGAAATCCCGGGATTGTCGAAACGTCTCGAAATAGGATGTCCTAGTTCGAAAGCATTCGAAGTCGAACTGGGACCTCTATATAATATAGTCTCTGTTGTTGAACGTTTATTCATGAATGAAATATTTAAAAATATCAAATAATGTATCACTTTATTACAAACATAAAAATGTAAACGTGAACAAGTTGACAAACAACATAAATATAAATTTTAAAAAAATTTAAAAAGAAAAACTTCTTATATAAATAAATTAGTTAGCTGTTAGTCAAATGATGATATGAATAAAATATTTCTTTCATATTTATAAAACTATAGTGCAGTCATAAAATTATTGTTACTTTCAAAATTCCATGAAGTTTGAATAGCCTAGTAAGCCGATACTTTTTTTATATATTCTGGTGAATAAAATTCCGGGATTTAGGGTTTGTAATCCCTGGATTCCGGGACTAGAAATTGGTTTCGGATCCCGGGATTGAAAGCCCTAGTTAATATTGACTCTAGGGAACTGACATTTAATGCAGGGGTAGTCTCAATCATGCCAAAATAAAAGTCAATAAAGTGGGCGCTATGAGACAAAGAGGTGTGGCAATATTATAAAAACACTGTATCTCAAATAATATTGACACTAGGGTAATAAAATTCGTTATAAGAATGGGTGGGCTGGATTCGACAAAGAGGCAACGCCATATATAAAAAAAATTTTTCACTTGAAAAACTATTTTGTTTTTATTTTTAAAGTGCCTATATTAAAGGGTTATTTTTTATAAAATTATTTATTAAAAATTAAAATAAAAAATTTTTTAATTATTTGGTCGGAGTCGGAAATGTAGTCGGAGCTTCGATATTTTGAGGAGTCGAGATTTTTCGACCCGACTCCGCAGCCCTGGTTTTAAGCACAAACATCCAAAAAAACTAAAGTAACTACTGTACCTTACCACTTCTAAAACTTCAAACGCGTTTTTCTCTAAAAACGCTGCTTGAAACTGGTGGACAGCATTACTCAAAAACTATGCTAAGGATTGCTTCCAAATTTTATGCACTTGTTAAGCAAATGCAAATGGTACTTTAAATCGGTCAATTTTTATTTTAGAGAAATAATTTTCTTATAACCTAAAACAAATCACTTTGTTAGTTAAAAATCAGTTTTTCAAGTACCATTTTAGTACTTTTTTTTTTGACTGATCAAGTTTTGGAAAATTGTGTCTACCGCATATTTTAGTTGCTTCACTAAACAACTGATTTCTGCTACAATAATTTATATTTGTTAACCAAAAATTCAAAAAAATGTTCTTCAAAAGTTCTATAGTTAATATGTTGAAAAAAAGTTAAATGTTGAAAAAATATTTTTAATGCAGACTTTTTTTTTAATAAAAAACTTTAATGGGTTAAATGGATTGCAACCAAATATTCTGGACTCGAAACTGCCCACATTAATTGGTTTGCTTGAGATGAAGTGTTTTGAACACTATTAGAAAAATCACTGTATCTCAGTTAATATTTAAACTAGGGTACTAATCTTTGGTATACTATCTAAAAAGGAAGAAATAAAAACTATTTAAAAAAAACCGGCATCACAATCACTGAAAAGTAAAAAATAATTTTACATTAGTTTTCCTATTAACTTCTTGGTAAAATTTCATAATTTATTTATTTAAATTACTTTATTGTAAATCTTATTGTTTTAATTTTTTCTAACTTGTTTTATAATCATAAATATACTAATTCCTTCATTAATATTAAAGTCGGCGCTAAGCCGCAATCACACAATCATGATTTCTTTACCATCTCTGCACTGCCAATACGAACCAGTGATGCCATGATAGAATTTTAAAGTGTATCTTTTTAATTGAGAAAAGTGTACCTTTTTGACTAAGAACGTACTTTTTTAACCAAAATATTACCAACAAAATAAATAGGGGTATTCATGATTCAGTGCTCTTACCTGTGCAGTTGAGGATTTGTGCAGTTAGGTTTTCGTGAACTCACCATTATCACTTTTTCAAAGCTGTCAAAATTTTTCAATGTGCACAACTTCTCCAGTCCTCAAGTTTGAGGCTACAGTAGAAAAGCACATGAGCAGATTTTTGAATTGCGTGCACTTTATTTTTGTAAAGTGCACAAGTCCTCAACTGCACTGGCAATTGCACTGAATCGTGAATACTCCTATAGTTAAGTCTCCTAAGGGTAAAAAAGTACTTTTATAATTTTAAAAAGCAATAATGCGTATCTTTAATTATCAAAACAAATTTAATCTCCTCCAGCTGATTCAAATTAAATCAAATAATTTTGTGAAGAAAAAATATCTCTGCTATTTAGCTTTTTGTTAGAATGTCAAATTTCCACGCCAATTAAATGTACGGCCATAAAAAAGGCAGCGACAATTTTGATATCTTAACTCTCCATCATGGTTGCGAACTTGGCTGCATTGAATCGTACTAACCAACGAAAAAAAAATTTCGCTACCATTTCGCTAGCAAAAACGCAATGCATTTCTTACGGAAGATTTATTTTCACTTCCTAAGCATACTAAGCATACTAAGCTAAAGGCGGGCCAGAGACGAGCAGTCATAAGCAGGTAGCTAGCAATTATCGATTTTTTTAATTGGTAGCACTTTTTAGTTAAGGGCTTCTACACACTGAACGTAAAGGTAGGTATCTCATGTAGATATCAAATTCATTAATAAAACAACATTTATAAAAGAAGACAAATTTTAAAATTAAAAATAGGAACCTTTTGAAAAAAGGCGTACTTTCGTACTGGAGGTAATAAAAGTGTACCCCAAAAGGTACAATTGTATGGCTTGCGCCAGCACTAATACGAACGAGATTTAAAGCGTTGATTATAATAGTTGGAACGGAACGGAGCAAAGTGTCATTGTGGCGGGACGAAACGGTTTCAAGCGGAGTGGCGATTATAACAGCAACGAAAGAGGAGTTAATTTTTTTCTAAAATATATTTTATTACAAAACAAGTTCCATCAATTCTTCTTTTTTTATTATTTTAAAACATAAATTCAATCAAATTTTATTAAAAATACGGAAAACAAAATAAATGCAGAATAAAATTAATAGTAGCATCTATCAACATAAAGTTTTTGCTCAAAACGTAACGGAACGCAGCGGAAAAATCAAAAATCTATAGATCTCAACGTCACGTTCCGCTCCGTTCCGTCTTATTATAATCGAACTCATAAGAAACTCATGCAATAGATTGTAAAGTGACATTTCTCAACATTCTATAACGTTCCGTTCCGTCTATTATAATCAGCGCTTAAGTGCCAAAGTTAACCTGCCATCTCCACACGACAAAAAACCTGATGGAATTTCTGTTAGTAAACGTCATTAAAAAATCTTTGATTTTTCTGTTGGGCCGATTCTGGCATGACTTTTTACTGTAAAATGCTGCTGAACCACCAACAACGTCAAGCTTTTATTCGTTTAAAGGCTTTAAAAGAATTCGAAAAAGTGGAATATAATGAAATTAAAAGAAAACACCAACTCAGCCATTTCTTATTAGATATGTCAAATTGTTCTTCAATTACTGTCCGTAGAGATGTCAGTGATTTCTGGCAGACTTTTTAGTCGTAACACCTAACATTTGGGTCTCCACAGGACGTAACACCTGTAGTGGAATTCCCAAAAATTTAACGATAATAATCGTTGTCGTTACCGGTCATTGTGCGTGCCACGTTCATAGTAAATGACAGTTTTCGCTAACTAACGTTATCGAAAATCGTCGTTAACGCGTTTGGGAATTCCGTTTCTGACATAACAGCTGATAAGACATATTTTCTGTCATGTGGAGACCAATGATGATATTCGATCATTTTGGTGGGGACTCTTCAGAAAGGACTTTTTCGGACGCGAGAGTACTTTTTATTAATATGAATAAATAAGTTTATGTGTTGTTACTAAGGCACATATGAAAAAATTAATTCAAATTTAATAACTTAACAATTAAACATACTCGATACATATACATTCATCACGGTCAATGTTTCTGTCAATGCTTCAAACTGGTTTGTTTGAATTGGAGTCCATGAAGCTTTACCAACCATCTGCACTTCCATTAGATGTATAAACTTAATCATAGCTATATTTAAAATGACTTCGACTTAATGATACATTGCTATAATAAAACAAATAACAATACTTTCATCACTGCACTGCACGTCTACCACACCATATGTCGTTGGAAGTTATAATGTTATATTCACAATCACAATAAAATTTAACCTGAAAATAGAACACTCAAACAAAACAAACTAAGCCTTTGACTTCTTTTGAGTATGTTTGTTATGTCAAAGGAAAATGCAAAAAAAGAGGCACACAAAACTACAAAATGTGTTGCTGTGTTATATTTACCAATTAAATGAAATTTGGTGAATCAAATCCGAAAGTATTTTTTTTTTGTGGTGAACCAAATCCGAAAGTACTTTTTTTGGCCAAAAGGAGTTGCGGAGTTTTTAAAATCTAAAGGAGGTAAAAAAGTTCTATCTACTACAAATATCGTCCCTGGTGCAGACGGCAGGTAAGGTGAGCGAATAACAGTCGCACTACCCAACAAACAAAAGCTCTCGTTATTATGATCAGTGATCGACAGCGTTAATTTTATAAAAGCCTAATTATATTAGCGCCAACTTTAAAGGTTTTATATTCAAAAAGCAATATTATATATATGATAATAAAACAAATTATAAAAAATTAAAATAATAACATTTCTAACAAAATAATATATCTGCATGCATAAATATATAATGAAATTTGACAAATTTATTTGTCGATTTTTTTTTGCGAAAAAAGTTTTTTTATACATATTTTTTCAATATAAGGTATCAATTAATTCAATAAATTATAGTGTTTTATTCTTAGAGCATACAAAATGTCAATAAAACTCTACCAGGGAAAGGCCGTTTAAAGTAAATTTATAATCTGGTACAAAATTACTCAAACTTAAACTTTTAAAACGTCGATGAACTCATAGTTTCTTTTTGGCTTCTCTACCAGAATCCCTTACATATTTGAAAATTTTTAAACAGTGTTATCTGTAGTACTTAAATGCATTATTTATGCTTTCCTTTTCTCTTTTCTTCTATTCTCTTCTCATCTTAACTCCACCAGCCAATAAATGGTAATTAATCATGAGCAACTTGTTGAAAACTGTTCCACTTACATAGGTCATTGTTGGTAGTGCACACAAATAGATGGCGGCCAGTAATAGTAAAACAAACAGTTCTCGGCGCCTACCAATGGCACGTGGATATTCATCACATAAAGCTGTTATCATCGCCTCCAAACCACCAAATGTACTGTCCAGTCCTAATGTGATCAGCATAAGAAAAAATATTATTGACCAAAATACGGAGCCACTCATTGTTGCTATAGCCTCTGGATAGACAATAAAAACCAAACCAGGTCCTTCAAGTCCCACTTGATCGATTGAAGTCTTCTGCACGTGTGCCATGTAGCTGTAAAAACAACGACATTTTGTATATAATAAAAAGTAGTGACATGAGCTTATCTCCTTTAATTTTACTTCTCCAACTTACCCCAACACTGAGAATATAACAAAGCCCGCCAAAAAACTGGTTAAACAATTAATACTGCTTGTTATCAGCGCATCACGATAGCAGTTGTTGTTGAACTTATTGTAACTTGATAGTGCTAGCAGTGTGCCAAAACCAGGTCCCAGTGAGAAGAAAATCTGCGAAGCGGCATCTATCCAAACCTAACATATTGTAGAATTCAAACACAAATTAGTTAATATGATATATTTGAAGCGAGAGAGATAAACCCGAACATAATTAGGGTATTCACAAGGTGTGCTATCATGTCATATTGTCCTAAAATTGTACAACTTAAATTTACAAGATAAATAAATGCAAATAAAAACAGCTGTTTGGTTACGACATTTCAGTAAACATAGCTTTCAGAGTTGTAATATATTAGTACTTTTTTATATGGAAGGCAACAATAAAATGTTTAAACTAGTGTAGAATCTTAGGACAATATGATTTTATGACATGATAGCACACCTTGTGAATGCCCTAAATGCATAGTTATTTAATATAATATTAATAACATAGTAGAGTTTGAGGTGAGGAGATTATATAAGTAAATCGTACAGCGAATCGTATAGTATGTATTTGCAAGCTATACATTGTTTTTTTACAATAGGGGTATTCACGATTCAGTGCACTTGCCTGTACAGTTGTACAGTTAAGTTTTCGTAAACGCACCACTATCAATTTTTCAAAGCTGTCAAAATTTTCAATGTGCACAAGTACACAACTGCTCAAGTCTTCAAAGCACTTGTGCCGATTTTTGACGTACGTGTATTTGTTTTTGTAAAGTGCACAAGTCCTCAACTGCATTGGCAAGTGCTCTGAATCGTGAATACCCCTAATGTTTTTGGTTTAAAAAAGTACAAACAAATGTTATTAAGAAATTTTAGATAACTGGGACACTTCCCACCTCCCCCATACAAATTAAATACTTTTTTGATTCTTACTGTGTAGGAAGTGAAGCTATGAGTACCAAATTTAATTTGAACTTGTACTATAATTTATGATTACTTGCAATCCTACAAAACTTGTGCTTGCTAATTTTTGTCTATAACCGGGCAAAATGTGAACCAAAATTTATTCATAACTCTCATTTAATACTATTATAAGTCTAAGTTATAAGTTTAAAATTATTATAAATTTTATTCCTAAATGTCATTTATAATAATTAAGAATCGAAAAATATGTACCAACATGTGTACAATAAAAATAGTTCAACGCTGTTAAATGTTAATTAAAAAAACCGCCAACAACATGAAATATGCAATAAATAAGCGATTCTTACAAACCTTTGAGTTTTTCAGTTTATGCCATTCCGGTGTTAAATAGTATTTAATGCCCTCATCGGCGCCAGGCAATGATACACCGCGCACCAAGAGTATGATTAGTACTACATATGGTGCTATCGCCGTGACCCAGACAACCTTGCCAGCACTTCGGACACCCTTCCACAGGGAGAAGTAAACCAAAACAAATACTCCAAAAACACATAAGGCTAATGTTGGCTTAACTGGTCCCATAAAATCCAAGCCATCAGATTTATATTGTTCAAGTACTTTGCGTCTACATTAAGTAGAGAAAAAAAAAATACGAAAACCAAAGAATACAAGCCAAATAGAAAATTGTTTATTTTAAGTAAGTGGCAAAAAAGTATCAAAATGAAATAAAAGTAGTTAAGTGTCACAACAGTAGTAGTAAATAAATGCATGTAAAGTGTTGTTCATAAATAAACAACTAGTCGACATTTACGCAACAACTAACATCAGCAAACAAGCAAATCTTTGCTACTATTAATTGCCATCAAATCAATAAGTATAAAATGTAAAAGGGATCTTTTAGAGCTGATTATTAAAAAACTCACTCAAAAAACTCTCGTGCTGGAGTTGTTGCTAAATTGGTGAAATTTTCATTTGTTACCGGCATACAGCTGTCTGTGTTCCAAGGATTATCACACGATGTCCACGGAAGTTTCGAGGTGAAGGAAGCAAACAAATAGTAGACAGCCCAACCGATAATAGTGTTATAATACATGCCCATATAGACATCGATAAGGCAGATGGCATAGCCGATACCTATTCCAAGAACATACAGAGTTAAAAATTTATTTTTTGCAAGATATAATTTTAATTTAATTTAATTCAATTCAATATTTAAAAGGTAAATTGAGGAAATTCCAGCAAAATATTTTAGTACATACCCAGCAAACATTTTATGAGCCTTCCAAAAATATGACTCTAAAAACGCATTTTTATGTGAGTTAAAATGACGCACATTTATGTGAGTGTTTTATGAGTGTTAATAAAAATGAGTCATAAAAGAGTCTTTTTTATGCGTGTTTTATGAGTGTTCATAAAAAGGAATCATAAAAGAATACTTTTTATGAGTTTTTTATGAGTGCTCATAAAAAGGACTCATAAAAGAATTCCTTTTTATGCTTGTTTTATGAGTTTTCATAATATGGAGTCATAAAAGAATACTTTTTATGCGTGTTTTATGAGTGCATATAAAAAGGACTCATACAAGAATCTTTTGTATGCATGTTTTATGAGTGTTCATAAAAGATACTCATAAAAGAATCATTTTTATGCATGTTTTATGAGTGTTCATAAAAAGGAGTCATAAAAGAATACTTTTTATGTGAGTTTTATGAGTGCTCATACAAAGGACTCATAAAAGAATCCTTTTTATGCATATTTTGTGAGTGTTCATGAAAAGGACTCAGAAAAGAAAATTTCGAAGAAAATATTACTAATGATTCCAATTCTAGAGGTACTAAGGTTTATATTTAAAGTAGTTCTTAAAAAAATATTTTAATTAATTTTTCAGAATTATTAAAATCACTTATGAAAACCACTCGAGAAACTAATCTAAATGTCAGTAAAATTTATAAAGAAAATAAAAGTAAGCGCCAATATTAAACATCTTATGAGACTTTCTAACTATGGTCAAAAATATTTGTTTTTTAATTAATTAGATTTTAAACATGAATTAAGAAATGTTAAGGATGAGCTTAAAAATTTAAAGGAAGAACACAAAAAAATGTCAACACAAATTCTTACTGAAATTACATCGCTGAGAAAACACTCCCAATCAAAATCGGATAAATATTGTAGTGTGCTTCCAAAATTGCCATTTTCAGATTTAATGATGTTTGAACATGAATTTAAAAAATCCGAAGAATTAATACAAAAATTCGCCAGTAATTTAACAACTATAAACGTATATATGTGTGGCAACCACTTGGGCTAAAAAGACAAGAGCAAATTTAATAACTTTTTTTTTAAAATTCAACATTTGTATTCTCAAATAGAGAGCATTTAAATAAACCTCTTCGTATGTAATGTTTTCACCTTTGTGCCTGTAAAACATCTTTTATGGGGGTTGCCATACATAAAAGGCGCCCCCTTATGAATGTTTTTAATAATAATTGTATTGTAGGAAGAAGAAATGTTCACTAATTCCATTTCGGACCCCGGTAAATTTGTGCGGGCGATTTTAAAGCGATTAATGACAGATGAACTAGCTAGCAGGTGCTCATGGAAAGGAACCAATAGTAACAAAACCATTATAAATGGATTTGCTGTAACATCAGCTATACGTGGTAAGTGAACTAATAATAGGTTTTCAAATAAAACAAAACTTAACTAATTGTCTTTTCTTTCCTTATACTTTGGCTTTAAAAAAGCCCTTAATTCAGTATTACTGCTTAACCCATTAACCGCCAAATGAAAAGTAAAAGTGCAAAGTCCAAAAAATGTTAATTTTACAATAGAAAACCAACTTAAATAGAAAAAAAATGTTTTTGTTATTTTTTTATTTTTTTTTATTTCTTTAAGAAAACATATATTTAAAAAAAAAATTAGAAACAAATGGAATTGACCCACTTAACAATTGGCAATTAACAAAAAAATTCACTAATGCTTAACAACAAGGAAAACTCTAAAAGTTTAAAATATTTTGCTGTACTCAAATGAGTACAGTGGCGCTTAATGGGTTAATATTCATCATAAATGTTTTCTTTATATGAGTCTTTAAAGAGTCCTTTATATGAGTCTTAAAAGAGTATTACATATGAGTCCTAAAAGAATCTTAAGTATGACTCTTAAAAGTATAATTTTTATGAGTTCCAAAAGAGTCTTAATTATGAGTCTTCAAAGAGTATTTAATACAACTCTTAAAAGAGTCTTAAATATGCGTCTTAAAAGAGTCTTAAGTGTTACTCTTAAAAAATAATTTATATGAGTTCTAAAAGAATTTTAGTTATGAGTGTTCAAAGATTCTTTTATATGAGTCTTAATAGAGTTATAAATATGAGTCTTTAAAGCGTCTTTTTTATGGCTCCAAAAAGAAACATAACACAGTCATTGTTATGAATCATATTTTGGAGCCCATAACATACGACAATGTTCTAATAGAAGAGTCTTTTTTGAGCGCATTATGACTATAAAGGCTCATATATATGAGTCTTAAAATAGTCTTTTATGAGTCATAATGTTTGCTGAGTATGTTTATCGACGATTCCATATAGGGTATGCAAAACCGGTTCAAATTATTCGGCGTTTCGGTTCTTTTTTAAACAGACCCGGTTTTTTAAAAAATCGCAAATTTCCAATACGAAAACCAGTTTTTTTGTTGCTCGAATAGTCAAGAAATGCCATATAAAATTTTCTTTAAACTACTTTTTTATTGTATTTGAGCGACCCTGTTTATTTTCTGCCTGCGTTTTGACATTTCACCAACGTTGCTAACATTTCTTATCTCTGGTTTTATTTAATTTTGTTCAAACAGCATTTACAAGCGGCTGACGTATTTAATGTAAGTTAAACATGATTTTTATTTAAAAATTCATTATTTTTCAAAAAATATACAATTTAAGCTTCCAATAAATTTCGGAAAGGAAATAACCCAAATTCCTTGATTGAAGGCTTTAAGCTTTTCGAAAAATGTAAAAAAGGACTGAAAAATTAGATCCTTTGCTTAACGCATTGTTGACAATATGTCCCACATCTACTGTAAATGAACGTGTTTTATCAGTCTCTCATTTTATAAAAAATAAAGCCTAAAAGCTGAACACTTAAATTTTATTTTATTTTTAAAGTATTATTTTAAAACAAATTATTAAGTACAAATTATCTTCATAATTTTCATAACATAAGTACCTTTTTTTATTTTTTAAAAATTAATTGTTATTTTTGTTAAATAGAAACTGCATAGATATATCATATGTAGGTAAAAAAGTCAAAAATTTGTTTAATATAAAAAAAACGGTTTTCCTGGTTTTTTCTGATCGAATAATTCGAAAACCGGTTTTATACGAATTGTACTATTCTAGACCGGTTTTTTTATAGTGTCGAATAGTTGCATACCCTAATTTCATATCAATTCGACTAATTTTGAGCAAAATCGGAAAATTTGTGTTGGTTAGTAGTGCCTATAAAAATAACTTCAACTGTTTTTTTTTGGGAATTTTTTTTTTAAAAAAATACTATTTGTGCATGTATTCAAATGGCTGCATCTTTTAAACCATAAGTCGTACGGCAAAAAAGTAAGTTTTCTTTAAAGACCTTGAATGAGTTTTTTGTGGTGTATTTTTTTTAACAATTTTTATGAAAATTTCTTTTTTTTAACCTGAAATTTTCAGTCACATTTCTCATAGTCTTCCCAACAAATTTGTTATCTTTTTAATATGATGACGTGTTAAGGCACCAACTTTAAAGGCTAATGCTTGGTTTTCACTATGTCATTTTCAGTGGTCAGTTGTTGTCAATCAAATTGAAAACAACATGTAGACATTTTTTCTAACTTTGGCAATCTTGGAAAAGTAAAAACAATTACATTATTAAATGGAGCTATGAAAAAATGTTCTAGAGTTTTATTAAGGTGATATTTCAGGTGATAAACTTTTGTGTTGACATAAAAATGACAAAGTGAAAACCAAGCATAACACACAATTTAAGGCTGGGACTCCAACGATTGCTATTTTTAATGATTTTTTTAAAAAATGCATACAAGAGATTTCTTATTTTTACACAGTTTTTTTGGTTTCAGATCTATACCTATTTTTGGGGTGATTACGATTTCCGTGGCCCCTCGATTTGAGTATGCAGTTTTAAAGTACTCTTTGAGAAAATAAGATTCGCCGAAGGATTTTTCGTTATATCGATTAGTTATCGATTTTTCAAAAAAATGTTTAATCAACGGAACCATAATTTAAATTCGGTTACATCTTTGCTAATATTTGTCCGATCTGTGAAATTTAGGTGTCATTCGAAAGATATTTAAAATGTTTTTAATATGAAATGAAAAAAAAATGGTTCTGCCTTTTACAAAATGTACTTGTTCTGTAAAAGGAGCCAGATAGACTTTTATCAAATAAAAGTGGCTCTGCCTTTTACAAATTGCACAATTATTTGTTTTTTTTTAATAATACCCAAATTATCCCGATCGGTCAAATATTACCATAGATATAGTCGAATTTACATTTAGACTTATTTTAGTAAATTTTTTTGAAAAATCGATAACTAGTCGATGTATCGATAAATCCTTTGGTGATTCTTATTTTCTCAATGAGCTCTTCAAAACTGCATATTCAGATCTTGGGGCCACGGAAATCGTAATCGTGCCCTATTTTTGTGCTTAAAAAAATTAAATCGTCATGAAATTTTTCTCATTTTTTTGTTTAAAAAATCATTTTCTCACGAACCCATTGCCGTCCTACTTTGATTTTTTGTAGGCTTGCAGCTTTTGTATACTTGAGTATTTTTTTATTCAAAAAAATAAAGTTTCAGTAACGGTAAAAAAAAATAAAAAATTATATAGGGTTGCATACACATTGAAGCTGTTTGTTTCAGCTTTCAAATGAGCTATTAAACATCCACAAACCTGCTTTAGTTTGAAATCTAGAACTATTTTTGTGTTTCGAAAAAACCAAATTTTAGCTTATAACTTTTTTTAATTCATAAAAAAATAAACTTTTGCAAAAATAAAAAAGAATACAGTTTGCTGCAGAATCATAAGCACTACACACAAAAAAAAAATCATACAAATCTGAGAGATGAAAATTAAAAGTTGGTTGATTTAATATGAAATGAAAAAAATTATTATAATAAGATTTCCAATTTCATAATATATTAAATAAATTATCAAATTTGACCAAGAATTAATGTTGGTTGATTTAATATGAAATGACCCTATAGAAAAAAATTATTATAATAAGATTTCCAATTTAATAATTTATTAAATAAATTATCAAATTTGACCAAGAATTAATGTGAAAAGTAATTTAAAATTATTTTTTACTTTGTGGTGGTTTTGAAGTCAGATTTTTTTTTTTGTTAAAAAGTTTTTTTACTGTCACTTTTTCGTTTCATAAATTTTCAAATCGCAACGATGCTAAAGAAGTTTTACTTCAATTATTTCCAACTGCAATAAAACTTACTTAAATAGATCATTTTATTCATGAGTAAAAGTCGACAGCTTTATTGCTTGGTTAAAGCATAGAATAGCTTGCAACTTTCTCTTCGTGTATTTAAATGACAAGTTTTTTAATTTTATCGTTAAACTTCAAAGCATTCTATCACATGAATCTTCCACAAGATAAGTTAAATAAGCAATTGGTAAAATGTGCCCTTTCCCTTTGAAATATTTTTACTTCTATAAAAATCTTCAACTATGTAGATAAGTTAAATAAAAAAATTGGTTAAATTGTTTCTTCTATGTCTATTCTATTTAAAATATCAATTAAGTTTTGACTTATGAATGGGCATTTAAAGGTCTACAGTTGAGTGATTTTACTACAAAGATAATGTCATATGCAAAAAAACGCCAGATGTGTAAGTAAATGTTACATTTAATTACATTTATGCGGGTATTCAGTGTATACAACATTTATAATTCATGCACACAGTTACATTTTAGTAATAATGAGCTATTTTGGAAAATTAAAGTATTGTCATCAACGAGTTTTCCACAATCAGTTTGAGGACTGTCTGCGTCGAAAACGTGTTGTAAAATCTATAACATGTGTATTTAATAAAAGACAAGTAATGTGCAAAAAATTACATAACTAAAAAAAGAGAAAAATATAGCAAAAAGTTTGCAGAAATTTTTTTTACATATAACTAACCCTAGGCTTTTGTCAACATTTCATTAAAATCAAAGCAAATTTGATTTTCTTCACTTGCATGAATGGTAGAAAATAAATCAGTTCATAAACTGATGAAATTATATGAAAATTGTTGCGATATAAAATAAACTGTTCCATTGACAGTATTGCAAAATATTTTGATTTAAATAGGAAATAAATAATTTCTTCAAAATGCACTCGCACGCTTTCGTATTCGTGTGTCTTACATGTTATAAAACACATCTTTATTTAACCGTTAACATTTTAAAGCTTTTTTGCCTCCTGCAGTGAAAGAGAAGCGTAACTTTTAACTTCGTTAAAATTGTATTGTATAGATTTTTCTATATGGAGACTTTTTCTCGGATTGCACCTAAAGTTCTGCGCTCTCAATTAAGGGGGTAGTTGGGTAGCTGTAGTCTTTTTTAACATTTTTATTTCATAGTTAAATTGACATTTTTACACATAGAAGTAAAAATGTTAGTTTACTTAAAATATTAATATTTACGTGTGATTCCTCTCTTTAAAATGGCCGTCATTGAAAAGTCGTTTTTATTTGCATTGCACAGTGGGTTGGATGGACCCGAAAACGCGAGCGATAAATTATTGATTTCGAATTTTTAAATTTTTTTTTCGATTACGGACAGCTAATTTAAGAGTGTATTTTTCCTTTAATTATTTTTATTTAATAATAAATAATTTTTTTTTAAAATTCAGTTTTAGTTTTAATAATCTAAGTATCATTACCATCATCATCATCTTCCTCATAGCCATCTTCAGAGCCATCATCATCATGGTCATCATCATCATCATCATGACCATCATCATCATCAGCATCCTCTTTATCATATATATATTTCCGGAACTAAAAGTTGTAATGCCATTTTTGTTAAAATTTGTTTTTTATTTTTAAAGTGCTTGCTTTTGCTTGAATTAACAGGATCAGAGATCAAAAGGAGTCTGCTAAATATCTCCTTCATTTCAATGTTCACGACTTCATTTACGAGAGAAATGCTCTCTATAATTTTTAAGTCTTTATTACGAGCTTCTTGTGCTTCCTCCGACAATTGGTAAATTGGTAACAGTACATGCTTTATAATTTCTGGTCCGTGTATAAAAAACTTATGCAATGTTGGAGGCATGTTAAACCTGGAGTATTTTTCAACAAATGCTGAGCGTAAAATATTCAAACTCGAAATTTCTAAAATGGCATACTTCTTTCAAAAAATTTCGTAACGATCGAATTATTAAACGTAATCGCACAAATTTTTGTATTTGTATTAGGTATAGTTTTATAAAATATTTCCAAGACATTTCGCTTAATTTTTTTTAAACTTGGATTTTTTCGATTTTTTTTTAATGCAACAAAAAAAATGAGATTTTTTTCCATAAGTAATAAATTATAACTCTGTTAATTTTAGTCTTATTTTCATGTTGAAAAGAAAAATTAAATGATAAATGAAAAGCGTACCAGTTTTTAGAAAGTTTGAGCTTAAAATTTTTTTTGGAACAACAACACTATTTTTCCATAAAATCAAATTTTTTAATATAGAGGTCACTAGAGACACGTTTAAATATCAATATTTTTTTCTGAAAATTTAACAGTTAATTTTTTACATATAAAGGAAAAATCGAGGCCCATGCACATTTTGAATTTGTAAAAAAGAGTTTCTTCCATACAGCTAAGGGCCACTCTAGCAGCTACACGTTTTCAGCAGAGTTGTTTCACATAAAATAGTTTATTTTGAGTTTGCGCAAATATGCTCAAAATTTCAATTCTGATTCTAAATATATAAGCACTTTTAATAAATTATAGTCAATTCACATTTAAAGCTCAGCATGTACATGAAAAATTCCGCAGCATGAGAACTTTTTAAAAAATAAATACATAATATTTTTCAACACTTTTTCACACCACTTTTTTTTAATATATAGATAAATAAATGATGTTGAAAGCTCCATTTAAAAAATATAAATTTTTTTTATTTTACGAAAAAAATTTATTAAAATGTTAAAAAATCAGTTTCCACCACTTTGCGCAAACATACAAACAATAGGTCTGTTTCCGTACGAACTTCAAGTAAAGTTCGAGTAAAGTTCAATCTGTGAGAGTAACTCAATTATCTGTCAAAATGTGAGAACATGAAAAAAGTACGGAAACGACTTCAAACAAGTTTCGAGCAGAACAGTTGCTGTTGACAGCTGATTGACAATAAATTGTAGCAATTGGAAGAAGAAGATTCGCAATTTTTCAAGTGAAGTTCAAGCTAGTTTCGGGCATTTTTAATAGAATAGAGAGTGACATTTAACTGGTTCTTCTTCTCTCTCGAGCTTGAAAAATGTGTAAAGAAACGCTTTCAAGCAACTTCAAGTTACTTGAATCGAGTACGGGAACAGACCTAATAAGTGAACTTTGACAGCGTGCAGTTGCATTAATAAACAAATAAAAATAAATAAAATTTACTAAGTGATGCGGACATATATCTACTTTAACTCGGTACCAAACATTATTGTCAAAACTTTGTTTGATTTTTTTAATTATTCCTCGGTTTCGGTACCTTCTAATCCAGTGTGCGTTGGTGGAAATTCGGCGTAAAATAATGTGAAATCTAAAAATCAAATGGATTCTAATATATTAAAGTTTTGAATTTTTCCACTAAGCTAAAGAACCGCGGTAGCCCGGGCTCAATTCCAACTCAGACAGAAAGTTTTTTCAATTTAATTAATTTTTCTGTTCGGTCGTCACCTCTCTGCAGACAATGGCAAACCTCAGAGAGTAAAAATTGCCATTTAAAGCTTCTTGAGAACATAAGCCGTTCGGAGTTGGCATAAAACACGTAGGTCAAGTTTTCGGTCATTTGTGATCAAACATTTAATAACTCGCACAACACAATTGATCAATAGAAGCTAGGTCAAAGTCCTTCCAAGGGCTGAAATGGCCAGTTTATTTTTTTTTAAAGTCATAAAAAAAAGGATAAGACATGAAATTTTGCACAAAGATTTTGAAGATCAAAATAATGATAGCTGCAAAAAGCGGCATGATCTGTCAACTGTCACTCCTACCTTCCATACAACTGGAGGAATAATAACGGCAAAGCATGCTATTGGGATTAAATGCAGTTTCTTAGTTTATATTAAGCGTAAACCCATTTTTTAATTTACAATATTAAGCTTACATTATGTAATTAAAAAATTTTTTGTCTCTATAGATATAAGCTGTAGACAAATCTTGTTCCAAGTGGCTTATAGTGAAATTTTCCAATAAACCTTATTATTATAATGTTTTTACAAGTTTAAATGTTTTTTTCTTAAGATTTTTTAAAGGGTCAAAAAGAAACCCATGAAAAAAGGGATCGGTTCAAAAATTTTACAAAAATTATTTTTACTAAATTTCATTATAGATGTGTCAACAAACAACTGTGTCAATGAAATTTATTAAGCAGTTTTCTTACTCTTTTAGAGTTTTAGTTTAAGTAAATTTCTAAATTTAGAGTAAACCTAAAACCCATGTTAAATACTATTCAGACTTAAACTTTCATACTTTTAAATATCTAGTAAATTTTTGTCTCTTGTAACAAAGGGTAATCCAATACGAGGTCCATTTTTCAACTGGATTTTTTTGACAGCTGCAATGTGTCAAATGGCTTGTCCATATGACGTTTGTGTTCAGTATTCAATACGACTTAATCATGAATAGACTTACTCCTGAACAACGTGAAAAGGGGTGTTCACATTTCAAATCGCTCATCAAATCGTTTGTCAAAACATATGACCATTATTCTAGTAATATTTTCCAGGAAAAATTAAGTGGCTTAATTTTTCATTCATACTGGAAATTGAATTTTTTACAATTTCATGAAGTAGGAACTTTTTTCTTTGAGTTTAATGAGGTTCTTAACAAATTATAAAAAAAATTATTTTGTTTTTTATTGGCAACAATATTATCTAAAATTGACTTCATCCAGTTACATTTACACAAATTTTACTAATAAATGTAAAATGTCTTAAATATTGGTGTGAAAAGGTTAAGATTTCTTTAATTCGATCATCTTTCTGCAAAGGATTTTTTTATTAATTAAAAGTAGAAATGCTAAGTGCTATCCTGAGGAAATTTACTCATTTTTCTATTTACTGTTTTTTTTAAATAATTCATTAAAATGATCTATATTTATTCATTTAAATACTTAAAGAATTAATAAGCTTAAGTTGTTAAAAAGAAAACAATTTTGTATTTGAATTTTAAATATTTTTCCTTTAAAGTTTATTTTTTTATTAAAGATAAAAACTAAATACATATAATAATTCTTCTTGAAAAGCAAAAAAAAATTAAAAATTTACTTGAAGATCGAAGTTATAAATGTTGGAAGCTGACATACCTTTAATGCGATAAATTTAATATTTTTCGTTTAATTAAAGTTCCAACTTTGGCTAATTTTTATAATAATAATACACTAACATTAGTTTAGTTTGACTTCTAGGTATAGTTTTTTAATAAGATATTACTTTCGGAAGAAAATCCCATTTTGTTTAAATTAAGCAAGTAAATTTTGAGACTTGGTCTCAAAATAAAAAATAAAAAAGGAACAGAAATCAAAAATTCATCATGAAAACTAACAAAATGGCGGAATTTTCAAATTTTTCACCCGTTTTACGCTAATGTATGAGAAACAGGGCTGGGAAATGTACATATTTTGTTTTTTTCAGTTCTTTTTTCAAGCACAACTCAAAAGTATCGGAATACAATCGTTATTAGATTAGTACTAGTAGCTTTTGTATGTTATGCCAGAAAAAGAGCATTAAAAATTTGGTATGCAAAAAAGCTCTCCAGTTTTTCCTTTCACTAACAAACTTAAATACAAATGTATTCGTGTGTAGGTCTTTCGTTAACTTTTTTGCAAAATTTAAATATTAATGTAAATACAGTAAATCTAAGTTGAAATTTCGATAAAACAAGATAAATTAAAACGGATCTTCAATGAATGAAAAGTTAAAAGAAATTAAAAAGTTTATGGTTTTTCTCAAGAAATGGAAGTCACTTTAAGAGCATTAATCAATATTTTAAAAACATAGAAAAATAAATTAATTTAAAGAAATTTTTACCTAAAAATCATAAAAAAATTATGTCAAAACAAATAACCGATATATGTAAAACTATAATAGAGCAATATTTTTTTCGTGATCTTTTTACTTAAAACTTAAAAAAACACTATGCGCCAAAATGGAAAAATATTTCTGTGATCGGTATGTCACTATTTTTTCTTATAGATTTCAGCACGCTGAACATGAAAATTGCAATAAACATTTTTTCTATGGATAGATTTTAGAGATATTTATTTTTGAATTTTTGACTATATAGCCCCATACATTTCACCATATCTTTTAATTGACCGATTTGGTTATTATAAATATCCAGTTAAAGAAAAATCAATTTAATTTAAATTTGATTCATCAATTCTGCTAATCTGTTGAGTAGTTTCCGCATAATCGAAATAAATTTAAAAGAAGAAATAATTTTTTTCAGTAAAAAATAAAATCGAAAAAATCCTTTAAAAAAATAGCAAAAATTGAAGACACTGAAATATGCAGAGTTTATCATTTTATGCATGAAGAAAAAAATTTTTATTACAATTTTCGTGTTTAGCGGGCCGAAATCTATATAAAAAAATAGTGGCATACCGATCACAAAAATGGTGGCGTATAGTGTAATCTTTATTTTCTCTCACTGATAAAGTGTACTTTTTCAATAAAAAAAATTTTTAGGATTGATTCTTTTAATCGAGCCCAATTTAAAACCCTAGCAAGAAATAAGTTCTGCTAATTTTAAAGCAAACGGACCAATAGTTTTCAAAAACTTCTCAACCAAGGCCTAAAATCTGTTTCGAGAAAAACGCATTAGCAGTTTGTTCAACCTGTCTTTGCTCTTCTCATTTTTCAGTCTGTTATCAGCCTTAAAAACTGTTAACGCCGGTTTTGCCATATTCTTGAATCATATTACCTATGTTTTTTCATATAACTCAAAAATGAAAAAAAAAAATATTTTATTTTTGTCATCCAACTACGTACCCTCTTAAGACACTCTAGCTGCAAATTAGGCTGTGTAATAGAGTATACGAGTATATTGAAAATCTAATAATAATGTTTTGAATGCGCGCCAAATTATAATTTTATTACAATTAATACTTTATCTCTTGACTGCTGTTGACTTTTCTACAGCTTCTTCTTTTTGTTATTTTTTGACTGTTGACAACTTGATGCTTTTCATTTCAATCATCATCTTGCTGGCTGTCTGTGAAAACAAAATTTAATTTTTCATGTGTTTTTCTTCGGTTTTTATATGGCTCATGCATCTTGCTCTATCTTAGATCAACACTTATCTTGATGTAGTGTAAGCGACACTTTATCTTGGGCATGAGATATTGTGGTTTTGGGTTAAGGTTTGGAAAAAGTTGTTTGACACAAAAGTTTTTGCTAAAGTGATTAGAAGCACAGAGTAGGGCAACTTTGTGAAGAATATTTCAAAATTTATAATATAGTTTTTAAAAGCAGTGGAAAGTTGCAAAAATTAAACTGAACCATGTCATGAGTGCGTTTGAAAGTAAAAAAAAACTCTTTAAGTCTTCAATTGTTCCGTTTTTCAATCGTTTTCACTACCTTTTGCAAAGTACTTTTTGCATTTGTGCATTTCTTTTAAACATATTTTTTCTACTTAAGTTGATTTTTCTTCATCTTCTTTTTCAGTATTTGCTCAACAAGTGTTGACATAGCCAACTTTTATGAACTTAGATGTAACAGAAATAAAAGTAATGATAGAAAAAAATTGTTTTTGCTACTCAAGAGAATAACCAAATGGAAAATGGTGATTGCTTCCGAGTTTTAGCTGCAGCTTGTAAGTTTAAAATAGCTTTTGATATAATATAGAACAGTTTAACACAATTTGGGTTAAAATACAAGTTTGTTGGCGGTTGGAAAGATTGTAAACCTAAGAATTTATTCAGCAAAATAGTGCACAGTCCGTACGTCCGTCATCAACTGCGTCAGCCGAAATTACCAAATCTTGAATGGCATTATTTTGTAAAACTTCCGGTACATTTGTTAACTGGCAATATATTTTAAAGGAAAATTTTAGTGAGAGAGAGAGAGAGAGAGGATTTGTTCTAATTCATATGGATATGGAATTTCCAGACACAAGAGCCCCATGTGAGTTGATTGCGTGCGTTTTACAATATAAGGCCATAAGACTTTTATAAAAAATTTTCTCAACAGCACTGGCTGTCAGCTGTTGCCAAACCAAAAAGTGCAAAAATAATGTTTGCAGAAAGAAAAAAAAATAGTTAAAAAAACTAAAGCCCGTCTACTACAAAGTACGCTCTAAAAAGTATGAAACAAGAAAATATTCTCATCTGAAATTGTTATGTACAAACTATTCAATGTTTTTTGTCTATTAAATAAACAACTTGTACATAATATATTTTATAAGTAATATAAGTTAGCGGTTTATTTGACTTTCTGTCCTCTAGAGGGCGCTATATTAAATTTTTTGTGTTGTCACATAACCTATCACCAGCGGACGATCAAAACGCTTCCAACGATACCTCATTTGTCAAATTATGATAAGTAGTTTAGAATTCAGCTGTTTATTTGACTTTCTGTCCTCTAGAGGGCGCTATATTAAATTTTTTGTGACGTCACATAACCTATCACAAGTGGATTATCAAAACGCTTCCAACGACAGAGATCTCATTTATCATATTACCCAGCAAACCAAAGTTTCCGAATTTGTCTGAATTCCGATTAGTTCGTAACTATTTCGAGCATTCTTAACGATTTCGTAACTTTTTCGCAACAGTAATTTCGGAACATTTCTAGCGACATGTTAAATAAGCTGCCATTTGTAAAATAATTTAGTTTTAAACAACTTTTTTTTTAAAACGGATGATACTAGAGATGGTTTTAATTTGAATTTTTACAAATGCAAATACAAACGACATCAAATGGTCTGGCACTCAACTTTTCTAAGTGTTACCATATGACTTTGTCTAAGCTCACTTTACATACCATTCATCATATTATATTATCTTACTAATATCCCACTTCAATCAACCAAATCTTTTAAAGATCTTGGAAATGTGTTTGATTCTAAATTTACGTTTTATGATCATTTAAACTTTCTTATTCCTAAGGCATATTCTAGCTCGCTTCATTCGCAGAAATAGCTTAGTTTTCTGATCCCCACACTTTAAAAATGCTGTACAAGTCTTTTGTTAGCCAAAGTTAGAATATGCTTTCTTTATCTGGAGCCCGTATTTTGTTAGTGCTACTAATAGACTGGAAAGAATTGAAAAAACTTTTTCAAAGTTCGCTTTGCATTCTTTAAATTTTAATGAACAACTTCCGCCGTATAAATCTTAAATCTCTTGAGTCAAGGCGTAAGATAGCCTCTCTTATATTTGAGTATGATTTGGTTTCTGGAAATATTGACTTTCAATCGCTCTTAGAAAGCATTCTGTTTAATATTCCGTCCACACAAATCAGATTTCATTTATTATTTTTTATAAAACAGTGTAAAGTAAATTATCCTCTATATGAGCTTTTGACCAGGGCATTGATCCTTTTTAAAGAGTTATCGTCATACCAAAAATTACTTCTAAAAATACAATCAACAATTCTGTGTTGACAAGGAATAACAGCTAAAGTGTAATTTAATGTTTCGAGAAATTTTGCTTTAAAGTTTTCGATCTCTTTTGCTTTTTGTGTAATAATTTGGAATGTGTAATAATTTGTAATTAACTATGGAATCACGCTATAATCTCTCGATTTTGTGTGTGTACGGAACTATATGCGTGGAACACATCTGCATCATTAACTCAACTTTGACTTAACTCGACTTTAGCGGTTATTCCTTGCCGGCAGAGAATTTATTCTTAGTTTAACTTTAGTTAGTTAATGTATGCATGCACTACATAGTTTAAGTATTTATTATTGTGCGTTATATTATAGTCTGCAAGGATATTATATTCCATTAGACTCAATAAATGAAATGAAATGAAATGGCATGTCAAATTCACATATATATATGTTCCTTAATAGTAGTTGCAAAGGATCTGTAATTTTTGGCATGTCATTTGTACGAAACAAATAGTCTGGGGCATCTTAAGCGGATTGATGAACTACGTTTTGATTCGAAATCGTTATTTAATTTTGTATTACATACAGTACAAAAGTCATTAAGAGATCGTTGCGAATTCGGTGCTACAAATCGTTAAGAAATTTTTATGAATTTGTTACGAATTCGTTACGAAAACGATAATTCAATTGCTTACGAATTTGTTACGAATTCGATAAGTCAATTCTATACGAATTTGTTACGAATACGATACTCCAATTCTTTACGAATTTGTTACGAATTCGTTGCTAAAATTTCTTTCGAGTTCGTTACGACAATTCGTTACGAATTCATGTCAACCCCTCCATACAATTTTCGATACGAATCGGAACGAATTCGGATGACGAACTCAGAATGATGCCGAAAAATTCGTAACGAATTCGTTACGAATTCGGAACTTTTGGTTTGCTGGGTTTGATAAGTAGTTTAGAAGTGAGAGTGGAACAGATGAGCATACATACATACATACAAACATACACACATACATACCGGTCAAACACATATACCGCTCCTTTTGCTTGGGGTACAAAAAAATAGTCGGGTAAAAAAGAGAAATGCCAGATATAACCAAAAAAATGTATTTATTCCGCGCGATTTTTTCTTAAAATAATATAGAAGACATAAATAGCTGTACCATAATTTATCGTTATATTTACATTTCAAGTATACAATATAAGTAACATACTCTCACGAAAGTAACATTCCGACCAATAATTTCTGGCAGTTTATTTTTTTAAAACTATAACGCCAGCCAATATTTTTACAAAAAACTTGATTTTTAGATGTTTTTTCAAACCATTCCAGCTCACGGATGGCTTTTGCTAGAGTCGAAATATTTGAGAAATCATCATGACATAAACTAAGGATTATTTTGAGGAACCGACCCGAACAACTTTTTTTTTCTATGGAGCACTCTCACTCCTGCTTCAAAGCGCTCCTCCATTCGTTGATATATGCGAGCGGTGGAGGAAACATATTTCTCATTCCATGCATGCGGCTGCTGATTGCTACTACCGCCTACGGCCAGGGGCCGAATTACAGCATCCGTGATCGAACAAAATTGTACAAGATTGATAGGCACTTGTCTCGTCGTGCCCTACGTAATTTTGCTCTTTTACAGATGCTGTAATTCGGCCCCAGGAGTGTCGCGACGCCACTGCAGAGAAAGACGCCGCCTACAAAGCCACCCTGCAGTCGGTTTTAACGCGCACTGCTAAGAAGCGCTACAAAGAGAAGAGGAGGGAAGAGAGACGTATTTTCAGGCGGAAAAAAGAGAGGCTGAAAAGCGCGAGCATGAGAAGATTGAGATGTTTAGCAACAGGAATTAGGCCCGAAAATTGTTCGAAAAGATAAGACGCCTTGCCGATGGTTTTAAAACCGGGGAATCTTCCTGCAAGGATGAAAACAGAAATCTATTGAAACATATCCAGAGTACACTGACGTTATGAAGGGGAATACTTCTCAAATCTTCTAAATGGCGACGCTGACAACAATCCTGCCAATAGAGATGATATTCCGGAAACCCAAATTACGGATGACAGCTTCGAGGTTCCGCTGCCCGACTATGATGGAGTTCTGACAGCTACAGCTCGGCTTAAAAAATAACAAAGCCGCGGGACCTGAAGGCTTACCTGCTGAGCTGCCTGAAGAATGGAGGCATAGCTCTATTTCAATGTTTTCACGAGCTTCTATGCAGAATATGATCGGAAGAATGCATTCCAAACGATTGGAATCTCAGTGTGTTCCGCCCAATCCACAAGAAAGGTGATCCCTCTATTTGTACCAATTACCGTGGAATAAGCCTTCTTAATATCGCCTATAAGGTCCTGTCGAGCGTGTTATGAGAAAAATTGAAGCCCATTGTAAGCCAACTGATTGGGTCTTATCAGTGTGGCTTCAGACCTGGAAAGGCTACCGTCGACCAGATCTGCCGCCTTCGACAGCCCAATAATGAAGCACCTGTACTCCACCATGTCTGAATTTGGTATTCCTGCAAAACTAATACGACTTTGCAGGATGACACTGAGCAACACCAGCAGCGCAGTTAAAATCGGGAAGGACCTCTCCCCACCATTTATTACCAAACGAGGTTTCAGACAAGGTGATTCCTTATCGTGCGACTTTTTCAACATAATGATGGAGATGATCATCCATAGTGGCACAATATTCTACAAGAGTGTTATGCTGCTTACGTATGCTAATGACATTGATATCATTGGCCATAATACGCGTGAAGTCAGTGCAGCATTCTCCAGATTCGAAATACAGTCAAGTCGAATGGGTCTGGCAATGAATGCAGATAAGACGAAATACTTGGTGTCAACAAACAGTTCCAGCGTTTGGAACCCACGTTACAGTTGACAATACCTCCTTCCAGGTTGTGAAGGACTTTGTCTATCCGGGATCCAGCATTAACTCAACCAATGACATCAGCATTAAGATCAAATGAAGAATAAGTCTTGCCAACAGGTGTTACTTAGAATCGCGGCGACTTATCGCTAGAATAAAATTGAATACATTCTAACAAAATTATGCTATATAAAAGCAACCCTCCATCGTCAGTCGCAATCGCTTTCATTCTGGACGGGTTCTCTGTGTCTGGCGACCAGAGAGGATCGCCGGTCGTAACGACTTTTGATTCAGTTTGGACTCTTATGCATCACAAACCTGGACGCTGAGCGTTTAAGATGAAAAGAGTTTAGGAGCCTTCGAGAGAAAGATTCTTTGTAAGCTCTACGGACCAATCTTCGTCAATGGCGAGTACCGAATGCGGTGAAATAATTAACTGTACGAGCTGTACGCTGACATCAACATAGTCAAGCGCATTAAAATCGAACGACTTCGCTGACTGGCTTATGTTCAGCGCATGAAAGACGATGCTCCAGTGAAGAAAATATTCGATTGGGTATCCAGCTGCGGTCAACGCAGAAGAGGACGACCGCATTTTTGTTGGAAAGCCCAAAGTGAGGACAACTGGATAAAGCTTAAAATTTTCAACTGGTGCCAGCAAGCGAGAGACAGAAATGTTACAAAATATTTTTTTTTTGTATTATTAAAATCACATTTCAGTATGTCTACGGTAGTATCATGTGTTTTTCACATTGTGTTATTTTGTACAGCTAGGTAGTCTCATTGAACTTTGTGGTGGAATTTTTTTTTTCAGTGAAGGCAATCCCGGGATCCCGAAAATCCCGGGATATTAGGCCTTGCAATCCCAGGACTGTCGGGACTAGAAAAAGTCCGGGACCCCGGGATCCCGGGATTGGATGCCCTAGCGCTCACTAAGTAAATAAGTAATAGGTATTTAAGGAAAAAACTCCGTACTCAAACCAATTAGCATCATAGTATTATGGTAATACTGGAAATTAATGTATACATTCTTTTTCTAAGTTTTTAAAATTATATTTTTATATATTCCGTATTTACCTAGTAAACTCTAATAAATATTAAGGAAATGTATTTTTCCTTAATTTTATAGACAGTGAAAAGTAAATATATTTTCATGTAAATGGGCTAATAAGATTCCGTTTTGCTTTAAAAAGCTTCACTTATTCAATTTCAAAAATAAATCTTGTTAAATCAATAAGATTTTCTTATTAAATCAATAAGATTTTCTTATTAAATCAATAGGATTATCTTATTAAATCAATAAGATTTTCTTCTCAAACTCACAAAAAAATTTTATTAAATCAATAAGATTCCCTAACTAAGTATCAAGAAGATAAATTTTAAAATTAAGAAAAAATCATATATTTTTAGTAAGACTTTCTAATAGTTTTAAAAAGTTTTCGCATAAAAAAACAATTAGATTCTTCTTAAAGCCAATTTTACTAACTCCCAAAAATATTTATCCCTAAAACTTTAGTCAAGTACCCCCAAAATCGCTACAATTACTTTCAAATCCACCCAAAACAAAAAAAAGATCAATTAACATATTGTTTTTATCTTTATTTATAAATTATTTAATATTTAATAAAAAAAATCGGTTTCTATTCAAAACAAGGTGAACGCGATTTTGAATTTTTGTTGTAAAAATCAAACACTTGAAAAGTCATGCACAAGTTTGACAGCCTTAGCAAAAAATTTAGACGTCACGTTCACCTTGTTTTCTTACCATGGTAACGACCAGGGAATGAAAAAGGGAAAACATTGCGAAGTAGGTCCACAGACAAATAGGAGGAAATTCAAAAACTTTGTGGTAAATTGGATTAGTCAATGCGTACGATTATCAAAAAGCCTCTAAAAACCCCTAAAAATATAAAGCCTCTAAAAAATCCCATTTCACTCTAAATTTAGGGGAAAAACCCCTAAGTAGTTGGGAACACTGCTTAAAACTCTGTGAACTTACTAATAAAAAATTACAGGGTTTTAAGATTTTTTCTATGGTCTTAATAAGATCAAACCTTATTGATTTTGTTCTATTTTATTAGTTCGTTTTTGCTTTGTGTATGTATTTATATGACATGTGAATATTAAAGCCAACAATGGTAAAATTTAAGCCAACCACCTAAATGCATGTTTGAAGCAAATCTGTTTGTGCGTATAAAAAAAAATATGTTTTGTGTTAAAATGCAAAAAGTTAAAAGAAAGCATGCTGTAACGTGTCTTATTGGCATCATCATTATCAACTTCGATATCATCAGCAATATTATCACTAATGGTTGGCATCAATGATAACAATCAAAGCAATAGAAGAAACAGGTGTCTGTTGGGAGTAGCGCGATACACACCGGCACATATTTTTGCTGTGGTACAAAAGAAAAACAATCACCTGTTGAATGCTTTTTGTAGGAGCTTTGATTTGTTTTTTATTCTTAATATTTGCTGGCAACTGTATAATAGAAAAGAAAACACGTTTTATCACGAGTATAACTTTTAAACTAAAAGATTTTAATGGGAATTTTTTAAATTAAATTTCTTTGATTTCTTATTGGATTGTCCGGACTTGGGCCTAACAAAAAAAAATAATTATATTAGCCCATTGCATTTGAAAGTAGGAGTGATTTTCAGAATCGGGAAATATGAGAAAAACAAAGTACTAGCGTTAATTTAATAAAAAATATAGGTATTTTAGTTATTTATTAAATAATAAAAAAATAATTTGAATTTGTAGGGTTGTCAATCCGGTTACAGTTAACCGGTTAACCGTTTTATATGGCTAACCGTATTCGACGGTTAATAAAGAATGACGAATAATAATCGTATCCGATAACCGGTTATTTTTGGTAAGTTAACCGAAATTTCGGCTAATAAGCTTTAATGCACAATGAAATGTTTTAAGCAAAATTAAATTTTGACATTAAAAATGTTTTTTCACATAGTCCACTGTTGTGTGAAAGTTGCTTAAGCACACATCAAACAATAGGGGTATTCACGGGTTGTTGCGAATTGCAAGAGTATTAAATTAAGAGTATTAAGAGTATAAAATATTCAAGATATTTTGCCCACTAACGCGTGAACACAATATTGCAACTTAATTATGCAATAAAATTAAATGCCGAATGACCAGTAAATATATTGCCACCTTATCTCAAAATCATAAAAAGTTATAAAAATCTACGTACAAACTTAACCTTTTTAAAGTTTTACCCAGGTGGCAACTATGTTTGAAAACAACCAAAACATGATTTATAGCCGATACACATTGACTGCGACAAGCGACGAACGCCAATTGTCAAAAAATAGAACGCATGTTTTCTTATGAAGATGTATTTTTTGAAGACGGCACGACAAAGAGCGAACACGACCACAATTGTTGCTGCTGCTGACTTCAATCTATTTCTAATAGCCGATACACATTGACTGCAACAGTCGTCCACCGACAAAACGAGAACTTGCCGTCAGAGAGAAATGTCGCAGTATTCTCGACGACTTGATTATAAAGAACGCAACAGCGACAATCTGTATTTCATACAAAATATAAACAAACTCTGCTATGTTTGCTCTTGTCGTCTATCAAATTAGAAATAGATTGAAGTCTGCGGCAGCAACAATTGTGGTCGTGTTCTCTCTTTGTCGTGCCGTCTTCAAAAAATACATCTTCATAAGAAAACATGCGTTCTATTTTTTGACAATTGGCGTTCGTCGCTAGTCGCAGTCAATGTGTATCGGCTATAATTTGAAAGACGACAAGAGCGAACATGGAAGAGTTAGTTTATGTTATGTATGAAATACAGACTGCCGCTGTTGCGTTCATTATAATCAAGTCATCGAGAATACTGCGACATTTCTCTCTGACGGCAAGTTTTCGTTTTGTCGGTGGACGTCTGTTGCAGTCAATGTGTATCGGCTATCATTTGTTTAGCATTACTGCTTGTGCGTTCTCGCAATTGGTTTGAGTAGAGCGTAATTCAAGAAGAATTGCGAAATATCTTCTAATGTGTTTGTTGTTGGAATGATGCGAAAGTTCGCAATCATGTATTTTCGCATCGTCGCAACTGCGTTTCGCATCAACCCGTGAATACCCCTAATGATGTCAGCACATATCATGCAACTTTGTTTTGTTATCGATAATATTATTTTGCTATTTACTCATCTCAGTTGACAGCTGTTCAAATAAATGTCGCTGTTCTGGGTACAAATTAAGAAAGACAAATGTTTTCATTGATTTTGCTTAAAAATTAGATAAGTTTTAATTGTGCATGTTTTTCTTTTATTAGTGCAATGAGTTATGTGTGGAATTATTTTAAAAAAAAATGAAAATACCAATTGGAAAATGGATATCTATACTTTAGATTCAATTTAAAATGCTGTCATTTTTACTTTCGTTAATTTTTTACATAACATGGAAATAACAGATGTAGTTTACTTATATTTTTTTAGGGCAGTACGATTAATCGATTGACGACGAATTTATTGATTAATCAGCTTCCTGATTATATTTTTTTTCTGATTAATCAGAGTTTTTTTATACAGAAAATGAATAATTTTGATCAAAGTTATTTGAAATGTTTGTTTGAATTTAAAATAAAGAAAAATTACGTCAAGACCAATAATACAAAAATACAATTTTTAAAATTTTTTTATCAGAAAATACCTGTCTTTATTAATATATTAAAAAATTTGCACTAATATTGTTTGCTATAATTTACATAAAAATGCGTATGCAAACAAAAATATGTTTACAGTATAGCGAATAAACATTCGCTGTCGAATAAACATTCGCTGTCGAATAAACACTTTATTCTACAAATATTAAATAATGCAGATTTCAAATAATCAAATTTCGATTAAACAAGTTTCTGGTTAATCTGAAACCTGATTAATCGAATAATTACTCAAATGATTAATCAGAATTCTGATTAATCGATTAATTAGCGGTTTGATTAATCAGAAAACTGATTAATCAATATATCAGTTAATCTTAAATCTGATTAATCAAAAAATTAATTACTCGATTAATCGCATAGCCCTAATTTTTTTAAACTGCAAAATTTTTTATATGTTTAAGACATAAACTTGACATTAAAATTAATTTGTGAAAAACAAAGACTTAAATATATCACTAAGTGATCCATTAATTTTTCTTTTGTTAAAGTGATCCGTTCATTTTGTTTTGTTAAACGATTTTTTAATTTAATTGTAAATGAGTTTTAATTATTTATTTGCATATATTACTAAACAAATAAACAGAAACAATAAATTAAGAAAAATTTGTGTTTGTTTTTTAATTTTTAACTAACCGGTTAACCGGTTAATTTTTGGTAACCGTAACCGATAACCAGTTATTTTTTCGGTTAATACTGTTACTAAAATACTTCGTCTAATTGACAACCCTATATTTTAAGGCCCAGTTATAATAGACGTAACGTAATGTGGTCTAATGTCAATTGAGCAGTGTGTTCTTTCACTTATTGTTTCAAACAATACTTTCTTATACAAGTGATTATAATGAACGTAACGCAATATAACGGGACGTAAAGATCCGTTGGATTTCGATTTCTACGTTACTTTACATTACGTCTGTTCAAAGAGCAACTAAACAATGAGGTTAGATTCGATTATTGCTCTATTTTATATTGTTGAACACTCTTTTTGTTGAGTTTTCGTTATTAATATGAAAGTTATATATATCTACAGCTATGGATGACGAAGTTTTAATTGTACTTGTACAGGAACGTGCAATTATTTACGACAAACAACTGCCTGGCTACTGCCTATTATAATTGCTACAACGTTTTCTTACATAACGTCCCGCCACGATGACAATTGACAACATTACGTTACTTTACATTACGTCTATTATAACTGAGCCTTTAGTGTGTTCGCTGTTCAGATATAGTTACCATATTTTATTATTTTTGTGGATACTTATGGCCACATCTTTTTTCTGCTGCTTCTAAGACATTTCCTGCTTACTAAAAACGTTCATTTATGTTTCCTAAACTCCAAATATGAAAAGTTTTTAGGACATTTTTAGTCATTTTCCATCATTTTTAGTTTTCAGGACATTTTTACTAGATTTAGTTCATATTTTGGTAATTTTCAGAGATTTTTAAGTTATTTTACTGTCATTTTTGGACGTTTTTAATTTTTAGAGCATTTTTGGTTTTTTAGTTTAAATAAAATTTTTTTTTGTTCGTACTAAAAAATGTCAAAATACAAATTTTTACAAATATTACTTTAACACTAGAGACCCTTCAATCAAAAACATTATCGCTCGACAAAGGAGTAGCTTTGTTTATTGACTTCGATGAAAAAAAGCTTTGCGCGTGGTGAAACTGACGAAAGAATATATAGAAAAATGAAAGAAGTATTTGATAAAAACTCAGAATATGCTAGTATAAAATAAATTTTAATTTAGTAATGTTTTATTTTTAAGGCTAAATTTTTTGTTTTTTTTTTATGCAATTGTTTGCGTTTTTAGGTAATTTTTGTCAGTTTTTAGGTCATTTTCTGCAGTTTTTTTGTCATATTTGTAATTTTTTAGGTCATTTTTGCAGTTTTTTAGGCAATCATATTTTTGTAGTTACAGGGCTATATACAGTAAGAGACAAAAGTGTTCACGAATATATGAAATACGCATTCGCATTTCATTACATAAAAACAACACTGTCTGGCAATACTTTCTTATTTTAAAATAATTAATCATTTTATTTACTAGCATCTGGTAACTCTTTTTCAAACTAACGGGACTTTTACTCATGAGTTCAATCTAAGCTTTGAGAAAGCACGTGTGAACAGTTTTGTCCGCTATTAGATTTTGAAAAAAATTTATTTCAATTTATAATTTACTACAGAAAAAGTAAGTAAATATATTTTTTTTATTTGCTTACATTTCAAAAAAATATAATATTTAACATTTTATTAGCTTTTTAGTTACTTTATAATGGGAAAAGCCATAAATTCGGCTTTGAAGAAAAACGTGCTAGAAGATATCCAAAAGTGTGTCTCTTATCGAAAAATTGCATTAAAATACAAAGTTTCACTCGGATTCATCCATAAATTAAAGAAACAAAGTAATTTACCAGTTCCACAAAAGGGTGGCGGTCGTCCGCAGAAGCTATCTCCAGCTGTTGCGCGAATAGCCAGGCGCTTAATCGTTTCAGGAGCAACAAATACCGCGGTGGAAACTAATAATATTCTTAGAGAGATCCATGGAGTTAGTGTCAGTGACAAAACTGTTCGCAGATGTCTAAAAAATAACGGACTTAAGGCTAGAGCGATTGTGAAGAAACCATTTTTAAGTGAAAGGCATCGTAAGGCACGTTTGGATTTCGCTAAAAAATATCAACACTTCACCATCGATGACTGGAAGAAAGTTACTTGGTCCGATGAAACTAAGATTAATCGAGTAGGGTCGGATGGACGCATATGGACATGGATTGACAAATCAGTTGGTGTACAAGACCGCAACATATGCCATACGCTAAAATTTGGAGGCGGATCACTTATGGCATGGGGATGTTTTCGCGGGAATGAGCTCGGTGTACTTCGGCGCATCGGTGGTATTATGCGCGCAGCAGATTATATAACCATTTTGGAGGACTCGTATCTCCCAAGTCTAGACATATTTGGACTCGAACGTGGGCAAGGCGACATATTTATGCAAGATAATGATCCGAAACATACCGCAAAAATAACCAAAAAGTGGTTTGTTGATAATGGGATCAAACTGCTAGATTGGCCTCCCCAGTCCCCAGATTTGAACCCCATTGAGCACCTTTGGGCTATCTTAAAACGAAAAATTTTTGCCGAAAAAGAAGCTCCAAGGACCGTAAACGAATTGTGGGAGCGGGCCCTCCTAGCATGGCAAAATATAAGTCCAACCATTTTGGAGAATCTTATAAATAGTATGCCAAAAAGAATCCAAGCGGTAAAAAAGTCGCGTGGCGGTCATACACAATATTAATCTCTAAACAGCTCAGCATTTGAGCCAAGGGACAGAAGTGTTCACATATGCAGTTTTTTAAAGTTTATTGTTTCGTATTAAATAATTTAATATTTTTGAATTTCTTTTTTGTTTATGTTATAAGATTGATACCCTATTTAGAATTAATTCATACTTTTCATATTCATAGTGACTAATAAAATTGTTGCACCTTTATAGAAGTTTTTTTATTTTCGTGAACAGTTTTGTCCTTTACTGTATGTATACACTCGCGCCGAAGTGCAGTAGTAAAACTTTAAATGCGCTTTTCTCGAAATAACTTTTTTCAAACTGGGGTGTCGTTTTTCTCGAGAACCAAAAGTCGGATGAAGATGTGGAGGCCGGCGTTTTGTAGATAATCACGTCAGGCAGGTCCTGAGGTAGGATAATTGGGTTGGCTCTACTACCGGGGGGGGGGGGGGAACTCATTAAAAAACAGCTAATTTTTAATATTTTTTTTAAATCGCGCCATTTTGTCAATTTTTGATATTTTGGAAATATCCTAGTTCAGGACCTGCCTGACGTGGTTACCAAAAAAATTGCTGACCGCAGAACTTCGATACAACATCTGGTTATCAAGAAAAACGACACCCCTTTTGCTTTCTCATTTGTTCGTACCCATTTTCATCTCTCTGGGAGGGAGGTTATGGTGATATAAGAAAATGTGGAATTAGAATACAAAACAATTAAGGTAAATATGCTTGAATTAACAACTTTCCGTACATGGGCAAATTATTTCATTATAAAAAACACATCAAAAATTAAATGAATCGTATGTTTTCTATATCAAATGAAAGATACATTTTCAGTCTTCAATAATTTCCTATTCATAATCCATAATAATAACGTTAGTTTTTGAGAAAATAACGGTTTTATATAAGCAAATATTTTACTTTTGCATACAAATAGCTATAAAATATTAAATACTCAACGGATTTGATTCATTTAAAATTAATATAAAAGCTTTATGTAATACCTTTCAAATGACACCATTAATTAGCAATATCGGTTATACACTTAGAAAAATATAGATAGTTTTCTTTAAACATCTAAAAAAATAAAAATTTTCTTAAAAAATCGATAACTTGAAAACAAATCGATTAATCGATTTTTTCTTCGGCCATTCTTATTTTTTGTTAAAGACCTTTCTGAATCCATTGTCAAAACACGGCGTCCCGGAAATCGTAATCTCCCCAAACTCAAAATTGATAAATTGAAAAACGACTGAGCTACAGCAATTTTAAAAAACGTTATTTTTGTGGGCTTGAACCTCAGGTCATACCGTATTGTGAGTGGTGGCTATAAGAACAAGTAATTTAAATATTAATAAAAAAATATTACTGATTAGTAATATTCTAAAACTCACAGAAGCCTAGGTAAATTAACATAAACTCAACTTTAGGAGAAAACTGTCCCTGGAGTCACGTCACAATGGAATGAGCAACCAATGAACTAAGTGTAATTTTAATATTAATTTTTTTATATTTTTGGATTATTAGATATGTTGATAAGTAATGGTACATATCAGTGATGCCATGAGAGAATTTTAAAGTGTATCTTATTGATTGAGAAACATGTTCCTATTTGACTAAGAACGTACATTTTTAACTAAAACCTTACTAAAAAATAATTGTTTAGTTTCTATTAAGGGTAAAAAAAACGTACTTTTCTAATTTCAAAAGATAATAATGCGTATCTTTAATTATTAAAACATTTAATTGTATCTCCTCCAAGCTGATTCCAATTAAAATCAAAATACTTGGTGAACAAAAAATATCTCGACAAAAAATTACATCAAACTAAAGTCGGGAAGCTTGAGACGAACAGCCAGAAATGAGCAGCCATAAACAATTAGCTAGAAATTATCGATTTTTTTAATGGTAGCACTTTTTAGTTAAGGGCTCCTACACACTGAACGTAAAGGTTAGTCACACATGTATGTAAATAAAAAATTTATTAGGAGTACAAAATTTATAAAAGAATAATTTTCAAATTAAAAAATGTACCTTTTGAAAAAAGGCGTACTTTCGTACTGGCGGTAGTAAAAGTGTACCTCAAAAGGTACAATTGTACCGATAGTAGCATCACTAATACATGTGTACATTGAATACGTACTTATTTATTTGTTTTAAGTCATTTTGTTCCTTTCAGTTCTCAAGCAAATTTTGTATCCAAAGAAATAAGAAAAGAGTTCAACCGCTTTTCACTAAATAAAATATAAGTGTTTGCTGATGGGGCATTCCACGTTAAATAGGAAAATGAGATAAATTTTGATTTTCCATCAATTATTTTTGATTTGGTAAAAAGCTATAATCTGTGAAAAAGATTTGAAAAAAATCTTTTTTTTTATATGACAACTTGTGTTTCATACAGATGGAGTAAAATGTAGATTAAGTTTGCTACACTGTTGTGGGGCATTCTGTCGACTGTAGAAACCTGGCTCGTGTCTTTTATAGAAAGCTTGGAAAAACTAATTTCCTATATAGAAATAAAGCGAAAAGGTATATTAGTTTTTTTGTGTTTCTTGAACTGATGCAAGTCGCATTTCCCAGTAGTCACGCAAAAATATATAAAAGTTATTTCCCTTATCTGAATTATTTCTTTATAAATTCAATACTTCCTAGAAGTAATAATAAAGACTTGGTGCACGACTTAAACATCTTCTAATTATAAAGGTGATATTTTTTTGCTTTCGAGACGGTTTTAAAATGTGTCCCAGTAGTCACGGTGAACAGTCTGGTTTTATTTCAATGGCTTTGTGTATAGCTGACTTTGCTTTATTGACCCAGAATGAAATAGTTAAAGCATCTTTATGTCTAACTTGAGTGTTAAATAGCTGTAAAAATCCACACTAACCACTATTTTAAATCCCAAGGAGATAAATGTAACAATCATGCCCCTTGACGACCGCGATAGTCGAGTGGTAGCGCGCTAGACTGTTACCCAGAGGTCCCGGGTTCAAGTTTTGGCTGAGCCATGGTCCTACAGTGTCTTAGGAAATCGAAAATGTTTTATTGATACAAGAGGGAAATTTTAACTTCCCGGATGTGTACTCAAGAGAAAGAGAACAGAAATTAAATGTTGAACCTAAAGATATGATTGGGCCAAGTATAAATGCAAAAGCCAATTCAGGTACTGCAAGTTACTCTCGAGGCGTCTTATGTGAAGAAGATATCAAAATGAAAAAGAGGAAGACAAAGTAGTACATTGTTTTGAAGATCGACTTCGGGCAATAAATCAGAGTTTTTCGCCACATACGAGACGAATGTGTCATATGTCCTTTTATACAACTGTTGAGAGTTGTAATTTTACCAATTTGGAGAAAAAGTGAAATTTTTTCTTTAAATAATAGAGTTATAAACAGGCCTGTAGCCAGGGGCAAAAGGGGACAATGCCCCCTACTACAACCGTTTGCCCCCTGGCCAAATCAGACAATGAAAAACTTTAAATGTTTTATATGAATATGCAATATGAATTTTGTTGGATTATTTGTTTATTGCTTTAAAATTAGTTTAGTTTAAAATAACAAAAAATATACACATTCACCTTATTCATAACTTGAATATGTATATGAAATTTGTTTAACAAAACATTTCAGACAAATTCTTACAATTTTTCAAATTTCTACTGGGTCGCCAACCTTTGCTACCAAAAAATAAGATTTTAATAATTTTTTAACCCGCATCCATAGGAACTTTCTAGAAACGAAAAGCACGTTGTGCACCAATTTGATGCAGATACAAAAAGAATATATAATTCATTGAAATGTTTTTAATTTTTAAATTTTTTTTTATGCATGATGAATGTTTATTAATTTTAAAATAAAAAAACTGCAAATCTTAATTCTAGCAAAAATTTAAAGAAGCAAAAGATTTAAATCAAAACATGCATGTTTGTTCTTAATATATAAATCTGAATAAAAAATTTTAAAATGCAAACGACGGATGCGGGTTAATTCAATTTTTTTATTTGTTTTACTTAAAAAATGTAATATACATATCGCTACCTTAATATAGAAAGGCCCTAACTCATTTTTTTTCAAAATAAATTTTTTACAGATTTTTGCAAAAAAAATTGCTATAGAAAAAAAATTGCTGCAAAAATATTGCTACAGCATTTACTTGGTTAGTGTCTTAAATAAAAAATCCATTTCAAGAAAATTCGGACCCGCAAAATTATAATTTTTATTAAGTTGCATCTCCTGTAAAGTAACTAAAAATGAGTAAGGGCCTTTCTATATTAAGGTAGCGATATGTTGGCCCACTTCGCTATTCTTTCTTATATTTCTAGCAACTTAAAATAAATTTTGTATTTTCACTTTCATTTTATTACAAAGTCATGAATTAATTTTTATATTATTTTTTATGTATCAATCTTATGTATAAAAAGATCTACATGTCCATGTATATATTATAAAATTAACTGTTATTTAATAATTATGCAATTCACACTTTAAAAAACTGTTTTTTTTATTTAAATGAAAAAACAAAAAATTCCCCCCCCCCAAGATTCATGCCTGCCCCTCTGTCTTCTTGATCTGGCTACAGGCCTGGTTATAGATAATTTTTTTCGTAGCTCCTTTATTTATTTTTATGTTTTACAGAAAATTGTCTAAATAACTACATTAATTGGGTGTAAGACAGTAATACAACTAATGATAATAATAATAACTTATTATTAACACATATTTTTAATTGTCCAGCAAGTCACAAATACATGTCCCAGTAGTCACAATTTGTAATATTTTCCATCTATTTTCAAAGTTATACCATCAAATCTTATAAATTTTTCCAGACCATTTTTCACGTCAGAACAATCGAAACCACTATATTTTTAAATTTCCCGATTTCGGTGAATTTCTTCTTTCGAAGCAGAATATATTTTGATTAGCACATGACATTCATATGAAATTTTTAAATTATATTTGTTTTAGTATTTTTATAATATTGAGTGGTATAAAATTTATAAATTATTTGGAATAAAAAAAGTTTTATAAAAAAAGGTAAAATTTACCCTCAAATTTTTTTTTCTGTGTAATTTAAATAACAAAAAAAATGTTTGTAAACAACAGATTATGTTTTATTTTTTTTTCAAACTAATATATTATTAACTTAAGCCTAGTACTCTGTTCGTTTGCGTGAAATTTCGCTGGCATCATCTATTTATTTGTTGCATGAAATTTCTGACATGAATTTAAAGTTTGTTGCGAGGAGTTCCTATGGCAACGTTTCTCAGAGAGATTCAGAGAATATGTTGTTAGATTTCATATGATCTCTCTCTTTTCACTTCAAAATAAATAGGCAGTACAATTAAATTATCGTGAAAAAATGTTGCTCAGAAACATGTTGCGATAATTTCACGCTGCGGAACAGAGTACTGCTCTGACGAAAATGGTGTAAAAATTTCCACGCTTGTTTCGCAGCTGTCATATTTTGTATAGAGATTTGAGTGGAATTTCACATGAAACTGAACAGAATAGTATGCTTAAATAAAAAAACATTAAAAAAATTATTATGTGTATTAGGGCGGGTCGATTTGTAGGGAGTGAAAAAATTCACCAATTTCCCTATGATTTCCGGATTCTATGGGTTATTCCATGAAAAAATCTCCAACATTGGTCCAACGGTTCAAAAGTTACGGGCATTTTTGTCCAAATTTTGGACCATTTTTCCATTTTTTTCATGATTTTGTCCAAGAATATTGCTTTCATGGCCATTTTTTGGCTCAATCCATTATTTAATTCAATTTACAATTCAAAACGAAGAGTTTAAGCCTAAATTTATCGAATTCGGTTGATTAATTCATGCGATATTGCTAAAACAAAATAAGACATAAAACCAACTTTTTGATTTTTTTTCCCTTTTTATTTTTTTTTACAAAAATTCAAATTAAGAGATAATAAAGTATCTATCAACCTATTATCAAAAAAATATTCAATTTGAGTGTAGTAAAAGACAAAATGTGAAAAAAACATTATTTTTTCTGAAAGTCTGAAAAAAATGGAAAAATGGTCCAAAATTTGGACAAAAATGCCCGTAACTTTTGAACCGTTGGACCAATGTTGGAGATTTTTTTTGTAAATTAATCAAAATGAGCTCACCTTTCCAACGCGCATACTGGCGATTAAACCCGATCGATAGTTTTTGAGTTATGGATGTGAACGTGTAGGTAATATTTCATACGAACGTCAATTTGGGAAAAAATCTACCAACAAAAAGTAGGGGACTCGATTTTAACGATAGAGGTATGGTTCCTTTGGCAAATTTTCATGGAATAACCCATAGAATACGGAAATCATAGGGAAATTGTCGAAAAATAAATCGACCCGCCCTAATGTGTATAGTTTTTATTTTCAATATCACTTTTTACCTCGGGTGTGACACACCTAGTTCATTGGCTGTGTGACAAAAAATATGTTCATTGACGGCGGGTTAAAATGGAAGCTTTTAGTACATGTTGTACAACACAGAAGAAGCTGATTTGAATATATAAATGGTTTGGCAAAAATTCTTATTTGAGTGTTCGAAGTAAAATGAGTGGGATTTTTAGTGTCCCAGTAGTCACTTTCATTTAAATAATATTAACGCTAAATATAGAAATTTTTTGGCTTTTATTTTAAAGGCATATTACACAATAGTTATTTATTTCTGTTTTCAAATATATTTCACTGTTAAATAAGTTATGATGACATCATTAAAACTCATAGTTGGCCAAATTGTGGTGTCAAATGTCCCAGTAATCGCATTGCAATGCCCCTGATAACTTTTCCCAAAAAATATGAACTATCTGGAACAAAACGAACTGTGCAGTGATCGTTAATACGGTTTGCGTAGGGCCCATTCTACCGGTGACGTTATGACGTTCCACACCAAAAGGTGACACCAATTTATTACCTTATTCCCGATTCCAAAGTTTCATAGTTTAAGCTTTTTATATAACGTTATAATAAACTATACACATTTTTTTTCTTGTTACACAAAAAAATTTATTAACATATTTGTGCAGTTGATTTAGTTGAAAAACTTACCCTTAAGAGCAGGACAAATGCGTTTCCAAATGCTTATACAACCACATCTGTGAAACTGACCCAAGGCCAGTTCCATGTAGAATAGCGGCAATCCACCAAAAATCAACATGACGCAGTAGGGTATCAAAAAAGCACCACCGCCATTTTGATAGCATATATAAGGGAAACGCCAGACGTTACCTAAATCCACGGCGAAACCAACAACGGCCAAAAGAAACTCAGCCTTCTGACCCCATGTTTCGCGACGGCGTTCGGTGACAGAGACAACCAGAACACGCTAAAAGCAAAAACAAAACGGATGCGAAAATTATGCACCTCATTGAATAAGATATTGCAGAACGGAAATAAAACAAAAGTTTTTTGTTTCCAATGAAATTAAAAAAATTTAAGTGTTTTAATTAAAATAACTTCTTAAGCTTTGAGTTCTATTTTAATTGATAACTTATAACAACTTTTACGCACCTCATTGTTAACTATTTTGGGCGCCAGTAGCTCTGTTCCCTTGCCAGGTATTGCTGTATCAGTGTCTTCTTCGTTGGAATCATCTTCGCTGGTGGGAAGCGTTTCTTTATTAATCCATGGTGTGTTTGCGGTGGTCGTTGTTGCGGAGCTATTACCGAATTCCGTGCTATTATTTTTACTGCGATCCATGTTGTTGCGCTCGAATACCATGTTTTTGTTGTTAGACACAAAATAAAATAAAACTAAAATCACCAAAGATGTGAAGTGTCAGTTATGCGTAAGAGCACCACACCTGACCACCTACAATGAATGCTGTGGTATTTTAGATGAATTTTTAATGGCGCAACCACAACAGAGCCAGAATTGCTGCATCCATTTGCATTTTTCGTGCGCTCCTCTTTCAAAACACAAGTTTCCAAGTTAGACCCATGTTTTGATTTTTTTCAACCATCGAACGCCTTCTGCCGGCAAACTGCTGTATGTTTATATAAATATATCTAGAAAAATGGTAAAAAAAAAATACACTTTATGCCACGAATTCAATGAGTTTTAATAGTAATATTTTTATATTAAAAAAAAAAAAATTAAAACGCAGCTCCACCCAAATGATGTTTGAATATATGCATGGATGCAGCATGTGTGCAGTTTTTTCCCTACGGTGTCATTACTATCAGTGAATGCTGAATTATGAAAGTCAATGTCAAACACACTGGACACAGTGTGTTTGTAATAGATACTCATATCTACTGCATTTAAAAACATCCTATGGACGCGCATAGTTGGTAAAACGAGTAAAAACTCGCAAATACAGCACATAAAAATGGAACCGTCTGTTGGAGACAGGTAGGTAGATACGTATGTAAAGCTGCACGGAGAGAAATAATTTTCTCATATTGCAAAATCATTTTGCTCGATTCAATAATAAGAACTAGTTATTAGAAAGACATTTTTTTTATAAGTAGGGAAGAACGGGATAATTCGGCGCACTTTTTTTTTTTTGTTGTTTTATTTCATGACTCTGACCATATTTCGAATCGTGTGAAATCTACTTTGATTAAGCAACTTTCGAACAAAGATACTTATAAAGTGAGGCATACTATTTATAAGTTATTGTGCATTTTCCGGACATCAAAAATTTGGGTTAATTCGGCGCAACGTCATTTTCAGTGTTTTTAACGGAAATTCAAGTCAAGTGTCAGAGCTGAAAATCGGCATTAATATTCAGAATTTTAAGTACAACTGAATAACGACATAAGAATGCATTAGTGAATGCAAAATTTATTTATAAATACAGTTCTTAATTCACATTCATTTTTAAAAAAATTATTAATTATTCATTTAGGAATCAATTTTTGTATTCATTTGAATGCAATTCACAAAGAATTTCAGAATTTTCAATTATTCTTTTTTTATTCATTTGTTGTTCATTATTTATTTTTTATTCATTATTAATTTTTTATCATTATTCATTTGTTATTCAAAATTCATTTTTTAGTCATTATTAATTTTTTATTCATTACTCGTTTTTTATTCATTATTCATATTTTATTCATTATTTGTATGTTATTCATTATTGATTTTGTATTAATTTTATTCCTAAGCCATACATAAAAGATTAATAATAAATGAACAACGAATAAGAAATTAATAATGAATAACAAATAAATAATAAATAAAAAATTAATAATAAATAAAAAATTAATAATGAATATAAAATTAATAATGACTAAAAAATTAATAATCTCTTTTATTCGTTATTAATTTTGAATTTTAATATTAATAATTAATAAAAAAGTATAAAGGCCAAACAAACAAACAAACAAACAAACAGAAAATGAGTTTTATTACTATAGATAGTCAATTGTATGGAAAAATAGATTTTTAGCCATAATTTTTGATTGGAAAGAGATATTGGGGTCATTTTTTCACATAAATTATTTTTGAGACTTGACTTTTTTGTAAAAAATATAAAAACAACATTTTGGAAAAAAATAAATTTCGTGAAAAAATCAAAGGGGTACCCTTATTGTTTTGATGACAAAAACAGTAAAATAATTTTTACGCTTAGCTGGAAGAATTTTTGCAAATAAATACTATGTCATATGAAAGCTAACCAGATGTGCAATTTTTAATTGATATCATTTTTACAACAACAACAATTTTTGAGTAATTTTTTGAGTAAAAAGTCAATATTTTGGACCTTTTTTGACATAATCATAAAACATATATACACTGATTTTACGGTACAGTTCAACCTATTTTTGTAAAGTGATTTTATTGAATTTTTGAACAAAAAAAATTTGAAGGAAATATATTAATGGACAGCGGAGATATTTGCATCGAAAGACCAAACTTTGATTTTCATGTCGTTTTTTTCTCATTCTTAGGTAACGATGTTTTATGAAAAAGTCATTATACTGAAAATTTCTCCAATTTTGAATAAATGTGAGTGTTTTTGATGTCAAAATAACAAAAAAATTTTAAAATTAAATGCACAAAAATCTTCGATACTAGAAGTTTTATAATAACAAAATTACCGTTAGTTAAAAAATTTCGGAGGGGGCGTGGCAAAAACTAAGTATGTAACATTTTAAGTTGGGATGCACTTAATATGTATACCTAGTTTGAGCGAAATCCGCTCAGCCGCTTAGATTTGTATAAAGGCCAAACAAACAAACAAACAGAAAATGAGTTTTATTACTATAGATAACTATATTTCGAAAATGAAAAATTACTATATTTCGAAAATGAAAAATATGACTATTTAAAAACGTGACCGAGTGACTGCGAGTTGATCGTTTTGTTTTAAATTGAAAAATATTCGAAAATTTTTTTAATTTTTACACATTTATTGATTTTTCGCACATAAAACCTAATTTTTTTTTACATAAAACTGGTATACACTTTGCTTTTTATTTAATTGTTTCTAAAAATAAACTATAGAACTTAAAAATCGGAATTACCACAGTTGTAATATTTTACTTTTCGAAAAAATTTAATTTTTTTCTTTTTGTAATAAAAAAATCTTAAAAATTCAAATTTAAAAATATTGCAATGAAATGTTGTTGAAATGTTTTCTGAAACAACACTTAATACATATACAATAAAATTATGTGATATGTTCGTATGTAAAGCTGCACGGAGAGAAATAATTTTCTTATATTGCAAAATCATTTTGCTCATCAAAATCATCATTAAATTTGCAATATTTTTTAATAGATTTTTTTGTAAAAATCGATTTGTTGTGATTTTAAATAATTTTATTTAAAACCATGTGAGAAATTTAATCAATTTTCAATAATTTTGCAATAGATTTTTTGTGAAAGTCAAGTTATGACAAGTCGAAAACAACATCGAATCTGTACTATTCTCGATTAATCGATTAGTGTACTATGCATTGACCAACAATGCATGACCATCAATGCATGAATAACTTTAAGCTAGTTGTTTTTTTAACAATTATTATTTTGAATTTGTATTGAATTCAACTCAATATAGCAAAATATGAATATTGAGCACACGTTTAATTCTGAAATGATTGCCAAAAACTCTCAATCATTGCTTGTGGCCCTTTTAAATGTAATCTACCGTTAAATAGGGATAATATTTGCACAGGATGAGAACAAACGAAGGTTAGACGCATCTTTGAACACAGTATTGTTTGAAATTTAAAGCATATGTCCTTACATATAAGTTTGTCATATTGGGGGGTGGGGGGCGATACATGTAATTTATCCCATTTTTATTCTTCAATAATTAGTTTATTAGAGAATAACCTGCAAAGTTCTTAAAATCCGATTCGACGTTTAAATTTCTCCGTAGCGTATTTTCGTGAGACACTTCCTATTGCCTTTTTTGGTAAACTTGACCTACTCTTTCACCTCCGTAAATATTCGCACTCTTACGCGGGACAGCCTGTATATGTACAAAAAAACTTTGGCAGCACCTTTTTCTGGTTGGTAGAAACATACCTTTAAATTAAAATGAACACTGAACTTTCCGATTGCGTTTCCTCGGCACTATTAAAAATATTGAAGCAAGTGCAAACGAACTTAGTAATTGGCGTACGGTTTTAGCTGAATCAGTTAAACATAAAATAAATAAAAGAAAAATGATGCATAGTTGCAGTCTGCATCGGAAGAAAAGGTTTCCTACTATTATTTCTTCTATAGCAATTATCGATTAGCTCTTTAAAAATGGGACAATTTTTTCACACAAGGGCTAATCTTGACCATATTTTTATTTTGACTAATTTTTATGTAATACCGTTAGTTTTGCAAAATCCAACTTAGTGATGCCATATTACATCATCGTCCTTATTGGGTTAAAGACATTTTAGAGCACACATTTTTTTTTAGGTACCGTACCGTCTTCATGTGTTTTTGTGTTTAAGTCAAATTAAGGTTGGAAAAGACTTCAAAATAATATGTTTTGTTTTAATTATTTTTAAAGTAAAACAGTAAGCTGATCAACGCGTCTTATTTGACATTAGAGAGTTTTGTTCGAATATTATTACAAATATAACCCGCTGATGAGAAGCACCGTTCTAATTCTATGTTAGTTGAAGAAATAGTTGTACGATAATAGTAAGCAATTTGTAAGTTTCGATCACGATTGTCTTCACCACAAAACAAAATTTTTTTCTATGTCAGAATATCTGACAATTTTGAAATACATAACTGACTTCCCAATGTTGCAAATTTTTCTAAAACTTTGCAAAGTGTTTGCTCCAGTGATTCACACTCATCGTCCTAACAATCTTTTTCAGTCTCAATAAAAGGTTTTTCTAATTCTACATTCATATCAACTTAAATTGATATGGTTGCATTTACATGAATATTTGTAATATAAATTTTTTTATTTAAAAATCCTGGGATCCCGGAAAGAAACTCCCGGGATTGACTTCCCTAGTGGTTACTCAAACCACAATCTTTTGATTCGAATGTTGAAAAGCTTTTTGAATTCGCTTAGGGTAATGTTACGGTGGTCGTCATATGATCCCTGGTCATGACACTTTTTACTCTCTTTTTTCGTTTGATGAGCTGTGTGACGAAAGTATCTTATGCTGGTGGTCATATGATTCCTGATCACCAGTACACTTTTTGCTACTTGTAGTATTTTTCAACCTATGAGTGTTGCTATTAAGCAGGTTTCCTTACTGCTTTCATACATTTCGTACTAAAAATGTACTATTTTTATGCCTAAACACAAATGCTGTAAATAATTCCACAACGCAACACTATTTTGATCCCATGATTTCATATTTTTGTCGAATCATTTGGTGACCGTGGTGGTGAAAATTTACTCTCTTGCTCTCGTTCTCAAATTTTTAATTTACATTGAAACAACAACAATGCATGACCATGATGAGCCCATGACCGCCACCGTAACATGGGACTTAACAATTAGAAAGCTCACTTCACGAAACTGAATATTCCTGATAACATATGAATTTACAGAGATCAAGCATCTAGGCATATTCACCTCGTTACATCGTTTCATCGGTTTTACTACCCATTTAATACGCCGTATTGCTGTATACGCGGCTAAAGAAGTTTCTCTTTAAATAACCTTAACTATATTTCAGAAGCTGTAGAAACATTAACATCAGTCAAATCCAGTTACTAAGCGTTCCTATTCAGCAGTGGCATAGATATGGGGAAAACGGGTCTGGACCCCCCAGAACCATGGAAACATTTCCAAATATCTTACGTTATTGTGAAGTGATTCTATTAAGTTAAGTCCGAGTCCATATGTAAAGGGTGTTTTTTATAGAGTGATACAAGTTTAAATCATAATAAAACATAGTAATATATTTTTAATATCAATGAAACGGGCTTAACTGGATAGCAAATTTTATGACATTAATGTTTAAAAATGATTTCGGCCATGTAGTTGCCACGGCTGGCGCGTACAAGGCGCAATCTGAAACACCAATTTTCACAAACTTTTCGCAGCATTTGCGGCCGTATCTCGCCGATAACTCTTCGAGTGTTGATTTCCAGGTATTCAATTGTTTGTGGTTTATCGACGTAGACAAGTGACTTTACATAACCCCAAAGAAAATAATCCAATGGGGTTAATTCACACGATCTTGGGGGCCAATTAATTGGGCCTTTTCGTGAAATTATTTTTTCGTCAAAAGTTTCCTTGAGTAAATCAATTGTAGCGCCCGCTGTGTGGCATGTGGCTCCGTCCTGTTGGAACCACATATCAGCAAGATTAATGCCAGCTCATTGAGGTACGAAAAAACTTCGAATCATGTTCCTATACCGTTCACCATTGACAGTAACATTCTGACCATCATCGTTTTTGAAGACATATGGGCCAATGACTCCGCCAGCCCATAAAGCGCACCAAACAGTAATTTTCTGTGGATGCAATGGTGTTTCGACAAAAGCTTGTGGATTCTCCTCACTCCAAATACGACAATTATGTTTATTTACGTACCCATTCAACCAAAAATGGGCTTCATCGGAAAATAAAATTTTCCATGGAAATTCAAAATCAATAACAATTTGTGCTTCAGCCCATTCGCCGAATTGGCGGCGCATACGATGGTCGTTTGGATTTAATTCCTGCACAAGTTGGATCTTGAAAGGTTTTAAGCCAAGATCTTTTCGTAAAATCTTCCATAAAGTGGAAGGACACAACCCCAGTTGCTGAGAACGGCGACGAATTGATTGATTAGGATCATCTTCAATGCTTTCCTGTACAGCGGCTACAGAGTCTTCAGTGCGCACTGTTCGGCATCTCACGGCATGCACATTATCAGTAGCAGTAAATGTGGTCCGAAAACGATCTATTGTTCTTCGAATTAGAAGCTCTGAAGGATAATTATGTACGCCATAAAATGGACGAAGTGCACGATAAGTTTGACGAACAGAACCATTATTTTGATATAATTCTTCTTTTCTCAAGGAAGTTATCAAAACTTGATTTAGTTCACTGTTTAATTTTTCTAAACCGGTCAGCAATTACTAGAGATGTGGTGACATGTGTAGCTTCCAGAAATTTGATATTGCTTGGATGCAATTCAACAAGCTTATAATTTTTGTTCCTACCTACCGTTTTTCGACGTTTCAACAAAGTAAGGAAACACGACATTTGGCGTCACAAAACAGTCATGTAATCAGTAGCTCGTTCCTGTAATAAAATCGGCAAGTTACCGATTTGAGTGATGTCAGCCGTTATCGATCCCTAGTTACCGATTTCGTGACAACTAATGTTTCTGTACGTTTAAATCGGTAAAAACTCGAACCGTGATGAAAAAGAACACAAATCGAGAAGAAAAGCTGCGAAATTGAGTCAAATGAGCTGTTAACCTGAATATATTAAGGGGTCTCATCTAAGCATATAACTGACCCGTAAACATTGTAAGCCTTGTGAACTTACATGCGCGTAAACTATCTGTCAAAATTTGTATAGGCGTGAGTTTACATCATTTCCGAGCCTATTTAGTGGTGTAAACTAGCATAGAAATCTACGTGTGTGAATGAGGGTTGCTTTTGAAGCTAATCATTACATATTTAAAGAAGTTGGAGTAAATATGAGCACGTTTTATTTTTTTTTTACGTTTTATTTTTCTATGTTAATGAAGCTTTTTAAGAGGTTTAAAATTTAAAAAAGTCATAATGTTGTCGTAGCCGCAGCCGCCATTTTGTCAACATTTACGCTATTTACACTTTATCGCTCATCAAAAGTTCAAATGCTATACATGTTTACATGCTTAGATGAGAACCCTTATTATTTTAGTTGCGCTAAAACTTTATAATAAATAGGTGCTTGTTAATAAAAAGTTAATATTTGCAGCAGTTAAAGAAAATTAGTTATGTTGTAATAATGTGTATTAATGGTTGCGGAAATAATCAACGATTATGAATGGAAATAATTTTACACTTAGTGCTGTGCTGCAAAAACTTAGCAAATCTATGCATTCGGGTACTTTTTCATAGCTCTAACACATACTGTTTTTCTAAAAAATTTTACTTTTTTGTAAATAGGCGTTATTTATAAATTGCATTACTTTTAAAACTAAAACGTTTTTTGAGAATAACAAAATATTTCAATCAGACAAAAAATCGACTTATATGATAATAACCATTTTTAAAGGTATATTTTGAGTACTTGTAACTTAATAATACACAACATTACTGACATTAGATAAATCGGTAGAATTCTCACTTGCCGCAAAGCCAGTGAGAAAAGTGACACATTGTTATCGATTCACTTTACGTACAGAAACACTTTTCTAAAAGGTTCCATTGAAATGAATTCGGAACATGTGATAGATTATCGATTTGGCACAAACAAATCGAACAGAAAACGATTCAGATACGTACAGAAGCATTGCAGGTGAGAGTGGCATCAGAGTGACGTCAAATCGATAATGTGAGTTGGTAACTACGATCGCTACTAGTTACAGGAACGAGCTACACCTATTCAAAAGAAAACTTTTTTAAGGTTATCATATTTTTTATGGACCCCCAAAACCAAAAGCTATCTACGCCACTGCTCTCGACAAACTCTTACCACCACCAGCTAAAACTTTGAAATATTTTTATTCGCATTTTGACAAAAGTTAAGAGCCATTTGCCAAGCCTATGTTATTCCAATTTTTGTTAGCAAAAGGATTAATATTTTATAATCACAAGAACAGAACAAATATCATAACACCGTACAACAGCACTTTGCACACACGAAGTAAACTATATACACGTGAAACTGGAGATAAATGTTAGTGCAACTGCGTTCTCACATTTTCTCTAGAACGTTAGGATTTTTTTTAAAGGACTTTTAAGTTACAAAACGGAATTGTTTAAAAAAATTAATTAATTACTTTAAACCTTCAAATGAAAGAAGACAATCTTTTTTTATAAAACAAAAACAAAAAAAATTAAAAGCTTTTTTGGTTCGGTATTAAAAGTAATGGAAGTTTTCAAACAAATTGAAAATTATTTCAAAAAATTTTTAAATAAAACATAAGTCAATCAAACTAATCTACATATTTGGTATTGTCAAAAGAGATTGGCCTCTTTCGTTTGATACCCATATTGTCATGTTATGAAGATTTTAAAAATTAAAAAAAAAATTTAACCAATTTCTTTTTGTAACTAAAAAGTACTTTTGAAAAAAATCCTGAAGTTTTAGAGAAAAGGTGAGAACGCAGTTTTATTATACTCTACCTCAAGTTTCACATGTATACGGTTTACACGTGTGTGAAAATTTGTTTCCATAATTGTTGTACGGTGTAATAGAATTAAAACCATAAAGAATAACAAAAAATTGTGCTTGAATCGCAAGAAATTTATTAGTATTAAATTAATTCGCTGAAATTCGCAATTAAGCTATACATAAATCCGCTTAATTTCTTAAGAATTTATACCTTTGACGTCGTAGATAATTCAATAATTGCTAAGAATCAAACTTTTAAAAAATAAAATAAAATATATGAGCTAAAATCGGGCGCCAGCATCGGATTAATGTGCTTATAATTATAACCTGACTCAGGTAATCAGAAAATAATGTGTTTATTATCACTTGAAAAAAAGAGACTTAAAAAACTTGCTGTTGCGGGAACACCTCGAAATCATGTGTTCCACAGCTTGTATTGCGTATTTGTATAGAATTGTGTTCTGTGGGGCACAAAATGTTTGTACTTCAGGTTCATTACCATATGGCGGAATTTAAAATTAATTTTTTAATTACATTCCCCTATTTTCGGTCTTTGGTTCGAGAAAAAAAGCTTCTGTTGCAAACTAAATAATTGCCTGTGGGTGCAGCATAAATTTATTGTAGCTGCCTATGTTTGCTTATACAGTATTGTGCAAAATAAGCAACAGAAGTTTTACATTTGAATGCAGTCTAAAATTTTTTATTTATTACCACGAAGTTAAGCAAGAGATAATTTTTTTAGAAGCTTAATAAGTTATCATAAGCAAAAAAAAATAAAAAAGAAAACACTTTTCCTTCATTAATGGTGTATGTAAAGAAAATACAAACACATTCCAACAGAGACTGTACAAAACCTCACCAACTTAACTTATTTCACTAAAGTTTTTTAATAATGTAAGGAGGGATGGTGTGAAGCGTTTTGCTGTTTTTGGAGGCTCACAGCACCACCGAATATTCTAGTTTTTTAATAGTTTTTGGTTTAAATCGCAAGAATGGACATTTTTCTTAATTTCTATGCGCTCGGATTTGAACATTTTCAATTTCGGCAAAAAATTATGGGAATACTTCGAAAATGTTCGTTTTTCGATTTTTTAAAAATGCTGGTTGAAGCGTTTCACCAAAAACTCTCTTTATGTTTTCATGTATAAATATCAACATAAATCCATTTAATGGCCTCAGGCAGGTTCCTAAGTCAACAGTGCGCTTTTTTCGATTTTAGGAGAACATTTGCACTATCTCAGAAACTATAAAAGCTAGGGCCATGAAATTTTTATTCTAGATCAACTGTATCGCCTACCTCCCATGCAAACCATATTTTTTATAAAAAAATACCCGCGTAAAATTGCCTATTTATGTTTTTAAAGAGTAAATTTAGTTTACTTAACTTCACTTAAACGTCATGCTAAAAATATTTCAAATCGGATAACTTTTAGATATTTCTCCTATAAAACAATTTTATATAAATTACGCAAACGCAAATTTTGTCCGGCATAAGGCTTTTTAAGTACATTTCCAATCTTAATAAATTTAGTATGGTTTCGTAGATTTAGACCTGTAGATGTGCAAACTGGACTTTTTATTTCTTAAAACTTTATATTTTTTAAGTTGTAGCGAGTTAAAGTTTGCATATAATTGTTGTTATGTTACTTCTCTCTTGTTACTCTTCTTAATTTCAGCATATGCCTAAAAATATGTGAGGTATTTAGCGCCACCTATCTGCTAATAGCTATGAAACTGTTATACTAACTGTTATAATATTTTATACTTTCACAGCTAAAACTATGAATTGGTATATTCAATATCAAAGTGTTACTGGAATGATTTCTTACAGTTGAAAAAAAGATTTCTAAACTGTTGGTCGGAAAGAACTTGGAAACTGGTAATGAAACATTTTTGGTCAAGCATTTTTCAACTAGAAATCAAGAAATATTCTTACTCCTGTTTATTTAAAATAAATTTGGGTATAAAATTAAATTTGCTAACACTATATGTGGTTTTTCTTAATAGCAGCTAGATGCAGCAGTTTCAAACAGAAGGTAGAAGTATGATATTTTATGATAGTTATAGCCTTCGGCTTTAATAATGCTTAATTAGCTAGATATTTTCTACTAAATTTTAATTAAATTTTCATTCCTTGAAAAAATTTACAGTCATATTTCGACGATTTTTCTATTTTTATTTAGTAATATTTTTTATTGTATTTTATATTAAATTCAATGGCGATTAAAACATAAAAAATTCCAAAAAATAAAATCTTGAAATGTAATTTGTGCTCGAAGTTATTATTGTTTAAACTTGATTTTATTTTGTGGGTTTTATTGAGCTTATTTTTGTTAAAAAAGTTTTAACTTTGACAAATTTTATAAAAAAAACCATACAATATATCATATTTTAAAACCATATTTATAATATATGTTTTGTAATCTGACGAATAAAAATATTTTTCTATAAAATTTAACAAAAAAAAAAACCTAAATTTCATCCTAAAATTAAAAAAAACGCACTGTCGCATTTGTTGCACTGAATTAAAAAATGCCAAAAATTTAATAAAACGCATTAAACACATACAAAAACAATAAATACGCATTAAAACGTAGTTTGTGGGTTGAAACGTTTCATTTTGAAAACACGTCTGGCATCACACAACCACTCGGTAGATATTTCACAAACCCTTCATATTTTTAAGAAAAACATTAAACCAACACAACTGATATATTTACCTTGAATTTGTGTTGAGTAGTTGGCATAAAACACGATAAAGTCACTCGATCAAAAAAACTTTTGGAAAAAAATGTTTACCACTGTTTTGGAAGAGCAACACAATGTACATCTGAACGCTTCGCTGTATCATAAAAAACTGTGCGGCAATGGCCGCATTCTAGCCGAAAAAGTGCTCAAGTAGCGAAGTAGCATAAAATATTTTCGCTATATAAATTGTGACATCTCAAGGAACATGTTCTGTGAGAGCATACCATTCAGCCCGAAAGTTGTGGAACAGTTCTTTCCGCTGAATGCAGGCAATGAAAGCAACACGTAACGATATGACACTTGGTGCGCTGTCAAAATTTCACAGGTGAAAAGCTTTACCCACCGAAACGCTTCACCTCACCGTACCCTTAATTATTTTAATGCATTTTCCATGCAGCTTGCATTTGCATTTACATGTAGACCAGGGATGGCAAATAACTTTTTCGAAATTGTACCAAACCGAAATAAAACTTGTACTTTTTGGCATAAAATTGTACTGTTTTTTTTTCTGCCTGAATAATGAAAAAATTAACAAAAATGGTCAAACAATTCAATATAGTAAAATAAATATAATACTGTACATTCAGTTTTTAAAATTTAATCAAGAACATGTGCGTCTTCCTCTACTTAAACATAAATATTTTCAAAATGCATAGCAGTTTTAAATTTTATGCTATAGCAACATGGCCAACTGCCTTTTAACAAATCTTTTGTTTTAATTAAAGAAGAAACTGAGTCAACAAGCAGACAATTTCTGCACCTTGGTTTGATTAATTTTTGAATAGAAAATATTCTATCAACATTTGCTGAAGAATGTGAAATTGATAAAATTCCACCAAAAAGGCACTGAAAACTTTATGAAATTTTAAAAAAATCAACTAAAGATGAAGTCAATATGATACAGACGATGCTAGTTTGCTCGGCGTACACATGGTCGTGCAATATGGTTGTTGTTGTATTCTCCAAAATTTTTGACAGTTTCGCATTGGAAGCAACAACAAAATTATCTACTCGCCGAGCAAACGAGCATCGTCTGACCTCACACTGCGTGGTACTTAAGTACTTTTTTTAATAAAATTGTACTGAAAAAGTACAATTGTACTGAAAAATCCAACATTGGTGTAGACTCAAGAACGATACCTAGTTGCACTTTTTAAGAGGGTATTCTTAAGTTATACAGCATCAACGAAACGACTTTTTTAAGAAAATGCCTTTTCTGTATTTTTTAGTCCAGTATTTAGTAGTAGTAAAAACTAGTAAGAAATTATCTTGGACAGTTAAATTATCTGCTAAAGTACCCTCATAGTATATTCTAAGTGATGCATGTTTTTTGAGTTTAATTGTGTTACTTTTTACTGAGGTTTTCATTCCATTTTGCCTATATTGAATGCAGAATACGTTTGAGATATTGTAGATTATGTGTTAAATATTCAGACAATACAGACATTTTTTGTGAATTTATAGGTTATGCTTATTTGATGACGTCACTTTGTATAAGAGGCAGATGGAGTTTTTATACAATTTTAAACTCTAAAGTGTTTTAAACTAAGCAGTGAAGTTCATCCGTTTTAGACAAATTTAAAATATATATATGGTAAATATTTTTCACCCAACTTATGGGAGGTAGGCGTGTTTTTCATCGGATTTTGCTCATTTTTTTAACTTGATTTTAACTGTCTATTTTTTGGCCTGTATAACTAGACTTAATGAACACCTACTGAAGGGATTTCGGCTATTATCGGACCAATTTGAAAAAGTTTCCTTGTTTGATTTTATTTCTTCATACAAAAATATATTTCTTCAGAACTTTAAATCATGTTAAATTTAAAAAAAATATCGCTCACTTTCTTCAACAACGTCACAATCCAAAAAACATGAAAATTATTACATTATGTAAAAAGTTTGTTCTACCATGATCTATTATATACTGAGATTATGTTTGCGGTACAGTTGTGTATTGATTTTCATAATTACTGTTTCAAAACTTGTGCCATAATTTCTGTTGTAGCGGAAATTTGAAAAATAAGGACCAATTTTCTATATTTGCTTAAAACTTAAAATGCTTCTTCTGAAAAATAAGTTTTTTCGAGTTGTGACGTTATTGAAGAAAACGAAGGCATTATTACGGTTTCCTAGGCGCACATATCTGAAAATGCAGTTTTATAATATTCATTGAGAAAATAAGATTCACCGAAGGCATTAACGATATATCGATTAGTTCTCGATTTTTCAAAAAATGTATTACTTTACATAGCGTCTACACGGGACAGTGCAAGTTCGAAAAAATCAATACTATAAGGGTATTCAAAGGTAGTCTTGTAACGGTGTTAGATTGCTGAAGTGTTGACTATTTCAACAACACAACAAAAGGCACATCTCGTCATATGTCACAACAACTCAGCACTTTAACAATACTTCGACCCTATTGTTACGAGTGTTGATACCGTGTTGAACACTTTTGTTATCAGTTAACAATTTAGTTTTGACAGAAGTATAGGTGTAGAAAAATAATTTAATGCGTGTATTCACACGTACATCAAAATTTCAAAAATCTAACACTTAACAAGACCACCTCTGAATACCCTTATTGAAACATTTTTACTAACATACTCACATTTGATTCACTGTCCACCTACTATCAAAGCTACTGTCCACGAAGTTTCATAGACAGTGGATTTTGGAACTTGCGGACAGTAAATGTCAAATAGAGGGATTAGAGTGTTCGTTTTGTTGTGCTTTTGGGGATATTTTTCGGGATATCTGCTATTTTAAAAATAAGCAACACTAGTAACTTGTTTATGATTGTAAACAAAAATGGAAGTGAAGCTAAATACAGGGCAAATATTAAAGTAAATTAAATATATATTATTAATAGTTATATAATTAAGAAATTTATAATAATTTTTAATTATACTAAAACAATTATTAAATAAAACTGAAATTGCAGCGAGAATCTTCGAATTTCGACGACATTTTGTTAATCAACTTGCACTTGCACTTTTAGTAGCTTGCAACTTGCAGCTCCATTCGAGTTATTTTCCAAATTTTTCGACGACAATATGTATTCTTTACTTGCAAGTGATTACTGTCCCTTGTAAACGCTACAGACTGTACGTAACTCTATAATTAATCGATATATTGACAGTTCCGTTGACGAATCATATTTTGACCATGAGTACATAAAAAACTGCACACTCAAAATGAGCGATTAGTTAAAACCAAAAAACTATGTTATTGTACTGTTCAACCTAGTACTATATGTAAACAAAAATTAGAAATACAGCAAAATAGAGAAAAAAAGTGTAACATATTATACACCAAACGAAAGATCATTGTTTCAGCTTTAAATATATGATATTTTTGTTACCTCTTAATAGTGGAATTTTGTGAGGAAATAACGGTTTTATACAAAAAAAAAATTATTATAAGCAGAAAGACCATATATGACGTGACCGGACTGGAAAACATTTTTTTGTTTTATCTTAAAAATATTTAAAAATTTTCGAATAGTATCCTAAAAGTTCAGATCGATCAAATATTAGGAAATATTCGTTGGACCTCAAATTCGAAAGATAATGCACGATGAAAATTTGCAGACAAATTGAATAAAGTTGAAAAAAGAGCATGGAGAAGTTTTATTTTCTTATATGAAAATCTTCTTGGTAACAAAAACAGTGCCGATTACTTTGACGCTGTTAAAGAATGCCTGAATGCCTACAAAGAAATGGAATGCAAAATGTTCATCAAAATTAATTTTCTGTATTCTCATTTAAACTTTTTCCCAGAGAATCTTAGTAATTTGAACGAATAATTACAGGGTGAATAATTTTATCAAGAGAAATATTTTCAAGAGAAAAGTTAAATCAAAATGTTTGCAGACTACCTCTGGCCACTTCAACACAAAACTGACAGAAAAGGTCGAGAAATCATTTCTTAGAATTGTGAAAATATGTACAGTAGAACCTCGTTTATCCGGCGGACATGCGACCAAACCTATGCTGGATAACGAAAAACGCCGGTTATGCGAAATCACCTTTAAATAGCCTAAATAAAAGACATATTTGCATCTTCATTCACAAGAAACCAGTTTATTGTGGTCATGAATAAATAATTCAATTGTTTTTATTAAAAAACGCTGTTAGAAATGATTGAGGGTAGATTCGGATTTATTTTGGGATTTATTATAGAATATTCTATAATATTAGAAATATTATGCATAATAAAATTTTTGGTTTACTGATTTAGTACGCCGGATAATTGAGTGACGGATGAACGAGGTTCCACTGTATTTTAAATAAAAACATATAAATGTAACTGAAAATATTGTTTTGTATCATTTCAAATGAAAATAAGTTTTCTGCCTAGTACCAATTTTACAGTAGTTATTTCTTCCGAAAATTACCCTTATATCAAACAAAGTCGAAAAAACTTTTTACGATGAAACAACCGATCGAAAAACTCGGAAATATTGCTTTATTCATATTGAGAGTAGTTTAATGTAAAAGTATTGTAATAATCTTGGAGTGTTGAAAAATACCTCTTATTTCCGAAAGTTAAAGAAAAGGTCATTCGCACTACAAATAATACACCCAATTTTAAAAGAAATCATAAAAATATATTTAATAGGACCGTCAAATTTGATGAAGGTGTAATTTCTTATTTACAAATAAATTTAATAACTCAGTCAATTTTCATTCAAATTTCATTTTATATGCTTAACATTCATTTTATTTATATTAAAGTTAACTTTCACAAAAATACTACGTTGATACTAGTTTTTAACAAAACTTTGGCAGTAAATAATCCACAAAATTGAAAAAATTGGAAAAAAGGTAAAAATGTTGATAAACATAAACATAAAAAGGTAAAAATGATTATAAGTCAAATTCTTATTTCAGTACTCAAAATATGTACTTATTTTGAAGGCTTTACCTTTCATTTTTTCAAAACCGTTTTAAAATCGAAAGTCGGTTAAAAGAGTTGCTAGTTGTTGATTGTTTAATGGGTCGAGTAGCTAAAAATTAGTTTTTTTTTAACGGTAAAATAAAATTTTGGGGATGTATGAACAATTTCAAGTATGATGTCGTGATATACTCGACTATACTATGTCACTTCAAAAGTAAATTTTCACTGTAGCACCGTGTTATTTATGCTTTAAGAAAAAAAGACATTTTTCGAAAAGTAAGGAAAATTTTTGCACAATACTGTATATAGCCAAGTATATGTTTTAACACAGCGCTTCTTAATATACGATGTATGCACATCTCAAATTCAAATTCAAATGACAATTGTGAATATGTATATCGTTCCAAAGCTACAATATCTATAATGCATGTGCGGCGCACTTACATTTATTTTTTTATATGTCAATATATTCAATTCGATAGAAGCATTTTAAGGAATTTTTGAGGAACGTTGATTTTCGAAAAGGTGCTTAGTAACGGTTCGTCCGATTTGGTTATCAAATATCGAAAAACTTTCAAATTCAATTACAAACAAATAATTTTATGACACAGTTATTTAAATTTTTTTTCGAAGCAAGCTGGAATGGAAATATGAAAAAATTCTTTGTTTTCAGCAAAAATCTTGTCCAAGTTCTTACGAGTAAATTTCATAAATGAAATCTATGGATAACTTTTGAATTAATCAACAATTTACCATCCAAGGCACTATTTGGACAAAAATTAAAATAGTTTTTTTTTATGTTTTGGCATGGCAGAGTAAATACATATATTCCTTATTCACAAAAATCAATTCCTATGTTGCTTTAGCTATTTTCGTCGGTCTGTACCATTTTAGTCCATTAGAGTGGGCCTTATCTTTTTTCGAAAGTAACAAATTGCAGGCCGGAGTTTTGTTTCTTTACTAAACAGAAGTAAGCAGTGAAATTTTCAGAAAAAAATATTGATATTTAAACGTGCCGCTGCGACCTTAAGTTGAAAATCTGATTTATACGGGGAAAAAGAGCTCCTTTCTAAAAAATTCCAATAACTTTTTTAAGTCCATATTTTCGAAAACATTGGTACTTGTCTTGTTTTTGATTTAATTTTTCTTCTAAATGTGAACTCCAAGATTAAAATTAGACAAAAACCACCAGAGTAGTGATTTTTCACTTTTCAAAAAAAAATTTCTCATTTTTTTTCCTTGTTGTCGCAAAAAAAAATCGCAAAAATCCAAATTTAAAAAAATTTCATTGAAATGTTGTGGAAATAATTTCTTTAACTATTTCAAACAGATACAAAAAATTGTGAGATTACGTTAAATAACCTGGCCGTTATGTAATTTTTTGGTAGAAGTGTACCTTTTTGGAAATTTCGAGTTTGAGTATTTTTACGAAAAAAATTCCAAAAAATTAAAAATGCACATTTTGAAAAAATTATCGAGAAATGTATTAAGGAAAATTATGAGATATTTTGTGCAAAAAATTAAAAAAAAACAAAATTCGGATAACAAAGTTATAGCTTTTGAAGCTTGACTTTTTTTTCAAAAATTTTAAAGTGCATGTTTCTCGCATTTCGATCACGAAAAAAATCATAAAAAAATCTAAAAAAAACTGTTTTTCATTTTAAATTACTTTAGTTATTTTAAAAATTATAAATTATAAAATAAATACAAAATTTTGTATTTTATTTTGATTTTTTTTATATTTAATATCCGCTTTAAGTATGAAATTCAACCAAATCGGATGAAAATCATGCCTAACTCCCACACAAAGTGACTTTATCAAACCCGAAAAACCTCTTTGAAAGATTCCATAAAAATTTATATATAGACCTTTAAATTCTTCACATAAGTTTTGATTTTTATTACGCATTGTGAGTTTGAAATTTCTTACAAATAAATGAAAACTCCGCTAACTCCCAGACCTAAATGACGTAGTGTCTGCACTTGCTTAATTTGATAACAGCGACTGCAGTTCTTTTGCAAAAAGTTTAATAGTTTCTAAAACGCACAAAATTGCACAAAAAAATTTTAAACACTTAATAACAACAGTTCATATTAAAAGAAAATCCTAATAAGATGACAACAGCATACAACAAAATAAACTTTAACTCCACATGTATAGCAAAATATCGGACTTTTCCGACACATTTTGTAATAAACACAAAACAATTCAAATACTTTATCTGATAAATTTTTGCGGCGTTACCTGATACACTAACCTAACTAAAGTTGAAGGTTCCATTTTGCACAACAGACTTTTTTTTAAATAAACATTTTATATAAAAATGCAGAAAAATTGTGATGATCCACTGCGCGCGAACAAAAGCAAAAAAAAAGTTAAGTTTGAGAGTTTGTAACTTTTGAACTAGTACACTTAGGGCCAGTTCTTCAGTACGAGTTTAAACTTAAGTCAAATTAAACTTAGCTTAACTTACCAAAATTGGACGTTTAAACTTAGTTTAACTAGATATTTTAGCATTCGTTGAAGTTAAATTGACTTAAATTATCATATAATGTGTTGATTTTTTGCTTAAACCTAGTTTAAACGTCCAATTTTGGTGAGTTAATCTCAGTTTAATTTGACTAAAGTTTAAGCTCGCACTGAAAAATTGGCCCTTAAAGTATTAATTTTTTTTGCTAGTGACGCTGAATTTTATTAACTTAAAACCGGTATCCAAAAAAGTTCGTAGCTTTCATTTGATTTTTTTAATTTTAAGCCAAAAAGTAAGCCCTCTGTGCATCGCCTCGACAAATCCAATTTTTGGGATTATGTATTCAAGAAAAGTGGACATTAACCCGAATTTAAAATTTTTTAAGGGCTGTTGGGGCTATATACAGTCACCAAAAAATGCGCTAGGGGTTAACATATTCTACGAAAATATATTGTAGAAAAGTTGACTGTAGGTCTGTAAACTCAATATATGTCTAAGCCATATATTTTGTAGTTTAAATGCACTTTTTGTTAGCAAATTGGTCAATTTAGAGTAAACAGATGCAAGTGTACTTTTTGTCTCGTCCTCCAGAATCCGCTGATCTGTAATTATTTTGGTTGTTGGACTGTGTGATTTTGTAAGATTAAGAAGCATTTAATTTATCGAAAACCGTCTGAGATATTATTTATTTAAACATGAAGCAGTATTTCAGAATCATCGAATTAAACATAACTTGATTGATTCTAATCCCTGATCCTCTCTGATCACTAATAAATCCAGAGGGTAGTTGAGAATACAAATTTGAAGTTTATACCAACTAGTTAGATTAACCCAAGTACACAGAAAAATATCAAAATTTAGGTTCACGGGATTACCTGTTAAAGTTGAAATATACTTTCTTTTCAGAAAAGTTGAAACTCTTAAAAAAATAAATAAGTATACAAATGATTTTGATGAAATTTCGATTTTTTTTTTAATTTTTTTGGATGAAAATTTTCTTTTAATAAGTTAAAAACAATCTTACTTTAAAGTTGAAAATTTTTAATTTTAAAAGTTGAACAAGGAAATGTTTCAAATACAAAAGTTGAACGATGAAACAATAGAAAAGAAAATTTTCCAAAGAAAAGAGTTAAAAAAAAGTTGAAAACTCAACCAAAGAAGTTGAGTAATTTTCCTAAAAAGCAAGGAACGGAAATGCTCCAAAGTGTGAAAAAACACATCTTTGATTTTAGCAAATTTTTAAATTCGATTATTTTTTTTTTGTACTCAAATGAATACATTTGAACTGAAAATGAATAATTTATTAACTTTTGAATAACATAAAAATCTTAAAAAATTAACTATTTTTAAAAATAAATAAATTTTCAACCAAACTAAGTTGAAAAACTTAACCAAAATAGTTAAAAAATATTAAACTTTTTAAAACATTACGAGATGAAATAAAAAACATGCTTAAGATTATAATATTTAAAAGAAAAGTAGCAGAACTATTGCTCGAAAACTTTGAGTCTTTTAGTCTTTAAAATAATGTTTAACTATTCTTTTTTTTATAGATATTAAGTCTTTTTTGTGTAACAACTTATATTTAAAATTATGCTTATCTATATAAAAATCCTTACAAAATTGATAGAGAACAATGTATAATTTTATTTAGTTACCTTCACACACAAAATATAATTTTTTTTTTTATAAAGTGTTATACTGATTGTATTACAGTTATCAATAAAGTAAAAAAAAATGAAATTTTTATAGATGAAAAATTTGACCCTCAGGTTGAAATAATTTTTTAATCAAGAAAAAAATAAAGAGCCATCTTAAATACTTGAAAGAGTGAATCTAACATTTGGAAATTTTTACCTTTTTGTTGAAATTAGTAAATTTATAAAATTTTCAAGCAATAAAAGTTGAAAATTTTAACTTGAAAATTTCCGTTTGCTTAGAAATTTAGACCTGAATTTCGAATCTTGTAAAGCTATCTAACTTTGGCTACCTTTTGAACCTTAAAAATCTATCTATATACCTTCGGTATATACCTTGTAATAAATAATCACAAAATTTTTCTGAAAAAAAAATTTTTTTTCGTATCAAGCTCAAGTTTGCTCCTAAACAAAGCTGTAAAGTCGTCATTAATATCAGAAGTAAGCACAACTAAATAACGAAATAACAATGCATTCAATGAATGCAAAATTGATTTATAAATAAAATATTTAATTCACTTTAATTTTTAAAAAATTATTAATTATAAATTTTCGTTATTCAGAGTAATGAATCATTTTTTTATTTATTTGAATGATATTCACAAAGAATGCAATTCACAAAGAATGCAATTCACAAAGAATGCAATTCACAAAGAATTTAAGAATTTTCAATTATTCATTTTTTATTCATTATTCATTTTTTTATTTGTTATTCATTTTTTATTCATTATTAATTTTTTATTCATTATTCATTTTTTATTCATTATTCATTTTTTGTTCATTATTCATTTCTTATTCATTATTCATTTTTTATTCATTATTCATTTTTTGTTCATTATTCATTTTTTATTCATTATTTACTTGTTATTCATTACTAATTTTTTATTCATTATTCATTTTTATTCATTATTCACTTGTTATTCATTATTCATTTTTTATTTGTTATTCATTTTTTATTCATTATTCACTTGTCCTTAATTTTTTATTCATTATTAATTTTTTATTTGCTATTAAATATTCATTTTTTTATTCATTACTCATTTTTTGTTGATTATTCATTTTTTATTCATTATTTACTTGTTATTAATTACTAATTTTTTATTCATTATTCATTTTTATTCATTATTCACTTGTTATTCATTATTCATTATTTATTCATTATTCATTTTTTATTCATTATACACTTATTCATTTTTTATTCATTAGTCATTTATTCATCATTCATTTGTTATTCATTATTAATTTTTTATTCATTTTTTACTTGTTATTCATTACTAATTTTAAATTCATTATTCATTTTTATTCATTATTCACTTGTTATTCATTATTCATTTTTTATTTATTATTTACTTGTTATTCATTACTAATTTTTTATTCATTATTCATTTTTATTCATTATTAACTTGTTATTCATTATTCATTTTTTATTCATTGTTAATTTTTTTGCATTATTAGTTTTTTATTTATTATTCATTTGTTTTTAATTTTTCATTTTTTATTTATTATTTACTTGTTGTTCATTATTCATTTTTTATTCATTTATTCATTATTCACTTGTTATTCGTTATTACTTTTTTATACATTATTCATTTTTTATGCATTATTAATTTTTTATTTATTATTCATATTTTATTTATATTTTATTTATTTTTATTTATGGCTTAGGACTAAAATTAATAAAAACTTAATAATGAATAACAAATGAACAATGAATAAAAAAAGAATAATGAATAAAAAATTATTAATGAATAAGACATGAATTATGAAAAAAAGTTAATAATGAATAAGAAATGAATAATGATAGCAAATGAATAGTGAATAAAAAATTAAAAACGAATAAAAAATTAATAATGAATAAGAAAAGAATAATTGAAAATTCTGAAATTCTTTGTAAATAGCATTCAAATGAATAAAAAAATTTATTCATTATTCTGAATAGCAAAAATTAATAATTAAAATAAATAATTAATAATTTTTTTTTAATAAATGTGAACTAAAATTTTTTTTATAAATAAATTTTGCGTTCTTATTTCTTTATTCACTGATTCACTTTTTTGTGAATAAAATCAAACTGAATGCATTATTTTACAGCTCTGCTCCTAAGCAATGCAAAATTAGAAAAGCTATGTCATAACATTATTTGTTAGCAATGATACTTTAAATTATTTGCGCAATTTGATAACCAAATCGGACGATCTGTTATTGAGCTGTGATCAAAAATGGACTTTTTTAAAAAATAAAAAATAAAAAATTTATACATAGAAATTCAAATTTTTTTTATTTTTATTTTTGTTTTTAAAAAACTTTAACACATCAGAAATTTATAGTGTCTACTGAAACAAATTAAGATTGTCGCCTAGTGTTATTGTTCTTAGCTCAGCTTTAATACTAGTTCATGAGAGTTTTCCCTAGTTTCTCACTTTATTTCTTATTCATTATTATAAAAAAATTGCATTATTTTATTAAAAATACACTCTATAGTCATTTCATTTTATTGCAGTTCTATTAAAAACTAATTTAAATTATAATCTCTTTATAAAACTATTAACGATGAATAAGCTCTTGTTGTCTTTATTTTTAAAGAAACCATTTTTTTAATAATTTCTCTTATTATTTAATTTGGTTTTTTTTTAATTTTTTGTTTGTGGCAATAATGAGCATATACTTAAATAGTACAACAAGTAAAACGGCTGTTAAGTCAAGTTCGAGAAATATCATAGATGTGGTTTTAATGATTCAACTAAAGTCATCTTAACTTATTAATCATCTTTTATATGGCGTAAATAGTTGCTTTACTATTATGAATATTACGTTGTAATTAAACAAATATGCTACCTACATGTTCACGGCTTAAATAACAGTGCAACTCATACGTCAGAGTTAGCTAGATATATATTTACTATATATTTCTATATAAATCAACCGATGGCTTGTGGTTACTCAAGTTATTTGCTATTAAGATATGTTTATTTATTTTATTTTGTGAACGGAGCATCTTTTTTGCTCACTTATAAGTCGGCTTAAAATAGTTTCTTAACGTTTAACTGCTTTTAAAATAACTTTACACGAGCAAACTTTTGAAAACTGTGCACAAATTTCGAAAACTCTATACAAACTGTACTTTAATTTGCTTACCTCTCTAAGTTAAAGTCACAAAATCCTGCACAATTTCTAACTATTTGGATATAAGATGATGCCACATATATTTCACTAACATTTCTATTAAGTTTGATATATTATAAAAAATATTAAAATATTTTTTTTTAAATCTTCAAAAACTTTGCTTTATATTTTTGCAAAATATTTAACTGTTACTTTTGACACTTTTTCACTTTTTTCCATTTGTGCTCTTTTCTACTTTTTGTAACGGTCAACACTTCCGAAGGAACTGATACATTTCTTAAACGCTGCCGGTTTTTATACAAAAATTTTAGTCCAACTCAACAAAAAAATAAAACAAAATCAAGCACATTTTACTTTATGTCTCATGCGCACGTGCCGTTAACGCTATCTGAACGGTTCTTGCCGAATGCGTGCTGCTCGTATTGCAGGTCCTGTTGTGGGCGCTGGGTGGTGAAATGCAACAAGCTGTTGTTGCACTGTTGCTTGATACTTGTTATTGTATCTGTTGATGCTCCAAATATTTGCTTTTCATTTTTTTTACGTTTTATAACTTGTAAAATTATTTTTTAAATGTTACCCTGAACGGAAACGGAAGTTGTGCTAAAAAATTTACGTTTCTAAAGAAAATTAATTTTTTTGTAGCAATAAATTGTTTGTTTCTATTAATTAAATTTTTTTATTTGTTTATAAAAAACATTAAAAAAACTTGCGCTTATTTTTTAACAACATCTACTGTTTGCTACCTTTAACTGTGGTTTTTATTCTGAATGGATAAAGTTGTGTTGCTTTAGTTTTAAACGCTTAAATAACCGAAACAGCGGTGCCGGCGTTGCGGTTGCAGCATTTATCAACAATTTGAAGCAAAAACCATAATTAGCTCCGCTAAGTGCCATTTAGACATGCCGATATTGCGAAGATTGTTCTTACCGATTTTCTGCTCGTAGGAAAGAGAGACGAAAATTATGAAACGTGAAACCGATCAAATTCGGCGAACCAGCGATGCTGCAATGATTTTTTTTTTTAAATCGGTACAAAAAAAGTCGCACTATCAGCACCAAGCGGTGCCGATTTTTTAGTAGTATTTAGCTTAGTATTACTTTTTAGTAGTGCTAGAAACTATCTAGCAATTTCAGCAATGGATAGTTATAGCACGCTCTCACGACACTCTGAATTAAGTAATTTGGCTCTCATTCGTAATTCGCCAGCAAAATATTTTTATAATTGTGTAAGTCATTTACTTAATATTCGCTTATTTAATTCAATACATAATACTTAAAGCCCAAAAAGCTATTACTTTTTGTTTAAAGTAATGTAGACTGTAATGCCTCATAATCACATTTGTTTATTTTTGTTTTCTTTGTTCTTTGTAAGAATCAAGTAATGCCAACAGTAAAGTATTTGCTTCTTTAATAAGTTCTCTGTACCCATGGGCGTCCACAGGAGCCAGGGGAGGCAAGCACCCCCCTAGGCTGTGAATTTTTTAAATATCTTCATATTAAATAAAAAAGCCATAAGCTGCAGTTAAAAAATTTTACGGGAGAGTCAAACCGCTTTCTAAATTGTAATTTTATGTTGCTTACTTAAGGATTTAAGAAATGTTTTTCTAAAAACGTCGTTTTTATTTGTAGGAGTGTACAATTTAGCAGGCACATGTATTTTGATAAAGTGCATTAATAATCAATCAAAAAGTCGAATTTGAATTTATGGTGACTTACGGCTTTTTTGATTTTATATGAACTTTTTTATGATTTTTTTTAGCTCAAAAATAATTTTTTAAAGTATATTTATAACTAAAGCTGAGCTAAACCATGCATGCATTTTTAAATGGTGTGTTGTACCTAAGGCTGTCAGTTTTTTTTTTTTTAAATCGGGATTTAAAAAAAAATCGGAACATAAGCAAAAAAATCGGGACAGAGACTCAATCGTCCAGTACGCTTAGAATAACAAAAAAAACTTTAAATACGTTAACTAAAATTGATTTTTTTCGAGTTGTATCTAACAAAAAAAAAATAAATTTTATATTTTAAACAAAAGTCAGTGACAGAGAACTCAAATAAATGAATATAGAAACAAAATAAACTTATATTTTTACTAACCCATATTAATATCTAAAAATTCAAAATTTGTATTTTATAATGTATTTTACATAATGCACTTATTGTTTTTTTCGTTTTGTTTTCTTTCGTTCATGCTATGTTTGATTTCTAGAAAAGGATGCGATATGTTGAACTTAACGTACATCGTGGTTGAAAATGAGCAAAGCAAAATTAACAATATCCACAAAGAATAATGTTATTGTTTTATTCGCTCCCTTTTTCTTTATTTCACGCACTGTTTAGTCATGAAGAAATAAAAACGTAGGAATTATTTTAAAAATAGTGAAAATATTACAAAATAAAATTGTTTTTCAAGAAATCGGGACATTTTCCCGCGAAGACCTCACGCGGGACGCACATTTTTAGGATGAAAATCGGGACAACCCGCGTGGAGATCGGGACCTGGCAGCCCTAGTTGTACCCGTCGCAGTGATAAGTTACGATACCATTTCATTTACCCTTGTTTCATAGGCACTTTTCAATACGTATTCTCCAAAAATTTTGTGTAAATATTACTAATAACTGCGTCCATTGTATGAATTTTATTCGTAGTTTTCAGTCACGAATAGGATTCATATATTGGAAGTAGTTTGGTACATATTACAAAAATTTTATTCGTATTCGTACAAAACCAAATGTATATTGTACAAATACATTTGTTACATTTACCAGAGCTGTAAAAGATTTGATCAATTTGATTTTATTCACAAAAAAGTGAATCAGTGAATAACGAAATAAGAATGCATTCAATGAATGCAAAATTGATTTATAAAGAAAATTTTAAATTTACATTAATTTTTTTAAAAAAATGATTAATTAATTAATTTCAATTATTCATTTTCGTTATTCAGAATAATAAATAATTCACAAAGAATTTCAGAATTTTCAATTATTCTACCTTTATTCATTATTAATTTTTTATTCATTATTCATTTTTTATTCATTATTCATTTGTTATTAATTATTCATTTTTTAGTCATTCATTGTTCAACCGGTTTATGCTTCAGCGATTCGTTTAACTTGTGTTCAATATTCGTTGAATATGCGTTTCACATTCGTTAAATATGCGTTCCACATTCGTTGAATATGCGTTCAACATTCGTTAAAAATTTTATAGTAAAGAAAAATTACCTAGCGTTTGATTATCTGCCTCGAATCGAGATGATTTATTACCTTCTTCGAGTGAGGCTTTTGGTTTCTTAAATAGTATGTCCAACGTGCTTTGCTTTAAGCACTTCATTGCTTAAAACTTTTACAATATCGATGTGGAACTTGATAAAAATACTGATTAATTTCACTTGAATTTTCGACAGAATAATTATTTTTTTAATAATTTGTATATATGGCTTAGGACTAAAATGAATAAAAAATAAATAAAGAATAACAAAAAAAATAATGAATAAGAAATGAATAATGAATTATGAATAAAAAATTAATAATGAATAACAAATGAATAATAAATAAAAAATAAATAATGAATAACAAGTGAATAATGAATAAAAAGTTAATAATGAATAAAAAAATTAATAATGAATAAAAACTTAATAATGAATAACAAGGGAATAATAATTGAAAAATGAATAATGAATAACAAATTAATAAAAAATTAATAATGAATAACAAGTGAATAATGAAGAAAAAATTAATAATGGTAACAAATGAATAACGAATATAAAATTAATAATGAATAACAAGTGAATAATGAATACAAAATTCATTCCTTTGATTAAGAATAAGGAAAGAAAGGTTATAGCGTTGTACCATGACCCAACCAGGATTCGAACCCGGGATCCCTGAGCGATAGTCAAGCGCGATACAACTAGACTATCTAGATAATTGCAGCAATCTAGGCGAGGAAAAAGCTTCTGATTCAAAATTGAAAAAAATGAGGGAGATTCTGAATAAAGTAGGCTAATTTTAAATCATTTTAATATTTAAAAAATCTGACGGTAAATTTTTTTTAAGAAAACGCTTTTACATTAGAATATCTTATGGTCAAAAGTTTTTTTATAACTAAAATTTAAATAGGAAACTTGATTTGAAACATTTATTTTATACTTCTTTAGATTCATTCTCCATTTTGAGAATGTTTTGGATTTTTTCGCGTCACGTGCTTATATTACATCCAGGATTCAGAATCAAGCCCTGCTGGCAGGTTCTGGAATATATTTAAAAAATATATTTAAAAAATCTGACGGTAAATTTTTTTTAAGAAAACGCTTTTACATTAGAATATCTTATGGTCAAAAGTTTTTTTATAACTAAAATTTAAATAGGAAACTTGATTTGAAACATTTATTTTATACTTCTTTAGATTCATGCTCCATTTTGAGAATGTTTTGGATTTTTTCGCGTCACGTGCTTATATTACATCCAGGATTCAGAATCAAGCCCTGCTGGCAGGTTCTGGAATATATTTAGAAAATAAATGGAGCCCAAAACCCATCTGTACATGTACCACTTTATATATTTATTCATACGTTTTGAATAAAAAAATAAAAAATTTTTTTTTAAATTCATATAATAGGTATGTTTCCAAACTTGATTTTAGGAACTTGCATGCTGCTAGAACTGATGCATGTTGAAAAAATAAATCAATAATAAATAAAAAAATAAAAGTCAGTTTATGTCCATGAGGGGAATATTTCAAGAATAGCAAAATCTGATAAATATCAGGCCGCTCGCAATTGGTTTATGAGTTATAGGCCTCCAAAACTGGAAAAAATGGTCTAGAAATCTTGCTGGTTGTATTGCTTTTAAAAAAATATTTGGAATTTTTTGTATTCTTATTTGAACAGAGGAAAACTTGTGGGCTAAATAGTAGTTAATGCGATTTTATTTAGGGCTAAAGAGACCTCACATTATTTAATTTACTAAATTACTAAGAATATATGTTGAGAAAAAAATGTTTTAAATTACATGAAAAAAAAAATTAATGTTTCGGGCATGATACGAGAAAGATTTTTACCCCATCTTTGATATACATATAATTTTCTTATGTGTACAATCGTGTGTCAATCAGCGTATAATGATAGCAAAATTAGAACCAAAAATCTTAGAAAATATAATTATATACATAGGTTAAATTTCCTTTATGTGCATTCTAGACTCGTTTATGCCTTTAACCCCCCCTAGAACAAATCCTGCGGATGCCCTTGTCTGCACCAATTATAAAATGACTTGCGCATAAGATATTGTTTATCCGCCTCCGGTACGCATATGCATAAGTGCTTTTATGTTATAATAAATTGCAATCGCCTACCGCCAATGACATGCCTATGTTAAAGTAATGCATTGTGTAAGCCAGAAGGTAAGTGATTATTGCAGGGACCGAAAATAACTGTTATTTTACAATTTTTAGATGAAAAAAGCATAACGAAAAAGTTGCCGGAGGACTTTTTTAAAGAAACCAATATAATCGTAATGGTAGCAGTTTCGAGAATATTAAACGCCTTTTAAATTTTCGACTGTTACTATAAAAGTTAAACTTAACTGTTATTTTTTGCCTTTTATTTTTTCGGGAAAAAATAACTGTTACTTTTGACTTTTATTTTTTAGGTCAAAAATAACAGTTATTTTGTGCCTTTTATTTTTTCGGTCAAAAATATCAGGAAATTTGTATTTTTTCAAAGACCGCTTGACTATATAAAATACTATTAAAACTAAAAAGTGTATTAGCTCAAAATGTGCGCGCTGCTGAGACAATGAAAATTGCACTAAACTTTTTTTTTGACGTTCAAGCAGCCTTTAAAAAAATTCTAATAGCCTGATATTTTTGACCGAAAAAATAAAAGGCACATAATAACTGTTATTTTTGACCTAAAAAATAAAAGACAAAACTAACAGTTATTTTTGCTTAAAAAAATAAAAGGCATAAAATAACTAATATTTTTGTCGGAAAAAATAAAAGTTAAATGATAACTGTTAACATATGATTTTTTTTGATAAAAACCATAACCGGTGCCCTGTATTATTGACGTTTTCTAGATTATTTTAGGCATTACTTGTAAGCGAAGTTTTTGCTGGGATGGCTTACTAGCAAGAGAATTTACTCAAATGAGGACATCGAGTAGGAAACAAATGCCTATTTTGAGGTACTTGACGCCACCCACTACAAGAGGGGTTTCAGACGATCGTACATGTACGCTGTCTTGGCCATGCTCGACGACATGTACGATCATTCAAAAGCAAATGAGACAGTCGGACCGACATGTCGGCCGAAAATCAAAAATTTTTGATTTTTCTGCCGGTCGGACCGACATGTTGAGCATGTGAACGCAAGTCGGCCCGACTTCCGGAATTTTTTCATTTCATTAAAAGCATCAGCGAGTGAACAACAACGGAAAAAATATTAGAGAAGGTTATATGGAAAACATTTGAAACATTTAGTAATTGTTTAGAATTACTTAAAAATTATAAAAAATTCTCTAAATATGGAAAATTACTGCTAAATCATAAGGTCATCAAAAAATTGTTCAGCCATTACGCCGATGTGTTCTATTTGAGAGCCCGCATTGAAATTAAGTCGTCGCACATGTACGATAGTTTAAAAGCTCAACAAAATACTCCCGTTAGTTTGTCGTCAATGTCAATAGATTTTTAAAAAAAAATTGTTTTCATTAAAAAGAAATTGTTGCAATGGTTTTTATTGAATTTTTAATAGAAAATATTCTTTAAAATTTGCTGACAAATGAGAAATTGAAAGAATTCCTTGAGCAATATTATATATTTGGAGAAAATTTACTCTTAAAATTCAATTTAAATAGTTTTTACAGAGTGACAAAATTCAGAAATAAATAATTTTTTAATTCTTTTAATTCTGTTTGCTCACTTAGAGCTGTAAATTATAATCAGTAAAAGGAGCACAAGTAGTCTATAATTTTTGAGTAAAAAAAATTTACCAAAAACGCTTTGGTAGTAGGAAAGTAGGAAAAAAGTACAATTGTACCAAAAATATCAACCCTGGTTTGAGAACGTCAATTTTACTGAATTTGTTTGATTGTTCAAATTGCAACTGTCTTAAATCAGCTGGTTTCAAGCTTGCAAATTCTCGGCAGTAAAGCTTTTTCCAGCAGGAATTTGCAACTTCCCCTCCAATAAATAAATAAAAATATTTTTTTACTCTATAAATATAAAATGGCAAATCCTCAAACTATTAACTTGAATTACATTTTCCGAGGTAATTCTATTAATAATTTTCTTCAGTGGATTGATCGCTTAAGTCGCTCCCTCTGTATTCCATTTTATACTTTAAATATTTTTCGGGTAAAAACACCTAAATTCACATATATGATATGACTTAAAACTAAGTCCGGATTTTTATATAAATGATTCGGAAATCTTGTCGAACGGAATTCTCTTCTATTGAATTTCTGAGCAAACCTTATTTTTAACTTTGAACTTGGCAGTACTTTTCCGCTCTAATTTGACAGTTCCAAAAACAGCTGTCCAAAAAATGTAGAAATTATCAGTCTTTCTCAAAAACAATCATTTCAGGTCTTATAAAATGATTGTTTTAAATAAATATATTGAAATAGCGACCAGAAATTGTTTTAAATTCAACAATTTTAATGCTTTTACTATTAGTTGTGCTCAAAAATATAGCAACCACTCAGTTAACGGAAAGCTACCGGATGACGAAAGTGTAGCAGAGCATAGCAAGAACGCACAAAAATCATTGCACGTCGCAGTAATTGGAGTGCCCAATGCAGGAAAGAGTACCTTCATAAACAATCTTATAAATCATAGAGTAAGTTGACACAAATAAAGGAGCAATAGAGCCTAATTAAATGATATACTCAGGTTTGCCCAACATCCAGCAAAGTGCACACAACGCGGCGTTCCAATACAGCTATCTACACATCAAAAAATACACAACTTGTGTTCTTTGACACACCCGGGCTAGTAACTTCAAAGGACATAAAAAAGCATAATCTAGAAAATTCATTTCAGACCGCCTACGTAAAGGCCATACAGGGTGCTGATGTCATTGCTGTGCTGCATGATGCTTCTAATTCTTGGACACGTAACGAGTTGCACTCCACAGTCATTGAGGCCTTGAAACAATATTCAAAGTTGCCATCAATTTTGGTAATGAATAAAATCGATGCATTGAAGTCTAAGCGCGTATTGCTTGACCTAATCCGGCTGCTGACAAATGAGACACTACGCAGCCATAATAAAGCGTTGGCTAAAAAAATACATAACAAACCTGAGAAGCATGTTGAAAGTTCGTCTTCGAGCAAGGAGCAACAGAAAAAATTGGACGAGAAGCCCAAGCGTGAAACAACTTGGCAGAATTTTGAAGATGTATTCTTGGTTTCGTCTATAACAGCGGATGGTTTGAGTACCATACTTGTAAGTGGTGGCAGAAATGATATAATTGAACTTTATTTTTGTTTTTTTTTTTTACTTTTTTCTTCAAAGGACTATCTTGTAAAGATGGCAAAACCAAGAGAATGGCGTTATCCAAGCGGCGTATTTACAGATGAATCACCAGAAAATCTTATTGTCGAAAGTGTGAGGGCACGTCTGCTGGATTATTTGCCACAAGAAATACCCTACAATTTAAAAAGCGAAATGGAATTTTATAGCGACGAAAAATGTAAGCAATGGAAAAAATCTACAAATTAAAAATATTAACACGACTTTTTTTTACTTGAAACTAGCTGCTATTTATGCTTCTGTGGTTGTTACCTGTCCATCACCTCGTATTGAACGCTTGATATGTGGCGAATCGAATGGCAAGTTGCGCCAAATAACTGAACGTGTGACATCTGACTTGGTCGAAACATTTGCCAAACCCATCTCGCTGACCATAGCAACAACCAGCAAAATTAAGGACGACAAGAAACTTGCTTCTAATTAAGTTAAATCGTTGTAATTGAAAATAAAAGAAAAATGTGTACAAATTAATAACTTATATTTACAAACTTTCAATAAATAAAAAACTACAACAGCTTAAGATGCGCAACCAATTTATTTATATGCTCGTCTGTGTCCGGTCCTACGCCTAGCACTGTTGCTGTGCCTGGCTCCAACTGCGTACGCCCTGCATCTCGCACAATTTCTGCCACTACACCCAACTGTTTGGCTTCCTCCATTAAACTCAGGAAATCTTCATAATTAGCCACACGTAGTACAACCTTTGGCTGTCCTGTACAACACCAGGCATCCAGCAGTTGCTGCTTCTGCACCATCGCCTGCGAACTTTGATAGCAGAGCACAGAGGCATGTGCACACTGTGCCGCTGTCTTGCCTTTGGACATTTTGATATCAGCGCGTACAACCAGTGCCAGTTTTGTTTGTGGTGCCGTTAGCCTTGAGTAGGCTTGCCGTAATAGTTTGACAAACATTTCTCGTCGCTGTTGTTGTTGTATGGTAAGTTTTTTTATTTAACGTTTTTATATTTATTGTTTTGCTGATCGACATATGTCTGCATGCAATGCTTGAATTCCTTGACCTTATCTTGACAGCTGCGCCAGTCTCCGGTCTCTGCAATACACTCTTGCACTTTGTAGTGTAACTCAATGCAGCCGGTTTTTTTCAACATCAACTCTACAGGATCTTCCACCTCGGACATTATTTTATAGGACTTTAGTTTAAAATTAAAAATCCATCAGAATTATAAAACGCTGGTTTAGTCAAAGTTCCAAGGTTGCCAGCTATACAAAATAATGTTTTTTTAAAAATCTTCCCGTATTTAATTTCTTTGTTTCTTTCTAGTCCTTTTGAGAATTTTGATTTCTTCCATTCCTCTTGAATTTTCTAATTAAGCTCTGAAAAAAAGGCCAAAAAATGAAAGTTAAATAGAGCAACAAAAAAATTTTTTGCTGCATAACTTATTAAGGCCCCACGAAATAAACCCCCAAAGCAATGAAATAAGACCCCAAAAGTAAGTGATAAGTGAAGGGTGAAAAATCAAGCTAATTGTATCAAAAACGACATAACACCACAACAACTATATCAGTATTTTGTTTGCATAAAAATATTTCATTCCTTATTTCAACTATACTATGTAATGTGATTCTTGTTGTGATTTGGACGATTTAGTACTAAACGATTTGTACTTTGTGCTAAATCTCGTTCTGATCTGAATTTACAAAATATTGACCTCTTTTGAGCTGGGGAAAGAACAAAAAATGCATAATGTTTTATTTAATATTGGCTGCACTGTCGTTTTGAATTCTGATGTATTAACGATTGAGGTTATGTACAGTGCCGACAGCAGGGAATTTAAAACAGTTATTTAATCAAATATTCATCGAGCAATTCAGTTTTAACAAAGCTAATGGTCCGTTATCATAGTCAAAATAAAGTCGACTTTGAATTTAGTGCAACCTTTTTGACAGCATATTATATTAAAAAACTGTCAAAAATTCTTACACTAAATTTAGAGTCAACTTTCATTTTGACTATGATAATGGACCAATGACTTTAATCAATAAGATATTGAATTCAATTTTAGACATTTTTCAAAATTGCAAATTATTGCTTTTCACAATTGTTGTAATGTAAAAATTACTTTGTTTTGTTTTTGTTGGTATTTCTACAGGGCAGAATGCAGAACCGTTGAATTTCACAGGTCAGAAAGTTAGGCATTTGTTATAGTTTTGCGGTCAACATTTTCGAGAAAAGAACACGATTTATTTTGATTTACATAGAAAAGAACAGAAAAAAATCAAAATTCTTGAAGAGGGCAGAAAAAATGCAGAATTTTTTTCCGTAAAGAATTGGGTAATTCACACTTCATTGGAATGTTTTAATATATGAATATTTTATTGTACTAATTTTTTACATTTGTCAGCACAACTTAAATGAAAAGTATTAATTTGTAGTTTCAAAACAGCTGATTTAAATGAAAGCTGACTCAATCATGTTTTAGATTCTATTAAAAGTTAAACAATTCAGTTTAATATTCAGTTTTATTAGAAACTTCATCAAAATTACTTACCAGATAACTCTTCTTTTGATTCACGTAAAACAGCTGTTCACGAAATAACACATTAACACTCTACAAAAGCATGCCTTAAGGCTGGATTACCCAAGCGTAAGGTAACGTAGCGCTACGTTGCCAATTGTCAAGCTAAAATCTGCTTAATGATAAATATGTACAAGTTGTTACCGAAATCGTAACGTGGCGTGACGCAGCGTAGAAGTCTGTAGAAAATAGATTTCTACGCAACGCGTTGCGTTTTTCAACGTTGCAACGTTACGATTTTTGACAGTTCGACAGCTGTGTTACAAGCGAAAAAATTTGTTTAATTTCACATTATTGTAAATTTTAATACAATATAAGAAAGGATGCAATCTTTTATTGACGAGGAGAAGTAAATAAGCCTACTAGAATAAAATGAGTGCTCTGCACTACGGCGCCTGCACTACGTTGGATTTCGATTTCGGTAATCGTTTATCCTCGAGGCAACGTCGCACTACGCTACATCCCGCTGCGCCACCTCATGTTACGCTTGGGTAATCAAGCCTTTAGGGCATGTACAAAAGTGCCAACATTGAACACACTAGAGGCCGAATTACAGCATCCGTGATCGATCAAAATTGTACAAGATTGATAGGCACTTGTCTCGCCGTGCCCTTCATAATTTTCCTCGATCACGGATTCTGTGATTCGACCCCTGGTTATGAAACTCGTATAAACTATAGTAGACCTAGGCAAGGTAGTGTTAAGGCTGAATGTGTTCTCTTTCTAAGTGACCATAACTGTCAAACTCAGCTATTTTGGTATTTTTGCCAATTTTTGCTTTCACATTGCATTCTCATTGGTTGCAGATTTTGAATGAAATGTCAACTTCGTTTTGACAGTTTTGGTCACCAGCTCTCTGCCATAACACTACCTTGTCTAATTGTGCCATGGTATAAACCATAGTAGAACTAGGCAAGGTAGTGTTAAGGCTGACTGTGTTCTCTTTCTTAGTGACCATAACTGTCAAACTCAGCCATTTTGGTATTTTTGCCAATTTTTGCTTTCATATTGCATTCTCATTGGTTGCAGATTTTGTATGTAATGTCAACTTCGTTTTGACAGTTTCGGTCACCGGCTCTCTGCATAACACTGCCTTGTCAAATTGTGCCATGGTATAAACTTATTTTTAACAAATAATATGTATATATGTTGCTGTATACCAGATAAAAGTAATTTTTACAATTGAGCCGTGTCCTTTTGTTCTATTGGTGTTCTTGGTTCAAATAATTTGTGAATTATGTCCGTGGAGATGGCAACTCTATTATGTTTTATGCCTGCAGCAAAGAAGTAAAATATAATTAAATGGTGTTGCTTACACATACACTGTACGTGAACTGTCGCACCATTCGTAAATTGTGCGAGCGAGAAAGAGTGTGTTTTTTGACATTTTTGAGAACCCTTGCATCTGATTGGAAGACTCCTCAGCAAAATAGTTGAAAATAATTTAATATTAAGCATTTTTCACTGCTTAAAAAGCAACAAAATTAAAGAAAGAAACCACTAAAACAAATGCAATATGAGTTGTGCGGTTAAGAATTGTAATAGTTCCCGAAAACTTAAAAACAATGCGCATTCGTTTTACAGGTAAATATGTCCATACGGTTTAAATTCTTTTAACAAAAGTGCTTTATTTAGTTTCTAACGATATTTTTTAAACTTATTTGTGTTAAAATGTATATATTTCTTATTAAAAATGGTTTAAAAATGCAATTTAGACCCCGTCGATTTTCCGCCAGTTTGATCAAACCACATCTGTCAAAACACAAACACTGCTTCATGGGCGCAGTAATTTTTCGCAGTTGAATACATGTTTGGGGCGCTCTTGTTTTCAGCATAGTGAATCAGATTTAGTACCTGTTTGTTAAATTTTTCTGATTTTTACGCAACAACTAGGCAGAAACACCCAAAAAAATAAGGATTTTAAAAAATTAACCTAATTTAATTTGTAATTAAAGTTGAAGTTTGGAATTTATAGGCCTTTATATATAGAAAAATTAGCTAAAAATCTTGCAGTTTTTCTAGTTTTTCAACAAAACTAAGCTTTATGGGTATTCAAACAAAGGTAATGTGCGTATCTATTCAACGAGGTGTCAAACTTAGAATTCCATAAGAATTTTTTAAGATATAATTTTTTTATAATTAGAATTTGTCTGAAAGACTAGTGGTTTCTCTTTTACGAAAGCAATACATTAAAAAGAGAATTATTAAAAAGATAACTACATTCAGAACTGCTGTAGACAAAGAAGCCTGTGTGGTACTTACTGAGGTTTGTAAACCCTAAGCAGCATCCGAAGGCCTCCTTTTGATACATTTATTTTTTTTTTTATTAAATTTGGAAAAACCTCGCGATTTTAAGTAAAAAAAGGGTTATATCTTAAATGCATGTATTTTTATGTTTGATATCTTGTTGAATAGATACTTGCATTATCTCTCTTTTGATACCCATAAAGTTTAGTTTTGTTGGAAAACTTAAAAAATCAGCTAAATTTTTAGTCCACTTTTTCCAACGTTATATGCCTATAACTTCTAAGCCAATTGCGAGCGATCAAAAATTTTTTAAATAATTAGAGTTGCTGCTATTCTTGAAAAGTTTCTAAAATTTTAATGCATAAGAACAAACTTTAACAGTTTGGGCCTTCTTTTACGATACAACCGAATACGGCCCTCTGTGATTGCTTCTGTATTTGTGTGAACCAACATCAATATAGAAAATACCGCACTTCCTTATATTTTACTTCTTTGGCCTGCAGCAGCTGTTCTACATTTGACGTTTTTAAGGCTGCTGAACATACGTATAAGGTAATAGATCTGTTTCCGTACTCGATTGTAATAACTTGCAATAGGGGTATTCACGATTCAGTGCACTTGATAAATTATTTAATTTAAAATTCGGTCAAGCCCATTTTTATTAGTTTCAAACTATTTAAATTTGACTACTTTAGTTTCAAAAGAAGCCAAACTATTGTCATAAGTTTTAAAACTAGCTATCTTCAATACCTGTTTAACGATAGCTTCGTTTTTACTAAAGAAATTTTGCTAAAGAAATTAAAATTTTGTTTAATTTTTTTCATACATGCAACCCTCTAACAATTCTCACTTCCCGTGTATCAGTTTTTCGTGTTTTTCTCAAAGCAGTTAAAAATAAATTTGGCCATTTGTGAACTTAAGCATCTACACACTAAATTTTTAATTCCGTCTTAACGAAAATTTAAAAGTCAAGAATTAACGGTATTAATAAATAATTATATATGTTGCACATAATTTTTTTTTTCTTTTATTTTGCACGAATAACAAAAATGTAGCAAAATAAAAAAAAAAACAAGGGTGTATATAAAAAAATGGATACCTACTCACAAAACAACCAAAAAAAAAATATGCTGAATTGGATATCCAACTAATACAATTGACGCCAAAGACAGATTCTTAATACACAGTCTTTAAACCAATTTTGTAGATCAGAAATTTATGAAATAAGTTTAACGTTCAGAACGTATGATAAATTTTAAGATTTACCACTCCACGGTAACTGTGTCATTATCTTGCAGTGAATAAAAATCCAATGTTTTAGATGAGTTATCTAGAGGTATCACTAAATCAACATGTTTTGCATCAATATAGCAAAGTTTTGGCATTGTTCCTTGCTCAACATGGAAACGTTTAACAATCAGTCCTTGTAGAGTTTGTACTGTTATCTTGCGCGGTACCTTTTTCTCCCAAACTTCACCTGTTAGCTTATTTTGAATACGTATCTTGATGAGATTGGAAACTTTTATATTGGCACGCGGCACAAATTCAGCGGGAGAGCCATGTTCTTTAAAATAAAGACAAAAACGTGAAACTCTTAATAGAAAAAAACATTGACACAAATGTGCGTGATAGTTTAACTTACTTCGTATAATATTTGCATATGCACGATGTTTTTTATAGAAATCACGCAAAGTTTCTGGTGTTTTGCTGGCCACTAGCCACTCGACTGCATGCTTCTTCCAGATATCATACTCGGCGCCACGTCGTTGATCAGCACTAATAAGCGCTTTATTGATATACTCTAAATTGGAAATTGTTGCAACAGCATTTGAGAACATTTCATCGAAATCAGACTTTAAATGTGGTGTTTTATTGAGATACTTTAAATTGGGCAACTTGTCCAGTTCATTAAAGGCATCAATCTATAAAAACAATAAAAACTTGCAACAAATTTTACATGAAGCAATAAAAAAAACACTCATACTTCATTCCATATCGGGTTGTAGAGTAAATTCAATTGTTCCAGCGAAATGAATATTGACAGTTTTTCAGTTGGTTCACAATCGGGTAATTTTATTTGTTCAATGCCATTTTCCATAAGATTCAAAGATGTCAACGTTTGAATATTGCCCAGTTTACAGACTTGATCGAAATCCATAAGTTTGGTACGATGAAGATCTAGTTCCCTGTTAAGGAACGTGTCATTAGTTTAAATTTATCTTATATGCCTAATTTATCTTATAAGTAGTAATTTGACAGATTATGTCTCAAAAATATATATAGAGATAGCCGGTAGTTAGCGCGATTAGTTTAATTTTGTCCAAGTGTCCCTGTGTAAAGAATTTTGCACGTCAGAGGTTTTGGCTATGTTGAAGGGAAAAAGTGAGCACCAACGATTTTATATAACAAATTCAAGAATTAAGAAAATAGACTTTAAGCGATAACTTTTAATCGCTAAGAGAGAGATATTTTGATGATTTTTTGTCATTATTAACATATGAAAGAGTGTAAAAATATGTCGACTTAAATTTTAACTATATTACCACAAAATAATTTTAGACCCATGAAAAAGACAACTGAATATTTAAGAGGCTTTTGAAAACAATATAAAACAGTGAAACGATAAGGTAACGGTTAAGATTTTCTAATTTTTCTATAATCATTTAATTGAGCATTCGGACAAAGAAGATTTTATAGAAATATATTAAAAAATAGCAGATGTATTTTCTTTCAATGTCCAGACTTCAAATTTTAAATCGGTTTTTCTTATTCTGCTTGAGTTTACATAAACAAATGCATTGTACTAAGAAATCGAGTGGTTTCGCTGGCTATGCTCCAGTGAAGAAAATATTCGATTAGGTAACCAGTTGCGGCCAACGCAGAAGGGGACGACCGCCGTTGGAAAGACCAAGTAGAGGATAACCTGGCGCCAGCAAACTAGAGACAGAAATGGCTTGCGCACAATCTTAGATGAGGCCAAGAGCGACATACGGTTGTTGTGTCAACTAAGTAAGTAAACACCCCATCAAAATTTTTCGAAAGGCCTTGCTTGATTCTAAAATGCATTACATAAATGATTATGAAAGAATGGCTTAAAATTCTTTAATACGTTCTTGACAATGTCTTAATCAACAATATTTTTTTAAATTACTTGACCTAAAGTTCTAAATTATAACCTTGTAAAATCATGAAAAGGTCACAATTTAATTATAAATCTAATAGTTTTAATTGTTATTTAGGTATTGATATATACTATTAAGGGAGGTCTTAATATTAGCGGTTAAAATTAAGCCAAATTTTAGACTATATTTTCTAAAAAAGTTTATTATATATAGCTCATATTTGATTTTTAGAATCTATAATATATTAATGTATGTGCTATATGCTAGGTGCAATATGTAACTTTAAACCACAGAGGCTATATTATACAGAGGTGTCAGTTCGAAGTTCACACAATTTACGATTTACGTGATACAAGCGTCAGGAGGATAGAAGAACAAAACAAAAATAATGATGCTTTTGTCTCAGCAGTTGTTTCATGCTCACCTAAAGAACAGTATAGGCAGCGTCAAAACGAACGCTGAGGCAAAGCATAATTATTTTTGTTTATTTCTTCTATTCTCCGGACGCTTTTACAACGAAACTTGAGTTCGAAGTTGAACTGCGACCTCTGTATAATATAGCCTCTGTGCAAAAAACATTAACATTAATAAAAAAAGCTCAATCATGTTTGAACAGTCTAAGCAATCTCATGTTTTATTGTTTGCTGAATTAGTAATTTTTAGATAAAATTTTAATCAGTCAGTGCGTGCATATGAAAGAAGGCAGAACGCTTAAACATTTTTGTGCAATGTTATGACCTTAAATACATCATTAAACTATATAATTCATAAACGATTTATATTAAACTAAATTTCGTTTAAACTCTTTCTAATGTGTCACTGCAAGTTCCAATGCTTGACAAAAAAAAAACAATATCAAAAAATAAGCAACTAGAATTGACGGCAACCCTGGTAGAGTTTAAGGCTTAATCCAAAAATAGCTACTGCTTTAATGTCATATGATTAAATGGACGATGAGAACGTCAAAGTTCATACCAATTTGTTCGAACAAGGGTCAAATCATATAAGACTTTAACAGTGAGTTGGTCACAGCTGAATCACTTCAGACTGCAGAGGAAATGTAGCGATTTCTTCAAACTTACATCTAAAATACATCTAAAAAGCTCACAACTAAATTCGTGTAAAAAAACGATATTTTTAATATTATGGAAATTTTTCTTGCTATAAAAAGCGCATGGTATTGGGACATATAAACGCATAAATAAGTGATGGATAATTACATGACAAATGCACCGTTTGGTAATTTTTTGAAAATCTTTTGAAAAATTTGAAATTAAGAAATGTAAATGTTAAATATTCTCAGACGGTTGCAGGACCAATTAAAAAATAAATTAAATTTATCTAATTTACTGTATGCTGAACAAGATTTTGGAGGTAATTTAATATGGAATTTTTGCGCCTCGTGCCATGCAAAGGGGGCACAACAAAAAATTATTAGCACACAAATGAAGGCAAGAGTACTTATATAACGTCTCCTATGCTATTTATAAATCAATTTTGCATTCATTAAATGCATTCTTATGTCGATATTCAGTTGTACTTAAAATTTTGAATGTGAATGCCGATTTTACAGCTTCATAATTTACCTTTTTTTCGGATATATTTGTTGGAGACATGAAAATTAACATGACGTTAAAACTAAATTTTTTACACAATCATATGAACTTTCTCCCGTCAAATCTAGGAGACTTCAAAACGAACATGTGAACGATTTTACAAGGATTTAGCAACTATGGAAAGTAGTTTCAAAGGAAAAGACTCAAGACACATGCTAACTGCATATTATTGGTCTATTTGTCGAGACACAAATCCAGGAGGTAATAAACGAAAAAACACCTGTCCAAAATTTTTAACATGTTTAATTTAAAATATATTATTCCATGCAAGCTTTTCTGGTAGTCACGTAAGCCTTCCAAAAATCATTGAAAAAAATAAACATCTATTTTTCTCATTGTTTTTTTTTTTCTCAAAATTCGGAAAAAGTTTTATCTTACCTTAAATTTTTAAAAATTTGCTTATTGTCCGCTTCTTTCAGTTCTGAAATTGGATTTTCCTGCAAACCAAGAGACAAAATATTAGGCCAAAGACGCGCTGTCCGCAAGACATCCGCCCAATTGCTATAACCACAATTGCGCAAATTTATATGCTGCAAATTCCTAAAGGCCGGCTCCAAGTCCAAGATTTGTGCATCAGTTGGTAACTGAAAACGATTACAGCTGAAAAAGAAATATGCATTTAAATAATTACTTTTTTTCTTAAACAAAAGAGCGGTGATATATTTGTGGGAAAAAATGCAAAATAAGCTGATCGAGAACAAAATGTTTCACGTGGTTTTAGAATTTAAGTCAACTGTGACATATAATTATCTCTACCTCATTCATTTCAAGATGTAAGAACCTTATTCCCATAAGTTTGGTTTTTGCTTTAAGACAGAACCTGTATGGTTTTATACTATGCAATAGATTGTGCATAAGAATGGCAGTGTAGTTACACATTTTCAGGCAATTAACTAAGTTGAATTACAAAAAGTACTCTGCTGCTAACATCAGCATACTACAAAAACCTGTTTTTCAGCTTAAATAACAAAAGATGACATAATTTTTTTTTCTTTGCTTACCTCAAATTTAAGTTTATCAATGTCGGCACCTGTTTAGCTATATCGGCCACAGTTTCCCATTGCCATATTAAGGTACTGCTTAAATTAAGCGATGTAAGAATGCTAAAATCCTTTAGATAGCCCGCTGCATTAACGTTTGATCCCTCAACACTGATATCCATTAGTTGTTCGAACTTGCTCTGTTTACGAGCTATCTTTTCCATGCCCACAATTTCAAAACGTGATGCCTGTAGTGACATCTGGGTTTCTCGTATCAACTCCTGATCTAAGATGCTAGAAGAGTTTGTCATCAGGTAGCGTTCACGCGCTGCTTCTTCCATGGTTTCAAAGGGTGCTAGTTTGTCTGGTCGTATGAAGCTGCCAGAGGTCGAGCACTGCGTCTGAAAATAGCGCTTGCCTTCGAAGACTCCATTATGCTTGCCACGTTGTGGATTATCCCATTCAATGCCCAGCCAGGTGCCAACTTGACCGCTAACCTGTTGGTGTTGTAGGGTGTGGTTATTTAATTTTCAGTTTTCTTATCATTTTAAAAATATTTTTTAAATTTTTTTTTTTTTTTTTGAGCTTACCTCGCCAACATATTTGATGGTTCCATAATTTTCGCCTATTTTAATTCTTGATCCCACCGGGAACCTGATGAAGCACTCATCGATAATTCCAACCATGTTAATGTTGATCGATCTCTTCTGGTAATTTTCCTTTATTAATTGGCTGGTGAAATTTGCTTGGAGTTTCTCTATTTCTTGGGTGTTTTTCTTTCTCTGCTACTTCAATTTTTATTTTACTTTTTAATTTGTATTCTCTTAAGTTATTTTTTACAATCAGTTGTGATTGTTTTGCATTGAATTTATATAAAAACAAGAAACTTGCAACATTTGTTTTTGTTTTTCTTTTTAATAAATTACCTTGCAATGGAGATGACTGACACGGAAACGAACACACAGATGCCAGACTCGTGGAATAAACTGCATTTAAGGGATTTTGTTTGTTGCCGTGGGATGTGGGAACTTCAATACAGGGTTGATAATTGACTTTTTCATTTTAGTATACAAATATAGAAAAAATTTTACTAAATGAAGAAAAATAGTATGGAATAAATTTTGTTTACTCCGCGCAACACGATAATTTTGTCAATCCGTTTGCAACGCTGATAAGGAGGTGTGGCAGATATAGAAAAGTGTATATATTCTTAATCAACATCACCTCCAGAGCCCATTTCGCTAGGTCAGCCACAAAAATTTTTCCAGTTACTTCTTATTGTGCACATAAGCTTTGAAGTAAAATATTTACCATATATTTCAAATATTTCGGAAAAAAAGCCTACCGCCCATACAACGTTACTTTATCAAATCTTTAGAATATCTAAATATGGCACAAAGATTAATGTCATGATTAAAAATGTGCCCACACACTTTGGCCGCAAAAAATCACCATATAATTGAAATCTTTAAAATTTACAAAAAACAACGCAACAACCTCCCATACAAAGTGACTTTAACAAAATGATAAATCTCTGAAAATACCACAAAAACTAATGTAATGACTTGAAATTTTGCATATGAACTTTGGTCTCAAATATTTACCATATATTTAAAATTTTCAAAATAGTATAAAGAGCACGCATACCTCTTAAGCAAAGTAACTATATAAAAACGGTAAAGTCTCTAAAAATTCCGCAAAAATTAATTTAAAAAATTAAAATTATGAACATATGCTAAGAATATTAAAATTCACTTTGAGTTTGAAATCTGACAAAATTGATAAAAACTCGTCCAATCTCCCATACAAAGTGATGTCATCAAAGTAGCATAATTTTTATAAATTCCACAAAAATGTGTGCATTAACAGTATATTTAATACATAATCTTCCATATCTTAATCGTGTTCTGCATTTGAGTTTTTGAAAAATTTGATGAACACCACAACCGTAATCTATACTAGGTGACGTCATCAAACTTTAGAAACATACATAACAAAGAATATACGGTAGGGGTAAAGTAAATGTGTTTCTAACAATTCAGTTCATAAGCCTTACAAAAAAATTACAAAGGTTTTTATTTATATTTAATTAATCACAAAGTTTTTATAATCACAAAAAGGAACTCAATTGGTCTAATAATATTCATAAAATGAGATTAACAATGTCTTTAAAAAAATCATAAATATAAAATGAGAGGTCTTTTTATAATTAGAAAACAAAAATTTCTATAAACGTGCAAACTTCTTTCGTTTCCTTAATATAGAAATGCCACTAACATTTTTTAAAATCAGGTTCTTCGCCGAAAATTTTTTTTTAATGTTAGTGCCTTTCTATGTTAAGGTAAGGAAAAAATTAATGGACAAATCTTTCAGTCAAGCATTACTTCACTTTCAGTAAAACTTTAGAAATTTTTAATTTGATATATTACTTATGATATCAATATTGTGGCATTTAGTTCACTAGATTTTAAAAAATATTTTGCTTAAATTAATTAAATAAATTGTTGCAATCTGCAGTCTGTTTCTGTAATTGGTTTTTATTAAGCTTTAGAAATAAAATATTCTTGTAACATTTGCTGTCGAATGAGAAATTGAAAGAATTGCTTAAGCAATTTTATATAAATTGGAGAAAATAGACTCTTTAAAATCATTTTGTATGCATTTTACAGAGTACCAAAATTTAAAACTAGATAAATTTTTTAATTCTTTTAAATCGTTTGCTTACATAGAGTTCTAACTTCTGTGTTTATTATAGAGTGAAATAAAATGTATCGAAAACGCTTTGGAAAAATATAAAATTGTACGAAAAACGTTTAATGGTACCGAAAATATCAACCCTGCTTCAATAGCGAGAGATTTTTCAAATCACTTGGAATTTTTCTTTCCTTACCGAGCGCTTGCACTGCCCGAACGAACGAAGAATTTATCGCGAACAAAACGTAGCGATGAATTCTTCGTTCGCTCCAACCGTTTCTACTGCACGAAAATAACGGGGTTCGCATAATACTACATGTTGTCACGCCTGGTGTGATGGCCTTGAATTTGAAGCATTTCAAATTCAAGATAACATCCCTACAAGAAGACTATCGGTTATTTAACTAAGCAAAAACGGTTTTTCTAAACTGAAATATCGGTTACCTCTTCATACCAAGTTTCGGTTATGCTAGGAAGAGCCTCGGGAAGAAATTAACCGAAACTCGTCTATACGTGTGATCTGGCATCCCTTTTTCACACGTATCAATTTCCAATACCATTGAAATATAGCCGTCTCGCTCTCTCTCTAGTTAAGGTTAACATAAATACAGGTTATAGGTAACCAAATCTCACCAGATAAATCTAACCGAAAACTCAGTTATATGTAACCGTTAGATATAACGTAAAAATCAGTTTTATCTAACGTACCTCTTAAAAAATAAAAATGCATGCACTTCGTTGGTGTCTTGAAACAAATGGTTTTAATTTATTATAACATTTTTTATTGTTGTTGTTGTTGTTCTTACTGTTGTTGCTGCTACTGCGAGCCACTTCTGTGCCGACGACTTTGGGAGTGGAATTAGATGTGGCGAATGTTGAAATGCTCACTGCATTCTTGATATTGGCAAGCGTGCTTATTGGCTCATCCTTCTTTGATGGGTAGCAGCGTTCCAACAGTAAGCAATTTAAAGATATTTAATTTTTTTATTGCAGAACTTGGTTTTTGTTAGCGAAACCAGCTACAATGGCGGATATGCAAAAATTGGACATGATTTTTAATAATGATACCTTCTCTTTCTTTCACATGCACTTGCTAAAATGTTCATATTTTTCCCTGTTTCACAATTTTTGACACTGAAATGAGTATGCGAATGTGGTTGTAAACAGAAAAATGTATGGGATTGTGTTAGAGTTTTGGTTAGCTATTTCTTGTAGGGATGTTGTCAGTCGGCTGTAACGAGCGTTCGAACGGTGCACGTCACATTTAGCGGACACGGACAAATTTGTTGTTGTTTTCACGGATAAAATTGATAACTCTCTTTATTTAATTGATAACTACCGTGGCATCGCAAAATTGAGCGCTTTGCCTAAACTTTTGGAGGCAATTGTTACATCACGACTATCGCATAGCGTTAAATCTTTAATGTCTCCTTTCCAACATGGATTCCTTTCTGGAAAATCCACTGTTACTAACCTTCTCGAATTTACATCAAAAACTATAGAAAACTTTGGAAAAGGCATGCAGACTGATGTTATTTACACGGATTTTAGCAAAGCTTTTGACGTTGTAAATCACAAACTATTGATCTTAAAATTACATCTTGTTGGATTTCCCATACCGTTGGTAAAGTGGATTGAATCTTACTTAAGCAATAGAACACAATCTGTTATTTTTAAGCTCAAGAAATCACACGAGTTTCCTGTTACTTCAGGAGTACCTCAAGGAAGTCATCTTGGGCCTCTTCTGTTTCTACTTTTTATAAACGATTTGCCATCTGTCATAATGCATTCCAGCATCTTAATGTTTGCTGACGACGTCAAACTCTTCCTTTCTTTTAAAAATGATAATGACGCTGTATTTTGCAAGCCGACATTGATCATCTTCATAACTGGTGCAAAACGAACCGTATGAACCTCAACATGAAGAAATGCAAGCATATGTCTTTCTCGCGCAAACCACCAATTAAATGTACCTTCAAAATTTGTGGTTATCCATTGGAGTCCTTAGATAGTTTCAATGATCTTGGAGTTACAATGGATCCTAAACTACGCTTTAATATTCATGTAAATAAAATAATAAATAGAGCTAATAGTACTTTAGGATTTATTAAACGTTGGGCAAAAGAGTTTAATGATCCTTTCATAACGAAAACCTTATTCACTTCCCTAGTGCGGCCTATCTTAGAATACGCTTGAGTTGTTTGGTGCCCACGATACGGTTGTTACATAGACGACATTGAATCAGTGCAGAAACAATTTCTTTTGTTTTGCTTAAGCTATCTTTATTGTAATACTGATTTTCACTTACCACCTTATGAATATCGGTTACAACTCTTAAATCTTCCTTCTTTAAAAAATCGGAGAATTATGATAAATGCTTGTTGGATTATAAAACTTTTACATGGCTATGTAAACAGTCCATATTTATTGAGTAAAATATATTTTAATATTCCTCTTCGTCCTAGAAGATCTTTTGAGTTACTCCACATGAACTTTTGTAGAACTAATTATTTGCAAAATGAACCTCTTAGAAGCGCTTGCGGTGATTTTAATTTTGTATCTGATGTTATATCCTTAAGTGAATCCATGGACTCAATCAAACATAAAATTATAGATTACCTGCAGTACCGTCGTTGATTATGTAAAGTTCTTTCAAACATATATCTGATGCATCTGGTGATTTGTAAACACATTAATATAACAATCTAAATGGATAAATGGACCTAAGCGTAAAATGGAAAATTTTGGTGTATAATACATCTAAATAATCTGAATGGACCTAAACCTGGGATCTTCAATTGCCTCATATCTTCAAGATGGTTGTGACAACATTTGTTGATGGTACCGTGGTGTCTTGGTGTCTTTTTACCTCTTGAAACACTACGTTAGATCGATTTGTAATATATTAATATGAGTGGCCGATAAGACCTAGTTTGTCTTGGTGCCTGCGTTCGCAACGGGTTTTCTTTATTTTATGAAAATTGGTTTGGTGAAGTTGACCTAGTTTGTCGAGTAACCACCCTGTCAAGCCAGGATTTCACCGGCTTCAGGGAGACAGAACGATATATATTATATATATACTAGGGCGGGTCAAATTCTGGCTCAGCGAAATTCGTAAAATACATGTAATTTCAAGACTTTTTCTCCACTACAGCATATACAAATTCTGAAAAAAAGCTGTGCGGACTTTCGTAAATAGATTCATACACATACATTCATACATTCATATTTTATAATTGAGAACAAAATCTATTTACGAAAGTCCGCACAGCTTTTTTTCAGAATTTGTATATGCTGTAGTGGAGAAAAAGTCTTGAAATTACATGTATTTTACGAATTTCGCTGAGCCAGACCTCCAAAAAATTCGTCCATACAAATTGACCCGCCCTAATATATACCTATTGGAGTGGTGTTTTATTGGGTATGAGACCTTGTTTGTCACACGACTCCGCCGTATACAAAAATTGTTGCTAACTTGACCTTATTTGTCTTGAAAACGCAACCCTGCTATGCTGTCTGATTTTATCGATTTTGACTTAACTTTTTTCTATTATTTTTTATACTTTAATAAAATTATATACTTTAAGCAATTTACTAAAACTTTTTAGTTTGTTAATAATACATTATTTCATTCAAAATCATACTTTATATTTTTAAATTGTATTAAATATCTTATTTTATAATCTTAAATTTGCTATAAAACCTGTTAAGGTTTAGCAATCAAGTAAAAAAAAAAAAGTTTTTTATTTACCCGCCCCTTATTTACATGCCCCTTTGCGATATTGAAAACTTATAGCGCATTCTTTTCTGAAAAAAATTCTGATCTCACAGAATGCAGAATTTTTTAGATTCTGACCTGAATTTGCAGAATGTTGACTTCTTTTGAGCTGAGAAAAGAACGGAAAAAATTCAACATTTTTTTTTTTATTTGATATTGGCTGATGTATTCCGATGTATTTACGATTGAGGTTATGTATATTGCCGACTGCATGGAATTTTTAACAAATACTCATCGAGCTATTAAGTTTTATTAAAATAACACTTTAATCAAAATTGTTTTGGATTAAATTTAAAAAATTTTTCAAAATTGGAACATTTTACCTCTCACAATTGTCACAGCATATAATATTACTGTCAAAATTATTTTTTTTATGTTGGTATTAGTAGAGAGCAGAATGCAGAACCGCCGAATTTTACAGGTCAGAAAATTCTGCATTTGTTGTACTTTTGTAAACAATTCAACCGAAACAGTTATACAGAAACAATTCAATCCGGCTATCAACCAACCGCACGCATACACGAAAGGGAAATCGGTTGAAACGGCACTACATTCTTTAGTAGTAACCCTAGAAAAAGCCATCCACCACAAGGAATACGCACTCGGGGCGTTTCTAGACATCTCAGGTGCATTCAACAATGTATCAACCACCGCAATTCTTAGTGAATTACGCACAATAGAGGCACCACCGGAAATAAACCTATGGTTAGACAAGTTGCTAAGCTGCAGAAAGATTCAGGTTGAGTGGGGCACTAAATCCATGGCAAGGGAAGCTCGCAGTGGGACACCCCAGGGAGGGGTCCTCTCGCCACTACTATGGTTAGCTTCACTACTATAGAATCTTGTAGTTAATGAACTACTCGAAAAGTTCGCAGGTAGAGCCCCGAGGATAACTGCCTATGCAGACGACATAAGCATACTTATAGTAGGGAAATGTCTATGAACAGTAAGCTCCAAAATGGAGAGCACACTCAAAGATGTACTTAGATGTTCGAATTCAGTCGGTCTTAGTATTAACGCAGAGAAAAAGGATCTAGTTCTGTTCACGAAAAGGTACAAGATACCACAGTGGATACCACCGGAATTGAACGATATACGTCTCATACCGAAAACTCACACAAAATATCTAGGAGTCGTCCTGGACAGCAAGCTGTCATGGAAAACCAACGTAGAAGAAAGGGTGAAGAAATCCACCATTGCGCTATACACATCCAAGAAGATGCTAGGCAGTACCTGGGGTCTCTCACCCTTTCTGATGCACTGGATCTATGTAACGGTAGTGCGTCCTATTCTACTCTATGGGATTATTGTGTGGTGGCGGGCTGTGAACAAATCAACATTCCTCAGGCACTTGGAGAAAACTCAGCGGCAGGCAGCGCTATGCATCACGGGGGCACTGAAGTCAACTCCAACTAAAGCGCTTGAAACCATTCTAAGTATGGACCCCCTGGACATACACGCAAAACTAATAGCCGGAAAAACGGCACAACATGCAGGCAACATGCACATTCAAAATTTTTGACATTGTACAATCGGAAAGGATCTACTTAGTAGCACGGACTACATGGTGCCTCGTACGATGGTCAATTCCAAAGCACGAACTCTTCTGGGACCAAATGACTGCACACTTAAAAATTTGTATAGAATTTTTACACCGATCGGTGTTCCAGGGGGTCCAACACCGTTCGGTGTTAAAAAACACCGTGTCAAAGTGCCAGAATTTTATATCCGAAAGAGCATATTTTTTTCACACCGATCGGTGTAAAAAAGTAAACATCAGATAGGATGTTTGTTTTGTACCCTGTTTAGGTGTTTATTTATAATACGCAAAATGATAATTTTATTTAACACCGAACGGTGTAATTTTCAACTATTCGAAAGGATGTTTTTTACAATTTTTATTTGTCATTTAATTTATTAATTGTCAAACGAAATAAGCCGCAAAAAACTTTGATTGTGGCTTATTTCATTCGGCTTTATTTCATAATGGAATAAGAACCAAAGATAAAAATTAAATATTTCCCAAAAGTAGTGTAATGAAATTGTCCCCAAAAATTGGGAGTTATTTCATATGAAGTAACACCCAAAAATGTAGACATTTTTTGGGGCTTATTTAATTTTTTGGGCTCTATTTCTTGGTGTCAAAAATAAAGTTTGAATCTTTTATCAAGATTTACAAAATTAAAATGAACAAAAAATATTGGAAAATTTCAATTTTTAATTTGTTTATCAATGAGAATGTGATATCAATATTGCTCTCTTCTTTGCCTTTCTAATTTCACACCGATCGGATTAATTTGTCATTTCACACCGAGTAAGCGGTGTAAATTAACACCGTTCGGTGTAGGAAATGTAAATATCCGCTCACCGGTGTGAATTTATTTTTGAAATTTTTTAGTGTGTGGTGCAAAGGTATAGAACAAGCACAGCAGGTGGTCAACATATTTACAGACGGCTCCAAAATGCCTACGGGGGTAGGTGCGTCTGTGTATTGCGCAGAGCCTAATATAAGGCAGCCATATAAACTGCCGAACCACTGCAGTATCTTCCAGGCGGAAATATTTGCCATAAGGAAGGCTGCTGAGATAGCCCTCTGCATGGACACACAACACTCTTACATCAACATTTTCAAATCCATGCGCTCCGCTAGCATCAAGTCCAAAATCGTCTTGGCTGGCAGAGATGCACTAGATGCATTATGCGCTTCGAAGAGAGTGCGCATCTACTGGGTCCCTAGCCACCAGGGCATTGAGGGAAACGAGATGGCAGATGGTCTAGCAGAGGAAGGCGCCGGGCTGGAATCAGAACTCGCAGAACATGTACTTACTCCGCTACAAGAGTTGTACAGGAACCTCGAAAGAAGAGCCACACAAGCAGTGAATCGTAGATGGAGAGATACGACATCGTGCAAAATCTCGAAAATCATGTGCAATGCACAATGCGAAAAACGAACTCTGTTCATCTTGACACGCCCTCGCAAAGATTGCAGGACATTAGTGGGCATGCTCACTGGTCACTGCATGACGGCAGCCCACGCGAGGAAGCTTGGCATCACCACGGATGACGACTGCAGGAAGTGCAAGGAACCGGGCACAGTGGAGACCCTGGAGCACCTACTATGCACATGCCCCGCCTTACTTAGATCGAGACTAAAATACCTAGGCTCATCGACATTCCCGTCGCTTAAAGATGTAGCCAGGGTGTCTCTGGAATCCCTCCTAAGGTTTGCGAATTCAACGAAAATTTTTAAAGACTTTTAAATAAACACAAAGGTTCCTTTTGTTTTCTACCGGTACCACTAAGGACCTGAACTGGTCAATGGGAGCCTTCACGAAGGCATCCGGTTTAACCTAACCTATACTTCTGTGGTCAGAATTTTCGAGAAAAGAATACTATTTATTTTGAGGTCAACATTTTTTTTTTAGAAAAGAACAGAAAAAATACAGTACTCTTTAAAAGGTCAGAAAAAATGCAGAATTTTTTCCAGAAAAGAATGCGCTATTAAATAGTAACAGGGCGTCTCGACTAGCAATAATTCAAACATCAATATTGCCAATGGAGATCACTCAATTGCCGAAGTTTGCTATACATGGCATGCAAGATTGTAAGCAATAGATTGCCAAGATGGAGATGGCAATGAGCTGTATTTTTTCTTGTTTGACAGCCATTTTAAATTTTTCTTAAAAATTTTTAATATGTATATCTTAAAAATGAAGTAGCGTACAGAAGAAATGTTTAAAATAATTAATTTATATAATAAATGATAAGAATATGTGTTGATTTCAAAACATGAGAAAACCCACTCTTTCAATATTGACATTGTTTGCAATAGAATTTGAAAGATGGAAAGCAATGAATATGGTTTGTCGAGACACCCAGTCAGAAAACTTGACATAGCCCGGCGTCTCCAAAGGCAATTAATTATTGCCGATCCGCTGTCATTTTGCTAGACAAATATGAGCCATATCAAAACAAAGTTTTGTATGTGGGCATTTCATACCTTAATAGAAGCATTTGTGAGATAGCGTCAAACACGAATATTCGCTGCATTGAAGCGCTTAAAAATTTAAAAAAATTACAAGAAATTGCTGAAGAACAGCAAAAAAGGAAAAAACACAAATTTTGATAAGAAAATAAAACGAAACGAAAAAATTGGCTCTCAAACTATTAAACTGACAGGTAATATATATTAAGATACTTATCGTGACATGTATTGCTCTTCATGAACAATGAGCGGTCTTCATTGGCAAGATGTCGTCTGAAATAAGTATCAAGATATAAACTATTGCGTGTGGAGACGCCGGGTAATGCAAAATTTGCAGAGCTTCAGCACAAAAAGTTTTGTCTTCGTTTTAAAACACAGTGAGCGCGCATGTATTGGCACTAACGAGCAGAAAACTGGTGCTGAATTACAGCATCTGTGATCGAGCAAAATCGTCAAAATTTATCGGCTCTTGTCTCGTCATGCCGTTTGTAATTTACATGGCTACGGATGCTGTAATTCGCCCCTGTTTTTAAACAGAACTGCAATTGTAGCGATAATCTCCGAATTTGACGACATCTTGTTAATCAACTTGCACTTGCATTAGTGGTCGCTTGCAACTTGCAGCTAATTTAGAGTTTTTATTTTAATTTTTTCGATGACATGTATTCTTTACTTACAAGCGGTGATGTTCCTCGACGCGTCGTCTACCTGTGTGAACATGGCTGCCGATTGCCACACGTGTAGGATAGACCCCTTTTACATTGATCAAGACTTGAAGTCAAGTTTTTTTGACGTTCTCTTTTGAACTTGACGAAAGCTTTCACATTGGTCAAGACTTGAATTCAATTTCTTTTCCTCTTTCCTTGTTTTCTAAAAATAAAACGAGATGCGTAGCAAGCAAATGAATTATAATTTATAGAAATTTGCAAACTGAATTTTAATTTTTTACCATGCTGGAAGTCAACAATATGTTTTTGCTTAAAAATTTAATGCAAAATGAAATTAAATTATATGCAAAACAATTTTATTGTAACCGAAGTCTAACAAACTCACATTGATATGCGAAAAATAAAATAAAAAGCACTGCCAACAACGCGAAAATAACAAAAGGAATACGAAAAATTGCCGGTACAGCTTCAAGTTTCTTTTTTCTTTCCGTCACTTCCGATGTGCGGCGAATTGCCTACAAACTCTGAAACTTGACTTCAAGTCTTGATCAATATGAAAGGGGTCATAGTCTGTAAGCTGCATTATGCGCTTCCCAAACGATACTACATGTCGGATGTATATGTAAATACACATCGCACATGACGGATAGACTTTGGATAGACTTCATTATTTTTTAGGTGCCGAAGAGTTAACATCAATTAAAAATATTAATATTAATTGTTTTGAACATTTATTTTTATGTTTTTTGCTTTAAATATTCTAAACCATCACAATTTTAGGTAAAGATAAAAAAATTCGTGTCAAAATATAATATTTCTTACGTTCGGCAGTTTTGCCGCGAGATGTGCTCTCTCTGAAAATTTTCAACAAATGGCAAAATGTACTAAGTTGGATTGCCGCGCACGCAAACGGAACTACATGTCGGACGTACTTAGCAAAAAGTCAAAATTTTTCAACTTCCATCGGACATGTCCATCCGCCTTGATTTCTTGCACACGAACGATACTACATGTGTGATGACTTGACAGGTCGGATGGACATGTAGTATCGTTTGAGGGGCCCTAATAAAGTAACGGAACTTTTTTCGCTGCTCCTACACAGATTACACAGACCACACATGTCGGATGGACTTCATTACTTTTTAGCTGTCAAAGAGTTAACATCGAGTAAAAATATTGTTTTGAACATATGTTTTTATATATTTCGCTTTAAATATTCGAAGGCACCATGATTTTAGGTAGAAATAAAAAAAAATCCCCAAAAAAATATAATATTTGTTACGTTCGGCAGTTTTACCGCGAGATGTGCTCCTCTGAAAAATGTTCATCAAATGAAAAATACATCGTGTTGTATTGCATACAAACGGACTTATCGAAAAGTCAAAAATTGTTGTCTTCCATCGGACATGACCACCCGACTTGAATTTTTGCACATAAACGATGCTACATGAGTGATGACTTGCCAGGTCTGATATTCCCGTATAATAACGTTATTAACTAAATAATAGATAGTTAATAGATAGTCCCGTCTGTAAACGTCGTATTAGTAAATTTTTTCATATGATGAAAATTTTTCAGAAAAGCACATCTCACGGCAAAACTGCCGAAAAAAACAAATGTTATATTTTGACGCGTATTGTTTTATCTTTAACTAAGATCGTGGTGGCTTGGAATATTTAAAGTGAAAAATATAAAAACAAATGTTCAAAATAATATCGCTCATTTCGTGCAAGACCTTCACAACTCAAAATTTGGGATTTTTGAGGTATCATTACAGTTTCAGATAGGGAAAAAGTAAGCAATTTTCTAAAGTTAATAACTTTGACCCTTCAATAGATATTAACATATATTTTTTTAAAATTTGTGCATCCTTGAATAAAAAAGAATTTCCATAATAATAACAAACTTTGTACGCGTTTTTCTCTAAACAACATTTTTTCAACTGGCGGACAATTAATTTTAGGATTGGCTGGGCCGATTTTGAAAAACCTTGGTTTTTTTTTTTCTTTATTAACATATTCTGGAAAAACTTTCGAGCTAGAAACGCCATTTTGTCAGACAGTGAATCAATTTTTAGTTTACATTTTTCAAAGTGTAAAATTGAAATTTGATTGATGATTCGGTGTTGAATGTCAAAATATATTCGTTGGCTGATTAATTTTATTGACGTTTAAAAAAATTAAATAAATAAAAGTCATTCAGCAATTAAATAAAAATAAATAAACTTTCTGCTTGAAATTATGTTAACACCATTCAATTGTGTTTCAGTACGACTGACACATCAGTTCGATTTGCTTGAATTAAAAAACTGTCAAAAATGCTTATACTAAGCTTAGGGTCAGTTTACAATACCGACCATTATTTAACCACTGACCAGAGGTTAACTAATAGATTTGAGTTTCACAATCAAAGTTAACTAATAGGTTAAGCACAAGTACACAACTGCTCAAGTGTTAGGCTACAGTAGAAAAGCACTTGTGCAGATTTTTAACGTACGTGTATTTTGTTGTTGTGAAGTGCACAAGTCCTCAACTGCACAGGCAAGTGCACTGAATTGTGAATACCCCTACTAAGACATAATAACATTTTCCTATTGATATACGGCCAAAGCTCAATCAACAATTATTTATATAAAATAGAAGGCCAATTAACTACTTTGTAGTAAACAATAAATTCAATAAAACCTCGCTCTGATGGCATGTGCTCTGCCTAGTGGAGATGTTATGTAACGAAATTCAACTCAACTCGCGTTTCCATGGGAAGTCAATATCTAGTTAACCTCGGCTCAACTCGCCATGGAAACGTAGTAATATAAACTTTTAACTTCGTGGCAGTGTGGCACCTCTGTTTTCTTCTTCACAAAATAGCCACTACGCTGACATTGTTTTCTTGTAAAGTAAATTTTGGTAAAGTGTTGTGCGTGAAAGTTTAATAGTTATAATTTGTTTTTTCAAGACTAAAACGCTTCCAAAGATCTTGTAGAAGAGGTAAGATATGAATAAATTTTTACCATTAGATTTTAAGAAAGCTATTTCCCATGTGTATGCGGCAGCCTACTCGTTATTATTAAACCTGGTGCTTAAAGATTGTATTACCATATTTTGGTAGCAATTAATTTGAATACATAAAGAAATATCTTAAAGAATTTCATTTGAAATACATAAGCTGAAATTCGATAATTAGTTACATTAATAAAGCGGCCTAATTGATTGCAATAATCTTATACGGCATTTGCATATGATTAATTTGTGCATTTAACCGGTTTAAAGAATCTAATCCGAGGGAAAAAAACTACAGCGAGTAGTTTTCTGAACAAGCCCCAACAGAACTAGCGAGAAACGAGTTAATCTTTTGTTGATATGCTAACGAGTTCTGTTAATTTGCAAATCGTATTGTGTATTTACTAGTTCTAACATGACGTTTACACTGGACAGTAACGGTACGACGATAGCGGGGCTTACATGGTCCTTCATGTCACGCTTTGTAGGACAAGCCTCGTATATGACCGTTCGAACGCTCGATACAGCCGAATGACATGTTATATTGAATTTTAAATATTTCAAGAACATTACAACATGTAGTACAAAAATCTGCACATCTGCTTTCCACTATAGATTGAGCGCATACAAAATCAACAATCAGCCGATACACATTGACTCCGACAAGCGACGAACGCCAATTGTCAAAAAATAGAACGCATGTTTTTTTTATAAAGATGTACCTTTTTAAGACGGCACGACAAAGAAAATACGACCACAATTGTTATGGTCCAGTTAGCCTCGCATGGCACAGCAGCGCATGCAACGCAGATAAGCAGCCAGACTAATGGTGATTATGCAGCCAGACAAATGGTGATTATGCAAAGCCTAGTCACATAGTCAAAATAAAACAATAAAAATAAAGAATGTAACGATTTTATTTTAATAAACACCGCACTTGGTCAAATAATTTTACAACTTCACATCTGTTTTGCCATAACGTCAAATACATAGAAGAATACACAGAATCAAAGTGAATAGATCTTCTATGTTTATCTATATAGTCAAAGATGCATTTTTGTTTTTATCTGAGCATTTCCATGCGTTGTCATGTTGTGCATAATCAGATACACACAAATCCCACTAAACAGATTTCGATGTGACGCTTGTTAAGCTATGCCATGCGAGGCTAACTGGACCATTACTGCCGCAGACTTTAATCTATTTCTAGGCGGCAAGTTTTTCATTTCATTAAAAGCGTTAGCGGGTGAACAGCAACGAAGCGGAAAAAATTAGAGAAAACTAATATGAAAAACGTTTGAAACATTTTATAATTGTTTATAATTAATTAAAATTGATACAAAATTCTCTAAATATGGAAAATGACTGCTAAATCATAAAGTCATAAAAAAATTGTTCAGCTATTACGCCGTTGTATTCTATTTGAGAGCCGCATTGAAATGAAGTCGTCACACATGTACGATTGTTTGAAAGCTCAACGAAATATTTCCGTTAGTTTGTCGTCGTACATGTACGTTCGTCTGAAACCCCTAATGTGTATCGGCTATCAGTGAATGCAATGAGAAAGCAAGAATTGGCAAAACAGCAAAATGACTGAGTTTGACAGTAATGGTCGCTAAGAAAGAGGGAACAATTAAAGAATATTGAAGACTCAGATTTTAAAATTTTTTCCATTTGTCCTTATTCTTGTCACCTCACCTATGTAAGAGTTCTCACACTCGTGTCACGTCACTATAAATCTGATATTCTTGTTTTCATGTGACGTGAGGTGACAACAAAAATAAGGGCAATTATATTTATTAAGACCTAAGTCCAAATCCGCAAAAATTTCAGGCCGCTCTCAAGTCGTTTAGAAGTAGGGGTCCAAAGTTGTAAAAATTGGCCTGAAAATGCGTGATTTTCCCACAAAACTAATAATTATGGGTATCGAAAGAAAGGTGATGCTGTTACCTATTTAACGAGTCATCAATCTTCAAAATAAATGCTGTTACCTATTTAACGAGTCATCAATCTTCAAAATAAATGCATTACTTTCGAAGATATAACATTTTACGTATTATGCAAAGTTGTAGATACGTAAAAGGGTAAACCATCAAGTGTGCAAAATATGTAAAATGTCGCCTGTGTCCATATTACACAATGTCCGTTTGCTCGGCGTACACTTGGCCGTACAATATTGTATTCCCCAAAATTTTTGCCAGTTTCGCATTTTAAGCAACAACAAAATTATTTGTACGCCGAGAAAACGGACATCGTGTAACATGGGCATTGTCGAAAGTGTTGAAAATTTCTAAGTTACAACATGTTGCCACAGATTTCATGCTTGTAAATTTGCTTGTAAAAGTTTATTAAAGTCACAATGTCTTCCATTCGTCATTACATTTTGTTTTTTCCTTTTTGTAATGCTTTTGCAATATTTTTTGCATGAAAAGTTCTTTTAAATGCATACACATATTTTACTGAAAAGTGACAGCTCATCTCATGGAATATATCTCAAGAAATATTTCAAGATATAATTTTCATGATATGAGCAGTCTACACTTGCGATATTGCTCTTGAAATTCAATTTGACAGTTCGCATGCAATAAAATATTGCAAGTGTAGACACTGTGTTTTACACACGACAATTCACGAGCAATAACTGGTGATTGCACCACTTATTTTTATACTCGTTGCTTTTCAACGTACTCGTTTGCTTGGCTTGGCTTTGTATAGATTTGCTCGTTGCTGATAATTTGCTCTACTCGTTGCTTGTGACGCTGGTAGCTTTGAAAATTTTCTTCGAAGTACAGTCAGTAGTAGAATACGTTGAAGAGTGAAACAAGCGAGTCTTCGTGGTGTGAACATATTTTTGTGTGTGCTAATTTATTATATTAATAAAAAGTTCATTAATTTATTTTGTTAATACAAAGCTTCTTCAAGAAATTAAACATTCCTACAAGGTAAGCAATTGAAAAGAGAAATGTTCAGATTTTATTCTATAATTATGGGGAAAAGTTGAAGCACAATTTCACCGACATTTTGTTTGCTGTGCTATGATGCGCAAAGCAATCTAACCGGGGGAAAAAATATGTAGATAATCATTGCAAATTAATAAAATGTAGCTATATCTACAATACTTCAATTAGATATTTTCTTTGTTTTATAGCCCAAAAAAATAAATTATGTTTAGAAAGACAATAATTTGAATTTCGTGCTTGTGGCATACTCGTCGGCTATTTTGAGCTTTCGCACAATGTTCTGAATTTTATTTTGCCTAAAATATGAAATATAATAGTTTTAAAATATGTATCTAAAGCTTATCATGTTAAAAAGTTGTAAAAAAATTATTGTCTTATCGCTTCGTCGTCTTCGAAAGTGTTGCTATTGTTGGCACCAATTGATCGCTTGCGTATGGTATATTTTTGGCGCCATTTTTGTATGTTGAAACATTGTTCAGCTTTCTGAACTCCACCAATAAGATCAATTCATCCATGTGGCTTTTTATGATAAAGTTCATGCTTCATTTGATTATGATTGAGAAAATTGGTTTTTTTTTAGCTGATAACTATTTCCTTAGTTTTGTGTTATACATAATATATTGTAATAAAGGTGCAATTTTCTTCAAACGCACTCTATTTCATTGAATAAATATGTCAAGTGCATGTACAAATTGTAGTCAGTTTGAAAAGTTACATATTTGTGGCTTCTCGATTTTATGGTTACTGATTGTTCAACTGCTTTATTCTGTATATCGAAAACTCAAGCCAACGACTAGTAAGAAACGAGAAGCAATACTTTTTTCTATACAAAATTCTATTGTTTCTCGTGTCTGCTTATCGTTGGTATGGCATTTGCGATACACAAAATTAGGCGGTAAATCTTTATGTAAAACGGTACGTAATTTATCGCTTAAATATTTGCACTGAACTTTCAAACTTTCGTGAATCTTATCTCCTAAACCAAACGAGAGCGGAACATTTTGCTTTCATATTTAGGCTTAGGAGGCCCAAGTATATTTAATAAAAATAAGAAAAAACATGGAACATTTTACCTTTAGTAACCAAGGCCTTTTTATTTTTCAAAATGTGTATTTGTAGCTAAAAAAGCTAATAATAAAAAATTAAGGGCCGATCTCCAGTTGCTTAGAACTAATCGGGGTTCAAAGTTAGGAAAAAAAAGCCATAAAAACATGTGTTTATTTTTTAAATTTTCCAACAAAATTAATCTTTATGGATATCAAAAGAAAGGAAATGCAAGTATCTATTCAACGAGGCATAAAACCATTCATATCTCTTGAAGATATTGCTCTTTTTGGACTTAGAAAATGTTACGTTTAAAGATGTTTTTGTGATATGAAATTTTTGTCATTGAAATGGTCCTAAATTGATGTAAAACCGAATTTTTTTGCGTTAAATAAGGTTCGTGTATAAATAGCATTGACATTTAGACTATAAGGACTGGACTGCCTTTAAAAATTTCTCTATTTGTTTGATTTTTCATTAATGAAATAACATAAAATTTTTCATGTTTTGATATATTAAGCTGGAAGTCAAAATTAAATAAAAAATCTAGACTTTTGGTACAAAAAAAGAGTTGCATCTTAAAAAGTAATTAATTTTATGGTTAATAATATCTTCTTAAATAGGTAATAGCATAGGCCCATAATCATAGTCAAAATAAAAGTGGACTCTAAATTTAGTGCAAGCTTTTTGACAACATATTATATAAAAAACTGTCAAAAATGCTTATACTAAACTTAGAGTCAACTTTTATTTTGACTATGGTTATGGGCCATAGCCTTTCTTTTAATACCCATTTTTCTTAGTTTTGTTTTTATAAAGCGAAAATTAGCAAGTTTTCCAAGCCCATTTTTTTTTACTTTGGACCCCTATAACTTCTAAGCCACATGAGAGCGGTCATCAATTTTTCAGATTTAAAAATTAGAAGCCCTTAATACATTCCACAAAAAAAAGTGAAAAAATTAATTGTTGCTAAAAGTAAAATGTGCCAAAAATGTTCGGGCACTGGCACTAAAATAAAATTATGCCTTTAATTGAACTAGAAATGCATATATAGTGTAATTCAGGAAATCGAAAACTTAAATTGAAATAAACTTGGTAAAAATGTCCATATATACAAAACATTTTTGAAGCCCTTTTTTTTTTTGTTGAAATAAAGTCATTTCGAAAAATGTTGGTTTGTCAAAAACCCCCCAGACATTGATTGCGATTAAGAAAAAAATTTTTGAGAAATATAAATTTAAATCTGGTTCCTTGGCTTAGGGGCACTCCCGTAACCAGTACCTCACGACCGCTGAAAATTTCATAAACACATAATTATAATTCTTAATGTGATTTCTTTGCAGGCCAATATTTTCACAATAGTTAAAATTACACCGAGGTTTTGTTGCAAAATCCAGAAAACTAAAAGAAAAAAAACTGGTTTAGCCTTCGCGGGAACCACCCACGTTATTTACAACATTGCCTTCTACAGTCAGAAGTTTAACTGTAATATACTGCGACAAATATTCTTAATGTTTCCTCGAATTCTAATAAATTAAGGATAATTTTCAATAAAAAGATTAAAAATTTTGTATTTTGCTGCTCTGCTCACACCTCGTTTTTAAATGAAACAAATTATCGAAATGTTTTTCTCTTAACATAATTATATTCATTTTGTATTTCCTACCTACGCTTTGTAACCGTTGTCCTGTTTATTATCTACGCAGGCTACATCAACATTCAACTACAAAAACCATCATAAAAATTCCCACCAAAGAAAAATGCTCTCAACCAACATCTTATGGGTTGCCAAATATATATGTTGCTTTCTTTTTGTTCCTGCAACACTCTTCATCATAGCCTTGAAGTGGCCTGCTTTCGTTTGCTTTAGATCGGTTGTTTCGCTTGTTCGCCTAAAAGACTGCTTTGAATAAATGCGTATACAACTTCATTCACACAACCAGCAGCGGCCAGCCATCCGTTTAGCACAAGGAGGGTGTAATTTTCGTTAATTTTGTTTTTCTTTGCTGCTCTTGCTGCCAGTTGCAACGACAAATTTTTATTTCCTATGCCTGGCTTAGCCAGCCAGCAGTACCTAGTCTTATACCGCCATCGTCAGCTTGCCTCTTTGTGCTGCCTATATCGTCACCTTCGTTCGTTTCTTTCGTTGGATTCGTTTTTCTCATACACTGTACTGTGTTGGCTTGTTTTTATTATCCGCTGCTCCCACTGCCGTCGACGTTGCATATATAGAACCCTCCACTCTAGTAGTACATCTGCCTGTTGTGCTTGCCTGCCTGCCTGCTGCTGCCTGAACTAAATTTTTATGCCTCTATTTTACCCTCTACTATGGTTTTTCATGTTCAAAATAAATGTTTCTTCTGTATACAGCGTCTACAACTTTGTACAGTTGAAATCAAGGATTGTAAGGAAAAGGTTTGTTCGTTGTTGGTTCTCTTTCGTCTTTAGCCTTGGCAGCAGTGTTTTAAATTAAATCTGTAAGAATATAAAATTTTATAATAACTATTTTAATGTTTTGTGTTTTTTATTTGTGGAAAAAGTGTGCCAAAGTTGGGTTATTTAGCGAAAAATGTTTAATGCTCGTTTGAAAAACACCTCGCATTTATTCGTGTGTATGCATATTTTGTAGTTTCTACCTTTGAAACTTTTGCTGTGTTACGCTTATAACTGACAATGTTATTTAGACCATTTTGAATTTTGGCGCATTTTTAACATAAACTGAGAAAACAATTTAGTGTATAAAAGTGAATTTCAATAAACTCACTTATGTTTATTATAAGTGTGTAATTTTCTAATCTTGTTAAATTTTTTTTTGCAGGCGTTCTTCCCAGCTAAAATTAAAGAAATAAGGCAGCATTTAATTTTGCTACGAACACACAATTTGTTTTAAATAAATAACAAAAAAAACACACTTTCATCAAAATGACTGACAAGCCAAAGCGTCCACTTTCCGCATACATGTTGTGGCTTAATAGCGCACGCGAATCTATCAAGCGCGAGAGTCCTGGAATCAAAGTCACAGAAGTCGCCAAACGCGGTGGTGAGCTCTGGAGAGCAATGAAGGATAAGTCGGTAAGTTGAATTTTTATTAAAAAAATCAGTTACTGTATTGACTTCAATTGTCTTTATCCGCGAATAAAATCTATCAATAATTTCTATTCGGTATTATCATATTGACAAACAAATAGAGAATAAACAAACAAATTAAAAAAATAACTTTAAATATATTATATATAGTATATTATACTTTATTAAAAAGTCTAACTCTTGTGCCACCGAGGCGGTTCACTGGGACGTTTTGTTCAAAAGAAATGTCCATATTATGCTTATTTTTTAAAATGCTTTATTTAATGTATCTGCTTTATGTATGTAACGTTTGGTGTGTCATTTACACTGAAAGATATTAGGACAATTCACAATTTTGTGCATTTGAGATTGCAAATTTGTGCAATTGCTGCCCTTGTTGCAAAACATAAAATTCGCAACTGATCGATGAAAAGTAAAATTATTTTCATCGGAAATTTTGCTTAAACAAATTTAATGTCGAAAAAAGCTTGAAGGCTTTATTTATGTTCCATGTCAGTTATTTTTCACTTTTTCTTTTTTCAAGAATCAGCGGTCAGTGTGCATTTAGTATTGCAAACGTTTTTTTAAATATAAACTGGGTTTTTAGTGTGGCCTATTTGCAATATCGTAGTAAATGCATCCCTGTATATTTTGTTAGTGTAGAGTGAAAATATACTTTACCATTTTACATATGCTATGATGATGCAAGACCACTTGCACATGATTGTGAACAGCGCTAAAAAACGTTTATCTGTGCTTTTCTCTGAAACTTACTTTTAAGCTGGATTCACTGATAACCTTCAGCATATTTTTGTGAGTTAAAATAATGTTAAACAAGTTGAGAGCCTGCAGCAAGTTTTCTCTCTGAGCGAAAACTTCATATAAAAAACTTGCAAAACATGTTGAAGGTGATCAGTGAATCCAGCTTCAGAGCACTGATTACATCATAATTTTTCGAAAAAAAAATATTTTTATAGATTTATTTTAAACACCAAAAAGTAGTGCACCAAAAATGTTTAAGACTTAAACTGTCTACTTAAATTCATTAACCTTTTCTTTTATTTTTGTACAAGGAATGGGAAGCAAAGGCTGCCAAAGCAAAGGAAGACTATGAAGAGGCAGTGCGAGACTTTGAAGCCAACGGAGGCAGTTCAGGAGCGAACGGCAATGCCACCAAGAAGCGTGGAAAGCCTGGCAAGAAACCCGCCAAGAAGACCAAGAAGGCAGCGTCCGATGACGATGATGATGATGACGAAAGCGAATAAGCCAGGCATAATATACACTCATACACACCTTAATGTTTAAGCAGCCATTAGCCACAAAAATTTAAAATCTGTTTCTTTTTTTATCTTCTTTTGTATAAACAATAAAATGTTAAAATAACATAAAACGAAAAATAAGAAAAGTAAATTTAATTAAAACGTAATTATTACAAAAACAAAATACAACCAAACTGTTTAAATGCAAGAAGAAAGCAAAACTTAGAAATTCACAAAAATTCAAATGAAAAAAAAAACATTAAAATTAAAAACGCTATATATCGTTTAAGTATTTTTTAACTTAATATTAATATAATTATTAATTTAATAAATAGCTAACAAGCCGTGTATTGTATCAATTGAATGTAGACAACAAGTTGACGACGCAAGCTAGAAGTGTTGATGAATGCTGTAGATGAATATAAAACAAACCAATACAAGACAAGTTAAATGATAGATGATAAAATACACGCACAAATTTATTGTTTGAATGGATTTAATGGCAAATAAATTAAAGCATAACTCGCTCAACTCCATTGAAATGTAGTTTAATGTAAAATGTAAAGTTTTGTAAAAGAGTGTTTGTTAATGTTTTATCGACTTTGCCATTTTATGCGATTCCAATAACAACATTTTTGTTGTAATAAATGTATTAATATTAATAAATAAAAAGATTTAAAGAAATAAAACGTAAAAAAATACATTTTCCTATTTTCTTAAAACAGTAATTGTTTTTTTTTTAGAACCGAAATTCGCTAGAGTACAAAACTTTAAACTCAGGATTCTTAAAAACGCATTTATTTGAACAGAAATCATAAGCATGAAGCATTTATTATAACATTCAACAAACCAATAAACTTGTTTTTTACCGTTCGAATGATGGACGAATTATATTTGTTCATATATTGCAAATCTTGTATGGAGAACTTATGCTTTTGTTGCGTATGAATTTTTAAGAGTATTTGTTAAAGAAAACTAAAAATTTACTATGTATGATTGAAGTAATATTGTAAAATTGAATTGTTCATCTTAATAAATGAGACTAGCTAAGAGTTAAACTTTGTATTATGCATATATTAATTTTTGTTTATCATAATTTTCAAATCGTCCCCAAGTGGTAAATTGTCAACTGTTTACCATTCCATGGCAGAATAATGAGGTAGGGTAAGTAGCTTTGACAGGACCTATTATTGTCATTCAGGATTGGGCTGAAAATATAGTGATGCCATATCACAAATTAAAATCTAATAGGGGTATTGACGATTCAGTGAATTTGTGCACTTTACAAGGACAAAATACACTTACGTCAAAAATATGCACAAGTGCTTTTCTACTGTAGCACAATGGGGCTATTCCCAGTTACGGGCAAATAGCTTTGCAAATGTATGCCCTACCAAATATTTGCCATCAACTGTGAGCACACTTTTTAGAACACTTGCAAGCAAAACTCACAGCTGGAACTCAAAGTGAGTTCCATATCAGAGTCTGTTAATTTTGTTTTATTAGCGGCGTTTGGTTAAAATGTGACAGCTGATTGATTGGCAAATAAGAGTTGCCCATGCTAGACTGTATGCAATGCGATTTTAGTGTTGCAAATTTGACACAGTCGGGCAAATGCAAATCTGTACATTTTGTTGTTGTGTTGGAAATATTTGCCATCATATTTTGCAAATGCCACGATGCCACGCTATTTGCCCGTTATCGGGAATAGCCCTAATGAAGTTGACACAAGCACAAAGACATTCAAACAGGGCCGCATTCGGTTATGTAGTAAAGGCGTAAATTATTTTTTGTCTATGTAATTTTTATAGAGCACCATTATATAAACGGTGCGGTACCGATTTTTTTACAGAGAAAAACAGTAAAATAAAGTTAAAGACATGAACTCAGACAGACCTATTGCGAGTGTCGATAGGCGGTAGAATAGAATGCAGTCGAATTAATTTCCTGTTGGTATTGTGTAACCTTATCGACAAAAATGTACACTATTGTGGATTGTTTACTGAATTTTAAACAGCTGTTTGACATTTTGTTTATTTTCAGCTTGACGATTCACAGCATATATTATCTCCAAATAAAATTTCGTACGTTTTTAATTTAAATTGTCGCAAAATTTATAAAAAATAGAAAAAGTAAAGGATCGTGAAGTGAATTCAGTTGATTGTGGGGTAGTGTTGACGAGGAGGATGCTGCTGAAGCTGCTAGTTTAGTGGAATAGGCAAGGGAGAGGCGGGGGCTGTATTTTGTTGGTTACAACCTTTGTTCTGAAATTATTTTCATCCGTATTATTTTTTTTTCCAACGCAAACAATTTTTTCTCCATTTCCATATATTTTGAGCCTAAACGTGAACCATCGATTGAAAATAGTTGACAAATGGTCGATCAAAAAGCTATTCACAGTCTCTAGATAGTCGAGAAAAACACTCCCAACAGCATCGATGATCGCTTAATAGTCGTTTATCGACTGCCAATCGACACTCGCAATGGGGCTGAGAATAAAACTGAAAGACAAAAGCTACTTTTAATGATTTATTAATAATTCATTTATAAAACTATTTTTTATAGACTAATTGATATTAAAATAACACAAAAACTAAACAACTAAAATACATACCAAATTAAACTCTTAAAATAGTTTTGTGTAGTTTTTTCTGAACTGTCAGCTTTTCATTAATTTTTTTTTTTTATATAAAAATACCTAGTTATAGATTCTAACCTTAGGGCGCTAATCCACTTTAATTTCATGTCAAGTATATGAAGAAATTGTAAACACATAAATAACTATTAAAGCTTATCCCAATATGAAAAAAATTAAGGCCTTTTCCATCCTAAATAATGTGTGCGCCCATGAAGCAGAACTTGTGTTTTGACAGAAGCTGTTGCTCACAAATGGCGGGCAACAATTCTTTTGCTCGGCAAGAGCTTATGTCAAAAAATTACGCTCTATCTCGCTTCCTCAGTAAACGAAAATTTCTTCTATACACGTATAGTGTGTGAGTAGAACACTACCCTACAAGAAATAGCTAACCAAAACTCTAACACAATCACATACATTTTTCTGTTTACAACCACATTCGCATACTCATTTCAGTATCAAAAATTGTGAAACAGGGAAAAATATGAACATTTTAGCAAGTGCATGTGAAAGAAAGAGAAGGTATCATTATTAAAAATCATGTCCAATTTTTGCATATCCGCCATTGTAGTTTACCATTCCTGGTTTCGCTAACAAAAACCAAGTTCTGCAATAAAAAAATTAAATATCTTTAAATTGCTTACTATTGGAACGCTGCTACCCATCAAAGAAGGATGAGCCAATAAGCACGCTTGCCAATATCAAGAATGCAGTGAGCATTTCAACATTCGCCACATCTAATTCCACTCCCAAAGTCGTCGGCACAGAAGTAGCTCGCAGTAGCAGCAACAACAGTAAGAACAACAACAACAACAATAAAAAAATGTTATAATAAATTAAAACCATTTGTTTCAAGACACCAACGAATTGCATGCATTTTTATTTTTTAAGAGGTACGTTAGATAAAACTGATTTTTACGTTATATCTATCGGTTACATATAACTGAGTATTCGGTTAGATTTATCTGGTGAGATTTGGTTACCTATAACCTGTATTTATGTTAACCCTAACTAGAGAGAGAGCGAGACGGCTATATTTCAATGGTATTGGAAATTGATACGTGTGAAAAAGGGATGCCAGATCACACGTATACACGAGTTTCGGTTAATTTCTTCCCGAGGCTCTTCCTAGCATAACCGAAACTTGGTATGAAGAGGTAACCGATATTTCAGTTTAGAAAAACCGTTTTTGCTTAGTTAAATAACCGATAGTCTTCTTGTAGGGGTATTCCTTATCTTTTATTTCTATGACCCCTTTTATATTGGTCAAGACTTGAAGTCAAGTTTCAGAGTTTGTAGGCAATTCGCCGCACATCGGAAGCGACGGAAGGGAAAAAGAAACTTGAAGCTGTACCGGCAATTTTTCGGGTTTTTTCGTGTTCCTTTTGCTATTTTCGCGTTGTTGACAGTGCTTTTTATTTTATTTTTCGCATATCAATGTGAGTTTGCTAGACTTCGGTTGCATTAAATTTAATTTTGCATTAAATTTTTAAGCAAAAACGTTTTGTTAACTTCCATCGTGGTAAAAAAATAAAATTCAGTTTGCAAATTTCTATAAACTATAATTCATTTGCTTGCTACCTATCTCGTTTTATTTTTAGAAAACAAGGAAAGAAGACAAGAACTTGAATTCAAGTCTTGACCAATGTGAAAGCTTTCGTCAAGTTCAAAAGAGAACGTCAAAAAAACTTGACTTCAAGTCTTGATCAATGTAAAAGGGGTCTATGGAGCGAGGTTAGTCGAACTGTCAGAATGGATGTCAAAATGAAAGCTTGAAACATCCCAGTGGTAAATGGACACATGACCTAACTAATTATTTCTTATGCGGACCTTACACCGGTTAATCATTTGACATCAATCATGTGTATGTGATAGTAAATATTTTTTTTGTATGCGTTTGTAAAAATTTCTTAGTGATGACATTGTAATGCATAACTGTAAGCGGAAAGAAAATTTTGCTTGTGCTCACTTCTTGTTTGTGTTCGCATTATTTTGTTTTCGTTGTTCAAATAACAGATTTTTTTCGTTTTTGTAGCAACATCGCGTTTTCTAACAGGAAGTTTTGCAGTGAAGTGTGTTTGTGAAAATTATGAATCTTTATATCTAAACCAGAACAAAGTTTTATGTATAACATAACTAAGTGTTATTTTATTAACCCATTTACCGCGGTTGGGTATTTTTTACCCATGAAAATGCTTCTGCAGAATTTATCATATCTCAGGATTGGTAACAGCTAAGTGTTTACTTTTTTGTTTGTTGCTTTGAGAAAACATTGAGCTATAAATTGTTTTTGGAGTGTGTCAAGAAATTTTTACTTTAACTACATTTTTGAAGTCAAATGTGATTACGTTAAAAAAACAACGGTAAAAAAAGATACAAAGTTTAAATTTTGATTTGGTAGTTCCTGTGATCAATATTAGAAAGCACATGGAATTTTAAAAAAATTGTACAAAGCCTTTGGAAGCCACGGTTAATGGGTTAAACATCTGAAATGCTCTATTAAAGGTAATAGATCCGTTCATTAAATTGTAAAAATAATTTTGAAAATAATTTGTGGCGTCATATGCTTTTGTTTGCTCCTTTTCGGTGTGTTCTCTTTATTTTCGTTGTTTTTGGCATAGGATTTTCGTTAAATTTTTTTTATTTCCAATTTTGTGCGTCATTGTTCTCTTCTATCTCGTGCATACCTACTCTTATCGTCGCTTACTGTGTAAGGTAGATGTCATCAGTGTTTTAGCGGCCATGTCCGAACAAATGTAATTCAGAATTGTTTACAGGCGTTGGAGGCCTCGCAGCTACATTGTATTCAAGATATAATTGGTTACGTCGTGTGTAATTACACCACTGGGAATGAATCTTGGTGTGTCGAATACTCAGGCATTACCAGTACCCCTCAGGCTTGAGAGTATGTATTGTTTCAGGCCTATTTTAACCGCTGGGATTTTGCTACACAGATGAATAAGGTTAAACTGTGTGATCAATAGAAAGAAAATAATGTGAGCGCAAACAAGAAGTGAGCACAAACAAGATTTTTTCCGCTTACAGATCTGCATTACAATGCCATCACAGAAAAATTTTTACAAGCGGATTTATGTAATTATGATAATTTATGATTATGCAATTATCAAAACTCTTGTGCTTTAGCCGCTCACACGATTTAGCCACTCACATCTTAATCGTTGGAAAACTTAATGTTAGAGCAGCCATATCAACATGAGCCCACCTTTTAAATTAATGATGAACAATTAATGATGAATAAATTAATGAGGTTTTACAATGGTATCTTAAAATTTAACAATGTAAAATTGTTAAAAGAAAAATTTGGCATTCTTTAAATTTTATCTTTTATTCTAGACCTTTTTTTATAAATGTTTATTTAGTTTAACATGAATTAATGTGTGATTAAGATGCTTCGGTAATAAAACGTGTATTTTAAACAAGGGGTTTTATTTACGACAACGTGTTTCTTTTTTCTTTTTAATAATGTGTTTTAAAACTTAACAATAAATAAATGGTATAGTAGAAAGTGTTATGTATATAAATACACTTATTAATTTTACGATCCAAAACATACACTTTTGTATTTATATGATACCTTCATGTTAACTTATGCTAATTGTAGTGTTTTCAACGTTTTTTATTCAATATCTAAATTTGTATAAATTTAGTTCGTGTTAAGAGTTTGCAATTACTGCTACGCTGGTAAGTATTTTTCGTTTTCTTTCATTTATAATACATTACTTATAGAATGGTAAAAGAGAAATATGAAATAAAAAGTAGCATATTTTTGGCTTTTTCGGTTTAATTCTATTTGACATTCACAAAACATTGTATTGCTTTTTCTTTTTGTAAATATAATTTAGGGTATGCTTGAAGGAAATAACTAATAGAACTGTAACAAATTTAAAAAAATATAAATCTTTTCCTTTTTATAAATTATTTATGGCATAGAAATACAAACTATTTTTGCTAACTGCAAATACAAATATTTTACACAAATTTATCATATTCAAGCACTTGTGTAGTAAATATAATGATTATACTTTTTTTGAATTATGAAATTTAAGTGCAAAACACTTGTGTTCAGCTGAAAAGGCAACTTAAGCATATGGATTGAATAAAAAACATATTTTAAATAAATTTAAAACGTAGCGAAAAAATTAAACAAATACACTTTTTGCATTATGCGCTGCTGTGCTAGGCTGCTGCACTGCTCCATTAAGCACTGTCAATTAATTCCACACATTTCACACACACTCCAAACTTAGTTACGATTTAGCCAGAAAATAGCTTTTAGCACAAAATACGCCAAACCAAAACAATAAACGATTTTCTCTCGCTGCAATCGTTGATCATTGCTAACTTCGATACTCAAGACGCGTCTATTCAATTTGGCGAACTGTCGACGCAAGTACAATATTTCCTCGTGTGGTGATAGATCTCCCACGGGCGTATCTTCACGATGACTGACAATGGAGTGGTCATTATTGTTGTATATTTGTTGGGACCGCTTGCTGCCATCTCCGGTGGTGGCCTGCAGCAATAAATTAAGAAAATGGCATTTAGATTTGTTAACAGTATTAACCATTTTGAAATTTAGAAGGAATGAAGAAATTTTAAAAAATTTTTTATTAAATATTTAACTTAATTTTTGCTATATGACGTTTTTTGCAACTAAACATGATTGGGTTTCGTTTTTTTTTTAATTGAACAGAAAAAAACAGTTTTCAGCTGTAGTTGGAAAAGGCCATGATAAAATTATAGATAACATTGGCAATTCTTTTGGAAACTTCAATCTGTCAAAAAAATATAACAAACATTCGTTCTATTTTGAACAAAAAACATTTGTTAACTTAGATTGTTAATTAGTAAAAACATGGAAAAAGTGGAAAATGTTGAAGTGCAGCAACAGAATATGGATGATTTCTCAAAGCAACTGAGCTATTCGAGACTTCGCTTGAAGACTACGATAAACTAGTGCCTCAGTCAAAGCTAACAAGATCCTCATCGACAGTCGCAGTAGCGGCCTGCTTGGACGCGCTCCCAATGGTAAAACGCCAAGTGCCATGGATTTTATGGGACGTTTGACGGGCGTTGTTTCTGTATAGTTTTTTTTATAATGTTTGTACACTTTTCGCTGGGTTCCTATTCCGCAAGCGAATAACGTTACCTATTTGGGTATTCCATCCTGGCAGACGGTTAACCTGGTGAAAGCATATTGAGTCCCAAATGAAGCTAAAGGCTCTCAAGTTAAACTGGCTACTTAACAGGAATTTAGGGCTGCAATTGGAATATAAGGTACTTGTTTGCAATACTGTAGTTAAACAAATTTGGACGACAGAGCGCAGCTTTGGGGAAAGCCAGTTTGTCTAATGCTGAGGTAATACAGCGTTCACAATCCACAATTTTACGAAATCTTACGAATGCACCGTAGTTTTTAAAGAATGAAAATATCCACAAAGACCCAAATGTTCCTTTAGTTAAAAGCAGTCTTATTGCACTCAATAAAATATACAAAGAGCGACTTCAACACCATACCAATTCTTTGGTAAAAAAGCTTGCTCAAACCACAAATACCACACGCCTTAAAAGGCTGGATTTACCATGGTACTAGATATAAATTGTACCTATCGTCTAGCCTTACATATGTGAGCACTGTTCTAATACTTTCACATATATATCTACAGCTAATAGAATAGAGCATGATTATCCAGACTGAGATCACGCGTCTCGGCTCAACGAGAAATGAACCCAGGACAAATGGCCCCAAAGCAAAAAAATTAAAAAAAATTTTATATTAATTTTTATATTTTTATCAAATCGATCAATTTTTTTACTACAATTTTTAATTTTTGTAATCATTTCAAAACATTTTCGGTAGCTTTAGAAGGAAAAAAGAACCGTGAGTCGAAAAATTGTTATAAAAAATTATTATTGTACAGTAAACTCTCACAAATTAGAACTACTTTGTTCCACGGGTATTTCTAATTTCTGGACGTTTATTTCACAGAAATTAACAAGAAAATAATGAAACTGGTTAAAACAATTTATGTTAACACAAAAAAATTTTTATTTATTAATATTTAATGTTTTTTAACATAAAATTCATATAATTCAAAGACAAAAACTAACTAAGAAAGCTTTTCTATCATATTATTTATTTTTTCAATAACGATTCAATGCTTTTTTAACATATAATCTGTAATGTTTGTTTGCTTTTTGATTTATTCAAATTTGAAATTACGATTTCGTTACGAATGCTCAAAAGATCAGACATGTGTTTACTAAAAAAAATATCACTGTTTTTGCTTCATTTTATAACATTATTGACGCTTTCAAGAAGTTTCGAATGAGGGATAAAGGGCGTGATATCGATTACAACGAGTTGACTGCCATTTGAGCCCCCATCACCACACTCTTCAGATCCATCATTAAAGACATCGTCATTCCAATTTTCGATTTCATTTTTACTAATTATGGAGTTGTTTGGTATAATTTCTGCCAAAAGATCTAGATTTATTTGGAAAGTGCATTGCAATCCTGATTATTTAGACGCAATTGGGCTAGTAGCAAATCACCATCGTGTCATATTGGTCAGAGTCCTAATTTAACAACTTGGACCGAGAATTTGTTAATACTGTTTGTGGTACCTCGTCCCAAGCTTGCTTTAAAAATATAATTGCATCCCGGATTGAATGGCGTTTTAAAAGCTTATCTACTTCACCTATTTCACCTATTTCACCAATTAACTGAGCAAGTAACTTACTTCTAACATTATCCACAAGCAATAGGGCTTTCGATGGCATGTTTTTAACTTACCCATATATATACACACGGGCATCAACTTTCGCATACATATACATGTGACCAAGTTATACATACCACGTATAATTCGGTAATTTCCGTTTTTATATTTATATCAATAAGCAAAGATCACTTATGAATTTAATAAACAACGAAATGTCCAATACATGAGCGTTCAATACATTGAAATTAATTTCTGGACAGTTATGTATTTAATAAATAAAGAAACGTCCAGAAATTAAATCCACAGGTTCCAATTTCTAAGCGTTCAATACATTGAAATGGCAGGTTATAATTTCTGGACAGTTCGAATTTGTGAGAGTCTACTGTATTTATGTTAGTTACTGTGTTATTTCAATTTTCTTGAGAGTTATTTCATTTCTCTTGGGAGTTATTTCGTGAATTTTATTATAATTGCAAGTTATTTCATAGGGAGTTATTTAATTGGGACTTCTTTCTTTTTTGGCATGAGAGTTATTTAATTTTCATTGGCAGTAATTTATTTTTTTTATACCGAAAATAACAGTTATTTTGGAAATTTTTATTCAAAAGGTCAGATGGAAAGAATCAGTCTATTCGATATTTGAATATAGCAATGTGATGCTTGTTAGCTAAGGAATAATTATCTTTAATGATTTTTTTAAAAAAGTCAATAAACAATAATTATTTTTTGACCAATTTTATTTCGATAAAAATAAAAATAAACTTTTAACTTTAATTTTTTGATCAAATATAAAAGTTTAGATTTGATTTTTATTTTTTTTATCTAAAATAAAAGTTGAAATTTGACTTTTATTTTTTCGGTCAAAAATATGAGTTAAAAAATATGAGACTTATTTTTTTGATCAAATATAAAAGTTAAAATTTGACTCAAAGTAAGTCATATCAAAAGTATCTTACTTCAAAAGTAAGTCATATTTTAATTCCTATATCATATTCATGCTTCCTTATCATCTGTTCCAGTCGTTTGCGAAATTAATGAAAACAGAATGTGCAATGATAAGCAACTAAGCGATGTAATGCAACGATATGAAGGTTGATAGCAATGATTTTTTCTGTGCAAATTGTTACTAATATAGGTGTAAATGAATAAAAAATCTGCTCTAAAAATTGTTTTCAAAATGTAAACTATTATTATAGTTAATAAGAAATAGCATTGTAAAATTTTAAATCTTTATTTTTGATCGGAAAAATAAAAGTCAAATTTTAACTGTTATTTTTTATCGAAAAAATAAAAGTAAACTTTATTTTTGATCAAAAAAATAACAGTAAAATTTTAACTTTAATTTTTGATACAAAAAAATAAGTAAAATTTTAAGTTTTTACTATCGAAATAAAATCGGTCAAAAAATAACGATTATTTGTTGACTTTTTAGAAAAAAATCATAACCGTTACGGTCCCTGTTTGGGAGCAGTGAAACGCCCCAAAATGTATGTAAATGTTTTGGGTATTATTTCAGTTTTTATATTTGGGCTTATTCTATTTGAGAGTACCAATTTTAGCTGTTCACAAAGCTTAGGATTCGGTGTACCGACGATTACGAAAGTTCGTCAAGGTCCTTGAAAAACCAGTTGTTTAAGTGAATAAATCGTTTTTAATACAGCGCTGGGCAAGTGCAGAGGAAATTAACTGTATATTCTTCCTCTTCTTCATCTCTACAGCTTCTGCAGAAGTCGTTGTGGGGGATACTAAGCCTGTGAGCTTGTAAGTAATATGAAAGCCTTATTGGCCAATTAATATATAACATGTTATTTACATTCGAGAGAGAACTAATCTAAAACTTAAAAATGTACATATATTCCTAAAAAAAGGCGGCATCCCTAAACAAAAAGTACGATAACAAATCAAAAATTTAGAAGAATTTGTCCCAAGTTAGCGCCAGTGATTCTGATTTGAGAATTTAAACATTAAGACGGGAATGTTGATAAAATTTATGCTTAAAGCTTTTTGTAGCAACGGAAAAATAAAGTAGGCAGAATAGAATAGAAGATATCTTAGGTATGATTACTTAGTGGTTTCTAGTAGAATGACTTAACATAAATTTCTGAGCCAAGTATTGTGGAACGTAGCTTTTTATAAGTTAATAGAAACACAGCAGCAATCTAACATCTAAATATTTGCAGAATGAACAACCCAAGAATTTGATGACATATGGAGATATGTTCACGTCTACCATATTACATACACAAACCGAACAATATTATTAACAATTACCTCGATTATATTGATATGAAAATCTAAAGCACCAGAATAAACTTCAAGGCAATAAGTAACACAAGACATAAGCAAAGCATGACCAATCATACTTTTGACATTTAAGGGCAAGTACAAATTTGTGTTGTAACGCGTTCTTAACGTAAATCCAATTCTGGAACTTAACGCATTGATATGGGAGTCAAAAGTTAACTTGTTATCAATTACAATACAAAGGCATTATGCAATTCAATATTTATAAAGTTACCTGGAAAACTGAAAGGGTCCTAGCATTTAAGATAAGAACATTATCAGACGTCCAAGAAGAAACCTGAAATAAGTTGTAATTTACCAAACGTTCAAGCACATCTGTAAACTGACTTTCATCAGAAAACAATAATTGTATGTCATCTGTATATGATGGCATGTGTTATGCCTCATGGAGACGATATGTTACAACTCCTGCTCATGAATCAATCAATAAAGAAACCAGAACACATTGAAAAATACATGTACTAATTTTTACGTAAGAATGGGAGGGGCGGCAAGAGCTTTTCTTACTTTTGCTGGCGAGGGGGGCGGAGGAGTTAAGAATTGCAAAGAATCTGCTTACATAAATTCAAAAGCGCTTTACAAGATCTGCTATACGGCTTTTGCATTGGGATATAGATATGCCGGCCTGCCCTACTAGATGCTTGCTTCTTGGTATGCAAGATCTTGTAACGCGTAGAAAATATTTCTCTATAATGTTTATCAGAGACATTATAAACTATCAAGGTGGGTCTGTATTCACCCAGCCGCAATTTGAGATCTCGTAACTTATTTTATGTACCTTATCATAGATCTAACTATTGCATTAATGAACCTATTACTCGGTGTCTGATTCACGCCAATTCAATATGTAACTTCATAGATTTTTATTTCCTAAGTAGAGATGCATTCAAACAATATTTGAGGTTGAATATATCATACCTAGGCGACTGAAGGCAATTAATAATTACTTAATATTTGTATAATTTTATATATTTTATTATCAGTCTTTAATATACAGTACGACCTCGCTCAACGCAACCCTCGCTACACGCAACTCCTCGATAATCTCAACACCCAAATTGTACGCAAAGTATAAATTGCAACAAAGTGCAGACCAAAATTTCCCAATTTTTAAAAAAATAAATTGAATAAAATGAAATTATGTTTCTGAACAAAAATTTTTCGATTCACTTTAATTTGAATGTGTAGAAAATGCATATTTTTTTTTGGAAATAGGTCTATTGGCCAATATACAATTTTTCCTCGGTTTTTGCAATAACCTCAGATTTCGCAATTGGCTTGAATTTAATTGGTTGCGTTGAGCGAGGTCGTACTGTATATATAATTAGTATGTGAAGGCAATTAATAATTACTTAATATTTGTATAATTCTATATATTTTTATTGTTAGTATTTAATATATATATATATATATATATATAATTAGTATGTGTACTACACATTGTGTAGTCTGTAAGAGTCATGTTAACTCTGACTGATTATTAATTAATAATAAAAATAATAAATATAATAATAATAATAAATATAATAAATAATAATAATAATAATAATAAATAATAATAATAAATAATAATAATAAATAATAATAATAAATAATAATAATAAATAATAATAATAAATAATAATAATATAATACTTGAACGGCCCCTTATGAAGCACTGACGAAATGACATAAATTCCTTAATATAAATTTTCAAACGTAAACTGAAATACTAATTTTGCTTTTACAAGCTATTTTGCGCTCCAAAATATGTTGGGCAAATTTTAATTTTTATTTTTGCCTTAAAAAATAAAAATCAAAACTTGCCAGTTATTTTGTGACCAAAAAAATATCGGGAGAATATTGATTTATATTTTTGCCTTAAAAAAATAAAAAGCAGAAATAATTATTTTTTGCTCAAAACTTTAAAAATCAAAAATTTTAAAATCAATAGGAAATCAAGTTCTTCAATGTAAGATGATTCTAACGGTAAATTCAAAACTGCGGTGCTACAATTTTTTCACAATGCTTTTTTGGTTTAAAAATCTAAAAATAATTATTACTTACAGTCTCTGGAATCAACATTAAATTCTGCAACTGACTCAACGCTTCTTTAATACCAACTATTACGTAAAGTATTCCACATTTTTTTAGAATTTTGACCCTCAAAAAGTCTAAGCCCAGTCTGCTTTTTAACTTTTCGAATAGCAGACTTTGCACGATTTATATACTTAGAAAAAATTTTTCAAGATGACTGATTTATTTTGTAGATACGCTTTAAAGACAATATCTAAGACATAGATCTTGCAAAAATAACCTCCCTCGAGTTGAACTTATTGCCGCGTTTCCTGCTGACCACCTGCTATTGGTATTAATGCAGGATAGCTCACGTGCACGGAGTTTAAATGTAGTGAGATGAATACCAAGGCTTGTCTGCTTATTTGTAGATAATTGTTTGGTAGTACCTGTGAGAGCGAGTTCATCTGCAGTTACCTAGAAAATTCCTATGTCCGGGAATCCAGCATAGAAAAATTATTTTCTATGAAAACACATTTACATATCTGCGGCAGTTGAGAATTGTTTTAGATGTTATTTCTAAATAGAACTTCCGTTAAATTAATAAAAGCCTTCTTAAAAAAGAGCCGCAAGAAAACATTTAGGGTCTTTTCTCATTTCAGTTTGGGGTCAAATTTAAGGGCCCCAAATTTAGGGATTTTTTCGTTTTTTTACCATTTTTCCCAGTCGCCCGCCTCGCCTGGCATATACTGGAGATAGACCACGTCCGTGTAGCCTCACGTATGTGAGCACAGCTCTAATCAATCGCTCTATTTATTACCAACAAAAATCTTATACAAGACCAAAAAACTTTTATAACTATGTCAAATACTAATAAAAAATCTAAGAAATATGCGCATATAACTTGCACTTAGTACTCTAAAATAGGCGCTAAAAACTGGTAAAATATGCAATGACAAATATTTTTCCAATATTTTATTATTGGTTCAAAAATAAAATACATATAAAATTAACTTATCAAAAACAATAAAAATATGAAGTGAACTAAAAATAATCCAGCTATCCATAATTATAAATTACCTTTTACCAAAGTATGTCGCACTAAATTTAAATGGTTGCAAATAAAAAAAGCAAAAATATGCAAAAACCACATGCTTTTATTGTAAAATATACAAAAAAATTCGCAATAAATATGCAAAAACAGAATTTTTTGTAAAATATGCAAAACCATGCATTTTCATTAGATTAATAGCCCTTTTATAACTTTTGTATTTTACTATTAGTTACAATATCAATTCTAGCTAAGTCGGGAGAAAATCTGGGAGAAATCGGGAGATATTTGCATCTCAGCTATGATAGTATTATTGCAAAAGGGTTTAGAAAGTTCTTTAGAAAAAAATGTGTGTTTCCGAAATCAACTCTTCGATTTTATTGAGTTTGTTGCAGAAAATAAATTTTTTTAAAAACCAAATTAGCTTTTTTTAAATGAAGAAAATTGCTTTTTAAACGATTCTAAGCATTTTATAGTCGAGCACACAAATTGTTTTGAATTGTGTCCACTAACGAAACATTGGATGGTGATGCCTCTACATAATTGCTTTACAAGTCTTATGGGAAACTCGGGCCTAGTACCAAGTTTAATTTGGGCCGATTTGAAGTGGGGCAAAATAGAATTGTGCGAACATTACATTACGCTGAGCAATTTTTAACTCATAAATATTGGAAGCGAAACATCATGATCCAACTGTGACTACAGCTCATAAATATTGAAAGCGAAACATCATGATCCAACTGTGACTACAGCCCATTAATGTTAACCCACTGCCTATAAAAACTTTATACTTATAACAAGCTGAATAAACATAGCGCCTACCTGTGAGTCCGATTCCACTGAGTTCGCGTCATTTGGGCGAAAGCCAACAATTGTCTTACTGCCAATACCGTTTGCGCGTACATAGGGCGGTGGTCGTGCCTCATCATCGTCGTCGTCGTCGTAATCATAGCCACCACCATCGATACCACCATCACGTAACTTGTGCGGTGAGCTCTCTTCGGAAGCAGATGGAAAATGATGATCGTTGAGAGTGATGACGCGCGGTGGTGTTTGTACGCGTGCAAATCCAGAGTTCTTCGGTAAAATTGAGTTCTCCAGCTGAATTTCAAGCGGTGCCGAACGCGTTTCCAAATGCTGATCATGACCGAGCACCACAATGCGATCCGGAACATTCATGTCGATCTTGTCCGTATAGTTCCACGAGTTAATAATGCCATTTTGATTGGACAACAAAAGATCCTCGTCCGAATACTCGCCCGTCGCTTTTATGCGTTTGGGTACGCGCATTTTGTCATTAATCTCGTGTGCGAACTTTGCTTCCATGTAGATATCTTCATCGAGCCCGTTAAACATTCGTGTTGGTGACTGTGGTGTAGTCATGTTTCAGCAATTTATCAAGTTTGATTCTTCTCGCGTTTCACTAGCTAGAGTTACTTTATATAATTATTTTATTTTCACAGGCGTTGTTCTTTATTTCCCGTTACAAGCAGCGATAATGGAACAAGAGAAAAAAGGAAAATCTTCATAATAATTAGAAGGAAAAACAACTGAAAATTTTGGATCGAGACTTTTTCACATTTCAACAAATTATGCCAACAAAACGTAATTTAAATTAGGGTGTAAATTATTTGATTTTTTCAAATTTACTTACATTTTTGACAAATTTTCCAGTAAAAACTAAAGAATTTCTTTTGTAATTTCCTTTTTTTAACTTTTTGGGTCCCCGTTTTGTATAACTTCAATAGTGCAGCTGTCAAGTTATTTTATCATACAGGGACAGTCGCAGAAATGTGTGTAAAAATATATATTGCGTTTTCGGAAGTGTTTCGAAGTGTGTCACGCTTCGTGCAAATACATTTAGCTATGTCCAAAACCAGACTTGCAGTGACACCTATATTTTAAATGTGCGATAGTAGAAAACGGTTGCAGATTCATCATCTTGCCAAAAGGTGGTTTCAGACAATACTACATGTCTATCCGTCATGTATTTCGGCAAAATAACAGCATTTTTTGTTAAGCTTTCATCATTATTTTTCGGAGCACAAAGAGAATACAACATAACAATGGCAAAATAATTTGTTGCTTCTCTAATTTTTTATGAAGTATTGGAGGAAGAAATGGAAACGCTATGAAAAAAAAATGATTTGGGTTAAGGAGTGGAGAAAAGAAAGGCTAATTCATTCAATACTCGTTTTGTTTCTTGCTTCTAGTAGCTGTTTACTCCTCGAAGATTTTTGCAGTATGAAAAATGCATCGAGTCCATTGAATGAGCATTCACACATACTACATGTCGGATGGACCGACAAAAAAATCAAAATCATTTGATTATCGTACTACATGTCGGATAAAATGCCTATAAAAACCTTCGAAGTGAGTTATTCTAAAGTGTTTACATAGGTTTTTTTTTGCGAAAGTGTCTTATTTCCTTTGACAACTGGATGTTTGTTGCTGTTCTTTGTATGTGTTTTTTACGTTTTCTTTTGTTTTTTACTGTGTTCTGTGGTTTTTATTCATTCTCTATTGAATGCGTTTAAAATAGTTTGCAATACATTTTAAGAATGTATTCAATCTCATTAATTTGTTTCAAATGAGTTGAATTGCAACTGAAAATTTTAATGGGAAATGAGATGATTTTGTTTCTCAATTGGCTGAATGAGCTTATAAAGCATAACAAAATTTTAATTTCATCACTCAGCAACACTGTTCTGCACGGCTATGTACAGAAAGCAAAATGAACACATTTTTCTCGGTCTACAAAATGTTTATCCGCTTACAATCTCATGGCGTTTTCTTTTCTCGAAAAAATTCTGCATTTTTTCTGCCTTCTTTGAAAATTCTGCGCTTTTTGTATTCTTTTCTCAAAAAAATGTTGACCTCTAAAATTAAATCGTGTTCTTTTCTTGAAAATTTTGACCTGAAAAGTATAAAAATGCAGAATTTTTTCTCTCTCGACATCAACGGTTTCAGAGTTCTGCCCTCAAATGCTACTAGATGAAGAAACAAAAAAGTGACATGTTAAGAAAATATTGAACATTGTATTGACATTTTATTAAAGAGTGAGCTTCTTTGTTACAAATATTTATTATAAGTAAACATAAAATGGCTGATATTAACGAAAAAGCCACATCAGTGGTCTGTTTTATTAAACATGAATTTCTGGATTGCTATTTCACGGAAGATTTCTGCAATTTATTTGATGTTTCTCGATATAGAAGGGCAGCCAACACAACATTGAAAAAGAAGTTGGATTTTTATGTTCTTTTCTCGACTAAGAACAGGTCAACATTTTTTGAGTTCAGGTCAAAATTTAAAAAATTCTGCGCTCTCAAAGGGCAGAATTTTTTGGCGAGAAAAGAAAACGCCATCACTGTTTTTCGACAATTTTGCATTAGAAGCAACAACAAAATTATTAACACGCCAAGCAAAATAGCATCGTCTGACCTCAATCCAACAAGCAAGGAATGCAACCAATGCAATAGAACAGTCCGAAAATTGCATGTTGCATGGTTGGCTCTTTATATTGGTGTAAAAAGTAAGCTATATAACAAAAACAGCTGATCTAATTTAGGTTTTCTTATTGTTTTTATTCTTTGGCTTTTATGACCCTTAAAGCTTTTTTGTTTGAAAATTTGGCGTTTGAGTAGCCATATATATGAGAACCTTCCCAGCTAGACAGGTAACTGTTAAATAACGTGATATTTAATACGAGCGCTAACACGTTTGAAATATTACATACAAAATTTTTTATATTTGTTCTGGCGGTAGGTTAAGTATAACAAGGTTTGTATCTTTGGTTCTCATTCGTGTGATCCTGTATCTTTATCTGCAACCCATGTTTTATCCATAAGAAAAATATATAAACTGTTAACACAAATAACGAGTTTCACAAGAAAATCAATAATAAAATTAGCTGTTTACTTAAGTGTGAGCTTACGCCTGCGCGCCACTCTCCAATCGTAGCCTAGCAGTAAGAGAATTGACTTTGCATAAAAAATCAACGGTTTAATCTCTAAATGAACACATATTTTTCTTACAAATTAAAGCTTTATTATTTTAATAATTACAATAGACGCGGCTTTGTCATAGACGTTTTTTTATCGATCTTTATAATACAATACATGTCAAAAGAAATAAAAAGCATTTATTCTTTTGTTTTAGAGCGCAGCACTGTATTTATATGTATCTTGGTTCGCTTGAACTTTTCGCCTTGCTCGAGGTTCATCTGTTTTTTTTGCTGCTTTGTGCTAACTGAGCACACAAAGAGAAGAGTAGAGAGCAACACGGAATTTCTTGAGACTCTCGCAACACAAACGCTTGAAAAGAAAACGATTAAGCGATACGTGCCAGCTGGGATGATTTCTTAGAAAAACCTAACACTTAAATTAAATATACTTATTACAAAAGTTTCGAATGAAAATACCTCAAAAAGTTGCTTTAGCACATATATGATATTCTTAAACATTCTGATATTTTATAAAAATCAGCCTTGTATATTTTTAGTTTACCTGGAACAAAAAATTTGCAATTCAATTTTATGTAATAGTATAGATATATTGCATTTCTCTTAAAATCTTGACTTTATCATGCATATTATTAAATAAGTCTGAGTGCGTGCAATGCATTGAAAGAAGCTTTAATGCTTGTCTTTAATAATCTACTGAAGTGTTCGTTGAGTTAGAATTCTGAAAATTTTAAAAGTAACTTACCTTCAATTATTTATACCACTCACTTTGATATGTTCATTTATATTTTCACTCTTTCAGTATAACCGAAGTCTCCTAATTTACTTTAATAAATTGTCTGCAACTTACTGTTTTCTGTAATAAATTGGTAATAAATTTAATGAATCACTACATATTTAAAAGTTTCAACTTTGATGATGTTTCAGAGTCTTAATAGATAAACATTAAAAGGAATGCATAATCAAAAAATAGAAAAAAGCGATAATGAGAGAGCAAATAATATTACCTCTAAATCAAAGTTTATATTTGAAAGCTTTCCATTTTTTGTGTGTGCTCTATATGAGATTTTTTTTAGCTCCTTTGGATTTTACTAATTTTTACTTAAAAATACTATGAATTGAATTAATGACGTCTAGTTGCTAAGACCAATGTTCTGAATGGTGGTTATGGGCACGTCATTGTCACTCATTGTTGTTGTTTCAGGGAAAATTAAAAATTTGAGAGCAAAATCGCGAAAGTAAATCTTGCCTACCACGACCACCAAGTGATTCGACAAAAATATGAAATCCAGCTAACCAGGCAAAAAAAAACTGGTAGCCATTCCACTGAAATTAATCATTGGTTTAGCTTAGAATGAAATAAACAAATGAAAATAAAATGGAGTAGTAAGAAAAATAAAATAATGAAAATAAAATAATAAGTATAAAAAATTTACGTGTTCCGAGTGGGTTTCGAACCCAGGACTCTCCAATCATGAACCTAGAGCACTTCTATTGAGCTTACCAGGCAATGAAAAATTGGTAGCCTATTGGTACTAGCCACTTAAAGAGTTTTTCAGTACTTTACTTAAAAGCAAGCATGTTCAGTTTTTATTTTGTTATTATTATTTAAATAACTAACATTTGCCATTTTCGTGTCTACTGTTTACAATCGACTCGATAATAGTTTCTTTGGCACAAAAAATTTAAATAATATAAATCGCAATTTTACTTACATTTAATTCTTTAATGGAAACCGCTATTTATTTCTCGATGCGTTTAGCCATTTAGTTTTAAACTTTCCAACAAAACTTCTCTGAACATCTTTTAATATTAACGCAATTTCTGCATTTGCTTAGAGTTCATAATTTTCTCTAAAGTAATAATGAAGTTTTTCAATATCTTGTCCGTTGTTTAAATACTCCTCGCAAAAACCTCGACTTAAAATTCTAAACTCTTGCATTATTATTTAAAACAATTTTTTGATATTAATTATTGAGTTTTTATCTACCTCTGTATTTGCTTGTGGCTTATTTAAATATGTTCTTAGTTTATCGACTAAATATATTTTATGAAATGCAGTATGAAAACAATAGGCGATAATGTGGGGAAACAAGGAAGAATTAGGACACTTTTTAGTCATATCTCACTTCGCAACTGTAATACAATTAAATAATTATTTAACAATAAATAAATGACAGTAGTTAAAAAGTCAAAGTTAATTTCTTTACATGAAATACAGTATTTATGCATAACAATAAAATAAACTATATAATAAAAGAGCAATTTTTACACAAAATTATCCCTCTTTGAAGCAAATTTAATTACGCTCAAGTTTAAGTAGTTTTTTAAGTTAATGTCTAAAGTTGCAAAACTTAAAAAGCAAAATTAATGATGACAAAACACAATGCAATATCAATCTTTATCTACTTTGACGGGTACTACTTGCCTTTAGTTGTTGCTGGAAAAAGTTGTTTGAAACATTGCATGCTTACAGGCTTTAAGCACATTTTAAAAATCACATTTTCAGACAAAATTTTATAAAATTTTGAAAAAATTCCACCATGATATTCGAAGTAAATAGCTTGAATCGGTAAAAAACGCTAACAAATAAAATATATACAAAATATCGATTTTATTCCCAATTTTATGTGTTCATAGATTCTTATTAAAAAATAAACTGCATACTATTTCTTATAAAAGCGAAAGCAGATATTAAATATAGTTAATATTATTTAAAAATATATTTTACAACACGTTGTTAAACTTAAAGTTTTAAGAAATAAAATCGTCAAACTTTATATACAAACACCCACAAAAAATCTTGTAGTTAAAATAAATAAACATGTATTTAAAACAAATGTAAATAAGTTACTCACCTTCCAAATAAAAATGTCATTATTTTACTAATTTCACTTATTTACTTTTACTACATATTTTTTAACAACAGAATAAAAATACATTTACATAAAATTAAATGGTTTTTCATTGATTTATTAAAAACTGCAATCTATTTTTTGTCAAAGTTTTACTAAAACTGTAATATATTGTATTACATTTGTATTTATTTAATCGAAATGCTGAATATGCAATTTATTATGCAGTAATGTAAACTTATTTTTAATACACATGTAGAAATTGTTACTACATGCACTTAAATGAAACATTTTTGTTTTTTTAATTTTATTATTATAATTTTTGTTTAATGATATATTTATTATAATCAATATATGCAACGTAAACAATAAATAATATAAACAACATATTGAAATATAAGAAAATCTCACAAAAATAATTATTAAACATATGCTTATAATAGAGATAATATATGTGGTTTGAGACTCATAACCACGTGCATGTTTAAAAATTTAATACCACAAATAATACTTTGTTGATTTTTTGTTGTTCTGATTTTTTCTTGTGCTGCTGCCTTACAGGTGCTTAAAAAATTACACAAGTTTAGTGATTTAAAAACTCCTTCATTTAAAAAAAAAAAAATATAGATTTTTCTTATCTGGATATTTGACTTCCATTTAGTTTACTTATATTAAGGAAACAGGATGTGCTACGACAATTTTGTACTTTCGTATAGGGCACCCTATTTCATTTTGCTGCCGTAGCCTAGTGAGTAGAGTGCGTGGCCCCTAAGCTAAAGAACCACGGTAGCCCGGGTTCAATTCCAGCTCAGACAGAAAAGTTTTTCAATTGAATTAATGGTTCTGTTCGGTCGTCACCTCTCTGCAGACAATGGCAAACCTCAGAGAGTAAAAATTGCCATGTAAAGCTTCTTGAGAACATAAGCTGTTTGGAGTCGGCATAAAACACGTAGGTCCAGTTCTCGATCATTTGTGATCAAACATTTAATAACACGCACAACACAATTGATCAATAGATGCTAGGTCAAAGTCCTTCCAAGTGCTGAAATGTCTAGTTTATTTTTAATTTTATATAGGGCACCCAAAACGATACTACATATCGGATGAACATGTAGTTCGAGAAAATAACGGGACTCTTTTCGTTGGCTCTACACGATCGCACATGTTGGACAGACTTCATTATTTTTTAGCTGTCGAAGAGTTAACATCGAGTAAAAAGATTGTTTTGAACATTTATTTTTATATTTTTCACTCTAAATATTCCAAATCATACGAAATAAAAACAATTCGCGTCAAAATTTAACAGTTTTTACCTACGTCAGCCTTGCCGCGAAATGTGCTCCGAGAATGAAAAAATACACAAGTTGGATGGCTACGCACACAAACGGAACTACATGTCGGATGGACTTAGCGAAACCCCAGCAAACATATTATGAGCCCTCATAAAATAAGTCTCTAAAATGCGTCATTTATGTGAGTCATTTTATGAGTGTTCATAAAGAGGACTCATGAAAGAATATTTATAATGCGTTTTGTATGAGTGTTCTTAAAATGGAGTCATAAAATAATACTTTTTATGAGTATTTTATGAGTGCTCATAAGAAGGACTCATAAAAGAATAATTTTTATGCATATTTTATGTGTGTTATTAAAAAGGTCTTATAAAACAATAATTTTTATGCGTGCTTTATAAGTGTTCATAAAAGATTAATATTTATGTGGGTTTTTTGAGTGTTCATAAAAAGGACTCGTAAAATAATAATTTTTTTCGTTGTTTTATAAAACATATATGAGTGTTCATAAAATGGAGTCATAAAGAAATCTTTTTATGCGTGTTTTATGACAAATCATAAAGAAGACTCATAAAACAGTTTTTTATGCTAGTTTTATGAATACTATAGAAATAAATCAATAATTATTTATAATTCGGGAAATTCCTTTCTTGCTGCGATCAGTTGGGCGGTATTGCACTCGCAACGACGAAATACTATAAACATAGTAATAGCTGCGTTCCATTCGCTTCAAAATAATCCACATTATTTTTTTACAAAGCAAAAATGAAAATAATAATCCTATAACAAATAGGACTATTTTTGCTATCCATATAAAATTGTGATGTAGCCTTTAAAAAATTTTAAACACAGGTGCCGCACCTGTATATTTTTATGAGCTGTCATTTCATTTTTTGAATTATTTGTTTGTTTGATTCAATGACTATTAGGTAGCCATGACAGCTACCTATTTTCTCACGAGATGCAACCATCGAATTTTAAACTAAAGAAAAAAAAAAAACAAACCACGTGTGTCACACACATTGGACGCATTCAACGGAGCCAACTATTCCACTTAAATTATTTATATAATTGCATAATACTGATAATTAAATTAAATACTTTACAACTTTTCTGACGTTTAGAGTAAAACTCATTCAGAGAAAAACATCGTTCACTAAGGTATTGCTACCATAACATTTCACAACAGTTTTGAACGACACACGTTCTCATGACACCTAAAAGTTATTGTATCATGATTGTTTGTTTGAATTTAATTTTGACTGAAACGGTTTTGACCCTCTACGAGTAATTTTTTTGCCATTCCTTTGAGAAAATTTGTTATCGCGATTAAGGCAAAAGGAACACAGCTACCAATAAAGTTTATCTTATATATGTTTAACAGTTTCGGCGCAGAAAAATAAAATTTTTTCTATTTTATTTAAATTTTCTCTTGAATTTTTCTATTATTTTTTTTTATTTTTAAAACACAACCGACTTTGATCGCTTTTCGATTTTTTTCCCCGCAAGGACTACAAATAAAAATATGGCGAGTTCTCAAAGCTCTTTGGAAGTTGAGAATACTCCCTTAAAAAAACCTCCCGATAAGAGCAATGCATTCAACCTAGAAAAACTTTTATTGCAACCTCTACCAGGAGAAAAACATAATAACGACAACATGATCATGGAAACCAACAATTTCCAAACCAACGCTGCAGATCTCGAGACGCAATGTAACCAAAACATTGATGTTCAAACATTAGACGATGGCTATCAGCTGATAAACCAAAAAAGATGCAAGAGATCAAATGCTGGGGACATAATTATTGATACCTCCACATTAATAAGTAAGCTAGATGATAAAAATAATAGTTCCAAATATATCGGCTCTCAAAATAAATTTTCAATTTTAAATGATATCGATATAATTCAAAATAATAAAACAAATAATGTAAAAAAATCAGGCAATATTAGAGCTCCAATAGAAATAAAAACAAAATTTTGTCCTCCGATTTTTTTATACAACATAAATATTAAATGCTTAGTTGACCAGCTTAGATCAAAAATTCCAAAAATTAATTTCAAAATTGTAAATAAAAGTAATTCCAAAAGTAAGCTTTATCTTGACAATGTTGAAATACATTCAGAAATGATGACTCTACTTCGCTCTAAGGGAGTTGAATCATATTCTTACACTCCTTTGGAATTGCGCCAAGTCAATTTAGTTTTAAGAGGCCTTTATCCTCAAACTGACGTCTCAGAAATTAAGGACGCTTTTGAGTATGAGCTGCCAGGTATTGTAGACAAAGTTTCAAAATTTAAAACGCAAAATTCAATAAAATATGACTATGACTCAGGCCTTTTTCTTATTACTCTAACACATGGTAAAAAAATCGCAGATGTACAAAAACTTCGGTATCTTCTCCACCAAGCTATCCACTGGGAGGCTCCAAAATCGACATTAAGAGAAATACAATGCAAAAGATGTCAATTTTGGGGTCACAGTGCCAAAAATTGCAACCGAAAATATAAATGTGTTAAATGCAATGTGAATCATGAGCCTGGAGAATGCTCTATCAAGAATGACGGATTGACAACTCCATATTGTATTAACTGCAATGAGATGGGTCATCCTGCTAACTATAGAGGTTGTCCAGCGTTAAAGGAATATATGAAAAAAAAGAAACTTCTTCTAGAATCTGCCAAAGAAAGAAAAATTAAAGCAGTAGACGCTGTCAGTTCAGTTATTAAAAATAATTTTGTTACTCCTGGAAAATCTTTTGCAAGTAATTTTCACTCTCAAATAACTCCAATCGAAATTTCTCAAAAACAAAAACTTAGGCCTTCTTTTATTGATGAATTTTTAAGTGTTGCCAAATATTTTGGAGATCCTAAAATTTTAACACTGGAAGACAAAATTAAAAATTTTCTGAAAAATTATAAATCCATTCCTGTAGCTCAAGCAAAAGCCGAGTATTCGACTTTGTTAAAAGATGTTTTAAGAGAATATGGACCATAAATTTTTAAAATTATTAACATTTAACGTTGGTTCTCTAATAGAAACAAGTCGAAAAATAGACCTTCTTAAAATTTTATATACCCATGAGATTGATATTGCATTTATTCAGGAAACTCATTTGCATCATATTAATATCTCATTGGAAGAGTATAATTTCATTAGAGATAATTCGCCGCAAGGTGTTGGTATTGCGATAAAAAAAAAATTAAAATATTCGTCATTATCTATCTCAGGTGTAAGTTTCCCACAGTGTTTTATTGAACTTAAGCTATCCATTAATGGCTACATAAAAAAATTTTTATTTGGAAGTATCTACGTTCCTTGCAACTTTTCATCTGCAAAATTAGTAGAAAGTTTAAGCAAAATTAACGATTTCTCAAAGAACTTTGAAGGGACCTTTGTTGGTGGTGATCTAAATTCTAAAAATAGATATTGGGGTGATGTTATCGATAACGCTAATGGTAAAATTTTAAGTAATTGGTTACAAACATATTCTGATGGTTTTATTAGACTTTGCGATAGTAATCCCACTTACCCAAATGGTTCCTCTTTTTTAGATCATTTTCTGTTAAGTTCAAATTTAATCAATCATAATAATACAAATTATTTCATATCAAGTTCAGCTACATTCTCGGATCACTTTCCTTTAATTCTTAAATATAAGTTTAGTGATCTTGACTTCTGCATCAGTCCTCCTCGTTATTTTGTGTCCTTCAACAAAACAGTGTGGGAAGATTTTGCATCTGATATTAATGACTCTCTTCATAATTTATTACCAAGTTGCGACAGAAATTTAAATAATGAAGAAATCGACCAATATATTGATAACTTTTCTAACACTCTTAACACAATAACAGAATCTCATTCAAATACACTTGAGTTAAAAAATAAACAATTTGTAATCCCCGAAAATATTAAAAGCCTTTTTCGAATCAAATATTTATGGCAAAAAGAACTTAAACGCATATTTCACAGAAATTTTAATAGAAAAAGTTCAGAATATCAACTGCTTTCTACGCAAATTAAACTTCTTAGCAAAATTATTAAAGAGCAAGTTCAAATTCATCAAGCAAATGAATTTAATAACCGAATTAGAAAAATTAGACCGGGCCCTAAAGCATATAAAGAAATTTACAACATAATAGGCTATAATAAATCGAAGACATGCACAAAAATTTCCTTAAATAACAATATAATTACCGAAGATGATGAGAAAGTTGAAGCTTTCAAAAACTATTTCACTGACATATATAAGGAAATTATTCCAGATAGATCTGATGCTATTAACATTGAATCATCACTTAATGACTCTTTTTTAACTTATGCTGACACAATAACAAATTTCTCTGAGCATTTTTCCTCATTACAAAACTCTGATTGCCTTCATTTTACAAATCCTGAAGAGCTGATAACTCGAATCAAATTTCTAAATTCAAAAAAATCTGCTGGTCCTGATTTAATTTCGAACTTTATATTAAAAAAACTTCCACTTTCGGCTTTCAAATTTTTATCTATTATCTTTAATAATTGTACTAACAATGGTTACTTTCCAAAAAAATGGAAAATTGCAAAAATCATTCCGATACTTAAAAAAACAGGGAATTACACTTTGAGTAACTACAGACCTATATCATTACTTTCTAATGTAGGCAAGCTTTATGAAAGAGTAATAAAATCGAAAATGGATACTAATATAGAACCCAATTATATACCAGCCTACCAATTTGGATTTAAACCTGGACACTCCACCTGTCATGCTCTACTGAAATTCCATAGTGATGTTATCGAAAACCTTCGTATTCAGAAATGTACAGTTGCAATTTCGCTTGATATAGAAAAAGCTTTCGATAAAGCTTATCATAATGGATTAGTATACAAATTAATAAATATTGGATTTAGTCCTTTCTTAATTAAAATTCTTAAAAACTTTCTTAGCGATCGAAAATTCCTTGTGCAAATAAATCAGACTGGTTCTAACTTAGGCGTAGTCAAAAGTGGTGTTCCACAAGGCTCAATTTTAGCACCACATCTATACAATATTTTGATTTATGACTTCCCACATATTTGAAATGGATCCAAAAGTATTTTATATGCAGATGACTCTCTAGTTTATGCACACGCAGATGCCCCATCTCTTGCGTTGAGACAAGTTTCCAACCATCTTAATCTAATTAATGATTATTACAAAAACTGGGGTATCAAAATAAACGTCTCAAAATCCCAAGCAATATGCTTAAGGAATGCCTCCGGAAAATGTGGTCGATCCGTTGTCCCTGAAAGTAAAAAACTTACTTTATCCTTAGGTGGTTCTGAAATTCCCTTTAAAAATAGTATAAAATATCTGGGTGTTACATTCAACAAACTTGTAAAATTTAATGAGCACGCGCGACTGATTTTAAAGAAAGCTAATAAAATTAAAGGAATGTTTGCAAAACTTTTGATGAATAAGCACTTAAGTCAAAATTCTAAATTATTAATATATAAAGTAAGTATTCGACCTGCTATCATATATGCATTTCCAATTTGGTTCACGATTTCTCCAACTATCGCTAACGATTTAGAAATTTTGGAAAGAAAAATTTTAAGATTATGTGTTGACAGAAATTATGAGTCTTTTAGAAAAAAACACTCAAATCAATATATATATAATAAAGCTGGTATAATTCCCTTGTGCATTTACTCTCTAAACTTATTAAGAAAATTCGTAAACAAACTCGAGTTTCATAATAATCATTTGATTTCTGACGTTTTGAATTATCAAAAACCTTTTAGCTGGTCAAGTACGCGTTATATTTCCCCAATCGGAATATTAAACGAAACCCCATCAAACAACAACGATATAACCTTATTGCCTGATTTTTATGAAAGAGTCTCTCCAGACACACATAGAGGTTAATAATAAATAATAATTGAAAAAAAAAAAATAAAAAAAATAAAAACCATGTGTTATATTAGTTTTAAGTTTAGGTTATAAGTTTAGTTTTAACATTATTTTTAGTATAGTTTATAAGACTACTCAAATGAGAAATTATCTTCTCCGAAATTAAATGTGTCGGGAGCAAGCACAGTATATATAAGTATTTAAAAAAAAATATGTTTTGTATACCAAATATAGCGTGTGGCGTTTTCAATTAGAGCATAATTTAGAATAATACTTATAATTCTAAGTATATACAATATATTAAAAATTGTTTTTTACTTATTAATTTAAAAAAAAGTCTCAATAAATTGAAATTGAAATTGAAATTGAACACAGCTACTATAAGAGTTTTTATTTTATTTATTTCATAAATTCATTTATACAATTATATACAAAATGTTTGCGCTCCATTGCCAAAGGGCTTTAAAGGAGCAAGCTACATTGGCTTAGCAGTTAAATTACAATAAAGTTTCTTGCAGTTATTAAAAAAAAAATTTTACTTTACTCATGTATTAATTGAAATACCTAACAATGTTTAACTATATGTTACATTTTCAGCACTATTACACAAATTTGATAAATTTAACATCAGCATGTACACTTTTTCCTAAGAGATATTGTTTAATTTGGATTTTAAATAGATGTAACGAGCCTTAGTTTCTATATTCAACCGGTAATTGATTAAATGCCGTTGGCCCTGCACAGCCGTAACGCTGCTTGGTGGTTTCTAACCTGCATCTCACCACTGCTAGGTTGTTGACACTTCTCGTGTTGCGCCCATGCTCCAGAGTCCGGAGTTGAGCTGTGCTGTAACCAATGTTGTTAATGTTTTTATAGACATGTATGAGAAGTTTAAATTTATATAACCCCATTACAGGAAGCGTAGAGTAGAGCTGTTTTTAATAGTAGTCTTTAAATACTCTTAAGTGTGAATCATAAAATAATCATTTATAGAAGTCAGAAAAGAGTATTTAATGTGAGGGTTTAATGAGGATTTTTACAAGTCATAAAATAGTCTCTGTTATGAGTCTTAAAAGAGTCTTTAAAAGTAGTTCTAAAAGAGTCTTTAATATGAGTCCTAAAAGAGTAATTTATATGAGTCATAAAAGAGTATTTAATGTGAGGGTTTACTGAGGGTCTTTAAGGGTCAATAAGAGTCTTAGAAGAGTATTTCATTAGAGTCATAAATGTGTCTTTTTTTTTTTCGTAATAAAAGAATCACTAAAAGAAGTCATATCGGAGTACCCTGATCCTAGGAAAATAGACAAAAAAAAGTTTTTTTGAGCGCATACCCAGCTAGACACGTAACTGTTAGATAACGTGTTATTTAACACGAGTGCTAACACGCTTCGTGTTATTTCCCCTTAAAAAATCCATACAAAACTTGTTATATTTGTTCTATAGGTAGGTAAAAGTATAACAAGGTTTGCATCTCTGACTCTCATACGTGTGATCTGGCATCTCAGTCTGCCATCCATGTTTTATCCATTAGAAAAATGTATACCTGAACTGCTCACACCAATTACATTTTCAGCGTACTCACTTCTCCCCCCTAGCAGTTCTATCATGCCCAACCCCAAGAAATCAAGCCTAGAATTTTTTTTTCAATTTTAAAACACAATTTTTGAACAAATGACTTTAATGACGACTACATACATATAAATTGCGACTATAAAAATGAAAACAAACGCACACACGATAGTAAAAATACACGTTTTTTATCCACACCAGCAATGGCAGCAGCAGTTTGTACATGCATATTTCAAAATGTGCAAATAGGAATAATTGATGTCCTTGGTGAATTGGATTACCCAGGAATCTATTTAGTTTCCTGAAAAGAAAAATTTTTTAATTTTTTATTTGATTAATATAATTTGTTAACTTCCTTTATTTACGTTAACTTCCTTTTTTACGGCTCTTTGTTGCAGCCACACTTATGATACCGCCATCCAAAAGCTTATGTTGCTTGATGATTTATATCTGCTGCTGCTGAGACGCTGTTTAAAACTGCGATAGCATTGATTTTTGAAAAATTTTAATTTATTCAATTCATTATATTATTTTATTTGAAAATTAACGTCAAAAATTAACACCGATCACTTTGATATGTTGGTTTATATTTTTGGTCTTGCAGTACATTTTAAGCGAGCACAAAAGTAAGATATACAAATATGACAACTTTCCTTGTTCAACATAAGCTAATAACATAAGAATGTGTTAGTGAACACAAAATATTGTTTTATTGTGTTTCTAAACTTGTTAGAGCTGTCCAGCTGGGTAATGGCGATAAAGCCTCATATGCAAGAGTCTAAAAAGAGTCTTAATGTTTGCTGGAAAGTCAAAAATGTTTGTCTTCCATTGGCTTGAATTTGAAATTTTTCAAATTCAAGGCTTGATGAGCAGCCATCCTACCAATGTGAACACGTGTTGGACGAACACGCCAAGCATCGCCATTTAAAAACTAATGGCTGAGACAAGATAACATAAAAAGTTAAGTGTACAAAATTAGAAATGCAAAAAATAAATCATAAAAAGTGTTTTTGGCTACTGGTAGTAGTACAGCCAGAAGTACAAAAATGTTGGTAGTACAGCTGCTGCCAAATCTACGACATGTTGTCTACACGAAATTGTTTAGCCAAATGAGGTTTGACAGCATGTGTGATCGTTTGGCCGCTAAGCAAATTTACAGTTATTCACCCATCACGCCAGGCGTGACAACATGTAGGATCATGTGAACCCCGCTATCCGACTTGATTTTTGCAAACAAACGATACTACTTGTGTGATGACTTGTCTGGTCAGATTGGCATGTATTACCGTTTGGAGGCCCTTATTATCGACAAAAAATGTGGCAGCTCTGCTTTCATTCCTTTTTTTATCGAGTGTTGTCTCTGTTTTCGAATGCATCCTCATCTCTTTCATTTTCAATCCAGAATTTTTCAAGCGGCGTCGGTTATCAGTGTTTAATTATTTTATTTTAAACTGTTGTATGTCCTAAAATAAGAATAAACTTGTGGTTTTTAAAACGTTCTTCAATTAATGTTTTTGTAATAAATCAATGTTGTGCTAGCTAATATTAGTTTTTATATTAAAAACCAGGTTGGTAAAAGAATTCTAGATGAATTTTTACAGAGTAAATTATGTACAGTAGCGCATGCATCGACTGCGACGCTTTGGGCGGGAAAAAAAGAGGAAAAAATAATGGAAAATTTTTCAAGCTATCACTTTTATTGTATGGACTCTATTGGTGCATATTTCAATGTTTTTATTTTGTATTTGTAGCTGCAACGTCATAGATCAATAAAAAGAAAAGAGGAGCTAGAACCGGTAATTAAATATAAAACAAATAATGGATAAACGTCGTACAACACGCGTCCGTTCAAAACGTGTCGAAGAGTTGGGGGTGCAGCCGGTGCCGGTCGTAGTAAACACTAATAGCGCTCTAAATAAGAGGAATTCTGTTGCCGCAACAAATGCATCTGCAGCAGCTCCGTCTTCTCCTGCCCGGAGATCATCACCAGCACGACGAGCTTCACCTGCACGCGTACGTACATCTCCAGTGCGTCGCTCTTCGCGACCACGTTCGACTGTATTTGGTTCTTCAGCTCCAACCGCTACTCTAGTCGACTCAAAGACTAAACCTATTATATCGCCTGTGAAAGAAGTCAAGGAGGTGAGTACCAATTATGGCAGAAACTAGTTACGAAAGCTTTATTTTCCTAATACTGGTCTAAACACAATTTTCTTTTATGGTATAAAAAATTAAAGGAAACATTTTTATTGATTTATTGCGATACCGTTGTTTTGTAATCGTATCGTTTTTTTATGCCTTGGATGTTTCAGGGTGTAATTATAGTTTTATATCACATGATTTACATAGAGTACACATGCGAGTAAATAACTACATATGTATTAATAAAAATAACTCAACTTATTTATAAAAAAAACTACAACAAAAATGAAAACTACGTGAATCTACTTTTAATGAACGGATATTATTTTTAATATAAAAACATTGTGTTCTTTTTTGTGAAAGTATTTTTTTTTTTTTAATTTTAAATTTCAATTTATTTTCTTTATCAAACAGAATCAACATAGAATAATTCTTCATCAATTTATTTTTCGGCTTTATAAGTCATCCCAATCAATTATTTCAAAAGTTTCGAAAAATTTAAGTATTCATAAAGACTTTATAATTTATTTGTATGGTAAATTATTAGTTAAATCGGGATTCGCTGACCACATTCAGCATACTTAACAAGTTTTTAAATTTACTTTTTCTCGCTCCATCTTATCTTTACTCTCAATGAGAGTAACAAGAAACTGCTCTACGCTCTTTGAATTGATTAAAATAATTTTGGTTTTTTGACGAAACTTGCTGAAGGTGTGATCACTGATCAGTATTAGAATTCAGCTTAAGAATTTAGCTTAGCGACTAAAATAAAATTTTGTTTCTATATTTTGTTTGCAAGTACAGCTAGCAAAAAAAAAATTAAGTTTTTAGCAGATAAAGCGAACTAATATTTTACATTAAAATAGATTTGACACTTAGCAATAAGGGATTTCTTAGCTGCCCTAATATTGGCAAAGTTCCCATTTTACGTACATATTTAGTATCTACGTATTTAGATTCTATTTTATGAAGTATCTGTGCAACTACTGCAAATAATCGTTTATTTGTGTTTGTTTTTTTTTTTAAGGTGGGCCAATGACTTCAGTAAAAATAAGCTATAACAATTTAAGTATGCTTGCTTAAGAAGTATTTTTTTTTTGCATTGATAAGAATGTTGATAAGCAAACATAAAGTAAATTTTTTTTAAAAAGCCAATAATGTTGCTTATAATTGGTCTTAGAAACAAATTTTTCTTCTTTGGATATCTTTAACTAGTCGAATTTGATTGGTTATCGCAGTCTTGAACTTATTGGAATAAAATCAACAATAATATTTTAAATTTTTCAAATCCCGTTTGTTCAGTTTGTCAGCGACTCAACATTTCCTGCGAACATAACTCAGTGCCTACAATCTTTGATGTTAACTATAATAGTGTATCTTTGGTTGACTTTTGTTTTTTATGTAATAGGGATTTCCTGCATCGTTCTGGTCAAAGGCAATGTGTTGGTATATCCCACCATGCACTAATTTTTAGATCCATCGGTAGTGATGCCGCGCTATAGTAACGCTACACTTTATTGCAATTATAATAAAACTAACCACGAAACTTCTTCAGTCTAATATCGATAGAATTTACTCAACTTGTGATGCTAATAAGCAACTATCTAAAATAAATTCTAATTTGCATTCCTTACTTTAGTTCCTATTTCTCAGTATAGTTCAAACATTAATACTAATAACTGGATGAAATCTAGGGAAATTCGCATTACATCGCAAATTTACATTACATCGCTTCGTAATCTTTCTTAAAGCTTGTATTGAAGACAGCTGTGAACATAACTGGAGATCTATGTTAATTTTCTATGATTTAAATACAAATTCTAAATGTTTGATAGTTTAAATCATTCTTTATTTTAAATACAAATACTAGTTGTTTGATAGTTTAAAATCGTTTATTGAGCTTTAAGTCAGGTTAGAACAATTATTTGCTCTAACGAATTTTTTCCAAAGAAACAACATTTTAAAATATGAAAGAAAACACCACAAGCTGATTTTATTGCAATTTCGGTCCTGCTACAGGCTGATCAGTAATCTTTGTGATGCCACCACCGGGAATCGCATCCTGGCGTGGATCGCCGTGCCAGCGCATTTTAGCGCACTGCACCACAGAGGCGATGAGATTTCAGTGTCAATTTCTCAGTTTTTCTCCCTTTTCATACTTCTTTGTTGTTCGTTTTTGCTTACTTTAGTTTATGCTTATGTATATGGATACAATTCTTTATGCTCGAATACTGATCATACAACTATCAATGTCAATGTTGATTAAATTAATACATGCTTTGTATCACAACAATCTTCATCTACTGTAGATGTCGATTTTGACCAAATAAATAAAGATGGTTTTTCTATTCGTGCCATTGATTATCATGAGTTGATTTTAGCTTTCACTAAAATTAAATCCAATGCTTGTGGATATAACATTTTCTTTAAATTCTTAAAAACTGATTTTGGGTTATAATCGGGCTCAAGGTCACTTTTTAATATAAAACAACTGTTTTTTTTTAATTATTAATTTTATTTCGTCATATATTTCGAACTCCACCGGAGTTCATCTTCAGGGACACTGTATTTTGACAAAAATATGAATGTTTTACAATTTTAACATATTGAAGCAGAACACTAAAAAACTTACGTATTAAACATTAAACATAAAGTTTAGATAGACAGATATTGCCTTAAACTATATTGCAGCACCCGCTATATCGCCGTTTCGTTGTCTACTGAGTTTTATATTGTAGGTTGTTTAATTTTAGGTGTCGGTAGCTTTGAGCGCATCTTTCTGTGTCTGTTTTAAAATTTATTCTATGTTTTGATGTTATGTTTATAATATGTATCGTCCGTATGTAGCATTTCCAACATGTATCGTGTCGCGTAATTCGTCTCTTGTTGTAAAATTTGAACATTGTCAAAGTCTGGGCCGCCAATGCTGTTTTTTGTTCTAATGGTTTGGTGCGTGATTTATGTTCTGATTTGTGCGCAGACATTCTTGTCCGTAATTTGTCTTTGTGCTACCCACATAAACTTTGTTGCATATTCCTGCGCTATTTCCTTTGTATGTTATTTTGTATATTAAATTTAATTTGTCATTCTTACCCATTTTACACTTTGTATTGCTCTATAATTGTCAAAAATTATCTGTGCGTGTGGAGATTTCATATTGGTCCTTGTCATAACGATAACTTAACGAGAATTTCGCGAATAGTGTAAAAGAAATTAGCGATGGGATTGAAACAGTGCTAAATAACCTGACCTATGATTATAACGCCCAAATTTTGTTTGAACTCAAAGAAGTTTCGACTGAAAAAGTGACTCAAAATGTAAAAAAATTTAGAAATAAAAGGAGAGGAAAAACCTGATAACTGAAGGTGTTATAAAAGACTCCATTGAGCATACTGGTTATTGTTACACAAACATAATTAATGAAAGTATCCGAACTGGTAACCCGACTGCTGGAAACTACAGTGATACCGGTTGAAAAAGTGAAAAATACTGTAAAGTCAACAGAAATGCGTCCCATAAATACTTTGCCAACTGATGAAAAAATAATTGAGACAATAATAAACGAACAATTAACTCAGTACCTTGAAGAAAATAAAATATTAATACCCAATCCGGCTTCCGGAAAAAACATTCATGTGAAACAGCTCTAAATATGGTAGTGTTTAAATGCAAAAAAACAACTTAATGAACAAAATGTTATCGCAGTAATTTTTAATCTAAAACGTGCTTTTGAAATAATCGCTCAACAGATTATGATATATAAACTTTATAGCATTGGTGTACCAAGTCAAGCGCTTGAATGGTTCACAAGCTATTTGTCTAATCGGCGCCAGCAAACATTTATAAACTCAAAGTGTCTATCTGATAAGCAGCTTGTTGAAATTGGTCTACCTCAGGAGTCGGTGCTAGCACCTTTTTTCTTCCTAATTTATATAAAAGATATAACAAAAGCGTTAAGATATTGCAACGTAAAGTTATTTGCAGACGATGCTCTAATTATGATATGTGAAAAAGTTAAAACTAGCTATGGCTAAGATGCAGCATGACTTGAACAACATATGGGTTAATCCTAGTGTTCGGACGTCACATTCGCATACATTTTTTCATAAATTTCGCAAATTTTATTAACAGTTTTTCAGTTAAGATGTGGTAAAATAGCTCTCCATGAGTATAATTTATAATAATTATAACATTCTGCATCTTACCGCAGGTTACCTAAAATCTGTAATATTTTCGTGCATTAATGGAAGTTCTTGTTAGACTAACACTCGAACTTAGAATATTTTTGCTAAATGGTCGGCAGCACCTTGAAAGTCTATATGAACAAAAAAATTGCAAATTAAATAAGTTTTAAAAAAGGTCAACATCATCTCAAATATCGTATTTTTAAAGTCACAGTTAACAATTTTATTTGTTCGGACGTTACATGTCGGACGTCACACATTTTGCCCTTGTACTTTAATTGGGTAGTTAAGTAATTAGGTAGTAAAGTAATTATGAAAATTAGTAATTAAAAAACAAATTGAATATATTGTCCTTTCCTTGCCTCAACCATTTTTTCATTATCTTTAGCCAATGTCTTCCATTTTTACTAAAACTAAAAAGTTTACGAAACATTTACTAAACATTTACGAAAAAGAAAAACTACATTTGTGAAATAGTGCAGGCGATTTGATCATAATGATAAATGAATTTATGTATAAATTGCTTAAATAAATAAGATTAAAATGCTTCTCTTAGATGATCTCATAAAATAATTCGTTTTTAATAAGTTTTAATTTTTAGGTCACGGTTGACTTTTCTGTGGATTTGCCCATATAAAGTTGGATGTGTCAAAATAAATTAAAGATAAATATAGAGAAGACTAGGTTTATCATTTTAAGTAGAGCAACGAATACAAATGAGCATGAATTAAAAATTAAAAACGAAAAGCTTTTAGAAGTTAAAAAAATTACTTAAGAATACTATTGATACAGTTTGAAACAAAAAATTAATCAGAAAATTGGATTTTTGCAAAGATCGTGTAGATTTGTATCAAAAGAATATAAAATTTTGGTTAGAAATCAATAGTGGAACCACATTTTTACATTCTTTACATTGTAGCTGATAGCGTAATAGATAACTACAAAAAAACTCAGAACAAGGCTATGAGGTTTATATTGAAAAAGTGTCGTTATAAGAACTTAAGTGGCTTAGTGTTAAGCAGCGAATACTTTATTTGTAATGGTGTTTGTTTTTAATCTTAAAAACGATAAACTGCCAGAATATTTAAGCAGTAACATTTTATACAATAGAGATATCCACAATATAAATACGAGAAGTCAAAATAATTTTAGATTACCATTTTTTTGCACAGAGATTGGCTAAAGAGAGTGAAGAGTGGAGAGAGAACAGCACAATTTGTTTTATAAAGGGCTAAACAGATTCAACGAGCTTCCGAATGATATAACAGACTATAGTGACATAACTGAATTAAAAAAAAATTCTTATATTGTTGTGCAACAGCTTATAAGATAGATTGTGATTTCAATAATATTGTTATTTAGTATAAGCAAAGATTATATAGTATAAAGATGTGCCACGTAGAACATTAAAAAGTAACAAATATTTTTCAGATCAATACGTAAGCTTTTGTGAGCGCGATGAAAAAGCTTTCTTGAGAGAAAAGTTTCCAACGTTTGCATGCACATTCTCTCTGAAATGTTCTTTCTCTCGTCACTCCACAATGCTTCACAGCATAGATCACCACTGCATGGTTTTTCATAGCTAGCGGAGGCGTGGAATTTTATGTTGTAATTGTTTTTTCCATTTTTGTTGTTGGAACCAAGCAATTGTGATCTCTGCTTGACAGCAACAAATGTTTTTGTTTGTTTGCATTATTTTCATGATGATTTCCTTATTTTGTGCGAAGCCGATTTTCTTATTCACTGCTTGCTATTAATGTTGACTATTTTTGATTGAATCAGCCAGAGCATTAAAATCTGCATATATATTCAGAATCTTAAGGAAAACTGAATAACGACATACAAATCCATCCAATGAATTAAAAATTGTTTATAAATAAAATAAATTCACATTGATATTTAAAAAATTGCTTAGTAAAAGTACCTCTACACTATATGTTTCATACATATGACACGTCAAAAAATTGCAAATGGTTTTTAGCTACAAATAGTGTGGAACATATGAAAATGTGGTTTTGAAATGTCGTTTGTATTTGCGTCTGTAAATTTTTGAATTAGAACTGTCTCTAATTTCGTATGTTTTTCTATCTGTACAAAATGTCAGTTTGATAAATTTTTTATTTGAAAATGGAAGAAAAGGCAAATATTAAGATATTTATTCAATAAATTTATTTATAATTAATTTATTCTTACTTTGAATGGCTACAAGAGGACATTTAAGAGCTTTAAGGTTTACAAAAATTTCAAAAGCTGTTTTTTATTTTCAAATGACGTGTCGATAGTGTGGAGACAAAAGAAAAAAGCTGTCTGACAAAAACTTAATTCTGACACACAGATGAAATTCGGTATGTAATTTTATTTGACATGTCATATGTATGAAACATATAGTCTGGGGGCACCTTAATTAATTTCAATTATTTTTTTTCGTTATTCAGAATAATTAATTATTTTTTATTTATATGAATGCCATTTAAAACGAATGCAATTCAAAAATAATTTCAAATTTTTCAATAACTTATTTTTTGTGCTTTATTATATCTTGATTCATTGCCTATTCATGTGTTATTCATTATTAATATACCCAGATTAAGTCATCTTTATGATATTATATTCTTGAAATTATATAACAAAAAGATAAAAGATAATGCAAAAAAATATAATAACTCTAAATTATATAATGCTCGTAAGGTAGTTTATTAAAAAAATTGCCTACATTTTTTAAGAAAAACCTAATAAAATTCTGCTACATTTTGTTGGCAGCTACATCGTTTATTCAGATGCTTCGTGCATCAAATTTATGTTAAATCCACATTCAAATTTTACTGTGCCACTTGCTTGTATGGCGGTGGCACATCTTTCTATTATATTATCTGTGGTATAAGTGTTATTTAATTTAGACTTATTTAAGCTGTAATAATTATAAATAAATAAATAAATGAGTAAATAAATAAATAAATGAGTAAATAAATAAATAAATAAATAAATAAATAACTAAATAAATAAATTAGTAAATAAATAATTAAATAAATAAATAAATAAATACATAAATAAATAAATAAATAAATAACTAAATAACTTAATAACTTAATAAATAACTAAATAAATAAATAAATAAATAAATAAATAACTAAATAACTAAATAAATAAATAAAAGTCCATTAATAAAATCTTTAGATTTTTATATAACGTCAGACTTTATTATCATTATCTTACGTTTTACAATTTCTGAATTGCAGTTTTAAAAATTTCACTAAAATTTGTTTTATGATCTATTAAATTATTACATGAATTAAATTGCGAGCTTTAGATCAAGTGCGTTTTTAAGAAGGCAACAACAACTCTGTATAGAGTCGATCACTTAGCTGACTAGACAGCCTGTTTTGGGTCTCGCTTGATTTTCCTCTTCAGTAGTCTTTGAGTGATTAACCTGTGATCAACTCACTGTTTAAATTTGTATATGACTTCACAGATTTTGGAATTCATTCTTTTGAATTGTATGGCTGCTAATCATATGAAATTTCAAAGCAGTAGGCTATTTACAGATCACTGCCATCAACTCTACCAAGGTTGCCATCTGTTCTAGTTGCTTCTTTATTTATTTCAATATTCATTGGTGTTTGACAGTTTGTCAAAATGCACCATAGAAATGAAACGAGTTTTTTGCTTCGCAAGAAGCTAGTGTTCTAACTGAAAGGTGGCTATTTACACACTGTCGAACACCAATGAATATTGAAATAAATAAATGATATGAAATGATAAAGAAATGTCATATGAGTAGTAGCCATACAATTCAAAAGAATGATTTCCTTAATCTTTAAAGTCATATACAAATTTAAACTCACAGCTTAATCACTCAAAGACTACTGAAGAGAAAAATGTAGCGATTTCCGATACAGACTGTCTAGTCAGCTAAGTGATTGACTCTACAGAGTTGTTGTTGTTGCCTTAAAAACTTACTTGGTCTAAAGCTCGCAATTTAGTTCATGTAATTTCACTAAAATTTCACTTATTTTGCACTTATACAAGATTATAAAAAATCAACTGCCCCAATACCTAGTAATTAGGCTTGTATATTCAATTTCTTCCAGAAATGCTCAAATCATTTTTCCTACTATTACTTGCTCTGTATTGGAAATATTTTTTTCAGGTTCCAGCTACTCGATGTTGGAATAAATTACCAAGAAGCTTGAAAAGTTTTACTTCTATCAAATTGTTTAAGAAAAATCTAACATTCTGCCAAGATTTAAATTTGTGATAGTATACAATTTGTCTTCCTTGCGTTTGTACCTCAAAAAATGTTTATTACATTATTTTTATCGTTGTGGACCATTATTTCATACTATTTAATTTAATCAATATAAAATTTTTCTGATTTCGTAAATTTTTGCCTTTAATTTGGGAAATGTAAAGAAAGAAAAATGCAGATTTAAATTGTTTTTATTGAAGTTATTTGTAATAATATTTTTTATTTTTATTTCTTTTATAAATTAATGTTATGGTTTAAGCTCATGATAGAAATAACTTTAATCTTTGTATTTTAGCCTAAGAGCTTTTTATAGAGAAATTATAAGAGAAATTATAAAGAACTAGATAAATAAATAAAACTAAAATAAAATAAAATAAAATAAAAAATAACATTGTTATCGAGATGATTACAAATAATAAGTTTGTTTCTAATTAGTATCTACCTTTTTCACTTAGTTTCTTCTTCCCAATGTTATTATAAATTTTAATTTGTTTTCATTTATTGCAGCCGGTACAAACACCATCAAATGCAAAGTCGGAAAAAAATAACTTACCCACAACGTTAACAACAAATACATCATCTCGGGCGCCGGCAGCGAAGACCAATCTAACCGCATCTGTGCACAGTTCTTACAGCTCAACCACACAGAAAACAATTGAGATACGCTCAAGTACTGCAACCATCGACTCTGAGGTTGCTAAGCTAACAGACTTTTTACGACGCTCGTTATCCAAGACCTTCAGCGCATCACAATCACGTGAAGGTACACGTACTCCGGCCACGACTACGGAAGCAAGTCGAAACAGTCGTTCAGTATCACAATCGGTTTACAATGATGACAACTACTTCAAGGCGGCAGAATTTTCCGACAACGAGGAGGAGGAGGAGGAGGGAGGGGATAATATCGATGAACCAGGCGATCATTATAAGAGTTTTAATGCAACATATGAATCAGCCGCTTCGGTGGTATGCCGTAAAATGGAAGTGCCACATGAATACGGTGGTTGGCTTGGCGCCACCGCTCTCATGTTGCTTATTCCCACTGTTGTCTTTTATCTGCAGTGGAGTTGCGCTACATCACCGAGCTGTAAATTTATACAACCAGATCTAATCCATACACTTAATAGACGTTACATAGCGACTATTTTTGAACCAGATGCATTGGCGGCCTACGTAGGCTTTACCATGGGTATTTTTGTATTATCAGCTTCAATGTTTGGAAGGCGTGTGCGTCTACCCAATAATCGCATGAGTCAACAATACAATTTTAATGTATTGCCAATCGCTGTTCTATTAGCTTTAATTAGTTGTGCTGCTATCACTTACTTCAAATTTCCCTTGGCAGACTTTGTGCTGAAGCATTACATGCGTTTTTGCCTCTATGGCCTGATAAATGCCTTCATCATTGCTGTCTGGGCTTACGGGCGCACCAACTACATCAAAGATGGCAACATTCAACCAAATATATATGGCCGCAGCGGCAATGTGCTGATTGATTTTGCACTTGGGCGTCAAATAAATCCCAAGTGGTTTGGTGTGGTGGAATTCAAACAGGTTTTCTATCGTATATCTCTGCTCTCCACTTTATTGTTCGCTGTGTGCTTTATGTACAAGAGTCTGCACATACCAACTTTGGACGCAATGAAATGTGGAGAGGACAAATCAATTTTGGGCATGATCATGGTTTTGGTTAAATACTATTACCGCAATGTGCAATACGAGCCAGCTGCTTTATTATCTGCCACAATGCTTTTCATTTATATTGTAGATGCCATTTTATTTGAGCATCATTTGGCCTCATCGTTTGAGCTGCAAGGTGAAGGTTTTGGCAATCTGCTGCTATTGCGTTATGCTGTTACGCCATATCTCTTAAGCTCCGTCGCTAAATACTTTCTCGAGCGACGTGTTGGCAGCATTTGTTGCCGCTACGGTGTCTACGTGGCTGTGGTTATTTTTTTTACGGGCTTATTTGTGAAGCGCATTAGCAGCGCCATCAAGTATAAATATCGCATTGATCCTAACAATCCTCTATTTGGCGGCATAGAGACCATTCATACCTTTCAAGGTCGGCGTCTTTTGTTGGGCTCTTTCTGGGGTCAGCTGCGTCAGCCAAACTATGCCGGTGATATAATGGCTCTTTGTGGCTTAGCTATACCACTGTTTTTGCGCTTTGCCTGGCCACCAGCTTTGTGCATTTTGCTTTTAATCATTGTATTGCTTCATCGTTGCGTACGCGTAAACGCACGCAACTTATCGCGTTATCATTCTTCATGGATGCGTTATTGCACAAAGGTGCGCAATTATGTTGTGCCCAAAGTGTATTAAGAACTGGCTAAATTAAAAGTTGCAAAATAAACTTATCTAACAAAAACAAATATTTTAGTTTATAAAATTAAGCTTATGCAAATTGTATTTTTAATTTTTATCCCACCTCTTTGGACTTTTAAGACATTATTTTAAATATCATATAACGTTATAATCTGTCTCCAACAACATTTAAACATTCAATGTTTTATAAAAATGTTTAATACACATACAAAGTAGATATAAAATAAATTTAATTAAATATCATACAACATATTGATTAGCACTTAAATATAAAAAAGTATTTCGCACAGTTTTTCGTACGTATTTTAAAATGTGTTGCAATATTTTAATAATATTTTATTCTTCATAACGTACATACGATTTTTGTCCGTTCTTACTATAACTTAGCAATAATTTTAAATGATCTTTATGCCATAATCAAGCAAAAGATATTTATTAATTTAAACAAAAAAGGTCGAGGCAAATGAGACGTGTGCGCTTATGTGGTACGATTTAGTCAGTAATTTTGATGTCTTTTTCAATTTATTTTAATAAATAAACTTAGTATATTTTATCTATAAACTGATGCTTATAATCTAAGATCTTGTATATAACAATCAATATATGTAATTACAACTATAAACATAATTTGTATTTTCTATAATTTTTGCAAAAATAAAGTTTTTAGCTTAAAACTTGAACATGTTAAAATGCTTTTCAATTGATGAATTCATGCAAGGACTTATTTACAATGGGTATTTGAATAGTACGTAAAATACAAACTAATTCTGAAAACCTGAATTCATTCATTTGATGTTCATTCATTTAATGTTTTAATTCATTTCAGAAAATTCTGATGAAAGTTGAATCGTAACACTTGGACACACCATAAATGTCAGATCGATTTGTCAATGAATACTGACATTATAGTTTCTAAATTAAAAATATTTTGGTATTGGTATAAAAATAAATTAAAAATATCGTGGCTTGATTAAGCATTATTTTTTTGCGTGACTAAAGTGCGAAGGAAGAAGAAAAGGGCTTTTTGGAAAAACAATCGTTTGATGATAAATCAGTTGACCATCTATATTAAAGTTCTCGTATTTTTTAAGTATTTCCATCTGTTGACTCATCTGGAGAAATATTTTGAAGAGATGATGTAATATTTTTAGCAAAACCAACAACAAAATACTGTTAAGTTTGCGCAACGGATTTACATATAAATTATTGTTTGTAAGCGGTTATTTACGGATCAACATTTTAACTTTTGTTCTAAAATTTTCTAATGGTTTGAAACCATTTTACGTCATTTCGTAGTATCATAGCTTTCTGAATTGATTTTTCAAATAGGCTGTTCTTGAATAATCCGGCAAAAACTCCATTTAAAAGTCGAGTTTACATCTTGGTTTTCTTTGTTCATCGAAAACTGGAGCCTAACTCCAATGCGATTTTAAAAGCAAATGCGATTCGAAAACAAAATCACACCATGTATGCATGGTTTTTTGACAAATTTGTGATTAGTTCGAATTCAATGCAGACAAAAACAGAATTTAAAAGCAGAGGTAGAAGTTAGTTATTTAGTAATTTTAATTCATGTATTTATATGGTGTGATTTTGTTTTCGAATCGCATTTGGTTGTCGAATCGCATTACAAAGAAAGGCCCCTGGGTACTCCGCATTGCGATGCGTAAATCATTGCGTTGCAAAAATGAAGTGCGATGCGCATTCAAATAGCAAATCGCATTACGGAGTACCGATTACGCTATTTTGCGATATTTTTTTCGCATCGCAATACGGAGTAAGGCCTCTGAACTTTTCCGAATTAAGACCAAATATTGTTGTGAAACAAATACTTGTGATAGAGTAACTAAAACATTCAGAGTGTTAAAAACTTATTTACCGCATTGTGTTATCTTTCAGATGAATCTGGAGAATCCATGCCATGAAACCATGAAGTCAGCATGTCACGATTTTATCTGTACAAAAGAGTAAATTAAACAACACATGCAGGTCTAATCTGTCAACATTATAACAATTTTTATTACAAAATAAATTAAAGAATTTAATGGAAACGTACACATATTTAATTTTTAAAGCGTAAAGTTTTAGGTAATTAAAAATAATTGAATAATTTAACTCTTATATAAAAAAGAGAAATAGTTAAACCATAGCTTATACATTAAACTACACACGACTTAAGATTAAAATAATTTAAAGTAAGATATTAAATTGCTATTACTATTTACATGTTTACGACAAGTGAAGCTTAAACTAATATGAGTAACAAGAGAGCTATAACGACAGTTGTGTCAGGCCGGCCTAGCAAAATAATGAATTTTTCTTATTAAAATTCGAGAAGGAATGTATGCAAAGATCAAATGTTAATTTTGCAGACCAGTGAAAGAGTTTTTCTTATAAAGCTCTTTCACAAGTCTGAAAAATGTTAGAACATCTTTGAACACATTTCTAAACATTTCCTGTTTATATTAGAGCAGGAAACAAATCGCTAAAGCTGTCGTCATGCCAGCCAAAATCATCGATATCCTCAAAAGGTTCCTCATTCACCGCTGTCGTCGTCGTTGTTGCTGTTGGTGAGCCAATATTAGATTCATAGCCATGATCTGAATTGGCTGAGTGTATCGAAGGTGCAGGAGATTTCAATAGGGGCGAAATTATGCGGCGTTTAGGGCACAAGAATTTCGAAATTGGATCAAAATTTAAAATATCTTCGTCATCCGAGTCTGAATCGACATTTAGATATACTTGTGAAGGTGATGCGGCAGGGGTGGGACATTTGATGACATCATCGCCTGCAGGTGGTGCGATGCCATCGCAATAGATTTCCTCAACGGCTTCGTTGACGGGAACGGAACCATCCTCCATAACGATAGTGATGGAATTCGATTTAGCATCATAAGTGCCGTAAACAGTATCTGGTGTTGTTGTAAGATTAGGATCTTTTGCATTAGCAAGTTGCGTGTGTTGCCTGCAGTTTCCATTAAATTCTTCTATTTGATTTTTTAATTGTAATTCTGTGTTGGTATTGTCTATGCTGATACTGCTGTGGGCTTGGCTATGTTCGCTGGATTCCAGGCGCTCTGCTGCGGTCCCCACCACTGATCCAGACAAGCGCTCTGCTCTGCCTGCAGTTTCGGTAGAAGTTGCATCGCATTCTCTATCGCCTGCCTCCATGTCTGCTGTGATATCTGCGAGTAGACTTTCGGCAAGTTCTTCCAGCTTACCGGCATCAAACTCTTCCTCATCGTTGTTGAGGATGTCGAGGACGAGCATGTCTTGTAGAGTAGGCAGAGAGCTACAATCCGCCAAAGCGCTGCCAGTGTACTGGTTTTGCGCAATTGCTGCGTCGCCGCCGCTTGTGTCGACTGGGAGTCCATCATGTTTGTTGATCCCTGCTGCAGAGGGTCATCAGTATATGTGGATACTGCAGATCCATTGAGAATGGACTCGCAGCCGGCACAAGTAGCGGTTACTGTTGATCGTTTAATTTCTTGCTGTGTTAATTTCTGTTGTTGTTCTAACTCAGACAATTGCTGTCGAAGTAATTCGACTTCCATATCAAGTTTCTGATTTTTTTCCATAAGGGATTCATTGATGGTCTGAATACTTTCGCATTTGTTTTGTAGTATTTCCGTGCGCTGCGTGAGCTCGTCGATTTCGTGCTCCATTTCTTCCATGCGTGCCTTTTTGCGGTCTCGAGATGTTTGAGCAGCGACTCGATTTTTTAATTTTCTGCAAGAAAAGGAAAACAGCATTTAATAAAAACTTTGCAATCGGACGATGTACACCATGCATTATTTTCATATAATACATACTTTCTTTGAACTTTTTCCTCCCACGACAAGTGATCCAGACGCCGCTTCTTGCCTTTCGGCGCTGCACCATCCTCCGATACACTGGATGCATAGCCAGAATAAGACGGTGAAGCTGCTGGCGTAGCCACAGGCGCTGGTCTTATTTTCGCTAGCGTAGTAGTATTTGGCTTTATAGCCACGTACTTGGGTACGGTGATAAAAACTGCTGGCGCAGTTGCAGAAATTGTAGACATTTTTACAAATGATAATAAAGTTGAAGTGATTTTTTTTAACACTGCCGAAAGTCACAACAAAATTATTTAATTTTTCATCTTTTTATGATTTCCGATTGTAATATATTTGGTGTCTGTTTGCTGAAGTATTGGATTGTTTATGACGTGGCCTTCCAAATCTATGAGACAATGAGTTGTTGTACAGATGTTTTTAACCAGCTTTTTGCCGAACTTTTGCTTTTCTTCATTTCAACTCTTTTTAACTGCGCTGCAGTTTTCTCACGTTATTTTTCTTCTTCCAGCCTATTAAGATCAAGTTTGTTTAGCTTTTGAAACTATGAATGATGATTCAACTTTTCTGATTTCAAGAAGACTTCGTTTATTCACTGACTTGGTTATTTCTGATTGGCTGTTCCCGATGTTTCCATATGACGTGGTCGAATGATGGATCAAGGTGTGATTTTTATAAAAAATCAATAAAAGTGCTGCCAAGTTTTCAATTTAGTTTAACCAGTGATGGAAGGCGAAGACTCGTTTATATCGTTTCTATAATTGCGATTGTTAATAATTATTTAAGAAACTATCTGTAAAATAAATATTAATTTATTATTTGAATTAATGTTTAAACTAAAAATACTCACTGTGACTGCTGACAAGAATTTAGGGCATATTTTACTTTTAACAATGAATTTTTGAATTTTTCTTTTGTGGAATGTATGTACTATTAAGGATTTTTTAATTTCAAAACTGAAAAAAATCATGGCCACTCTCATCTGGTTTAGAAGTTATAGTGTAGTTATAGGTCCAAAGTTGAAAAAATGTGCTCGAAAAAATTGCTATATCTTTGCAATACATAAACAAAATCGGTATAAAAAATGCTATGTTATTACCTATTACCAAATTTGAATAATTACGTTTTAAGATATAACTGTTTTTATGTACCAAAAGTTTAATTTATTTTATTGTATTTGGACTTCCAGCTTAATATATCAAAACATGAAACATTTTTATAAAAAATATCGCGATTTCATTAATCTCAACATTACGTATGAATATAATTAATTTGAAAATTTTTTAGAAAAATAGAGATATTTTTAAAAACAGTTGTTATTTTCTAAATCACAATGCTATTTTTACACTAAACCATTTTGGGACTATTTCAATCACAAAAACATCTTCAAACGTAACATTTTCTAAGTCCAAAAAGAGCTATATCTGCAAGAGATATGCATGGATTTCCAAGTTTTATACCGCGTTGAATAGACACTGGCATTACCTTTCTTTTGATACCCATAAAGATTGCTGGAAAATTAAAAACATGTTTTTAAGGTTTTTTTCTAACTTTGGATCCCTATAAGTTCTAAACGACTTGAGAGCGGCCCTTAATTTTTTCACTGTTAGCTTTTTTAGTTCCAAATACATATTTTGAAAAAAAAATTAAAAAGACAATTGTTGCTAAAGGTAAAATATTGCATAAATTCTTACAAGCGATATCTTAAAAAAACAAAAAAGATTTTGAGACGAATCAAAATGGGTTTTGAAGGCAATAAATGATACTTTTGAGATGCTTAATCGAGTCTTTTCGAAAAGTTCAATCACTCGCTTATATATGTCCTATCATATAACCAAAAACAAAATTTGTTTGCATTTTTTAGGTTACAATATCTCAATAACCAGACGTGACAGGCCAAATCTGAAATCAAATTCGGATTAAGCCAACGTGGCTATCCAAAAAATAATAAATTTTATTTGTCCTTATTATCTCTAATGCTTTAATAACTTTACGCAGATTCTGTGACTGTTATAAATATTTACCTGTTGCTCTCGTTATTTCAAAAACAAAGAGGAAAAATAATTTTTTTTTTGCTTTTTAAACTTAACAATGTAAAGATAAAATACGCGAATAAAAAGTCATATTAATTTTAAATTTACATTGTGTTTTATTCATTAAAACAAATTGATCAGGTGAACGCAGACTTTATGGGCTATATGTTTATCTTACAGGGCTCCTTATGGGTGTTACAAATGGAGTGACAAAGATACTATACCGCTTACGCACTGTTGCCAGAATAGCAAGATAAATAGTATATATGATATTTTTCAACGATTGTGGGATGTTGTAATTTCCATGGTAGTTTCTGAGATAAATCTCTCTCGTGGAAAAAAAACCTCACAACACGGCCTCAGTATGGCTGAATAGTCGAAACTTTTGATAAAACTTCTTGCATCAGTCATTTTTTTCAAATATAAAAATATTAACAACGCTTTGTACAAAACAAAAATTATGAATTCGTCTATAATTTTATTTATGTGTTAGCACAATAAACATTTTGGTTAATTTTATGCGTTTGGTACTATCATTTTCGATTTTATCATCTCTTATGCAAACAATATTAAAGTTTTTCAAACGAATTCTGTGTGTGGAAAAAAGGAAAATAAAACGAAATTTTTATATTTTTATAATACTAAGCCTTTAAAAAAATACTTTGTTTTGTAGTTCTATTTTGAGTGTGTACTGAATATATAAAGTATGCAGTGCTTTTGTAATAAGAAATTAAATAAAAAATTATCTCATTTATTATTATAGTACACTTGAATTAATTATTATAAACTTTAATATTCAAACAATACCTTTTTTTATATTAAATTTTTTTCTTATGTGTATGAAAGTACTTTTGTTTCCTTTAAATAAAAAAATTATTTGTAAAAACTGAAATTTTCGGTTTCGGCCGAATATTATAAAATGGCCGAATATTCTAAGAACTAAAATTATTCAAAACAAACGCAACTTTAAACATGAAATTTTCAAATGCTTTTCTTAATACTATTACTTGTCTATCTAAACTGACTCTTTTAAACTGACTGATTTCTTCATCTAATAAAAAAGAATAATTTTAGTTTTTTTAATCTAATGATTTTTTGTTCATTCCTGATTTGTTGTTATTTATGACTAGCTGTTGTTATAATATTTATTATTTTTTATTTTTTGTTGAATCACTTAATCTTAGTTTTAAGTTATTTTAATTTTTTTTGTTTATAATTAGTTGTTATTCTGAACCGCTCAATGCATTCAAATGACTCTGTCTTTTAAACATTATTATTTCTAAAAAAATAAAAGTTATTTCTTGACCGTTATTTTTTCCAATCAGAAAAAAATTATTATTTGGTCATTATTTTTTCGATCAGAAATAACAGTTATTTTTGACCGTAATTTTTTCAATCAGAAAATAAAGTTATTTTTTTGGTCGTTATTTTTTCGATCAGAAAGAAAAGTTATTTTCAGTCCGTTATTTTTTTTCGATCAGAAATAAAAGTTATTTTTTATCGATTATTTTCGAACAGAAGAAAAAAATTATTTTTTTACTGAAAAAATTTCTATTAAAAAACTAAAGTATTCATTAGAAAAAATTTGTTTAAATTTCATATTGTGAGAGTGCTGAGAGCTAATCTTAATTTGAATATTAAAAAAAGTGCCAAAAAAAATTATGAATGGCACTTAAAGTTGGAATGTGGTGACAAAAGTTGAAAAATTTATACGAAAGTTTGAATTTTATAAGCATAATAAATACTCGTAAAATACAAAATTTAATTCGTTTTTTCCAGTTTTCTTTTTTTTCGGTCCTGAATTACAGTTAACATTTTTTCTGGTTCAATAATATAAAAAAACTTAGTTGTACTTTTTTGAAGGAAACAAATCTGTAACATAACGTATTATAGTTTGTATACAAAATTGTAAAAAAGGTTTTTCAACAAAACAATTATGAACATGCAGTTTTCCAGATTTAATAAGTTAAAAAAAAGAAATCATACATCGTGTAGGTTTTCCTTTATACAGAAAATAGCTTCGATGTTTGGTTTGTTTTGACAGCAGTTTTGCTTTTTTCTTGTTTGTAGTTCGTTTGTTTCAGATTAATTAAAGACAATCAGATTAATTTGCTTTGTTTCGTTGCAACTTCTGCATTGTTATTTCGCGTATAAAGATTATGTTATAAGAAGAGTTAAGTTGAGAAAAAAGAGCAAAATCATGAGTCTAATCGAAAAAATCGATTAAAAAATAACTTTTATTTCTGATCGAAAAAATATCGATAAAAAATCATTGGTTTGAGGTGATTTTTATTTTTAAAATCATGAAAAAAATTATGTAAAAAATGGAATCTCTAGCTCCCTAGCTTCACACTGCTTTATTTAAAAGAAATATACAACTTTTTATACATGATCTTTTGATCTAAAATTTAAAAATAATCGTTATTTTCGGTCCCTGGTTTTAATCAAGGGTTTTAATAACTCGTATAACCAGTGCTCAGTAACCAAAAATGTTTTTAAATTTTTATATTACAGTGCGTTAAGCCGTTTTATTTTATTTGCTATTCTGGAACTTTAAAATGTTTTAAATATCTACCAGCCTCATTACAAAATTTTTATTAATAAAGGGCAGTTTTTGAGAATTTGAGAATCAAAATAAATCAAAAATAGTTTGGTAATTGTTAAAACTCGTTGCAAAAACGATTCATCGCTACACTCAATAAGTTTGAAGTTTCCGACTTAAGGTACTATTAGAATGTGTAAAAAATTAACAATTTTTGTTAGAATATGGTTCTTTAAGGTCTTAAGGATACTTATACAAAATTTTAGAAAAAAACATCAAATAGAAAAAAGTTATAACATATATTATATTCGCATGTCCCGTGATATATAAGAACCTTTAAATCTTTAATCGCGTTTTTATCGAAACAAGGTTTTTCGAATTGGCTTCTAAGATATCTAGAGTTCTACTTGGTCGATTTCGATAAATTTTGATTCGTTGTGATCCTTACAGACTCTTGTAAGCACTAATCCTATAAAAAGTCAAAAACCTTTTTTTTTGTATGGCTGAAAGTTTCGGCAAAAAAGGGAGCTTTTTGTAAATTTCTTTTTTTCAACGCATGCCATTTTTTTTTGCGTAGGTTGAGTGCTCAACTACAACCCTTAACTCAAGAATGCTCTTTAATTTTTTATTTTCAGACACTTTGTAAATGCTTGAGACGAGAAGCCAATCGCAACAATCTTTTAAATACGCTAACTTCAACGCCCTGTAGAAAATTAACAACAACTATAAAGACAACAAATTTTTTTTTATTTCCTCATGAATAATTCTTCATCATGTAAAAAATTTAAATCATTAAAATAAATAACACTAGGAAAAAGAAATTAATAAAAATTGTGTTTTTCTTAAAACTACATACTAATAGTACCTTAACAAATGGTATCTGCTAAACAAAAACACGGTGCTGAGCTTGTTAACTTGCTAACAAGCAGCTAAGTCGTTTCCCATACAAAATTTTGAAATGACTAAACAAATTTGTTAAGTGTAGCAAGTTAGCAGGGCTTAACAAATGTAGTGAATACCATTAATGTTTTTGTGTGAACCAACACCAATATGGAAAATGCCGCACTTTTATGCTGCTTCACCACTTCCTTATATTTTACTTTCTTGGTTAGAACTCCACATATTGTTGACTCAAATCAGATTTAAAAATAAGAAAACCCAAAATTAATCTTATTTTTCTAGGGTTTTTAATTCCCTTTGCAACTAAAATATTTCGTTGCTGATCCTTAAAGCTAGTTGTTTAAAAAAAAAATTATACAACTGGCTGTTACTAATAATCAGGTTTTGAATGCAGCTAGCTGCTATGTGGATAGCAATTGTAAATTGAAATGGGGTGGCAACGAGGAAAACTACTCAATAAAAACGATACAGCCCTGAATTTACACATCATCATTATCAACTTCATTGTGTAACTAAGCAACCAAAAAACAATTTTAAATCAATTTGAAAACAATTTTAGTGCTAAATTATATTAAACTGAATAAAAAATAAAATTAATAAGTTGATCACAATGGAAGTTCCTTGTAAGTACTAAAAATAATTAGATGAAAAAGTTAAAATCCAAATTCGAATTATTTTTGCTTAAAGTTCCTATTAATAACGAGTTGGAAAAACGAATTTCCGATGCCTTTTGCGTCTTTGACCATCATGGAGATAAACAAATTGATGTGCGTGAAATAGGAACGGTTCTTAGATTTATTGGCTGTGTGCCAACAGAACAGGAAGTAAGCGAAGTAATTGCTGCAACGGAATATGAGGATGCTACAGGAGAAGTACATCTCTCCAGATTCTTGCCATATGTCTGTCAGTTATTGTACGAAAAGAAGTAAGACAGCTTTTGTTGTTTAGGCAGACAAAATATTAATAATATGACATAAAAAATTAAAGGATGGAACCAGCTTCACCGGAGAAAATTTTAGAAGCATTCAATGTTCTTGATCCTGAAGATAAAAAATATCTCACCAAAGAGCATTTTGGAAAATTGATGATGGAAGAAGGTGAACCTTTTACACAAGAAGAACATGATGAAATGATGGCTGTTGCAATTGACCCAATAACTGGAAATATTCCTTACGAATTTTACCTGAACCAACTGATGGTAATATTAAAGCTTTTTAAGTACTAATCAATATAATTTGCCGTCATTTTAATTTAAATGCACTAATTAATTTTAATCTTAAGAACAAGCAAAAATATAATATTTATGATGTTGCTGAAAAACTTATTGATAAAGCAAAATTACTTAAAACAAGAAAAGCTTCCGTATGCTTGATATACATATCTAAAATTTATTTTCAATAACCAGCATTTTTCTATTCCTAGCAATTACATGCCTGAACAAGTAAAAATGGAGTCAATGCTTGCATTTAAATGGAGTTGCAAAATAAAACATGTTTACATAAAAAAAACCAAAATATTTTTTATTTAAGCGTTTTCGAGAATTAGAGTAGCGCAAACAAATTTTGAAAGATTATTCAGAAAGGCCAAAGCTGCGTAAAGTAATTGAAGTGAAAAGCCTAAATTATGATTTTTTTTATTTAGTTGACCTTTAACATGAATATCATTGAGATTATTCCTTAGATTTACTTTATTCTACGTCTTAATCCTAGTCACAGTTCCACGAACGCAAAACCCATAACTCCAAAGCAATTTGATATTGCAAATTTTTTTAGGTATTTGTGCGCGTTAAAAGGGGGTGTGTAAAATTTTTTCCTTAACCATCTCGTACTCAAAAAAAATCCAAAACCCTGCCAAAATTTGAGCTCAATCGGAACAGTAGTTTCGAAGTCTTTATCTTTTCTTAAAAGTAGGCGTAGCCATTGTGGGACCGCGCCTACATTTAGTATAGTCACCAATAGTATTATACGAACTTAATTACCAAATTTTAGTTTAATACGTCAAAAACCATCATAAATATACCATTTCTATGGATTTGTGGGCAGTAAAAGGGGGAGTGGCAGCAATTACGGACGGAGGGGTTAAGAATTGCAAAGAATCTGCTTACATAATATTTGTACGGCCCCTTATGAAGCACTAACAAAATGACATAAATCCCTTAATATAAATTTTTCAAACGTAAACTGAAATACTAATTTTGCTTTTAATTTTTGAATAAAAAAATAAAAATCAATATTTACAAGTTATTTTGTGCTCCAAAATATGTTTGACAAATTTTTGCTTTTTATTTTTGCCTTAAAAAATAAAAATCAAAACTTACCAGTTATTTTTTGCTCAAAAAATATCGGGCAAACTTTACTTTTTATTTTTGCTTTAAAAAATAAAAATCAAAACATACCAGCTATTTTGTGACCAAAAAAATATCGGGCAAATTTTGATTTTTATTTTTGCCTTAAAAAAATAAAAAGCAGAAATAATTATTATTTTTTGCTCAAAATTGGAATTGAGGATCAATTACTAATTCCTAATTTCAAGGAATTTTTTTTAGCGCCAACTAAGTATTTAAAAATTTTTAATTAAAAATTTTTTTTTATTTAAAGAACCATTAAACTAATGAAGCTGCGAAAAAGCTTCGCTTCTCTCGTTTGTCCAGGGACGCATCTGCTTTTTTCATTCGATTGTTTTTCATTTGCAGTTCGTTTGCTTATCTTCAACTGACTAAACGAATTATAAGTACAGCAAATTTAAACGAAAAAGTACTGCTTGATTTGTGCTTAAATGAAAATTATAATGAAATCACACTAATTAATAGCTATTTAGAGGTTTTTAAGTAGAATGAATGAATACTAAAACTGATAGCAAACATCATTCGATAGTTCTTTGTACTAGCTACTATTTTTATAATTCGAATGAAAGAATAATTTATTCGATAGTCAAAATCGTACGACAGTTCTTTGTTCTAGTTAATATTCTATGATTCAAATGAATGAGTAATTATTCAATAGTTAAATCATTCAATAGTTTCATGCACTATTTACTATTTTTTGAAAGTAAATGAATGAACGAAATATTCGAACAAATTGTTCGATAGTTGAAATTATTCGATAGTGCCCATCACTAGTTTCAAAAATGTTTTAGTTCTTGAAAAAATTCTAATAGGGCTGTTCACATTTCAAACCGCTCATCAAATCGATCATCAACTGATTTGACAAATGATTTGACCAACAGAATTTGTATGGATTTGATGGCGATTTGACGAGTGTGAACACTCATCAAATCGTTGGCAAAATCGTTTGATGAAAATCAAAATTTTTTGATTTTTCTGCTGATTTGACGAATGATTTGACGAGTGTGAACTTACTTCGGTGTTCAAGATAAAATGAAATTTGACGAAAAATTTGATGAGTCTGAACACTTTTGTGGTCAAACGATTTGACAAATGATTTGATGAGCGGTTTGAAATGTGAACAGCCCTAATGAGTGTAATAATGAGGAAAATCGTTTGAGTCTCTATCCACCGGAACCCAATCAGCCATTCTGTAATAGTGTTTGGTGTAAGCTTACCTACAATAGAACAATTGATTTAATTTACAAGCTTTTTTAAAGCATAATTGGGAAATGTCCCCTTCACTTTCATATTATAAGGGAATTCCCAAGCATTGAAAATTATAATTGGAATAAAAACAAAGTCCCATCACTAACAATTTTGATGTCAGAGGCTTGAGTTCAATGACAATTCGAACACATGGGAGTGATTATTGTTAGTCTTTTAGAATTTTATAATGGTTAAATAAATACTTATTATTTTGTTAGTTACATCTATGTGCTTAAAAAAATATATACCTATAATGATCCCAATTGTTTTAGTTGTATTAACTTTCTTTTGAGTGGCAATTTATTTGTGATATTTGATGTGATATTCTTTTATATGGACTGAGAATATGAATTTGTGGTCTTATGTTAACTGCGAGCAAATAAGATTTCTTAAAAATAGCTCACAATAATACTTGCTTTTAATTATTTAATTGTTTTAATAATATTTTTTTAACAATTTTTTAAATTTTTTAAAAACAGTTGTAAAAAACTTACAATAATACTTATTTCTAATTATTTAATAATTGTTTTCAATAATACTTTCACAATACTTTTTTCCAATTACAAAGTAAGTATTGTAGAAAGCTTATTTACAACACTTATCCAACTGAATGGTTAGGTTTAGGTTAGGTTAAGGTGGCGGCAGGTCTTTAGACCAGCCCACTTAGACCATATTATTGGTCCGTTGTGATACCACAGAATGGAAGAAGAGAGTAATCAAGTGAAACTTTTGTGTAGGATGTTCTTAATGTGGCAGAAGCTGTAGAAACATGTGATATTAAATCTGAAGCAAGTGTCATGCCTTGACCTCAGTCAAATCAAGGTACTGAGCGTTCCTCTCCACAAACTTTTCCTACCACCACCAACTACAACTTTTCGTCGTAAATTGATGTGTTTTAAAGTTCCTTTGATTAAAAATAAGGAAAGAAAGGTTATAGCGTTATAGGACAGCCAGGATTCGAACCCGGTACCCCTGAGCGACAGTCAAGCACGCTACCACTAGACTATTGAAGCCGCCATCCAATTGAATAGTAAACCTACAATTATGTTAGGAATATTTTTTCAAGGGTTCCTTTTTGCTTATTCTACAATTACTTGAAACATTTCACAGCACTTTTTACAAGCTTTTTCCAAGCACGATGCTTACGCTTGTAAGCTTACTACAAGCTTATTCCATGCTTGTTTGGTCAATTGGAAAGGCTGTTCTTGATTTTGTAAATGTATATACATTTTTCTGCATATTCCAGAAAACTTCCAGAAAAAGTCTACCGTGACCAACAAATTAAAACTTGTTAAAAACTTATAATTTTATTGTATCATTTAAGAGAAACATTTTAATTTTATTAGTTTTTGCAATTTCTACATAAATTCATTAATCATGATGATCAAATCGTCTGCACTGTTTCACAAATGTAGTTTTTCTTTTTCGTAAATGTTTCGTTAGCTTTTTTGTTTTAGTAAAAATGGAAGGCATTGGCCAGAGGTAATGAAAAATGGTTGACGCAAGGAAAGGAAAATATATTAAATTTGTTTTTTAATTACTTAATTACATAATTACTTAACTACCTAATTACTTAAATACCCAATTAAACTGCAATGGAAATTTTAGTAATGTAACGCCAGATCAAAAATCCTAATAAAAAAATACCAGAAAAAATTTTAAAATTTGATGACTTGGAAAATAAACTTATGTTATTTTAAAACCTTCTAAAAAAAGTTTTATACAAAAAGTCTTGCCCAATTCAGAGAGTTTTGTAATCCAAGTCAGAAATCACTTCCGTTTTTTGTAACGTAACGCCAGCACATATTTTTGCTTACATCTTTAGATCCTTAGGGTTAATTGTTGTCATTGTTTTTACTTAATATAGAGCTATTTAATTACTACGCACATATAAAAAAATTTTTAAAAATTAGACTTTTTCATTCTATTTTTTTAATATTTATTTGTACAAATCGTCCGTAACGCCAGTTTGGAAATGCGCATATACCCAGTGTGCCAAACGGCTTCGTTTTGAACTTGAGACGGACTTACTTTTTCGAATTTTTTATATGAAACGGATTGCGTTTCGTATCCGGAGCTGATCCTTTTTCATATGAAATTTCTCTCAAAAAAACGAGTCGATTTTCCACTTTTTCGGATTCGGAACGGACTTCATATACGCATCCGTTTCGGATTTTTTTTTTAAATAATGCGAATTCGCAACGGACTCGTTTTTTTTAAATAGTTCGGATTCAAAACGGAACAATAATGTTTATGGTATATTAGAATTTTTTTAAAAATTTTCTTGTTGTTTCAGTAATTACATTTAAAATAAATAAGAAAATGAAAATATATTTTAATAATGATATAGGTACGTGCCTAATGATATAAAATAGTTATTTAAAATGAAAATAAGTACACTAATGTATTTCGTATCCCTAATCAACTGAAAAAAAGAAAAGATTTTATAAATATTGTAAGACTGCCTTTTATATTAACGTTGTGACCATTTTTTTGGAGGATTCAAAACGGGTCCATCGAAATATAAGAAAGCTAAATGCGTACTGAAGGACTCGTAACTGTTTCGAAACGGATCCGCATTCGTTTTTGTGCACATTGGGTATTAGTTGGTTTATGTCCATCTGTAGCTCGTTTCTTCAATATCAATGGAGAGCTTCGCTACTGCTGATGGCGTTGTTATCAAATCCACCAAATTGTTCTCAATCGTTTACCCCCGTATTCATAAACCTGTTTTAGCGATAGTTATACAGTGAAAAACCTTTTTGTTATGTATAAACGTATATTAACATCAACGTTCTAATAGCCCAAACAGAATAAGCATAGCCAACACGCAGCCAACAGAAAAAATGTCAACATAGAAGTTGGTTGCCTAGCAACCCTATGAAATGAACATAAAATTAATTTAGTAAAAAATAACAAAATATTGTAAGCATAAAGCTCTATCTGCGTTATCAACACAAATTCTATTCTGTGCACAACATTTCGTTGGCTACGTTTTCGACAGCTCGCTACGTGTTGGCTATGCCTATTCTGTTTGGGCTATAAGAGTATTTTAAAGATCGTCAAAATCATCCTTGACGTCGTTCCTACCATGGCACAACTACTGACAAGGTAGTAGCGTAGACTGGATTTTTCTCACGAGCGGCGATGGGTAGTTGTCAAAATTAGCTGTTCATGCAATTAATCAAAGAAATGTGAAAAAATAAGCAACAACTTAAACATAGCTAGTCAATCGCAGCAAACTAAAAACATTCCAATAAACTTCGCGATCAAATTTAATGAATCAAAGATAAGTTAAAAATAAGCACATAGCTAGTCAACAGCAGCAAACTGCAACTTCTTTAGCTGTTTTTGACTACTACCAATCGCCAAAAAAACTGTCTCGGCTGCCTTGTCAAATAATTATACCATGGTTCCTACTCGAACAGCTAATTGCAGAGAGAACTTGCAACTCCGGTGGTCTCTTTCCACCTCTTTTGCCTCCATTGACATCTTCAGCAAGTATATTTATTATATATCGCATACTGTCTTTGCTGAATCTGTATTTTTTCCGGAACTCCTCGTCGTTGTTTTGTTCAAAGCGGTTGATCTTGGCTCCATACATTTTTTGGCGCTTTGGAACAGGATCCTCTTCTTCCACTAAGGCGCAGATAATCAAAATATTGAACATGTCCATTGTTTTTATATTTTTGTATACTTTTCACTTCACTTTTTTTCATAGAAATAAAAGATAAGGAAGTGGTGTTATACTCACACACACTATGCGTGTGTAGAAGGAATTTTCGTCGCTGAGGAAGTGAGATAGAGCGTTATTTTTTGACATAAGCTCTTGCCTAGCAAAAAAAGTGTTGCCCGCCATTTGTGAGCAACAGCTTGTCAAAACACAAGTTCTGCTTCATGGACGCACGCATTATTTAGGATGGAAAGGGCCTTAATTTTTTTTCATATTGGGATAAGCTTTAATAGTTATTTATTTGTTTACAATTTCTTAGAAAACTTGACATGAAATTAAAGTTGATTAGCGCTCTAAGGTAACAAGCTATAACTAGGTATTTTTATATAAAAAAAAGTAATTAAAAGCCGACAGTTCGGAAAAACTACACAAAAGTATTTATTTTAAAAGAGTTTAATTTGGTATGTATTTTAGTTGTTTAGTTTTTGTGTTATTTTAATATCAATTAAATAGTTTATAAAAAATAGTTTTTTGAAATGAATTTTTAAAAAATCATTATAAGTAACTTTTGTCGTTTCAGTCTTATCTGAGTTCATGTCTTTTACTTTATTTTAGAAATGCTTTTCTCTGAAAAAAAATTGGTAACGAAACTTAGACTTTAGTGTTTCTATAGCGACCAAAAACTCAGAATGAAGAAGAGAAATTCAGAATGAATGGAATAAGCAGTGAACCTGACAATTTTTACATTTATTTTTGAGATGTTCGACACATTGTTTTTTTAACGCGTGTTTTTCCGTATAATTTCCAAGTCAATATATTTAATTACTGATTAAAGACATTGCCAATGCTTTGAAAAACATATTGCAAAAAGAATTTTGCAATTATCTTCACTACCAAAGTTTTTACAGAGTCGTATGCAAAAAATTTTACAACTGTTAATTTTCTTTATACCAAAAACGCCAAAGTCCACATATTTTCACTTAAAGTGATTTTGTTACCGCTGCAGATGAGAAAAATCAAAGATTTTTTCTTTCGACGAAAAACATAATGAGCTGTGTATTTACGAAAAATAAAAGAAATTAACCTTTTGACCTGGCATTTATACGCCAAAAGCTGAACCCACAAATAATTTCGTTTTTCTGGTACTGTATTCAGTTTTTTCCGTATAATTTCTAAGTCAATGTATTTATTTATTCAAAACATTGGCAACGCTTCGAAAAACAACTTGCAAAAAGAATTTCGCAATTACCTTCATTACCAAAGTTTTTACAAAGTCGTATGCAAAAAATTTTCGCAACCGCTTAATTTCTTTATGCCAAAAAAGCCAATGTGCACATATTTTCACAAAAGTGATTTTGTTACCGCTACAGATATGATAGATCAGTGAGTTTTTTTTCATGACTAAGAATATAATTTGCTGTGTATGCATGGAAAAAATTTTAGGATATAATTTCTTTAAAATTTTTACAATTTTAACACAAATTTGTAGCAATAAAGTTAAATGGTTGCACTAAAAGTATTTTTTATGATTTTGCTGAGCAGCGGGTATCAAATTATAGCTGTTTCTTATGAAGGAATGCACCTTCTAGTTCCAAAAGGAAATTTTAGAAAAAGTTTATTTTTCGATTTTTCAGAGCCATTTGAATCTTTAAACTCGATTTCCCAAAAAACATTAAAATGCACATTGGTGTTTTTGGCATTAAAAAATTTTCAAAAAATCATATAGGTGGTTTTAGCATCGAATTTTATGATTTTTTTCTAAACCGAATTGGATTTTCTTGTTTTGAGGGAAAATTCTTTAGATTGAAATGCATCAGATGAAATTAAAATCTCAAAACCAATTTATTTTCACATTGGCATTTTTGGCATGAAGGGGACGATATAAAAAATATGGAATAAGAATACAAAATATAATTTCATTATAAAAAATACACCATAAAAAATCAAATAAATCATATATGTCATATACTAAAAGAAAGATAAATTTTCAAGCTTCAATAATTTAGTTTTTATTATAAATATTAATAACGGTAGTTTTTGAGAAAATAGCAGTTTTATATAAACAAATACTTTACTCTTGCATAAAAATAGCTATAATACAAAAAATTCTCTACAGATTTGATTCATTTAAAATATATGTGAAAGCCTTAATTATGTATATCCTTTTAAATAATACCTTAAACAGCAATATACATACACGAAGAAAAATATAGCCAAGAATCTAAACCGATCTAAAAAAAATTATTAAAAAATCGATAACTTGAGAACAAATCGATAAATAGATTTTTTCTTCGGCCATTCTTATTTTTTTTAAAGTTCTTCATGAATCCGTTTTCAAATCGCGGTGCCCCAGAAATCATAGTCCCCCTTTATTTGCTTCGATCTCGAGATTTTCGGGACTGGAATAAGGTCAGGATCCCGGGATTGACAGTCTTACCTGGTAGTTCTATCATAAAACAAACTCACACTTTCTCGATCTCTTACGTTTTTTTGTGTACTAAATCTACATCTTTGCATTCCTGGCATTGCAGACACCTGTCAAAATAAAAATCTCTTACATTTACTAAGCCACTTTTAACTCCGAACTATTCCGAATTATTCCGAAAGAATTTATAGCGCAACGCGTAATAACTTTTGTTTTTAGTTTATTATAATTTAAATTTCCACCAAGAAATCAATGATTTATATTAAAACTTTTTATACTGAAATAACAACATAAAGTGCCTTAATAGAATAAGTAAAAAATAGACGATAAAGTGCCTCAAATATAATTAAAAAACAGGTTGTGTTTTCTAGAAATGAATTTGGAAACAAAAGCGGTAGAGAAAAATATATAAAATCAAGAATTACAAGTGGTGGAACACGGTCAAGAGAAGGATCAATAAATAGTTACACGGTTTTGAATGTCACGCCACAAAAACGCAAAAGAAAAAATTATAAAAACAGGAGACATCCAACTGGAAAAATAGCTGAAAAGGTAATGAAACTAGACGAAAAACATCCTGCATCATCGATGTTGTATTCATATATCGTACGTCGCGAGGCACACACTCGTACACATGCACAATGAATGCATTCCATTGTAGCAAACAAACAAACAGGCGAGCACAGCAACACATATTGCTCGAATGGTTTTCTTGCCCCGTTCAGAGTTATTATAACATGGAATCAACTTCACTGTTGAGCAGTTTTAAGTGGCGGCCAGCAAGAGTTTCAGTGAGTTTCGCGTTAGCTCCCTTAAACGATGTCTTCATGTTGTGTGCTATTGCTGCAATAATATTCTACTCCATGCTACAGTATTCAACTTAGTTCAACTTTAGTTCGTTTCCAAGTGTCGCTTGTGCTGGTTGTCCAGGTAACTGACTCAACGTGCTACGGTGGTTAAGCTATAGACGCGTGCATATATTCAAACTTGACTGTTTGCGCGTTTAGATAATAACAAGTTTCAACGTTTTCGAGCAACAGTTTCGTTAAAGCGAACATCGTATGCCAGCTAATATATTGTGGAGTTCATATTTTTATTGGCAATTTGAAGTTGGTGTTTTTATTTTTTATGGAAATCTTTTGTTTTGTGGCAGCATGCTGCTAAGCACTCGCTTTAGTTTTTCACCATTTTACAGTTTATATCTTTTACACAATTTCGAAAAGAAAGTAAAGTGAATGCTAAACAGTTGTCATCGTTGTCGTTGTCGTTGTGGTGGTTGTCTTTGGTTGAGATTTGTTTGCAGACAGTGCACCATAGTTCCAAGCATCATAAACAAGTGTCTTGTGCGTGGTTACGAAAACAAAATCGTCGATTAATGAAATCTATTCATTGGCAGCTTAGTCGTTGAATTAGCGCAAAGTAAAAATGAAAAGTGATCAGTGATCATGCCAACAATTTAAGAAAGTGAGATTTTTTTACATATTTCATTAAATTTTATCAAAAAAAAAAAAAAAATAAATAAAAGAAAATCTAAGCATAGCGCAATTTTCTAAAAATCTGTGATTCAAAAAATAATTAGCAAAAAAAAAATATTCATAAAAAAAGTTTATAAATTTTAAAAAAAGAATTGAAAATCTATGGAAAATTTTTTAAAATCGTTTATGTTTTTTTATCATGCGATCGTTTGTGATGCCACTCACTAATGACCACTGGTAAGATTCATGGATCTTCACTTATATTAAGTAAATTTGTATATATAAAAATTATATTAAAATTAATAATATTAAATAAAATGAACTTATGTAGTTAATTCAATTTCTTAAAAAGTACTTGTTATAAAAAAAAGTATGTCTAAAAACATTCCAATTACACTTGATGATCAGGCGAATCAACGTGGATTTATATTTATATTTAATTTTTTAATTGTCAATTAAAAAAATATATAAACGTAAAGTTTTTGAATAAAAAATTTGTAAATTTTATTATTACTTTTGTATTATTTTTAATTAAATCACTAAATGTTTTTTTTAACTGATATGTGTTTACCAGTTGTATTGCAAGTACTAGTATATTTGAAGAAGCCAGGAGCCAACCAATTTAAACTAATTTTATTTCAAGAATGAAAAAATAGGTGTGTTCCCCTACTGTTAAGTTTTAATCCAATCCAACAGTTTTGCAGGTTTTAGTCCCAGAAGCGTTTCAGTACTCCAAAAATGGTAAAAAGAAGTACAATCGAAAGAGTAAAAAAGTTTCCCTCCCTGTCAAAAGTTGCAAGTTAAGTCCGATAAATTTCTTTTGATAAAAATGTTAAAAATGTCAAATTGCTCAAAATCAGCTGTTTACAAGTTAGCAAAGAGATTTCACAATATAAAAAGATATTTGAAATAAAAAAAATTTGTATTAGATAAAAAAATACCGATTTTGAATAAAGTTACTAAATTATTAAAAAAACAGGAAAAATAAATGAATTCAGAGGTCGACTAAAAAAAAAAAATAAAAACTATTGAAATGGAAACCAGATACATGGTAAATTGTGTAAAAACTAAATGTTAATTTAAGAAATATTTTCAATATTGTAATACATATGAATGTAACAATTTTTCTTAATTTTGAAAAAAGATTTTACTTGACTGTTTACACAATCTTGGTTCGAAAAGTGCTTCCGTCAATTTTTTTGTTTTTGTCTATTCAAGAGCAATTTTTTTCCTACTCTCTCGATTCTGACAGTTTTACCATTTCTAGTTGAAACAGTACGGGAACATAACAAAAACATTAAAAAAATATACATTTATTTAAAAAATATTTTGTTTTATTTGAATTTTAATGGCTTAAGGAAAAGACATGCACGGCTCCATAATGCTCTGCATCTTTTCTAATTCCCTTGTTTCTTCATTTTAATAGCATTAAATATAACTATGCTAGAAATTGCTAAGGCAGTTGTCTCTGAATCCATTTTTAAAATTGCAAAATCGATTTTGCAGAAACAGCTGTTTTTGTTTACATTTTTGTCACACAGAAAATACTTTCGCATGTAAGCAAAATGTAAAATACTTTTCACATAAGACAAAATTGGCAGTCACATAAAAAGTTGTCTTAAGACATTGTCGCGTCGCACAGTGTAACGAGCCCATATAGAGAGTGGCCAAAAATAGAAGGAGTTGCACAAGAATCATGAAATTTTGTGAAAATTAGTTTTATAGTATAGGAACTATTCTCACATAATTTCGTTTGAATTGAATGAATGCCGCGTCCACCTCCCATGTAACCGAAATCGGTAATCTGGAATAGCTCCCCAAAAAATTATCCTAGAGCAGTCAAATTTGGTGCACATAGTTCTTTCGCAGCTTTAAAAAGTTTATTTGAAAACGAACCAAATCAGCTGACTAACACGCTCACTTCCCATGTAACCGAAATTCGTAATCTGGTATAAATACTCAAAAATTATCCCTGATCATTAAAATTTGCTACACCTTTTTCTTTTGGAATTATAAAAAGCTAGTGTAAAAATGAATTGATTCCTAAATCTGCGAAGTCATATACTAATTTAAACAGTGAGTTGATCACAGCTTAATCACTCAAAGACTACTGAAGAGGAAAATGTAGCAATTTCCGAAAAAGACTGTCTAGTCAGTTAAGTGATTGAAACTATATAGAGTTGCTGTTGTTGTTGTTGTTGTTGTTGCCTTCTTAAAAACTTACTTGATCTAAAGCTCGCAATGTAATTCATGTAATAATTTCATAGATCATAAAACTAATTAAGTAACCAAAAAAAGTTATTTTTTTTTAGTTTGTGAAAATAAGCTTTATTTTTTCTTATAAAATTGCTTATTTTCGCCAAAACATGCTCCACAAAAGTGGGCGTAAAGTCGTTATAATTGAGTTTCGGCAAAGCAAATTTTGGGAACATGTTGAGCAAATATTGATAATAGATATATTAGAATATATAAAAAAATGGTATTTTTCTTCAGAAAATTGGGCGTAAAATCGTTAGTTTTGAGTTTCGGCAAAACAAAATTCGGAAATATGTTGAGAAAGAGTTTTTATATGACATATTAAAATTAAATAATAAAAAACAAAAATGCTGTTTTCATTTTGTTTTCGTTTTTTTAGATTTCTAAGACCTATCTTTAGTTGTACTAACTAAAACATATAAAATAAATATAAGTTAATTTGTTTGCATACTTTTATTACTAAAATTTTCGTCTTATTAAAAAGTATACAGTGTCAAACTGTAAAAACAAAAAATTATCAAATTTTCAATTTAACTTTGGAAGAGTGGCATTCCCGTAACTGAAAAGATATCGGAAAGTCCTTTTTCACTCGAAATATTAATACTCTAAACTATGATTCTGCATATTTAAATTTACTTGTAATTAGTGACTTTTTTTCTTAAGTTATTTTTGGCCGCACTCGCTACACTGTGCGTCGTCTAGAAGCAGCTCTTTATTCTGTAACACGAATAAGCAAACCAACGATAAGAAAAACACGAGAAGCAATACAATTTTGTATCAAACAAAGTATTGTTTCTCGTGTCTTTCTCATCGTTGGTGTGCTTCTTCGTGATACAGAAAAATGCACTAAGCCTAACTTAAATGAAATGCCTTTTATCATGAATTAAGACATTTTTTGAAAAAAAACGCAGTTCATCAACACAAAAACATTTGCGGCACGCGTTTTAAATTTCATGATTCGAAAGAACATTGAGTTCATTAATTTTCTTTTATTTAAATAAGTTGTTGCATCCTGTTTACCAAAACATGTGTGTGCCATTTAGCTAAAAGGAGCATCAAATGCAGCAGGCTTTAAACACACATTTAAACATGTGTTTGTTTATGCTCAGACATTTGCCCAAATAAGAATATATAAAAATTTAAGGTTTAAATGGTTTTTTACTGTGACCAGCGAAGAAAGATTTTATAATATAAATTTTTAAATTGAAAACATACAGGTTTTATAGATTTGGACGCTTAATTTCATAGAGTCTTGCAGTTATTTATACATCTATATGAACCTTCATTAGACTGGTTCATAAGTGTATGGGAAAAATAATGTGCCGTTTTTTCTACGGTGCGCGTTCATTTTCTGAAAGTTCGACCTCTATTAACCCTAAAAATATTTTAATACCTAAAAAAATTTATCCTTTAGGGGTTCCGCAAATCGCTTGAAGGTCATTTTAGAGCTATGTGGGACTTAAACCATTTAAAAAAATGTCGTGTCTAAACGGAAAAGCAATTTGAATATATTTTGATAGGAAACAATTATTAATAGTTCAGTCTTATTAAGTTTTTTTTTAGCGGAGTCTTAAACATGCAATTTTACTCTCAACGAAAAATTATCGTTTTTCCATAAACAATTTTTTTCTTAATTTGGTCTAGCGACATTTTTTTTTTTAATTTTGTATTTTTATGTGAAACTTAGGCTTTCTTGCAATGGAATGCAACATATTTTACAGTTTATTGACTATAACTTGCGAAAAAATACTACATTTATTTATTATTTCTAGTATTTATTTATTAAAAATATGATTTTTTTGCAATGCATTTAAATTTTTTTCTGTGCTTATCAACGACGTGCAGCAAATATTGTTTTTGCTCTTCATTAGAAGTTATTGAATTGTTAAATTGTGTTATTAATGCTGCGCTTCTCTCTGCTGAATCGTTAGTTACATTTCTACGTTGATAGAAAAATAAAACCACGATTGGACCATAGTAGAACTAGACCAGGTAGTGTTATGGCTGAATGTGTTCTCTTTCTTAGTGACCATAACTGTCAAACTTAGCCATTTTGGGATTTTTGTCAATTTTTGCTTTCATATTTTATTCTCATTGGTTGCAGATTTTGTGTGAAATGTCAACTTCGTTTTGACAGTTTCGGTCACCGGCTCTCCGCCCTAACACTACCTTGTCTAATTTTGCCATGGACTGGACGCTCTTCTTTTCAGTTTTCTTTTGTTTGACATTTCTTGACCGTGGCTTGTGAGAAAAAAGGTTGTTGTCGAGGCTACCTTGTAACTACTATTGTCATCAAATCTCTTTTAAAGAGGACATGTTCTTTTTTTTCTCGAAATCTTTTTTTATATTTTTTAAAATTAAAAGTCTTCTTTTTTTGTTGGAGACAAAATATATCTATCAATAAAAAATTTACTAAAAATACACACAAAGAAATTTGCATGAAAAGTATCAACACTGATTTGCAAGTTAATAGCTATATGGCAATGCTGAACGCCATCCCTGAACAAACGTAACTTAACCTTGGCTGTGTCCACTATATTTTTGCATACGTTATGTGTCCACTATGACGATTTTGTCCTAGCTATTTTTTCACCCTTTTAGAGACATCGGTTAACCAACCCTAAATTTGTTTCAAAGGCTTAGTTTTTGGTATAAATGAAAGAAAAAAGAAGATTTTGTTAAAAAAATTTTTGTACAGTATTGGCAATTAATTTTGGAACGGCCAAAAACGAGAATTTTTTACATTTTAATAAAAAAATTATGTCTCTGGTCCTAATTAATATTAACCCTGTCGTTGCCATATGGAAACGCAAACACTTAAAATGTGCTTATTTTAGTTTAAACCATTTTATATTTGCGTTAAAAGGAAGAGCGTGAAGATAAATTCGTCAATCCGACGCTAATTTAGCGAAGACTCAAACCATTACTTTTGCTCCGCAAAAAGTTAAATTCGTAAAAAAGGAAATTAAATTCGTTCTTTTTGCAAAGTACGAATTTAACTTTTGGGAGGAAATTAAATTCGTTCTTTTTGTAAAGTACGAATTTAACTTTTAGGAGGAAATTAAATTCGTTCTTATTGCAAAGTACGAATTTAACTTTTGGGAGGAAATTATATTAATTATATTTGCAAAGTGCGAGTGTAACTTTTGATTCGAATTTAGCTTTTGCCAAGAATTTTAAAATAATATTATTGCAAAGAAAGAATTTAACTATTGATATGAATTTAACAGCCCTATTCTGGCAAATTAACAAATTGTTAACCAGTATTCTGAATATTTCTATGTGTTTGTTGTTTTCAAAACAAAATATAAAGCTCAAAAATCAAAATTTGTTAATGAAATTGTCAATAACTGAAAAGCAGTTGACAATTTTTATCAAAATTTTTTATTTTTGAGCTTCAAGTTTTGTTTTGAAATCAAAAAATTACAACAAACACATAGAAATATTCAAAATACTGGTTAACAATTTGTTAATTTGCCAGAATAGGGCTGTAAGTCATGGCATCAACTCATAAACATTTTTTAAAAGTAGTAAATGTTAGGTCCAAAGTACTAAGATTCCATGCAAAATTTCTCAAAATCTGTCTGGACAATGTTTTTGTTATGCATATCATTTTACAGGTAATTAAAACACCTTTCCAACGATATATAGCCTATAAGTGCACAATTAAGACTTTTGTCATAAACATTTTTTAAAAAATAATGAATGTTAGGTTGAAAGTACTAAGTTTCAATGCAAAAATTCTCAAAATCTGTCTGGACAATGTTTTTGTTATGCATATCATTTTACAGGTAATTAAAGCACCTTTCCAACGATATATAGCCTATAAGTGCACAATTAAGACTTTTGTCATAAACATTTTTTAAAAGTAGTAAGTGTTAGGTCCAAAGTACTAAGATTCCATGCAAAATTTCTCAAAATCTGTCTGGACAATGTTTTTGTTATGCATATCATTTTACAGGTAATTAAAGCACCTTTCCAACGATATATAGCCTATAAGTGCACAATTAAGACTTTTGTCATAAACATTTTTTTAAAAGTAGTAAATGTTAGGTCCAAAGTACTAAGATTCCATGCAAAATTTCTCAAAATCTGTCTGGACAATGTTTTTGTTATGCATATCATTTTACAGGTAATTAAAGCACCTTTTCAACGATATATTATCCCAAAAGTTAAATTCGTACTTTGCGAAAAGTACGAATTTAACTTTTTGCGGAGCAAAAGGAATGGTTTGAGTCTTCGCTAAGTTAGCGTCGGATTGACGAATTTATCTTCACGCACTTGTTAAAAGGTCATTCTGAAAATTAAAAAAAAAAATTTACTCAGGGTGATTCGGGTAAAGGAAAAACGTTCCAGAGAATTTTATTTGATCTTTCAAAAAAACCTCCCCAAACCTGCACAAAATATCTTACGATTATTTTAAAGCATGGTACAAAGAATTTAAAAATTTTTCAGTTTTTGAATAGATTAATGAAAATAAAATACTTAACTGTATCGAAGTTATGGAAGTTATTGCATAAATGACGCTTAGCAATATATTAATTTAATTTTCCAACCAAAAATTGGCTTCGAGATTTTTTAACAAAAAATTATATTTTCAAAATCGTATCGTTTCGTAAAACCAGAAACGGCTTGATAAGCTAATCACAATTTGATCTCGTTTGTTACTTCAGTTGAAAAGACTTTATGAAAAAACTCTAATATGATAATTTATTTGGAGTCATTTACTAGAACCTCAAGTTTGTTTAATTTTTTTAAATAATAAGTGTAAAATGTTTTTTTATTTACATTTATATTTATGTATTTATTTTATAACGAATGTTTTTAAAACTAAAAAATTGGAAAAATAATGTTTAAAAAAAATGTTTATTTTATGTTTTTGCTTTGCAATAAATTTCATTGAATTTTAAAAAGGCCTATTTTTGTCCTCTTTGTTTTTGTCAAAAGTTCTCTTATTTTGCCTTAGACTCATAAACTCATTGTATCATGATATTTGACGAAAAGTGGCAGGATTTTGTTACAATCAACATTCAACTTTTTTTCAATAAACTCCACATATCCACTGAGTTCATTAATGTAATTAACGATTTAGCAGAGAGAAGCGTAGCATTAATAACAGAATTTAATAACTCAATAACTTCTAATGAAGAGAAAAAAAATTGAAATGCATTACAAAAAATCATATGTTTAATAAATAAGTATTAGAAATAATAAATAAACTATAGTAATAAAACTCATTTTCCGTTTGTTTGTATGTTTGGCCTTTAAACAAATCTAAACGGCTCAACGGATTTCGCTCAAACTAGGTACACATATAAAGTTTATCCCAACTTAAAATGTTACATACTTAGTTTTTGCTACGCCCCCTCTGAAATTTTTCAACTAACGGTAATTTTGTTATTATAAAACTTTTTAGTATCGGAGATTTTTGTGTATTTAATTTAAAAATTTTGTTGTTATTTTGACATCAAAAACACTCACATATCTTCAAAATTGTTACATCGTTATCTAAGAATGAGAAAAAAACGACATGAAAATCAAAGTTTGGTCTTTCGATGCAAATATCTCCGCTGTCCATTAGTATATTTCATTCAAAGTTCTTTTTGTTCAAAAGTTCAATAAAATCACTTCACAAAAACAGGTTGAACTGTACCGTTAAGTCAGTGTATATATGTTTTACGATTATTTCCAAAAAGGTCCAAAATATTGACTTTTTACTCCTAAAATGACTCAGAAATGGTTGTTGTATTTGTATTTATTTATAAGACATTAGTACAAATAAGAACTAAGTTCTTTTACAGTACAACAAGTAAAAATACCTATAAATAAGTTAAGATAATAAACAAATTGTTTATATATAACAACAAATTAATAACAGTGACTATAAATAAGGTAATGAATTACATTAGATAATGATTAAGAGATAAATAATAATAAAATAAAAAAAAAATCTTGTATCAATAAATATAAGAATAATAATATGATGAATAATATAATGAATGAAAAATAAGAATATGTAAAGAAAAAAGAGAAAGGATAGAACAATAAATTAAGTTGAAGAAGTTAAGAAGTTGAGAAGTGAGTTAAAATAGATTGCCTAAAATTTTCCGCCCGTTCGATTTCTCTTAAGTTACGTGGTAACGCATTCCACAGTCTTATGGCATTAATGAAAAAAAGATTGGAAGAAGTTAGAGAGCCATGTCTTGGAACTATAAGTATCTTGCATCTTCTAGACAAACTGAACTGCAGTTTTTCATAAAGGTAATAAGGAGTTTTACTATGTATTATTTTATGAAGGTAGATACAGTTTCTAGCATTTAAATAATCAACCAAACTGCACCCAAGTAATGCATTTCTGAAGTGAGAGAGGTGGTCAAACTTTTTTAAGCCTAAAACAAACCGCGTGGCATAGTTATATGCAATATTAAGTTTTAGCAGGGAAGATGAGTCGAGTTTACTGTACACCACGTCAGAATATGTTATACAGGTAAGACAAATTGCTTTACTAGCATTCGCCTTAGATCAAGCGTACAAAGACAAGCAGACATTCTTAAATTTCGCAGGATATAATAAACTTTACTAACAACACTATTCACATGATCAACACAAGATAGAGAAGAATTCATATAATAACCCAGATTTACAATTTTTGACACAACACTTAGCTTATTTGAGCCAATGTAGAGGTCAGGAATGTTATTAAGGAAAGATTTATTTTTACAGATAGGGAGAATATAAGATTTAGCAGCATTTAGTTGGAGTCCATTGCTAATTGCCCACTGATAAATGTTTCTTAGGTCCTCATTAATTCTGTAGCAGAGGGTATCTTGTAGATCAACATTACTTGAGTGATAGATCTGAATATCGTCCGCATAAGCATGTATAGAAGAATAATTACAAACAGCAAAAATATCATTTAAAAAGATAGAAAATAAAAGGGGACCAAGGATCGACCCTTGAGGAACACCACTTATTACCGTTTTATAGCTGGAAAATTTTTGTCCGAGTTGAACTTTTTGCAATCTATTAGACAAATATTTTGATATGAGACTCACCGCACTATCACTAAACCCAAAGAAAAACTTGACTTTTAGACATAAATATTTGTGGCTTACCTTGTCAAATGCTTTTGAGAAATCTAATAAGCAAAGTAACGAAATAGAACCAGAGTCATATGCAGGCCGTAAATCATCTATAACCTTAACTACTGCTGAATTACACCCGTGCCCTAACCGAAAGCCAGATTGAAATGGAGACAAGAGCTTATTTTCATGTAAGAATTTATTGATTTGTAGGATTATTATTTTCTCACAGACCTTGGATAACGGGGACAATATACTTATGGACCTGAAATGATTTGGACTAGATGGATTCGACTTTTTTCCACAGGTAGCACAATTGCAGATTTCCATGTTGCTGGGAATGTTGAAGATATAAGGCAGTCCGCCACTTGATCTCTGCAGCGCATAAGACTTTGCCCCTACCCTGCTTTGTTCTTGTCACTAATTTAGAAAATGGAAGAAAGCTTCTTACAAGGGTTAACGATAGAGGACCATTTATTGAAGGCAGAATAATAGACTTATCAGAAAAAGCAGCTCAAGTCTTAGGATTTCATAAAGTAGGGCTTGCAAAGGTAAAAGTCCAATACCTAAGAAAGATGTCAGAACAATTGACTCCTCATTACAGAAAGCAATATGAAAAAGGTGATTAATAATATGTGTTAATGGTCTAATTATATGTGGTAAGATTATTTTAATAAATTTAATCGGAATGCCATCTTCTATTGCATTTCATTTTATTTGCATAACACATTTTCCAATATCTAGTTCACTAACAGGTGTAAATTCAAAGAGATTAGGAACATGAAGCTGTGTAAGGGAAATCGTGTTATTGCTAAAATTAGAGGTATTATCTTAGAAAAAATTATTTAGTAAGTCTGGATCAATTTGACATGCCAAGGTTGTCTTATTACGTACTCCTAGTCATTTTATATTATTCCACAGAGTTTTATTAGGAAAGGAAAGATTCAATTTGGAAGAGAAGTATCGGGACTTGGACAGTCTGGTAAGATTGACAGCCGCATTTCGGGCCATTCTGTAAATCTCCTAGTTAGCTGAAGATGGGTTGATTTTCCAAGGCTTGTGCAGTTTATTTTTTTTGTTTATGGCATTAAGGACATCCTGCGAGAACCATGGACAAGATGAATTTTTCACTGTTATTGTGCGGATAGGAACATGCTTATCGAACAAATATTTGACAGGGCTTAAAAGGGAGCTAAGTTTGTCATCCACAGTACTGAGTTGCCAGCAATCATTGAATGAGAACATAGACACATCAAGAAGCAAGGAGGAATAATTAATATTTTTAAAATCACGATACAAAAACGACGTAGAAGTCACATTACGAGATAGATTTACATTTAACGTGCAGAAGATTAAATCGTGATCAGATATGAAGAATATTTGGTCAAACAGAAGAACAAGCGAAGTGTCTGACACAATAAAATAATCTAGTAGACTTGGAGTAGAAATGAAATCAATTAAAAATTGCACATCTGGCTACCTTTCATATGACATAGCATTTATTTGCAAAAATTCTTCCAGCTAAGCGCAAAAACCCTTTGATTTTTTTTCGCGAAATTTATTTTTTCCAAAATGTTGTTTTTATATTTTTACAAAAAAGTCAAGTCTGGGAAATAATTTATGTAAAAAAAAATTACCCCAATATCTCTTTTCAATCAAAAGTTATGGCTAAAAATCTATTTTTTCATACCAGACTATATAACTGATATATATATATATAACTGAGTTTTGTTTTAAAATTCTCTATATAATTTGAACGTCCCCATTTATTTCTAAGAATGCAGTTGTGTGTCTAGAGTAATTACGAACATTTTGGATTATATAAAATCTTCCTTATAGTAAATCTACTTAGTTTTTGCCTCCCCACCCCCGCCTCCCTCCTGTTAAATTTGTGTTGTGATGGCTCTCATTTTTCTCACTATTTTGTCACCGTTGTTACTGAGTTCTTTATCAATGGTACTTTAAATGTTGCATATACTATGAGCGTCAAAAGTGAGTCAACACCTTTGAAATTTTTGTTTCTCTTTAGATTATGAGATCAAAATAAAAGACGCATCGATTCTAAATACACAAACTAAAACGTTTGTTCAATATTAACAAAATAATAGCAAAAACACAAAAACATCTATGACACTTGAATTTTTATGCACAGTTAAACAAAAACGAACCATATTTTGTGCATCAAATTTGAGTCAACACTTGTATTTAAAGTTAATTTAAAGGCAAAAACCTGTCGACTTTATAGTAGTTAATATTTTGTTTGGCCCCATTGGAGTTTATAACCTCTTGTAGCCTTCGGGGCATCGATTCTACTAACTTTTTGGTGTACGCCACAGGTATCTTTTTCCACTCCTCTAGAAGCACTGCTTTAAGGGAATCTTTGCTGGTTATCTTTGTTTTTCGTATCTGCCGGTCCAAGTAGTCCCAAATATGCTCAATTGGATTGAGGTCTGGGGATTGCGGGGGGTGTTACAACAGTTTTGGTGTTCGGTATAGGAGCCATTCTTTTGTCAAACGTGACGTATGCTTGGAGTCATTATCTTGCTGGAAGATCCAATGCCCAGGCAAACCCAATTTAGCAACGCTTGGTGTGACATTTTCTTGTAGTACCTTCAAGTAACCTTGTGCTTTCATTGTGGTTTCAATAAAAGCAAGTTCTCCCACACCCGATGCCGCAAAACATCCCCAGACCATAACCGAGCCTCCACCATGTTTCACCGTAGTTTGAAGTTTTTGCTCATTCTACTCTGCATTCTATTTCCTAAATATTTTCCTTGGCTTTTCTGTATCAAATATTTTAAACTTATTTTCATCTGTAAAAAGAACAGTGTTCGTAAACGCATAATCTTTGTTTTTGTGTTTATCAGCATAATTGAGACGTTTTGTTTTATAAACTTTAGAAATGTATGGTTTCTTTCGTGGTCTGCGGCCAAAAAAAAATAATTTATGTAAAATTCTTCTTACGGTGCTGGCACTTTCACCCTATTCGAACTCCTTTGTGATTTCTTGAGCAATCTGCACTGCACTGGCTCCAGGATTTTTTCTTACAGTGGAAATTATTCCTTTCACTTCTCTTTCACTTAGACATTTTGGTCGGCCTGATCGCTTAAAATTGTCTAATTGCTTGTAGTTTTGAAATTTATCCACGATTTTTTTTATAGATGTGTGGTCCCTTCCAACAATTTTAGAAATTTCACGCAAAGATTTGCCACTTTTCCTCAAATCCACAATGATTTTCCTGGCTTCTAGCGAGATTTCGGTTCTCATGTTTCTGAATATTACTTTTATAGTTTGTTGACTGTTTCACTGCATATAACAATTAGAACTAAATAAAACAATGTTCATTTACCTTGTTCGAGTAGAGCCACGCCCAAAAGTAACTGCAAATTTAACGGTATTAATCACACAGACTTTTCATTACACAAGTGTTGACTCACTTTTGACGTGCAATATGTGGTGTATTTGTGTTTAACTGTTCTTAAAAACTTAAGCTGCATTGTTGTTGTTGTGTTTTTGTTTTTATTCTCTTAATATGGAATAAGCCTTTGAGTTTGTGCAATTAGATTCGATGCTTCTCTTATTTTGATCTCATAATCTAAAGAGAAAAAGAAAAAATTTCATAGGTATTGACTCACTTTTGACGCTCATAGTATGTCACTATTTCATCGAAAAGATGACTGTGAATGCTGTAAAAGTTAATTTTTCATGTTTAATGTGTTATTTGAACAATATTGTTGAAAGTCAAATTTCCACGCCAATCTCCACGACAGCGAAATTCTGACATTTTAACTCTTCAATCATGGTTGTAAGCTTGGCTGCATTGAACACATTTTTAGGTTCAGTAGCGTACTAACCGAAAGTATGCTGAAAAGAATGCTGAAAAGAATGCTGAAAAATGTTATAAATTAGAAGTAAGCACTGCATTACCAACACGGTTTCAATATTTTAGAAATGTCGGTAACTGTTACTTAAGCTGTGTACGAATTGATCTAAATGCAACCTAAACTAAATTGGGTCGATAAGGCAGTGCTTCCTAAATAATTTAGGAATTTCTCGAGCTACCTAAACGCTTCATAAAGTAGAAAGCACTGCCTTATCGACACTATTTAGTTCTTATTCAACACGTCGTAAATTTGCAATTTCGGAAAATTACGAAGTGAAGTGTATACCCTAATTAAGAAACATCTGAATTATGAAGATTTAAGAAATTGCTTCAACTATCAGACTCAGTTTATTTTATTTTTTATTTTAGACACAAACCAATTGTTATTTTCCAACTGGAAAAACTACTAAAAATTTAGAAAGATTGGTGTTTATTTTCCTTTTTGTACAAATTTGATTTCCATAAGCGAAGTGCAAGTAACATGTTTACCAGTAACCAGTAAATTCAGTTTAGAACTAAAAAACAGTTTTTGATTGTGAAAAAACAGTGATAAAATTATTCCTTAGTTAAAAAAGCACGGTAAATTTTTTAACTAATATTTTTATAGTGGTCTCAAACTTAAATTCAACATGTTTTTGCAAAATTCCAAAATTTAAAAAACATTAAATCGGAGTAACACTGGGTATATCAGCTAGTAATAAATAAATGTAGTATTTTTAATTTTTTCGCAAGTTATGCTCAATAAACTGCAAATTACAAAAAAATATCGCTAGAACAAAATAAGAAAAAAATTTTGTATGGAAAAACGATAATTTTTCGTTGAGAGTAAAATTGCATGTTAAAAACTCCGCCAAAATATACGAGATGCATATTTTAAAAAAAAAAAAATTTAATAAGACTGAACTATTAATAATTGTTTCCTATCAAAATATATTCCAATTGTTTTTCCGTTTAGACACGACATTTTTTAAAATGGTTTAAGTCCCACATAGCTCTAAAATTACCTTCAAGCGATTTGCAGAACCCCTAAAGATAAAATTTTTTTAGGTATTAAAATATTTTTGTGCTTAATAGGAGTCGAACTTTCAGAAAATGGACGCGCACCGGAATATTTTAACACTTTTGTAATGTGAACCGGTCTAATGTTCATATACATATAATACGATTTCGACACAACTTTTTGTTTCGGAAAAACCGTGTAATAATTAATTGAGAGTATTAGAGACAAATTTGAAATGTAATTTTTGAATGTTTTCGCTTTAACAGTCGCCACCCGTTATTTATTGTCACAAAACGAAATTTTTTTTAAAGTAAATGGAATTTATTTTGTTTATTGATGCTAGTTTGCAGTATTTTCACTTCTCATAATGATTTGTTTTATATTTCTTACTAAATTAAATTTATTTATGTGCATTTTTAATTGCAATTCTAATAATTTAAAATAAAAAAAATATATACAGTAAGTAATGTTTATAAAGAAATTCAAGCAACCGATAACTTTGTTCGTTATAAGCGATAGATCGTTATAAGCGATATTGTATTTTTGGCTATTTATTAATTTTTTTCTTAGTTTTACATAACAAATCAACAAATAGATAAACAAATAAAATTTTACTATTTTGTATGAACTCAGCCGAGACTTAAATTTTGGTTCGTTATTACCGATAGTTTGCAATAAGCGATGTCGTTATAAACATTACTTACTGTACTTTTAAATATCAACCAATACTGCCCACTATATTCTGGGATTTTTTTGTTTTTTTTTAAATAACCACATATTTTTGCGTTGATATTTTTGTGCGCCCAGATAAAATCGAAACTAGTACTGAATTTACTTGTTTTGTTGCTTGCGACAGGTGTATTACTCCTTTTTTGTTGCTTTTTTATTTGTTTGTTACTGGTCTGTAGAAACGTCGTCACCCAGTCGCAGTAACTAGTCAGTTGCGAGCGTGCAACTTGACCATAATAAAATTCCAAAATTAATATCGAACATTTTTCGCGCTTTAAGTTAGTTATTGTTGTTATTATGGTTGTTGTAGTAAAAAGGTTGTTGCATTGTTGTTGTATTATTGTTGTAATTTAATTCATGATTCGCCACGATGATGACGCTGTGAAAAGGTTTTGTTGAGCTCTGCTACTTAAGCATCAACCATCCACCGTTGAGTGTAGGTTCAGGTTTATTTCGCTGATGGTTGTTTGTTTTGCTGCTGATGGCTCTGTGTATTCTGCCTCTCTGTCTGTGTTGATTGCACCTTTGCCCATGTTTGTAAAGCTCTCTTTTTTTTCATTTGTTTTCATCTTGTTTATGGTATAAAATTTCTTTCCCCTGTCTCTTTAACCAAAGTTTGCTATGCGACCTATGCGCCACGGTGAAAACTTGTATTATTTCGCATGTGGAATTCGTTTGGTAGTTTTTCTTTCCTTTTTTTCCCATTTTCTTTTAATAAAAGTTGGGTTATCACTTCGCTGTTGTATGCCCAATCATGAGCATTTCACAAGATAACATGTGCTTTGGTGAGAGTTGCTATTTTTTGTAATGCAAACATTATTAAAATAATAAAAAAATTTAAGTAAAAATCATAGGTACATGAAGCCACATAGAAGTTTTAGAAGGTCTATTTTAATGCTATTTGACTATTTAATTGCTTTAAATATCATGTTGGCACCAATAAAATTTTTAAATCTCAACCCATTCTATAAAAAATCCTGTCTACGGTCTTGATGCAGGATAAAAAACGAATATAATGCTATAAGTTGTATTTTCGGACAATCTCAACTGAAGTGTATTAGGACTATAGTTTTTTGATTTGTAAAATTTTTTTGTTAAAATTGTTTTCTAACTTATTGTAGCACAAAACCATCAATAGAAATATGAAATCTGACCGATCCTCAATCAAAGTTGAATTACCTTCAGCATCAAAAACAACATGACACACTCAATAAATTTTTATACAGCTCATACTTAATAAATACTGAATCTAAAATTAAAAATGACATTAAAATTTTTGGTCTTACATACTTGGGCGTTCAAGATGCAGCCGGCCCACAGTGCGCTTTTTTTAATTTTAGGATGACATTTGGGGTTTTTTTTTTTGTTAAATTTTATAAAAAATATTTTTATTCGTCAGATCATAAAACATGTGTTATGAATGTGGTATTAAAAACTTGACGTATTTTAGGTTTTTTTTTATAAAATTCGTCAAAGTTGAAACTGTTTTTAACAAAAATAAGCTCAATAAAACCCAAAAAATAAAGTCAAATTTAAACAATAATAACTTCGAGCAAAAAGTACTATATTTCAAGGTTTTGTTTTTTGAACTTTTTTATGTCTAAATCGCCATTGAATTCAATATAAAATACAATAAAAAATGTTAATGAATAAAAATAGAAAAATCGTTGAAATATGACTGTGAATTTGTCAAGGAATGACAATTTAAGAAAAAATTTAGTAGAATATATCTAGCTAATTAAGCATTATTAAAGCCGAAGGCTATAACTATCATAAAATATCGTACTTCTACCTTCTGTTTCTGTAAAAACCTGCTGCATCTAGCTGCTATTAAGAAAAACCACTTAATTTGAAAAAAGTCTTAAAAATCAAATTTTGCCCTAAAATGCACTGATTTCCAAGACAATTTGTAGGTACTCTTAAATTTAAAGAAAAATAAAATAGAATTCATATATATATAATAAGTTGGGGATTTGCCGAAGCAGACCACAGTGGGTCCCTTTTCGTCCCCCATTGGACAAAGGGTACTACTGTTCGGAGTACTCGTACGTGAGCATGCTCCTTGTGTAAGCATCCTTTGTCACCTCAAGCATATCCTTATAGGTTAGTTGACCAATCTCGGCTTCGCCAATAAATGGCCGTCCCAGAGTGGTCAATCTTATGCTTGCCAGCGCCGGACACTGGCAAAGAATGTGTGCTGCTGTTTCCGGCTCCTCTAGGCATAACCTACACGCATAGTCCTCGGTCAGAGTCATCTTCCCGAGATGGTACATGAAGGGACCGTGTCCTGTGACCAGTGCAGTAAGCCAGCTTAAAGTCCTTCGATTGTATCGGATAACTTTTGCTGCCTCACTACGAGACCACTTCACGGCCGCCTTTGATTGCCTGCAATTAACAGCTTCTTCCCACCTTGTACTGTGTTCCGAGTCCGTCCATTGTTTAATAAGGCCTGCCACCATATTGTCGCCTATGGCGATACGTGGTTCTGGTCCACAGAATTCTTCTGCTGATCCTGCTCTTGCTAAAGAATCAGCTTCTTCATTCTGTTCTATGCTTGAGTGTCCTCTCACCCACATAAGTGTGAGCTCATTCGTCTGGGCGCACCTATTGAGTTTTGTTAGACATTCTATGGCCAACCTGGAAGTGATGTCTGTCCGTTGCATACACCTAATCACAGACTGATTGTCGAGAGCGATGACAATTTTCTTGCCACTGATCCGGCCATCTATCAGGTGGTCCAGCGCATGCACTACGCCAAGCATTTCTGCCTGGTATACAGACACAAACCTCCCCAACCTCAGTACACAGGATAGGCTTAACTCTTTTGAGTACACGCCTGCCCCGGCCCGGCCAGTCATCAGAGAGCCGTCTGTGAATATACTGACATCGCTACCAGCGGTTTCTTCACAAACGGCTCCATCCGTTATAAGAGTTTTATAACATTTTTCTGTTATTTTTATTCTCTGCCTTCCGTCCATAGGCATAAACGCCTCCCTGACATCTCTCTGTACAATATCAAGGATGCGAATATGACCATGCAGGGCCGTTGCCCCATGCCACGTAGCATTTCGCAACATCCTGAGGGCTGACAGCGCCGCTGTTTTCTTTATTTCTAAATCCAACGGCAGCATACCTAACAGAACCTCCATTGCGCTTGTTGGAGTGGTGCGTATTGCACCTGTTATTCCAACACACGCCAGCCGTTGGACTCTGTCCAGTCTCTTCTTAATGGTTTTCTGGCTGACTTTTGTCCACCAAAATCACCGAAGCATACGTGATGACAGGTCTAACCATCATAGTGTAAACCCATTTCATAGCCTCTGGGTTTAGCCCCCATTTGAGACCACAAACGCGTCTGCACTGGAACAGAACCCTCTTGGCTCTTTGAATCCTAAATAGAATTCATAATTTAAAACAAGTTGTGACCTTATTTTTGTTAATGTTTGTTAATTCAAAATCACACCATATAAATACATGAATTAATATTACTAAATGACAGTTTCTATCGCATTTGCTTTTCGAATCGCATTACAGAGTAAGGCCCTTGGTAATATTGTTTTATAGAAGATATATCTAAAAGTTATTCGATTTGAAATATTTTTAGCATGACGTTTAAGAGAAGTTAAATAAACTAAATTTACTCTTTAAAAACATAACGAAGCTATTTTATGCGTGTTTTTTTTTATTAAAAAAATATGGTTTATATGGGAGGTAGGCGATGCAGTTGACCTAGAATTCTAATTTTTTTGTGCTGTTACATAATTTAGTAACAAAAACGAATTTTTTTTTTCAAAATTTCATGGCCCTAGCTTTTATAGTTTCTGAGATAATGCAAATTTCATCTTAAAATCGAAAAAAGCGCACTGAGCGGCCTAACAAAGAAAACACGATTTTTGCCAAATTATTGTTTACTTTCCACATAATCCCATTTCAGCTCGATACACTTATTCCAACGTTTTTCTTACATTGCGATGCATTTGAATAGTAAGATTTCTCTAGATCTCCGAAATACGCTTCAGCTTCCAATTCGACCTGTTCATTCGTCGCAAATCTGCTTCCCTGGAGACACCTTTTTAAGTTTGGGAATAGAAAATAGTCTTTGGGGGCCAAATCTAGAGAATATGGGGGGATGAGAAAGCAGTTCGAAGCGTAATTTTTGCAATTTGGCCATGGTTTCGATCGATTTGTGAGCTGGTGCATACTTTTGCAAAAATTTAATTTTTTCTTCGATAAACGGGCCCGTTTGTTTGCGATTTCGTTCTTTATTCGGCCCAATAACTTGCAGTAATAGTCACTGTGGATTGTTTTTCCTTTTCTCAAGGAGTCGATGAACAAAATGCCACTTGAATCCCACAATCCCACAGACGCCAACACCTTCCCGGCCGTTGGTTGAGTCTATGCTCGCTTTGGTGCATTCCACTGGGGCCTATCCACTCTTTTGCTGATTCCTTAGATTCTGGTGTATAGTAGTAGATCCATGTTTCATCCATGGTTTAAACATGTCCAAACATTGCTGGGAAGTGTGAACACATTCATGTTTTTGCAGTCAGCTTTCTCACACCCAAATATTCATGTAAAATTAAAACCACCGACCACCTCTTGATATGCCTACGGCTGTAGCTATCTCGCGCACTTTCATTTTCGGATTGTCCAATACGAAATCGTGAATTTTTCCAATACATTCTTGATTTGTTACTGTTTTTGGTGCTCCCCCGGCGTTTTTATCTTTTGTGCTGATTCGACCTCTTTTGAACTCTGCAATCCAATATTTTACGGTTGAATATGACGGAGCAAATTCACCATAATATTTATTGAGCTTTTCTTTTGTTTCTTTCGCACTTTTGTTACGCAAAAAGTAAGGCTTAATCAAGGCACGCAATTCTTCCATATCCACTTTTATAACAATACCAAAAGTTGTTTAATATAGAACACTGTAACGTCACTATTCATTGACAAATCGATCTGACATTTATGGTGTGTTTATGTTAAGGTTGCCACCCGTCAAAAATGTCATGCGTTTGAAGAGTGGTGGAGCCATCACTTGGAGACCGGTAGCATCTTAAACTCCCTAATAAAAATGAAATTTTGCTGTTTTCTTTCATAAATTACTTCACCTAAAGCTCAATATAACCTTGTTTAATGAAGCTGTTGAGCACAAATCTTCATCGCCGCTTAATTGTAAAGCCAACAACAATTCAAACAGATTTCATTTCTTTATTTCTATTTTATTTATTTATAATCTGCAAGCCAATAAAGGCTTTCTTTCCAATAATCCATCATTATTCAAGTTAAAAGCAAATTTTTTAAATTTTAACCTTAGTTTAGTAACATTAGTGCTTGAACCCGTCATCACCGTCAAACTCATTTTAAAAAAAAGGAAAAATGCGCGGTCATTCATTCGTCCATAGTCGGGCAGCGGCTTCAATTTTAACCATCTAACTACTTAAGTAGTTTCGCTGACTCTTTCACTGAAAATGTTAAAAGGGTTTTTATTAGTCTGAAAACTTTCTTAACAAATATGTGAACTGCATGGCGATTAGAAAAAAGTTATAAGCTCAAATGCGCTGAAAAAGCTACAAAATAGAAAAAGAGTCAACAAATTGTAGCATATATAAAAAACCAGATAAAGTAGCACGTGTATTTTTCTCCCAATTAAAAATCTTTGCTTGTTTTGGTTAACAATGTTTCTCTTGCCTGAGGTAAAATGATGTTTGAGTATAATTAAAAATCATGATTGTGGAAAATGAAAACATGCTTTACTACTAGTTATATGTTGTTATAAACAAAAAATTGTAAAATCTCACCTTTTAAGATTTTTTTTTAAGATCTTTATAATTATACATATATTAAACTCATTCTGGAACTTTATACTTGCTAATGTTTAATGTTATTGATTTAACCATTTTTTGTTTCTTTTACAGATTGAAATATTAGAAAAATTCGGCTGAATAGTTGAAGATGTATTGCGCAAGTTTGAAGACACTCCAAAGCAACAAATAAAAGTAATTAAGTAATTATTAACGCAAGGCCGTTAATAAACACAAAATGGCCAGATAACTGCAATGTTCACATTTAAAGAATTCACATTTCATAATCGTGCAGCTCAGATCAGTAAACAAAAATATTATCACTATCAATTTTAAGATAAAATTTCAAAAACCATACATTGTGTCGTCAGAAACAAGGAAAAGTTTGTTTTAATTGAAAACTAAAAAATTAAACTTATTGGCAAAACACCTGTGTAAATTGCAAGCAGCAGCCTGTAAATAGTTGAATCTTACACAAGGGAAAGAAAAAACAATTCAACAAACAAAACAAGAGAGATAAAAATTAAACCTTAAGAAATGCCAACATTGACGCCAAGAATAGCAGCCGCAAATAAAAAAACTACCGCCGCAGCAGCAGTAACATCATCATCATCGTCATCATTACCACCAGCAGCAACAACAATGGCAACACATGCAGCAAACAACAGCTTTGATACAACAGCTGGTGCCGCTGTGCCAACGTTGCAGTCATCTAATGCTGCTGGAGCAACTTGCACTTTTTCCACCAACAGTGATTATCTGCAACACTTGCAACAGCAAAAACAAAAACAACATTTACAGCAAACACAAAAACAACAGCATCCACTACCGCCACCACCACCTCTACCAACACAGCCACAACCACAACTCAATCATCATCAACATTATTATTCGCATCAACTGCATCACCAGCAACAACATTCAAACTCACCGCCACCACTACCGCCTCCTCATCCGCATTTAGATGGAAATGGAACTGGTTCTGCTTCTGGCAGCACTGTTGCTGGTTCTTGTAGCGTGACTTTTAACGGAAATGCTGCCGCTGCTGCTGATGCCTCTAATGCTGCAACTACTGCTGCAAATCAAATTGTTAGCAACGGAAACATTTCCAACATTGCCGGCGTTGTCACACATTCAAACGGTAATGGCAGCATAATGAGTCCAACTCTTGCCACCACATCAACCTCACCTCCAGCACCAGCAGCAACAGCAGCAATTACTACAAATGCATTTAATGCAACGGTAGGAACTAATATAATGCAATCCAACAACAAATTGGAAACTTCATCTATTGCTGGCAGCAACAGTTTAAATGGCTCGATCAAGAAATCATCTTCGTCATCGCATGCATCCCGGGAGGATGTTGCTTCATTGGGCGGTGGTTCGTCAATCAATAGCCAATCAACGGCAATGCATAACAACTCCAACAACAACAACAACAGCAGCAGCAATAATAACAACTTCAACAACAACATTACCAAAGGTAAGTTAATCTAAAACTTTGTCTTTGAACCATTATTTTTCTTTTAATTTCTTTTTGCACAACAAAATTTTGCTGAAAAAATTAATTTCGTTCTGAGAAGAAAACATTTTCTACAGAAAAATCATCTTTCAAAGAACAGACTAACAGCCTTATTCTGGCAAATTAACAATTGTTCACCAGTATTTTTTATATTTCTATATGTTTGTTGTTTTCAAAACAAAATTTGAAGCTCAAAAAACAAAATTTTTGAATAATCATGAATCCCCCTTTGCTGCTTTAAATTATGTCTCCAGACATCTACAAACCATTAATGAATTCTACAAAGACTGGGGTATTCGGATCAACGCTTCCAAATCCGAAGCTATATGCATTAGAAATGCGTCCGGCAAATGCGGTAGAAATGTAACGCCTGAAAGCAAAAATCTTAAGCTGTTCTTGAATGGGTCTGAGATTACATTCAAAAGTAGCATTAAATATCTTGGTATAAATTTCGACAAGCTTCTTAAGTTTAACAAACACGCTAGGCAAAATATCAAAAAAGCGCATAAATTGACAGGCATGTTCTCTAAACTCCTTAACAATAAATTCCTGAGTCAAAAAACGAAGCTCTTAATCTACAAAGTCAGCATCCGTACAGTTTTGTTGTACGCATTTCCAATCTGGTTCTCATTTTCTCCAACAGTGGCCAAGGAATTGGAAGTTTTAGAACGAAATGTGCTACGACGCTGCGTCAATAAGAATTTCGAATCATCAGCTAAACGTTTCTCAAATAAAGTCATCTATAGAAGTGCCGTCATAAATCCGATTTGCCGCTACGCCTTATCATTACAAAAAAAATTACAAATAAACAATCTTGAATATCATAACAATGACCTGTTAAAGGAAATCTTTACGTTCCAAAAACAATACAACTGGTCTTCAGTTACATATTTATCCCCAGTTGGTATTTTAAACGAAAACATCGAAACCGACCTTGATTTTGACACCCCACTGCTTCCAGATTTCTACATAAAATCTCAGCCTAACACCCACAGGGGTTAGCATAAATTGAAATCCTGAATTTTTCTTCTATCAGTTATCTCATGTTCAATCATTATCTTTCCACTTCGTAATGTTTAATTTAACCCTAAGTTTAGTTTAAGTGTTCTGTTTAGTTTTTAAGTATATATAAACATCAGAGACAACACGTCTCAACGCCATAAGTAATGTCGGGAGCAAACATTATTTTTTCCACTTTATGCACAACATCACAATCATATGTATTCCCATTCTTTAGTCACTGCAGCTGGTTGCTTTCACTCTCTCTAATACTTTAGAATAACACAACTATAGTTCTAAGTTTTCCTTTCAAAGTATCTATTAAGAATTGTATTTTTGTAAATGTTAGAAAGAAAAGTCTCAATAAAAATTAAAAAAAAAAAATTGAATAAAATTGTCAATAACTGAAAAGCAGTTGACAATTTTTATCAAAATTTATTATCTTTTCTCAAAAATTTGTTTTGAAATCAAAAAATTACAACAAACACATAGAAATATTCAAAATACTGGTTAACAGTTGTTAATTTGCCAGAACAGGGCAAATGATATTGTTTCGATTTCAAATCAAATCAAATCAAATCAAATCAAATCAAATCAAATCAAATCAAATCAAATCAAATCAAATCAAATCAAATCAAATCAAATCAAATCAAATCAAATCAAATCAAATCAAATCAAATCAAATCAAATCAAATCAAATCAAATCAAATCAAATCAAATCAAATCAAATCAAATCAAATCAAATCAAATCAAATCAAATCAAATCAAATCAAATCAAATCAAATCAAATCAAATCAAATCAAATCAAATCAAATCAAATCAAATCAAATCAAATCAAATCAAATCAAATCAAATCAAATCAAATCAAATCAAATAAAATAAAATAAAATAAAATAAAATAAAATAAAATAAAATAAAATAAAATAAAATAAAATAAAATAAAATAAAATAAAATAAAATAAAATAAAATAAAATAAAATAAAATAAAATAAAATAAAATAAAATAAAATAAAATAAAATAAAATAAAATAAAATAAAATAAAATAAAATAAAATAAAATAAAATAAAATAAAATAAAATAAAATAAAATAAAATAAAATAAAATAAAATAAAATAAAATAAAATAAAATAAAATAAAATAAAATAAAATAAAATAAAATAAAATAAAATAAAATAAAATAAAATAAAATAAAATAAAATAAAATAAAATAAAATAAAATAAAATAAAATAAAATAAAATAAAATAAAATAAAATAAAATAAAATAAAATAAAATAAAATAAAATAAAATAAAATAAAATAAAATAAAATAAAATAAAATAAAATAAAATAAAATAAAATAAAATAAAATAAAATAAAATAAAATAAAATAAAATAAAATAAAATAAAATAAAATAAAATAAAATAAAATAAAATAAAATAAAATAAAATAAAATAAAATAAAATAAAATAAAATAAAATAAAATAAAATAAAATAAAATAAAATAAAATAAAATAAAATAAAATAAAATAAAATAAAATAAAATAAAATAAAATAAAATAAAATAAAATAAAATAAAATAAAATAAAATAAAATAAAATAAAATAAAATAAAATAAAATAAAATAAAATAAAATAAAATAAAATAAAATAAAATAAAATAAAATAAAATAAAATAAAATAAAATAAAATAAAATAAAATAAAATAAAATAAAATAAAATAAAATAAAATAAAATAAAATAAAATAAAATAAAATAAAATAAAATAAAATAAAATAAAATAAAATAAAATAAAATAAAATAAAATAAAATAAAATAAAATAAAATAAAATAAAATAAAATAAAATAAAATAAAATAAAATAAAATAAAATAAAATAAAATAAAATAAAATAAAATAAAATATAAAATAAAATAAAATAAAATAAAATAAAATAAAAGAAAAGAAAAGAAAAGAAAAGAAAAGAAAAGAAAAGAAAAGAAAAGAAAAGAAAAGAAAAGAAAAGAAAAGAAAAGAAAAGAAAAGAAAAGAAAAGAAAAGAAAAGAAAAGAAAAGAAAAGAAAAGAAAAGAAAAGAAAAGAAAAGAAAAGAAAAGAAAAGAAAAGAAAAGAAAAGAAAAGAAAAGAAAAGAAAAGAAAAGAAAAGAAAAGAAAAGAAAAGAAAAGAAAATTAAATTAAATTAAATTAAATTAAATTAAATTAAATTAACATAACATAACATAACATAACATAACATAACATAACATAACATCGAAACAAATTAAATCAAATAAAACAAAAAAATTCTTTTTAATTTTTTAATAGTGTTCTTCGAATCCTTACTTCGAAATCAATTACCTTACCACAAGGGATTAAAGTCCTTTTAATTACCTTTCCAACGGTAGTTCAAACTTAACATTTGGGTTAAGTGTTTAAGATATGAATTTTCGTAAAAATAAATTTTGTGAATCCTGTAACTCCTCTAAAAATCACGCCAAAATTTGTTCCTACAAATTAATTTTTTTATTTATGTCAGTGATGAGAAATTTCTATATAAATTCATTAACCATGATTATCAAATCGTCTGCACTGTATCACAAATGTAGTTTCTTTTTTCGTAAATTTTTAGTAAATATTTCGTAAACTTTTTGTTTTAGTAAAAATGGAAGACTTTGGCTAAAGATAATAGCAAAACGGTTGAGGCAAGAAGTGGAAAATATATTAAATTTGTTTGTTAATTACAAAATAACATAATTACTTTACTACCTAATTACTTAATTACCCAATTTAAATTTAAGGAAATTTTCTCGCGTGGGTTATGTCGCGTGAGATACGGCAAATATTTTTTGGAAACTCAATATATTTTTCAAATAAGCAAAGTCCATAGGTAAAGTGAGTTTATTATGAAACTTCTCTGTTTTCTCATTATTTAAAAATTAAAAACTAAATAACACATTATATAGGAAAATTCACTGAGTTTTTACAATCTAAACTTGCTTGTAAAAGACACTTCCTTTTTTTGTCGCGTGAGTTACGCCCATATTTACCACTGCCATTCTTAATTAGTTACAGGAACGACAATTTTGGTAGATCATACCATTACTATGTCTTGTAAGACATATGTACATAAGATATCTTTTTACATTAATAACATAAACTTCCGAGAAAACGAAGCTTTAAGTCGTACGCATGTCGCGTGAGTTACGATGGAAATGCCCATATATCATATCATATTTTATATCATATCATCATTTTATATCATTTCGTATCATATAATATCTTATCATATCATATAATATCTTATCATATCATATCATATAATATCATATCATATCATATCATATAACATCATATCATATCATATCATATCATATCATATCATATCATATCATATCATATCATATCATATCATATCATATCATATCATATCATATCATATCATATCATACCATACCATATCATATCATATCATATCATATCGTATCATATCGTATCATATCATATCATATCATTATACCATATCGATCAAGAAACACTGCGTATTAATACGCCATTTATTTACTAAAACAAAGTGTGTCAGCGCTGTACGCTCGTTAGTGCTTCAACTCAATTGAGCAACGCAGGACTGCGTAACCCATGTCTAATCCCTATAGCGCCCAACAAATGGCTCAGTTGTCTTTTTTTTAATATTCCTTTTAAGGTTTCAGTGCAAGAGTGAATGACGGCTGAAACAGTCACTAACATATTAAGTTGAGCATTTAAAGGCAGAGCAACTTTTTTAAAAAATATAAGATTTTTCTCATTGCAGTGTGAAATTTTTGCAAATTTTCAGATAAATATACATATTTTTGTTGCTTCTGCATATCTGCAAAGAATGCAATTTAAAATTTTGTTAAAATGATTTTGAATCAGGAAATTATTTAAAAGTTCTTGCATCATTCAAATTTGTATTGGTTTTCTGTTTTTTAAAATTTTTCCTCTTCACAACTACAGTCAAGTTGCTTGTTGTTGCTTTCGGTTCTTTGCTGTGCTGTGTGGCAATGCTTAATGGAAATGCTTCAGTGCGTTCCACTCTAGTTTACAACTTTTTTTTACACAACTTAATTTTTTGATTTCCTTCGTTGTTTTTGCTGCCTTTGTTAAGGTTGTCTGCTGCAAGTTCAACAGCACAAAATTACTTAATTTAACCAAATTGCTGTTAATGCAAGCGTTTTCAACAACTGCGTCGTGCGTGTGGTTTAATCAGATAAGAAATTTTATAGCTATGTATCAACATTAACCAAAAATAGACTAAACAAAAAAAAAAAAACTAAACGGATTTTTTATCGCTTCATTAACAGCTTTAATTTATCTAAAATAGCAATTTTAAAATATTTTTGGAAGGTCGTTAAAAGTGTTTGGAACAAATTCATATACAAATTTTATAACAAACATGAAACTTATCAATATTTTTGAAAGTTATGGTTAATAACTTAAATGTTGATCATATGCGTGGGCAGAAGCTTAAAATGTAAATCGAGTCCAAATTAGTAAAGTGATCTTTTCAAATTAGTAAAATAGAAATTTTGCCTAATTTATATTAATCTTTACTAATAAAATAAGCTCGGTGTAGCTAGCAACTTGATTCTTCTAATGATGTCAGAAAGTCAAAGACCTGTCTTGCTCGCAACATAAACATAGAACGTCAGTAACATACGTGGTTCATTCTGTTTGAAATTGTTTACATTATGTTTGATCTAATATTTTGAACTTATACGCTTATAGATAAAAAAACACACATACGCACACACGCGAAAATAAAGAACTTGGGAATAGTATATAAAGAACAGCAGCGAGAAGAAGCAGTTTCTTCTAGAGTATGCAAAAAATATTCGCCACGAATGCAATTATTCCAATCTATGCTAAGTCTCTGGTAAAATACGTCATTATGATTTTTATCACTAGCATCATCATCATCATCATTATCATTTTGCAAATAGAGTCTTCTTTTAGTGTGCTTTTGTTTATGCCAGCGCATTTCCTGCTTTAGGTTTAATTTTTTATTTAACCATTTGCTATATGCATGCGAACCTCTATCAATCTACACTGAAAAAAAAAACAATGTGGAGTTTTCTATAACGAGAACACGGCTATTTTGTTCATAGTTTGATTGACACTCAAAAACAGCCGGTTCAGTAATAATGATCCAGCTATAAAAAAATGAAAAATCCTTAAAGTGCCCTTAATTTCTTTTTTGTTTGCAGTACGGTGTGGCTCTTGGCAAGGTTTTGAAAATCTATATGTGGCTCTTGATGGCCTCACTCGTGTGAGGCCATCCCTGGTATATAAGCTATAAAATTTTACGAGGAATCCATTTGTGAATTTATTTTTTTAATAGAAAAGTTTCTGAAATTTTGTAAATTTGCTTTAAACCAAAGGCATTTTAACCCCTAACTGGTACACTTGGTCTGTGGGTCCACAACTAAAAAACAAAAGAGTACATATATTATTATTCAATTCAAAATTCAATTCCATTCAATTCAATTATTCAAAATAATTCAGAAAATTCCTTTTACTTAGGTAAAAAACGACATTTAGGGTATTCACAAGGTGTGCTGTCAAGTCATATCCTAAAATTATACAACTAATATTTACAAGATAAATAAATGCAAATAAAAAACAGCTGTTTGATTACGATACTTCAATAAACATAGCTTTCAGAGTTGTATTATATAAGTACTTTTTTATATGGAAGGCAAGAATAAAATGTTTAAACTAGTGTAAAATCTTAGGACAATATGACATTATCACATGATAGCACACCTTGTGAATACCTTTATTATGTAAGTTTTTTTTTAAAAAAACTACGTGAATTTCTAACTAAATTGTGTTTTTTTTTTTGCATTTTAAGTACGTGTGGTTCATGGGACGAGATGTACTGTAAGTGTAATTTTATTGAGGTGTACCAGTTTGGGGTTAAGAAAGATCAAAAAAGTCCTTTAAGAAAAGTATTTGCATATTTTGGCCATGGTCATAAATAAAAACTCGAATTTTTGTAGTTAAAATAGTGTACTTTAAGAAAGTTATAAGATAAGTATTGAACTTATTGAAGTATTGAGTTTTGGTTAGATTTTTGAACAGTTTTCTTGGCAGACAGCAATCCAACGACATTCGATAGTTAAAATGTTTGCTCTTGCCTAGCTTTTAAATATTTGGCAGATTCGCACTTGTGTGCTAATTTCAAAAATATCTCTAATATATATAAAAATGAGTTGGCGTGTGTGTGCGACAGCATAACTAAAGAACGGAGAGACCGATTTGTATAAATTTTTTTGTATGCGTTTGGGTGGTGCTCCGAGTGGTTTATATTTATAATTCGGTCCTATTGGACAAAGGGGCGTGGTACCTCCCATACAAATTACAAATTAAAAATACATTATTTCTGCTCCGGCTATTGGTATGTGAACAAAATTTGGTATATAAGTTTGGTGTACATATTGTAAGTTCTGCTGCAAAAATAGGCGTGATTGGACAAATGGGCGTGGTACCTCCCATACAAATTACAAATTAAAAATACATTATTTCTGCTCCGGCTATTGGTATGTGAACAAAATTTGGTATATAAGTTTGGTGTACATATTGTAAGTTCTGCTGCAAAAATAGGCGTGATTGGACAAAGGGGCGTGGTACCTCCCATACAAATCACAAATTAAAAATACATTATTTCTGATCCTGTTATAGGTATTTAAACAAAATTTGGTGTGCGGGCTGTTGAGGAGTTCATAAAAAATTACACTCTTTTGCATCCCGTTAAACACTGGGTACAAAAAAGCTATCTATCTACAAAAACTTTGAGCTATTTGGCTGATTTTTTGTTTATTCAAAAATGATTTTTTAAAGAATAAAACTATTTAAAAATTACTGGTAAGACTAGGAAAATTTAAGTTCTTCATATACTAACTCCTTTCCAATGCTCATTTTTCTATGTATGAGAAACTTTTAGGAGAAACTCAAACTCCTAACTTTGTCAAGCACGTTGCCTTCTTTTCACTTCTCAATTTTGTTACTTGGCTTAAGCTTAAACTTTGAAAAGTTCCTAATTAGTGCCATTTGTGTTTGCTCTAAAAAGTGAAAATTTTAAAATACAATTAACCGTGCGCTCAAATTTTTCGTGCAATATAATATAGGTGTTGGTGAGTATAATTTCAGCAATTACTTTTTTTATAAGAAAAAACGAAGAATATCTTCTTTTATTCTTCTTCTCTCTCTTTATATATAAAAATGAGTTGGCGTGTGTTTGTGACAGCATAACTTAAGAACTGAGTGACGTTTCATTATAGTATTGATTTTGTTTTAAATTAATTTTCAAAATAAGTCAGTGAGATGCCGCCAATCAGACGTAGGAACATTGGTCGCAGAAGCCGTACGGCTACAAGCTCAAGAAATTCTCGAGCGATTGAAAGTCCTGAACATCGGGCAAATCGTATTGAGAGGAACAGCCAACGGATGTTAGAATCCCGATTAATTGAGTCACATGAAGATCAAGCTATACGAAATGAAGAAAATCGATTGAGACAAAGACGTCGCATTGCATCTATTAATCGATCGGATGATAATCATCAAGAAAACAATATAGCTAGACGCGTACAACGACAAGCTGGTGTACCGAGAAATTATTTTCGTACAGCCTTCCGCTATGATTCATCTACTGATTATTGTACGGATAATAATGTTGTAATCGGGTCCATGAGCATTGTGTGTTCTCATTGCAAGGCTCTGAAATTTCCCAAAGAATCTCCAGGGTTATGCTGCGCAAATGGAAAGATAAAACTACCACCATTTAACCCACCACCTGAGCCTCTGTATTCATTGGTTTCTGGATCAGCACCTCTTTCGAAGCATTTCCTAAACAATATACAAAAGTACAATTCTTGCTTTCAAATGACTTCGTTCGGCGCCACGAACATTGTCCGAGACAATTTCATGCCAACATTTAAGGTAATTAATTTGCCACATGTAAATAAATTACATTTTTCATCAATTCACACCACCGTTGCAGATTCAAGGTCAAATTTACCATAGAGCAGGATCGTTGTTGCCAAACGTTGATGAGGACCATCAATTTCTGCAAATATATTTTATGGGGAACTCAAACGATGAAGTCGATCAACGATGTGCACACAATGCCTCTATTAACCGGGAAATAGTCCAACAGCTGCAAAGTATCCTTCATGAACACAATGCATTAGTTGGGTTGTTCAAAACGGCTCTTGAACAAATGCCGTCAGACAACCATAAAATTGTTATACATGCCGATAGAAGACCAGCTGGGGAACACGCCAGAAGATTCAATGCTCCAACTGTCGATGATGTTGCAATAGTTGTTGTAGGTGAAAATTTGGCTTCACGTGATATTGTTCTCCATCGCCGTAACGACCGATTACAGCGTGTGTCAGAAACGCATCGATCATATGATGCATTGCAGTATCCTCTACTCTTTTGGCAGGGTGATGACGGCTATCATTTCACAATCAAGATGGTAAACCCATTAACCGGTGAGTACCATAAAATTTCTAAAGTTAAGTTGTATTTTTGTTACCAACAAATTACACACTTGAAATTGTAGGCGCCGAGACGAACAAAAAACTAAGTTCCATGAACTTCTACGCATTCAGATTGATGGTTCGTGAAAACGACCACAATTACATTTTAAAATGCAGAGGACTGTTTCACCAATTCGCTGTTGACATGTACGTGAAGATAGAAACGGAGCGGCTGACTTTCCTCAGACTCAATCAAAACCAACTCCGCTCTGAAGAGTACATACATCTTCGGGATGCTATCAGCATAGATGGCAATGGAAACAATGTCGGTAGATTGCAGATTTTACCAGCAACGTATATTGGAAGTCCGCGACACATGCATGAATATGCACAAGATGCGATGTCATATGTTCGCCAATACGGTCGTCCGGATCTTTTTATCACCTTTACATGTAATCCACAATGGGATGAAATAAAAGATCTCCTGTTTCCAGGTCAATCATCGGTTCATCGACATGACATAACTGCACGAGTCTTTAGACAGAAACTAAAATCACTGATGCATTTTGTCGTGAAACTTAGAGTGTTTGGAGAAACATGTTGTTGGATGTATTCCGTCGAGTGGCAGAAACGAGGTTTACCCCATGCACATATTTTAGTTTGGTTAAAAGAAAAATTAAGACCTGATGAAATTGACGATATCATATCAGCTGAAATTCCTGACAAACATATTGATCCTCAATTGTTCGAAGTGGTGACTAAGAACATGATTCATGGGCCATGTGGGTCATTCAACGTAAATTCACCATGTATGATTGATGGAAAGTGTTCCAAACGTTATCCTAGAGCATTCACTGCTGAGACAGTAACTGGAAATGATGGTTATCCTTTATATCGGCGTCGATCAACACAGGACAGCGGAAAATCAGCCATTGCGAAAGTAAACCGTCAAGATATTCAGGTTGACAATCGATGGATCGTCCCATATTCACCATTATTGTCGAAGGCATACAAAGCACATATAAATGTAGAATATTGTAATTCCATCAAATCAATTAAATACATATGCAAATATGTGAACAAAGGAAGCGATATGGCTGTTTTTGGTGCAGCTGCTGAATACGCAAACGATGAAATCACGCAGTATCAAATGGGCCGTTATATCAGCAGCAATGAAGCTATTTGGCGGATTTTTTCTTTCCCAATTCATGAAAGATATCCAACTGTGGTTCATTTGGCTGTTCACCTTGAAAACGGACAACGTGTATATTTCAGACCCGAAAATGCCTTACAAGCAGCTGAACGACCACAACCTACTACACTGACAAGTTTCTTTTCAATGTGCCAAACTGATGCATTCGCCAGAACATTATTATACCGCGAAATGCCAAGATATTACACTTGGAATAAGTCTTCAAAAACTTTTCAACGTCGCAAACATGGCACTCCCACTGATGGTCATCCAAATGTGTTCTCCACAGATGCTTTGGGACGCATTTACACAGTGCATCCTAATAATGATGAATGCTTTTATCTCCGTTTGCTGTTGGTGAATGTTCGTGGACCTACATCATTTCAGAATTTGAGAACGGTCGATGGGCGATTGTGTGCCACATACCGCGAAGCTTGCCAACACTTGCGATTACTAGACAATGATACTCATTGGGATCATACACTTGCTGATGCAGTACTTTCATCACATCCACATCAAATACGAACTTTATTTTCGATCATCATATCGACATGTTTTCCATCAAATCCCATCGATCTATGGGTAAAATACAAGGATGATATGACACAAGATATTCTTCATCGAATGCGTGCCATTACACAAAATCCTGATTTGTCGATATCAAACGAAATGCATAATGAAGCATTAATAATGATTGAAGACCAGTGTTTGATTATTGTTAACAAAGTTCTGATACAATTAGGTATGATTGCACCGAATCGTCCAATGAACGCTGTATTAAATCAAGATTTACTGAGAGAGAACCAATACAATCGCGAGGAATTGGCAGATAATGTTCAACCAGGCATCGAAAAACTTAATCCCCAACAGAAATATGCCTACAATACAATAATAAAAGCCGTCAACGATGGAACTGGTGGAATATTTTTTTTGGATGCTCCTGGAGGTACAGGGAAAACATTTCTGATTTCATTATTATTAGCAACCATAAGATCGCAAAATCATATTGCACTTGCCCTCGCATCCTCAGGTATTGCTGCAACTTTATTGGATGGTGGTCGAACTGCGCATTCGGCACTTAAACTGCCATTGAACATGCAGATTAACGACCAACCAACATGCAACATATCGAAGACATCCGGAATGGCAAAAGTCTTGCAACAATGCAAACTGATTGTGTGGGACGAGTGTACAATGGCACACAAAAAATCATTGGAAGCTCTGCAAACAACACTACAAGATTTGCGAGATAATCCAAATCTTTGTGGTGGTGCCCTGATACTGTTGGCAGGTGATTTTCGCCAAACATTACCGGTAATTCCACGGTCAACTGCAGCTGATCAAATTAATGCATGTCTCAAATCTTCCAATTTGTGGAGACATGTTACTACGCTGAAACTCACAACAAATATGCGAATCCAACTGCAAAACGATCCCTCTGCAGATGTTTTTTCGGTGCAATTATTGGATATTGGAAATGCAAAAATTCCCATCAACGTTACGACTGGTTTAATAAAGTTACCTAATGACTTCTGCCATTTTACTGAGTCAAAAGAAGAGCTAATTCATTGTGTGTTCCCCAACATTTTGCAGTATTACAGGAATCATGATTGGCTAGGAGAACGAGCAATATTAGCCGCTAAAAACAAAGACGTCGATGAGATTAATGCAACGATTCAAATGGCCATTGAAGGGCTAATAGTGTCTTACAAATCAATTGACACTATCATGAACCAGGAGGATGTTGTGAACTATCCAACAGAATTTTTAAATTCCATCGAGTTGTCAGGTTTGCCGCTACATGATCTTCAGTTAAAGGTTGGATCCGTAATCATAATGATGCGTAATATCAATCAGCCTCGACTTTTCAATGGCACAAGACTTATTGTCAAAAAACTTATGACAAACGTCATTGAAGGTACAATTTTGAAGGGAAAGTACAAGGGGGAAGACGTACTGATCCCACGAATCCCAATAATTCCGAATGATTTGCCATTCGACTTCAAACGCCTTCAATTTCCAGTAAAACTAGCATTTGCTATGACTATTAATAAGGCGCAGGGACAGTCTTTAAAAATTTGTGGCATCAATTTGGAGTATCCATGCTTTTCTCATGGCCAGCTCTATGTAGCATGTTCTAGAGTAGGTAAACCATCGGCCTTATTTGTTTACGCTCCCGACAGACAAACAAAGAATGTTGTGCATCTAAAAGCGTTGCAGTAATTTAAGATCTCAATTAAATTGACTTAATTTAAATAATTATTAAAAACTTATCAATAAAGTATTTAAAGCATTTATTTAAATAAACAAACTTTTGTAACAAAATTATTTTCACAATTTAAATATATAAATACAGAACCATCTATCCTGAAAATTGTAAATCTTTAATTTGCCACCTTTGAAGGCAGGACGAAGTTTGCCGGGTCCACTAGTAATAATATAAAACAAATATTTTTCTAAAATACATAATAATGTGAGTACCCCTGTTATTAAAAAAAAAAAGATTTTTCATTTGCTGTTTTGGCTGTCGCCTTGTTACTGCTTTATGCAGTTCTATTATATTCACTAGACATGGATAACGCAACAGTTCTGCGTTTATACATTAACTCAAGCGCAGTTTACTATCGCAATTGCGCCATAACGTAATTCACTATGATATGCTTTGTGTATTAACAGTATTTCAACGCAGTAAGATTTTGTGTTTGATATCGCATTGAGTTATAAGATAAATGTTTTGAGTGTGGTGAGTTTGTAAGCGCATTGAGTTATGTCGTTTATACATCAACTCAAGCGCAGTTTACTATCGCAATTGCGCCATGACGTAATTCGCTATGCTATGCTTTGTGTATTAACCGTATTTCAACGCAGTAAGATTTTGAGTTTGATATCGCATTGAGTTATAAGATAAATGCTCTGTTATATTCACTAGACATGGGTAACTCAACAGTTCTGCGTTTATACATCAACTCAAGCGCAGCTTACTGTCGCAATTGCGCCATGACGTAATTCGCTATGCTATGTTTTCTGCATTAACAGTATTTAATCGCAGTAAGATTTTGAGTTTGATATCGCATTGAGTTATAAGATAAATGCTCTGCTATATTCACTAGACATGGGTAGCTCAACAGTTCTGCGTTTATACATCAACTCAATCGCAGTTTACTATCGCAATTGCGCCATGACGTAATTCGCTATGCTATGCTTTCTGCATTAACAGTATTTAAACGCAGTAAGATTTTGAGTTTGATATCGCATTGAGTTATAAGATAAATGTTCTGTTATATTCACTAGACATGGGTAACTCAACAGTTCTGCGTTTATACATCAACTCAAGCGCAGTTTACTATCGCAATTGCGCCATGACGTAATTCGCTATGCTATGCTTTCTGCATTAACAGCATTTCAACGCAGTAAGATTTTGAGTTTGATATCGCATTGAGTTATAAGATAAATGTTCTTTTATATTCACTAGACATGGGTAACTCAACAGTTCTGCGTTTATACATCAACTCAATCGTAGTTTACTATCGTAATTGCGCCATGACGTAATTCGCTATGCTATGCTTTCTGCATTAACAGTATTTAAACGCAGTAAGATTTTGAGTTTGATATCGCATTGATTTATAAGATAAATGTTCTGTTATATTCACTAGACATGGGTAACTCAACAGTTCTGCGTTTATACATCAACTCAATCGCAGTTTACTATCGCAATTGCGCCATGACGTAATTCGCTATGCTATGCTTTGTGTATTAACAGTATTTCAACGCAGTAAGATTTTGAGTTTGATATCGCATTGAGTTATAATACAATATAAATGTTTTGAGTGTGGTGATGCGCTTACAAGCGCATTGAGTTATGTGGCAAAGTAAGCGCAGTTGAGCCTCACTAAAGAAAAATACAACAAATCTGATGAAAATCTTGTAGGAATATGTTTCATAAAAATAAGGGTAAAATAATAATAGAATATTGGTCATAAATTCATGACAAATATGTAGCTTCACAAATAATAAAACAAATTGAAGATTATTGGAACAAAGATCAGAGCTCAGCATCCATTACCAAAAATTAGCAACCGTAGCGGCAGATACAACAATCTAATAGATTTATAGTCCGTCTGTAAAACAAATTGAAAGCTTAAAGTTGGATTCCAGTTTACTTCCAACTTTAAAATTGCACACATTCGAATAAACAAAGGAAGAATAACGAGCAAGAAACTATTTGTATTACTGCTATACTGCGTTACTTTTAATGAAACAATTGTATCAACGCAATAACGCAGTAAAGTGCTTCAACTCAGTAATGCAACACAGTGCTGCATTATCCATGTCAAATATTTACAATGGTGTTGTGTTTGTGCAGCGTCCCTGTTAACATGTGTGTGAATCTAGTGAATCTAATACAATCGCCTGCACGCCATTTCTTATCTTTAAACGCGGTCTTTGTTGGTTCTTTGTTTTATTATTTTTTTAATATTTTCATTTATTTTGTTTACTTTTTCGTTTTTACTCGCCTAGATGGCAATGAATTGAAAATTCGTTGCATGCAAAATTACAATTTTCCCATGACTTTTCCCACACACAGGTTAGTTTTTAATTTTTTAGGACATGCACCTGTGCAGCAGCAGTAGTTTTTGTTATTGTTGCAGTTGTAAACAGCTGTGACTAGACTCACCTGCAGTTGATGAGCTTCTTGTTATTATTAAATACAGCTCTTTAAACAATGGCTTTGGATAATGAAGATTACTCTTCGATTCGAACTTTTACCTTGGGTCTTGAAATAAGTGACAGTTCAATTGAGAAAAATTGCATATGATCCATAAAGTTTTTTTCGCACAAGTATTAGCTTAGTATAAAGTTTTAAGTATAATAAATGTTTTGTTAGATTTTGAACTGTCAGCTCTCGAGTAAAAATATAATCGGCCGAACAGCAATCGAACAGCGGTTAAACATGGGCCGCACAGCAAACCAGAGGTCGAACATGGTCTAAAAATAAAAACCAGTTTAGTTTTTTTTAGAGGACAACAAAACAGTTCTAGTGGTATGCTTTTTCTCAGTAAAATAAAACGAATTCTCAACTATTTTGATTTTTTTGTAATTTTATCAAACTTTTGTACTGGAGCTCCACTAATCATACGTTCTTTAAATAACTGATTCCAAAAAAGAATTTCTCGGCTTGGAAAACCGTTTCATGTGACGGAATTTAGAACGAAATCAATTGGTCGAAAAGGAAGATACAGCACATTAAAAGTGAAGAATTGCATTTTTACTAAAGGCAGTTTAACTTCTTAGTAAAATAAAAAAATACATCTATTTAATACTAGTGGACCCGGCAAACTTCGTCCTGCCTTCAAAGGTGGCAAATTAAAGATTTACAATTTTCAGGATAGATGGTTCTGTATTTATATATTTAAATTGTGAAAATAATTTTGTTACAAAAGTTTGTTTATTTAAATAAATGCTTTAAATACTTTATTGATAAGTTTTTAATAATTATTTAAATTAAGTCAATTTAATTGAGATCTTAAATTACTGCAACGCTTTTAGATGCACAACATTCTTTGTTTGTCTGTCGGGAGCGTAAACAAATAAGGCCGATGGTTTACCTACTCTAGAACATGCTACATAGAGCTGGCCATGAGAAAAGCATGGATACTCCAAATTGATGCCACAAATTTTTAAAGACTGTCCCTGCGCCTTATTAATAGTCATAGCAAATGCTAGTTTTACTGGAAATTGAAGGCGTTTGAAGTCGAATGGCAAATCATTCGGAATTATTGGGATTCGTGGGATCAGTACGTCTTCCCCCTTGTACTTTCCCTTCAAAATTGTACCTTCAATGACGTTTGTCATAAGTTTTTTGACAATAAGTCTTGTGCCATTGAAAAGTCGAGGCTGATTGATATTACGCATCATTATGATTACGGATCCAACCTTTAACTGAAGATCATGTAGCGGCAAACCTGACAACTCGATGGAATTTAAAAATTCTGTTGGATAGTTCACAACATCCTCCTGGTTCATGATAGTGTCAATTGATTTGTAAGACACTATTAGCCCTTCAATGGCCATTTGAATCGTTGCATTAATCTCATCGACGTCTTTGTTTTTAGCGGCTAATATTGCTCGTTCTCCTAGCCAATCATGATTCCTGTAATACTGCAAAATGTTGGGGAACACACAATGAATTAGCTCTTCTTTTGACTCAGTAAAATGGCAGAAGTCATTAGGTAACTTTATTAAACCAGTCGTAACGTTGATGGGAATTTTTGCATTTCCAATATCCAATAATTGCACCGAAAAAACATCTGCAGAGGGATCGTTTTGCAGTTGGATTCGCATATTTGTTGTGAGTTTCAGCGTAGTAACATGTCTCCACAAATTGGAAGATTTGAGACATGCATTAATTTGATCAGCTGCAGTTGACCGTGGAATTACCGGTAATGTTTGGCGAAAATCACCTGCCAACAGTATCAGGGCACCACCACAAAGATTTGGATTATCTCGCAAATCTTGTAGTGTTGTTTGCAGAGCTTCCAATGATTTTTTGTGTGCCATTGTACACTCGTCCCACACAATCAGTTTGCATTGTTGCAAGACTTTTGCCATTCCGGATGTCTTCGATATGTTGCATGTTGGTTGGTCGTTAATCTGCATGTTCAATGGCAGTTTAAGTGCCGAATGCGCAGTTCGACCACCATCCAATAAAGTTGCAGCAATACCTGAGGATGCGAGGGCAAGTGCAATATGATTTTGCGATCTTATGGTTGCTAATAATAATGAAATCAGAAATGTTTTCCCTGTACCTCCAGGAGCATCCAAAAAAAAATATTCCACCAGTTCCATCGTTGACGGCTTTTATTATTGTATTGTAGGCATATTTCTGTTGGGGATTAAGTTTTTCGATGCCTGGTTGAACATTATCTGCCAATTCCTCGCGATTGTATTGGTTCTCTCTCAGTAAATCTTGATTTAATACAGCGTTCATTGGACGATTCGGTGCAATCATACCTAATTGTATCAGAACTTTGTTAACAATAATCAAACACTGGTCTTCAATCATTATTAATGCTTCATTATGCATTTCGTTTGATATCGACAAATCAGGATTTTGTGTAATGGCACGCATTCGATGAAGAATATCTTGTGTCATATCATCCTTGTATTTTACCCATAGATCGATGGGATTTGATGGAAAACATGTCGATATGATGATCGAAAATAAAGTTCGTATTTGATGTGGATGTGATGAAAGTACTGCATCAGCAAGTGTATGATCCCAATGAGTATCATTGTCTAGTAATCGCAAGTGTTGGCAAGCTTCGCGGTATGTGGCACACAATCGCCCATCGACCGTTCTCAAATTCTGAAATGATGTAGGTCCACGAACATTCACCAACAGCAAACGGAGATAAAAGCATTCATCATTATTAGGATGCACTGTGTAAATGCGTCCCAAAGCATCTGTGGAGAACACATTTGGATGACCATCAGTGGGAGTGCCATGTTTGCGACGTTGAAAAGTTTTTGAAGACTTATTCCAAGTGTAATATCTTGGCATTTCGCGGTATAATAATGTTCTGGCGAATGCATCAGTTTGGCACATTGAAAAGAAACTTGTCAGTGTAGTAGGTTGTGGTCGTTCAGCTGCTTGTAAGGCATTTTCGGGTCTGAAATATACACGTTGTCCGTTTTCAAGGTGAACAGCCAAATGAACCACAGTTGGATATCTTTCATGAATTGGGAAAGAAAAAATCCGCCAAATAGCTTCATTGCTGCTGATATAACGGCCCATTTGATACTGCGTGATTTCATCGTTTGCGTATTCAGCAGCTGCACCAAAAACAGCCATATCGCTTCCTTTGTTCACATATTTGCATATGTATTTAATTGATTTGATGGAATTACAATATTCTACATTTATATGTGCTTTGTATGCCTTCGACAATAATGGTGAATATGGGACGATCCATCGATTGTCAACCTGAATATCTTGACGGTTTACTTTCGCAATGGCTGATTTTCCGCTGTCCTGTGTTGATCGACGCCGATATAAAGGATAACCATCATTTCCAGTTACTGTCTCAGCAGTGAATGCTCTAGGATAACGTTTGGAACACTTTCCATCAATCATACATGGTGAATTTACGTTGAATGACCCACATGGCCCATGAATCATGTTCTTAGTCACCACTTCGAACAATTGAGGATCAATATGTTTGTCAGGAATTTCAGCTGATATGATATCGTCAATTTCATCAGGTCTTAATTTTTCTTTTAACCAAACTAAAATATGTGCATGGGGTAAACCTCGTTTCTGCCACTCGACGGAATACATCCAACAACATGTTTCTCCAAACACTCTAAGTTTCACGACAAAATGCATCAGTGATTTTAGTTTCTGTCTAAAGACTCGTGCAGTTATGTCATGTCGATGAACCGATGATTGACCTGGAAACAGGAGATCTTTTATTTCATCCCATTGTGGATTACATGTAAAGGTGATAAAAAGATCCGGACGACCGTATTGGCGAACATATGACATCGCATCTTGTGCATATTCATGCATGTGTCGCGGACTTCCAATATACGTTGCTGGTAAAATCTGCAATCTACCGACATTGTTTCCATTGCCATCTATGCTGATAGCATCCCGAAGATGTATGTACTCTTCAGAGCGGAGTTGGTTTTGATTGAGTCTGAGGAAAGTCAGCCGCTCCGTTTCTATCTTCACGTACATGTCAACAGCGAATTGGTGAAACAGTCCTCTGCATTTTAAAATGTAATTGTGGTCGTTTTCACGAACCATCAATCTGAATGCGTAGAAGTTCATGGAACTTAGTTTTTTGTTCGTCTCGGCGCCTACAATTTCAAGTGTGTAATTTGTTGGTAACAAAAATACAACTTAACTTTAGAAATTTTATGGTACTCACCGGTTAATGGGTTTACCATCTTGATTGTGAAATGATAGCCGTCATCACCCTGCCAAAAGAGTAGAGGATACTGCAATGCATCATATGATCGATGCGTTTCTGACACACGCTGTAATCGGTCGTTACGGCGATGGAGAACAATATCACGTGAAGCCAAATTTTCACCTACAACAACTATTGCAACATCATCGACAGTTGGAGCATTGAATCTTCTGGCGTGTTCCCCAGCTGGTCTTCTATCGGCATGTATAACAATTTTATGGTTGTCTGACGGCATTTGTTCAAGAGCCGTTTTGAACAACCCAACTAATGCATTGTGTTCATGAAGGATACTTTGCAGCTGTTGGACTATTTCCCGGTTAATAGAGGCATTGTGTGCACATCGTTGATCGACTTCATCGTTTGAGTTCCCCATAAAATATATTTGCAGAAATTGATGGTCCTCATCAACGTTTGGCAACAACGATCCTGCTCTATGGTAAATTTGACCTTGAATCTGCAACGGTGGTGTGAATTGATGAAAAATGTAATTTATTTACATGTGGCAAATTAATTACCTTAAATGTTGGCATGAAATTGTCTCGGACAATGTTCGTGGCGCCGAACGAAGTCATTTGAAAGCAAGAATTGTACTTTTGTATATTGTTTAGGAAATGCTTCGAAAGAGGTGCTGATCCAGAAACCAATGAATACAGAGGCTCAGGTGGTGGGTTAAATGGTGGTAGTTTTATCTTTCCATTTGCGCAGCATAACCCTGGAGATTCTTTGGGAAATTTCAGAGCCTTGCAATGAGAACACACAATGCTCATGGACCCGATTACAACATTATTATCCGTACAATAATCAGTAGATGAATCATAGCGGAAGGCTGTACGAAAATAATTTCTCGGTACACCAGCTTGTCGTTGTACGCGTCTAGCTATATTGTTTTCTTGATGATTATCATCCGATCGATTAATAGATGCAATGCGACGTCTTTGTCTCAATCGATTTTCTTCATTTCGTATAGCTTGATCTTCATGTGACTCAATTAATCGGGATTCTAACATCCGTTGGCTGTTCCTCTCAATACGATTTGCCCGATGTTCAGGACTTTCAATCGCTCGAGAATTTCTTGAGCTTGTAGCCGTACGGCTTCTGCGACCAATGTTCCTACGTCTGATTGGCGGCATCTCACTGACTTATTTTGAAAATTAATTTAAAACAAAATCAATACTATAATGAAACGTCACTCAGTTCTTAAGTTATGCTGTCACAAACACACGCCAACTCATTTTTATATATAAAGAGAGAGAAGAAGAATAAAAGAAGATATTCTTCGTTTTTTCTTATAAAAAAAGTAATTGCTGAAATTATACTCACCAACACCTATATTATATTGCACGAAAAATTTGAGCGCACGGTTAATTGTATTTTAAAATTTTCACTTTTTAGAGCAAACACAAATGGCACTAATTAGGAACTTTTCAAAGTTTAAGCTTAAGCCAAGTAACAAAATTGAGAAGTGAAAAGAAGGCAACGTGCTTGACAAAGTTAGGAGTTTGAGTTTCTCCTAAAAGTTTCTCATACATAGAAAAATGAGCATTGGAAAGGAGTTAGTATATGAAGAACTTAAATTTTCCTAGTCTTACCAGTAATTTTTAAATAGTTTTATTCTTTAAAAAATCATTTTTGAATAAACAAAAAATCAGCCAAATAGCTCAAAGTTTTTGTAGATAGATAGCTTTTTTGTACCCAGTGTTTAACGGGATGCAAAAGAGTGTAATTTTTTATGAACTCCTCAACAGCCCGCACACCAAATTTTGTTTAAATACCTATAACAGGATCAGAAATAATGTATTTTTAATTTGTGATTTGTATGGGAGGTACCACGCCCCTTTGTCCAATCACGCCTATTTTTGCAGCAGAACTTACAATATGTACACCAAACTTATATACCAAATTTTGTTCACATACCAATAGCCGGAGCAGAAATAATGTATTTTTAATTTGTAATTTGTATGGGAGGTACCACGCCCATTTGTCCAATCACGCCTATTTTTGCAGCAGAACTTACAATATGTACACCAAACTTATATACCAAATTTTGTTCACATACCAATAGCCGGAGCAGAAATAATGTATTTTTAATTTGTAATTTGTATGGGAGGTACCACGCCCCTTTGTCCAATAGGACCGAATTATAAATATAAACCACTCGGAGCACCACCCAAACGCATACAAAAAAATTTATACAAATCGGTCTCTCCGTTCTTTAGTTATGCTGTCGCACACACACGCCAACTCATTTTTATATATATTAGAGATTTTCCTTTGAAATAGCTCTTGTGTTTACAGACCTTTAGTAAAATTAAATGAGAAATATTTTAATCCTCAGATACAATTCAGTATTAAATTGTTTAAAAATTGTTGAAAAATGTTTAAAAAAAAGCAGCATATTACTTTTTTAAATGTATGACCCAAAAAGTTCTACAAACATCCAATGTTCGACCCTTGTTTGGCCGATATTGCTACAAGAATGGCCGCTGTTTGATCCTTGTTCGGCCTTAGTTGAAAAAACTATCATTTTTACTCGAGTTTTGTCGTATGATTCATAACTAAAATTGCGATTGCATATAATTAGCAATAAATTCCTTTAAAGTATTCATTATATTTGTATTTTTGATTTTTGTCATAATTTTTGTCATCCACAAAAGGTTGTCGATGCCTGTTTTTTACATGTTTATTTTAATTTTTTCTGTACTTATTTGTGTTTTTTTATTCTTCTCCTTTTCTACATCTTTCTTTTGGCATTGTTTTGTATTATTTTAAATACGAGTTGTTAAAAATTGGAATTGTGTGGAAACGATTTATGGAACGTGCATCAAGTGGGCATATATTAAATATCGTATAAGATTGTATATCAAGTGACAAAACAAAACAAATCAGTCCAAGACATTTACTAAAAGGCAAAATGAAAGGGAATTCATTGTATGTGTTGTAAAACCAACGTTAGAATGGTGTTTGAAAGTAAAACAAATGACTTAAAAGCAGCAATGCTACAACTAAGCTGAGGAAGTTAACTTAAACTACATATGATATTGTATAGACTTCATTTTCTTAGTGAAGCTTGAGACAAAAACAAAATTAGTTTCTTAGTACAATTGTAATATAATGTGCAGCATAAGAAGAGTAACTCTTTTTCAACCATGACGTATGTTGACGAACTTCCATTGCCGTCGTCTTAATTCTTTTACTATCTTTTAATTCTCTAACACAGTCCAACAACCAAAATAATTATAGACTTCGATCAACGGATTCTGAAGCGAAAAGTTATACTTGTATCGGCATTGTAAAAGTTTACGTTTGGGTTACTTTTAATATAAACTTAGGTTTAAACTTTATCAATATATGCCTTTGACATAGTTGTGCTCACGGATCTATAGTAAAATTTTATGACAAATATTTTTGTAAAATATTTTAACACTTTGGGCAGGGTCCAAATATGGGTCTTTTTTGAGTAATCATAAAAAAAGTATCTTTAAAACTCCTTGTTGAAGGTTCAAATATTTTGTAATAAAAAGTTAGTTAAAAAAACTAAAAAGCACGCTCTAAAAAATATGAAAAAAGAAAATATTATCATCTGCAATTGTTATGTTCAAACTTTTAAATTTTTTTGTCTATTAAATAAACAACTTACACATAAAATATTTTATTGTATTTAATACTAAATCATAGTGATGTTCAGAAGATATATACGTGGTAGTATGCCACCTCATATACATGGTCATATGTCACCCTCTGGATGCATAGCGTGATGCACTTTGCCCTAAAGTTTATGATCGTTTAGTAGTGCTAGAATGTATTGTTTTGTCAGGTTAGGTGACATACGATCACGGATATCTTCTGATGATCAAAACGCTTCCAACGATACCTCATTTGTCAAATAATGATAACTAGTTCAGAAGTTAAGGGTTTAGTTGACTTTCTGTCCTCTAGAGGGCGCCATATTAAATGTAATGGATCGTCGCATAGCCTATAAACAGCGGACAAGGAAAATGCTTCCAACAATACCTCATTTGTCAAATTATAATTAGTAGTTTAGAAGTGAGGGTGGAACAGATAAACACAAATATCATTCCTTTTGCTTCGCTGTAGTCGGGTTAAAATGTTCCATGAAAAATTGCAAGTCTCTTTGAACAATTTTTGTCTGCAGCGTACACTAATGAAGAGAAATAGTAAAAATAACTTATTATTTGCTTAAAACTACAATGAAAATTTTTTCCATGAAAAATAAATGGTGGCATATTTGAATTACTATTTATTTTATAATTCTTGTTTTAATTTTAATTATAATTATAAGCAGACTCGGCTGTTTCGTTGATCGCTACATCAGCCATTCTGTAGTTTTCTGTAGCTTCTGCAGTCCATCCACTTTGAAGTGTTTATACGCACAACTTCTGTTTAATCAAAACAGAATTATTTGTGTTTTTTGCCTTTCAAAGCAATTTTTTGTTTTTTAATATTTTGGAAAAAGCAAAAGTTCTATAAAGTGACTGCATTAATTCTGCAAAGATTTGTTTTGTGGGGCTCTTTGTTTACTTCTTTATCACGAATCAATCTAGGCTCCAACAATTTGCTGATATAAAACCATAGAAGGCGTGAATAAGGTTTTTGTAAGAAGATTGGGCTTTCTTAGATCGCGCTCGCACCAGTGTTTCATGAAAAAGAAATGATGGCATATTTTAATTACTATTTATTTTATAATTCCAAAAAAATATAATTAAATTTTTTTACAATTATATTAATATAAGCTTTACCTTAATATAAGCTTTAGTACTATAAGCTTTTCAAAGTGATGGACTGCAAAAGCCACAGAAGACTATTTAAGAGTTGATGTAGCGATCAACGTAGCAGCTGTCTAGTCTGCTTGGTGATCCAGCATCCTAGGTACCGTTTAAAATATATACATTAGGGCGGGTCGATTTAAAAATCGCCCATTGCTCAGTGAAAATCGTATTCTAGGGATCAAAATAAGAAACTTTGCCCGAGGAACTCTAAAACGAACTCTAATGCCACAACTCTAATGGAACTCTAATACCTCTAAAACTTTTGACTTTTGTCCCGTAGGGTCAAATTTTGAAAAATCCCTCTTTGACCAATTTAGAGTGCCCCAATCGAGTCCAAATGTATGACCGACCCCCACTAACTTTGGAGGGCCACCCATGCCAGGGGCACACCCCCTGGAACCCCCTGGCTGATTTTTTCATGTAAAGGGCCAAAAATGGTGATTTTTTAAAATGTTTGTATGGGGAACCCCCCAGGGGGTTCCAGGGGGTGTGCCACTGGCATGGGTGGACCAGCCCTTCAAAGTTAGTGGGGGTCGGTCATATATTTGGACTCGATTGGGGCACTCTAAATGGGTGAAAGAGGGATTTTTCAAAATTTGACCCTACGGGACAAAAGTCAAAAGTTGGGGCATTAGAATTCGTTTTAGAGGTATAGTTCCTAGGGCAAAGTTTCTTATTTTGATCCCTAGAATACGATTTTCACTGAGCAATGGGCGATTTTTTTGCCTCCCCACAAATCGACCTGGCCTAATATATGTATATTAGAGCGGGTCAATTTGTATGGACGAATTTTTTGGAGGTCTGGCTCAGCGAAATTCGTAAAATACATGTAATTTCAAGACTTTTTCTCCACTACAGCATATACAAATTCTGAAAAAAAGCTGTGCGGACTTTCGTAAATAGATTTTGTTCTCAATTATAAAATATGAATGTATGAATGTATGTGTATGAATCTATTTACGAAAGTCCGCACAGCTTTTTTTCAGAATTTGTATATGCTGTAGTGGAGAAAAAGTCTTGAAATTACATGTATTTTACGAATTTCGCTGAGCCAGAATTTGACCCGCCCTAATGTATATACATTTTGTTCATGACGGTGACATAAAAAAATGGTAATTTTGGCATCTAGAGTTTTGATTTTACTTGGTACTAACGTATCGTGAATAAAATCGGGACACAGTTTAAATGAATAAAATATATATCAGAGATCTACAACGAATACTTAAAAATAAGTAGTACTCGAGTATTATTTGTTGGCACTATTAAAAATCGCCCAACGAAAAATCGCCAAAAAAAAAAAATGAAAAATCGCTCAAATGAAAAATGGCCCAAAATGAAATGAAAAATGGCCTAAAAAATAAAATGAAAAATCGCCCAAAAAAAAGAAAAATCACCCAAAAGTAAAATGAAAAATCGCCCAAAAAAAAAAAATAAAAATTGTAAAAAAAAAAAATAAAAATCGTTAAAAAAAATGAATAATGACCTAATTTTGTATGAAGACATTTTGACAATTTAGCTTTCTCTTTTTAATAGGCGGTCTTCGGCCGCTGCTAAGGGATTACACGACCCTCAGTTAGTCCAACACCGGCTTCTCTGTTTACAGTACTTCTGGATATAATGCTATTTTTAATAGGCGGATGTGCCACGCACTCTACCTACTAGGCTACGGCCGCCAAATTGTCAAACAGTGTAACTATTCTTTATTTTCAACTAATTCACGATTATGTTATTGTTTTTTGTTTTCTTACTCTCTTTGACATGAACATCATGACGAAAATGTTAATCTTTCTAATTTTTAAAAAATTTAAATCGTTCGTGGTATTGTAAATTTCTACTTAAACCATTGTTAAACAAAGTTGCATTATAATCGGTCTAACTTCAAAAGGGCGCCTATTACTGAAATTCACAATAATAAACAACAACAAAAACAAAACTAGGAAGACCTACAATTTCCACAACTCTGTGTTACGCATTTATGATTATTTAACGTTTTATTTAACTTCCTTCATTTACACCTTTTTTTCTTTTTGTTTTGATTCTCCACAACTTATGCAAAACATAACGTCTTTTGTGGTCTTTTGTGGTCTTTTGTTTAGGGCTAATTGTGGTTTCACAACACGTGCCAGTCTCTCTGTTTTGGAGTCATTATCTTTGTTATGTTATAAAAACCTCATTTTCCTCATTAATCGACGATATTTAAGGTAGGGGGAGGGGAGAATTCCCCCATAAAAGGTATTTTGAATTTATACTTCTTTTAAGTGTTCAACTAATTCCTCACGCTCATTTTGTATCAATGCCATTGCGTGTCACGCTTACCCATTGTTTTACTGATTGATTAATTCTCGCATTTGTTTCAATCACTGTTTTCTCACTATTTCTTTTTATTTTATAATTTTATTTGTGCCTAATTAGGCTCTAATTGAAAATTACATGTAAATCTTACATAATCTGTACAAATCTTTTAAAAGCCCTTTAGTTTTTATTTTACAACCCAACGGAATGTTTTAATTTCTTTATAATTTGTTTTGTTTTTACTTTCTACTCTGTATTCCCATAGTTAGTAGTAGTCAAGAAAATGAAAGTGAAAAGTGATAATTAAATAAAACGTTGTGGTTTTCATTACGCACACCATTTCAAATGGAGCAGACCAGCAAACCAGCTCACCTTTTGAACTTAATGTGTTGCTGCTGACCTCAAGTAGTTTTTTTTATATCAACACACGCTTGTTATAATATTCCGGCTAGGCAATAGCAGTGCTATATATTTTAAATATATTTTTTTTTTTACTTTATGTAAGTTATTTTATTTTGAAAAAGTTGTGTAAAGTGAAAAATTTGTTAATAATTGAAAATGTAAATGTTATATGAGCTGCGCAGAGCACTTACGCCACGTCCATTTTTATTTATTTTGAGAAATTTAAATGTCTGCAAAAATCCTTAATGTTTGCTTAATTTATTACAGTCCAACCTAAATTGGAATAAATGGTTAAATAAAATGTTAAATAATCATAAATAAAGAGTTGTGGAAATTGTAGGTCTTCCTAGTTTTGTTTTTGTTGTTGTTTATTATTTTGGATTTCAGTAATAGGCGCCCTTTTGAAGTAAGACCGATTATAATACAACTGAAAGCATAATGGTTTAAGTAGAAATTTACAATACTACGTATGCTTTTACTTTTTATTTATAAACATCAAGAAAAAAGAAAATAAGGTTAAAAAAAGTGGTTAAAGTTGAAAGACTACGCTATAAAATAAAAAGATTCCAATTTCTCATTTTTCTTATTTTTTTTATTATTTCCCTACTTATAATAAAAAACTTACTCTACTTATAGACCCCTTAAACGTTTATGGTCATACGCCTCGCCACACCCAAATCCTCCGAATTTTTTTTACACTTCAGATTTTTCCGTCTAATATTAATACAAATTTATGCTAAAAATTTCAAGACCTAAACTCAACGGGTTCTGGTGGTAAGCATAGTGGGTTCAAATACAAATATGTAGATCTTCCGTCTTCATCTTTTATCGAGTTTAAGGAAAATTAAGGTGAGAAAAACTGTTAAAAATGAAATTTTCCACCGTTCTGATTCTATACTAGTTGAATAAATACCCAGCAACATTTTTGATACAAATTGTGACATGTATTCTAAACGCCACTGCTTCCAGAAGACACTGTATAGATCTAATTGTGGTTCTTCTTAGCCTTATCAAGAAGTGCTTTCAAGAGGCATTCTCATAAACTACTTCTGGAAGACATTCAAATAGCATTTAAATTCAATTAAAGTTAAAAGATTTAAATTTACAATTATAATATATGCTTTAGATATTTTCCTTGGGATTTTTTAAACCCCCAACAAAGCCCAACAACTACCTACTTCCAACACCAAAATGCCGTTAAAATCGGGAAAAGGGATATTTTACGTGGCTATTTTAAGCCCTCAACAAAAACCAAACACTTCTCATTTCCAACACAAAAATCGCGAGAAAATCGGGAAAAGGGATATTTTCCATGGGATTTATTAAAGTCCCCCCTATCCACAAAAACCATTTCACTGCATGGAAAGCCTTCTTATAGTTCTCCTGGAAAAAACCTACGAGAATCCTTTCCTCTAAGGGCTCAAAGAAATCTTCCATTGAAAAAAATTTTGGAAGCACTTCTAGAGAAGACTAAGAAAAGCATTCCTCCCAATAACATGCATATTTTAAAAGAATGCCTTCTGGTTATGAAAGTGGAAAGGATGGAATTCAAGACTTTACCTTCCACTTTACACTTTACCTTCTCTTGGAATTACTTTTTTTTCTGGGTAGCAAAACAAATTAATTTCCTAATTCAGAATATATGACAATTTTGAAATACTTAGCTGACTTCAAGAGCGTGAAGATAAATTCGTCAATCCGACGCTAACTTAGCGAAGACTCAAACCAATACTTTTGGTACGCAAAAAGTTAAATTCGTACTTTTTGCTATATACGAATTTAATTTTGGGACGAAATTTCCTCCCAAAATTAAATTCGTTCTTTTTGCAAAGTACGAATTTAACTTTTGGGAGGAAACTAAATTCGTTCTTTTTGCAAACTACGAATTTAATTTTTGGGATGAAATTAAATTCGTTCAACTTGCAAAGTACGATTTTAACTTTCGAATCGAATTTAGCTTTTGACACAATTTGGAGTGCACAATTAAGACGTTTGCGTTCATGGTACAAAGTTTCAATAAGAAAATGCAAAAATTCTCAAAATCTGATCGAAGAATGTTTTTGAAATGCATATCATTGGACAGGCGATTACCCCTTCTTTATAACCATATACATATAGCTTATAAGCGCACGATTAAGACTTTTGCCATAAATATTTTTTAAAAAGTAGTGAATGTTAGGTTCAAAGTACTAAGTTTCAATGCAAAAATTATCAAAATCTGATCGAAGAATGTTTTTGAAATGCATATTATTGGACAGGTGATTATCCTACTTTAATACGATATATACCTTATAAGCGCACGATTAAGACTTTTGCCATAAATATTTTTTAAAAAGTAGTGAATGTTAGGTTCAAAGTGCTTAGTTTCAATGCAAAAATTCTCAAAATCTGATCGAAGAATGTTTGTGAAATGCATATCATTAGACAGGTGACAACCCCACCTTTATAACGATATATAGCTTATAAGCGCACGATTAAGACTTTTGCCATAAATATTTTTTAAAAAGTAGTGTATGTTAGGTTCAAAGTACTAAGTTTCAATGCAAAAATTCTCAAAATCTGATCGAAGAATGTTTTTGAAATGCATATCATTAGACAGGTGACAACCCCACCTTTATAACGATATATAGCTTATAAGCGCACGATTAAGACTTTTGCCATAAATATTTTTTAAAAAGTAGTGAATGTTAGGTTCAAAGTACTAAGTTTCAATGCAAAAATTCTCAAAATCTGATCGAAGAATGTTTTTAAAATGCATATTATTGGACAGTTGATTATCCTACTTTAATACGATATATATCTTATAAGCGCACGATTAAGACTTTTGCCATAAATATTTTTTAAAAAGTAGTGAATGTTAGGTTCAAAGTACTAAGTTTCAATACAAAAATTCTCAAAATCTGATCGAAGAATGTTTTTGAAATGCATATCATTAGACAGGTGACAACCCCACCTTTATAACAATATATAGCTTATATAGCTTATTTTGATAGCTTGACCTCCCCTAGGCAGTAAAATTTTTTTAAATATCTTCATATTAAATCAAAAAGCCGTAAGCTACAATTAAAAAATTTTACGGGAGAGTCGTCAAAAAACTTTCTAAATTGTAATTGTACGTTGCGCTCAACGTCGTTTTTAGTTGTAGGAGCGTAAAATTATGTATTTTGATAAGGTGTATCAATAACACTGAACAACAAAATCATTTTTTTTCCAAAATAACAAGGTTCCGCCAACAGATTCTGATGGAGGGATCAAAAAAAAATTTACGTGCATCGGCGTTTTGAAAGTTTACGTCTGAGTTTTTTTTAGATGGGGTTTAATTTATCCCCCTTTTGAACATTCTCATAGTGAATCGGCAAATGAAACCATGTGACCCTTACGTTTTTGGTATAGGATGTGTTCAGCACATTTATGTAAAATATTGTGAGGAACATTTTCGTGGAACATTTTAACCCTCTAACTCTTCAATGTATAGGTCTTTTTTGACCTGTTTTTGATAAAGACCCAAATAAGACCCATAAAACAGGCATATAACGGGTTAAACTATTCCACAAAAATATTTGCCATAAAATTTAACTATGAGTCTCTAAATACACCAAAGCGTAAAAACCAACTTGAATGCCAAAAATAAGTGAAAACTTAAATGTGTTCAAGGGTTAATTTCTCACTTATTAAGAATTGGTGTTAAAATGTCCCACAAAACTCAGTGTTAGGGTGTTAGTTCCCTTAACAAAAATGTTATACGTAAAATTTCACTCAAAATCACCATACAAAATAAACCTCTACATATAATATCTATAAATACAAAGAAGAGAGCAAATTTGGGTATTTGAGGAAGCATTCATTTATTACATGTCTTTTAGCTCTAAGCAATTCTATATCATTATCAAACAATGTCCAGCATATTTCAGCTATGAGAGAATAAATTCTCTTGCCTTTATAGCACTTTATAGGTGCACATGTCCGATGAAATGGTTCACCATGTTCATCAGATTCTATTGCTCGAAGTAATCCATCAAAAAATTAATATTTGTTGTCATATGCACACCTAGTTTTTCAAAAGAACTTAGCATGTTGTCGACGTTACTCTATGCTCAGAATTAGTATCCTTGCCGCAGACATAGCAAAACCAATCAAGTTTGTCTAAACAATTAGACATTTTCGCTAAAACTGGAATTTCATTATTCACTGCTCAAAAACCACGTATGTATTTCACAAATCAATTTAATTTTCTTACTAAACTTGATGTTATTTTGATTAAGTAAATCACTCATACTTCCTTTTAAAATCTGCAATTCTTTAAAAAAAAGCACGGGTCAAGGGTTAATTTCTCACTTATTTAGAAAGTTATCGATCTAGTCGAGGGCAAAACTTCCATTTCAAAAGCGAAAAAATTAGGAAATGCTGAATAAAGTAGGCTTTTTTTTGACCAAGCACTAATTTTTAAAAAATCTGATATGGTCAAAAGTTTTTTTATGACTAAATTTTAAGTAGGAAATTCGATTTGAAACATTTATTTTATAGTTCTTCAAATTCACATTTTTTATCAGGCGTCCACCCATTTTTAGAATTGTTTGGATTTTTTTTTGCGTCACGTGCTTATATTATCCAGGATTCAGAATCAAGCCTTGCAGGGAGGTTCTGGAATATGTTTAGAAAATGAATGGAGCCCAAAACCCATCTATACAGGTACCTCTTTATATATTTACTAGCTGAAACCCGGCGCGTTGCTGCCACGCTCCCTTGAATGTGTAAATTGAGGTCGTATACCGAATTCCGATGATGTACGACCTATAAATCCAAAGCTGCTCGATAGCACAAATTTGGGTTGTATGCCCCTTGTGCAACGCCCATACAATGTTACCAATGAAACTGCATTTGTAAATTTAGTCCAGATACTCAATTTCGACGTTGTGCGACCTATAACTCCAAAGCTATTCGATATTGCAAATTTATGTTGTATTGGAGGTGCTACGCTCCTTTTCCAACGCCCATAAAATGTATTCAGTAAAACTGCATGCATAGATTGAGGTCGGATACTGAATTCCCACGCGGTGCGATCTATAGCTTCAAAGCTATTTGATATATCGTATATTTGGGTTATATGGGAGGTGCTATTGTCCCCCTTGTCCTACGCCCAAAAAATGTTATCAGTGAATTTGCATGTGAAAATTGAGGTCAAATACTGAATTCCGAGGCTATGCGACCTATAACTCTAAAGCTATTCGATAGCAAAAATTTGGGTTGTAGAGAGGTGCCATATCCCCTTTTTTAACGCTAATAAAATGTAATCAATGAAACTGCATGTGCACATTGAGGTCGAATACTGAATTCTGACGCTGTGGAGAAAATAACTCAATAGCTATTCGATACCGCAAATTTGAGTTGTATGGGCGGAGCCACTCTCCCTTGTCGAACGCCCAAAAAATGTTACCAATGAAAGTGCATGTGTAAATTTGGATCGAATACTGAATTCCGACGCTGTGCGACCTATAATTCCAAAGCAATTCGATAGCACAAATCTGAGTTGTATGGAAAGTGCTACACCCCCTTTTCCTACGCCTATAAAATGTCATTAATGAAACTGCATGCATAAATTAAGGTCGAATACTGAATTCATACGCTGTACGACCTATAACTTAAAAGCTTTTCGATATTGCTAATTTGGGTTAAATGTAAGGTGCCACGCCTCTTTAAAAATTCTCATAAAATGAATTCAGCGAAACTGCATGTGTACGTTGAGGTCGCTGTACGACCTATAATTCCAAAGCTTTTCGATAACACAACTCTGGATTATTTAGAAGATGCCACTTCCACTTTTCCTACGCCTTAAAATGTTATCAATGAAACTGTATTGATAAAACAAGGTCGGATACTGAATTCTTACGGTGTGAGACCCATAACTACAAATCTATTCGATATCGCAAATTTGGGTTGCATGGGAGGTGCCACGCCCGATTGTACAACGCCATAAAATGTTATCAGTACAACTGCATTTGTGGATTGAGTTTGAAGACTGAATTTCATAGCTGTGCGACTTATAACTCCATAGCTGTTCGATATCACAAAATTGAGTGGTATGGTAGGTACCACTCCCCCTTGTCAAACGCCCATAAAATATTACCAATTAAACTGCATGTGTAAATTTGGGTCGAATACTGAATTTCGATGCTGTGCGACTTCTAACTTCAAAGCTATTCGATAGCACAAATTTGGGTTGTATGGATGGTGAAACGCCCCCCTTTTCCAACGCCCATAAAATGTTATCAATTAAACTGCATGCATAAAGTGATGTCGAACACTGTATTTCGATGCTGTGCGACCTGTAACTCAAAAACTATTTGGTATCGCAAGTTTTGTTTTTATCGAAGGTGCCACTCCCCCTTGTTTTTTATTCCCATAAAATGTCATCAGTGAAACGACATGCATAAATTGTGGTTGAATACCGAATATTGAGGCTGTTCGACCCATAACTCCAAAGCAATTTGATATCGCAAATTTTTTATATATTTGTGGGCGGTAAAAGGGTGTGGCAGTTATTTCTTAAAGCATCTCGTACTCGAAAAAAATCCACTGCCAAAATTTGAGCTCAATCGATCCAGTACTTTCGAAGTCTTTTTATCTTGTATTAAAAGTAGGCGTGAAGGCTTATTGTGTGAGAGAAACAGGAGACCGGTTTCGGTTTCATCCCTACTCCGTGCTGTTTATTGGGTGAGAAGTGACACCGGTAGACGCCTGGCGGGGATAACTTACCAAGTGATAATTAATCAGTTATCTAGCGGGATGAAAAATTATTAAATTACTAAAATGACTATTAAACAATAGGGGTTGGTGATAGAAGGGTCAAAATTTAGGGTTGTATGTATTTTTTAATGCCACATTGTAAAAAATAAAAAAAAATTGTTAGGGGTGGACAATCCTTATCGCTTAGGGGTATGAAAAATAGATAGTAGCCGATTCTCAGACCTTTTGAATATGCATATAAAATTACATAAAAATCGGTAAAACCGTTTCCGAGGAGTATGTTAACTAACATTATGACACGAGAATTTTATGTATTAGATTCATATGTTTTGAATTAAAAATCTAATTCTTAATTTTTGAGGATAATATGGAACTTACCTCCTGAATCCAAATCTGATAAATTTCAGGCCGCTCGCAATTGGTTTATTACTTATAGGCCTCTAAAACTGGAAAAGATGGTCTAGAAATCTTGCTGGTTTTATTAATTTTTCAAAAAAAAAAAATATTGTGAAATTTGTGTATTCTTATTTGAAAAGAGGAAAACTTGGAGGCTAAATAGTAATGAATGCAATTTTCTTTAAGAATAAATGTGATCTCACATTATTTAATTTACTAAATTACTAAAAATATTTGTTGAATTTTTTTTTTTAAATTACATGAAAAAAAATTAAATTTGAAAATGTTTCGGGCATGATACGAGAATGATTTTTACCCCATCTTTGAAATATACATAATTTTCTTATGTGTACAAGCGTGTGTCACCCGGCGTATTATGATAACAAAATTAGTATCAGAAATCTCAGAAAATATAATTATATAGGTTACATTTTCTTTATGTGCATTCTAGACTCCTTTATGCCTGTACCCCCCGCCCCCCCCCCCCTAGAACTAATAGTGCGTATGTCCTTGTCTATATTCATATCAACTTAAGTTGAAATGGTTGCATTTACAAGAATATTTGCAATAGGAATTATTTCATTTGAAAATCCCGGGATTTTCAGGTGCTTAAATCGTCCGGGATCCCGGGATTGACTTCCCTAGTACTTACATTTTTTTTCTCTCGCATTGGGTGGTGATGGGCATTTTTAAATGGCTTAAATTTTATTCATTCAATTTTATTCCTTTAATTGCATTCTTGTAAGCAGCTGTGAAATATATTTTCAAAAAAATTTACAACTGGCAGCGTTTTTCCTGATGCTTTTGAAAATTGCTTTAACTTTACTACAAAAACCGTTTCAAAATAAAAAGTTTGTTTTTGCGTTTTTCTCTTTTTCATGTTTATTTTTTTTTTTATTCTTTTGTTTCAATAAGGTGTTTTTTTTTTCTAGAGCGAATTCAAATCGAAGTCGATTGCTTGGCTCTCCTTGAATAAGTCGAGGGCACGCGTAACGAGCAGTAAATTAATTTACACAACCATACACAACAGCGACCAAAGGTCATTGAACGTTGCAACGTCTGTGGTTTTGTTTGTTAAACAAATTTTGGGCGCATTTCTCAAACAAAACAGTTGCAGATGTTTGTTTGTTTTTTTTGCTGCGTTCATGTGTTTATATAAATTAAGATAGAAAAAAAAATAACATTAAGCAATTCTGAGTTCCATTCATTCTATTTTGGGTTAATCTAGGGTAATGACACTACTTTTGCTTTCAGTCAATTGTGTACATTAGCTAATGATAGAATTTTATGAAAGAGGTATTTTACTTGTTTTATTGTTGTCTTGCTTCTTTGCTTTTCTCTACGTAATGTGTGTAGGCACTGTTTGAACTTTCGGTACATCGCATTAATATAAATTGGTGTTAAATAATCCATAGATAAACTGCTCCAGTTTGTGTTTTATACAAACACTTTTCCCATGCCTTTTTACCTGTTGACTTGCTTAGAACTTCGTATGAGAAGGGATCTCCTTGCTGACTATAAAAAAAAGTTATTTTCTCTAAAAAACTTGCACTCCATCTAACCGCTTCGATATTTTTCACAGCCTATCTTCAAGCAAAATCTTTTTCCATCTAAATAGCTGTACGTTGCTTCTATTAACCTCCTTTCCATTATATCGTATTTGCTCACTTGAGCTTAAATAAAGTTGGTAGGTATTTTTTTTTCAACACATGGCCTATAGTACAGAGCCTCATACATGAACAATGTTCCACTCAGTTAGCGTTGAAAGCGGCAACGAATACGATGCACTTAAAGAAAATAATGAAGTCCCATCAGAAAATATGAAATAGCCCAGCAGCGGATTTGCCAGTGGCTACCATAGAACTAATACAGAATAAATTACCAGGTAAGGAAGCATTACTTTTTTCAAAAAGTAATGCGTCTGCATATAGCAGAAGTAATTAACTCATACCCCATTACCTGTAATGTAGCATACAAGGAAAAGTAATGCAGTGATTTTTATAACTTAATACAAGTAGTATGTTACTCCATAACTTCTAGGTAATGCTGAAGGGAGGCGATCACTTACCTCCTGTCTCATTCAATGTTAAATGTAAGGCCTTTTATGCATAGTAAGGTAATATAGTCGGAAGTAGTGGTCATTACAAGGTAATTGATGCTGCATATATTCGGATTATATTCCATCCGCTACTGGGAGCTCTCTATGAAATCACTGAGAACTAACATAAAAGGAAAAACTCCAAATTTAATAAAACCTGAAATTTAGTTGAGACTTATTTCAGTTCCAAGACGAGAGTTATTTTAATATGAAATCAAAATTGCGTAAAAGTCCCACGCAATTTTATTGATATAAGTCCCAGTCAATATGGAAAATTCGTAGTGGGCTATTTCGGTTTTTTTTTTTGTTGGATCTTATTTCCTTTGGGCGTTATTTTGACCAGATACATTTGGTCAAATTATTTCAATCAGTCTATATTTATTTTTGATACTATCACATATGCTTACATTAACTCATTCAGTTTTTCACTTTATTAATTTAGTTAAAATAAATTTTGGAAGATTTAAAACAGTAAACCTTGGTAAATATTCCATCTATTTATGGACGATTTCCAACCATTCCTTAAATAATCTGTACATATGCGTTAGTTTTATCTAAATAATGACCGTCCAGTAGATTTTTTTTTTAAAAAATGATCAAAGAACCAAGGCATGCGCCTCATAGAAACAAGGTTTGGTCTTTGACCTAAAAGGAAAGGGATAGATTATTTAGAGGAATTGAATGGAACCATACGTGAATTATTGATTATGCGAAACAAACGCGAAAGACAATTTGAATTGCTTTTAACCGAGGCTAGTGTTATGCCTTAACCTCAGCAAGCATTTCCAGCCCTTAGTTGTGTTCCTGTCCTTTAATTCCACATTTTCCACAATTTAGCTGTGGATTTTTAGTTTTCCATAATTCTTAAATGTAGGAAAGAACCATGCCCGAACCCGGATTCGAAACAGGGACCTATGGGTTGATAGTCTAGCGCACTCTCCACTAGACTAAAAAGGCAAAAAATATCCACTATTTCAAAACTTTTTTGGAAATTGATCTATAAGAGACTTACCTTTTTTGTGAAAAAATAATGTATATCATCATTTCAAAAAGTCCTTTTTTACCGCGAAGATCAAAAACTAGAAATTTGAAAATATTTTTAAAAAATAATTTAGTTTGAAAATGGACATCAATATGAACACTAATTTTTCAAAAGCTTTCAAAGCTATCCATTTCTATATTCAATATCAGAAATTATATTTGAAATTTAGAAAGATCAATTGAAATTTAGAATAAATTAATTGAATCTCAAAATGCCAATTAATATATTTTGAATTTCAATTGATCTATTCTGAATTTCAATGATCTTTTCCAAATTTCAATTGATCTTTTCTAAATTTCAATTGAAATTTTCTAAATTTCAATTTACATTTTCTAAACTTCAAATGTATTTTCTTAGTTTTAATTGATCTATTTCAAATGTAATTGTGAATTTCGGTTGATATTTTCTGAATTTGAATTGATATTTTCTGAATTTCAGTTAATCTATTTAGAATTTCAAGTGATGTTTTCTAAATTTCAATTGACCTATTCTGAATTTCAAAAGAATTCTGAATTTCAGTTGATCTTTTTCCGAATTACAAATTTAGAAAAGATCAATTGAAATTTAGAATAAATTAATTGAATTTCAAAATGCTAATTAATATGTTTTGAATTTCAATTGATCTATTATGAATTTCAATGATCTTTTCTAAATTTCAATTGATTTTTTCTTAATTTCAATTGATCTTCTCTGAATTTGAAATGTATTTTCTTAGTTTTAATTGATTTATTTCAAATTTCAAATGGAATTCTGAATTTCGGTTGATATTTTCTGAATTTTAATTTATCTTTTCTGAATTTAAATTGCTATTTTTTTAATTTAAATTAATCTATTTAGAATTTTAGATAATCTTTTCTAAATTTCAATTGACCTATTCTGAATTTCAACGGAATTCCGATTTTCAGTTGATCTTTTCCGAATTACAATTGGAAATGTTATAGAATGGTTCAAATCATACCTTAGAGTCCGAACGCATTTGGTAACATTAACAATGTACTGTCCAAAATTGTAGCTTGTACCAAAACAGTTGGCATTAATAAATGTTGTTTTTCTGTTACTTTTATGGAAATTTAAAATTGTTGTCGGAAAACAGAAAATAAAAATTAAAGAAAATTTATTGAATTAAATTATGCAAACATTTTTTTACAAGAATTTCTGAATAAATGTTTAATACGTATTTTCAAGCATTGCCCTGCAAAGATTTGGAAGACGATTTGAAGAGCAGTTGATTTGAGAAGATCGTTGAAAGATCGATTTCTTTTTGATCGCCCTAGCGATGAATGCGCGATTCAAGAAAAATTTTCAAAATCCTTCTTTGTTTATTCCGGCGATCGTTGAAAGATGGATCGCCCTTTCAATCGCCCAAGCGATGAATGCGCGATTCAAGAAAAATCTTCAAAATCTTCCTAGAAAAGACTTGGAAGACGATTGGAAGAGAAGTTGATTTTGAGAAGATCGTTGGAAGATCGATTGCTTTTTGATCGCCCTAGCGATGAATGCGCGATTCAAGAAAAATTTTCAAAATATTTCTTCGTTTATTCCGGCGATCGTTGGAAGATGGATCGCCCTTTCGATCGCCCAAACGATGAATGCGCGATTCAAGACAAATCTTCAAAATCTTCCTTGAAAAGATTTGAAAGACGATTGCAAAAGAAGTTGATTTTGCCAGGATCGTTGAAAGATCGATTGCTTTTTGATCGCCTTAGCGATGAATGCGCGATTCAAGAAAAATCTTCAAAATCTTCCTAGAAAAGATTTGGAAGACGATTGGAAGATAAGTTGATTTTGCGAAGATCGTTGAAAGATCGATTTCTTTTTGATCGCCCTAGCGATGAATGCGCGATTCAAGGAAAATTTTCAAAATTCCTCTTCGTTTATTCCGGCGATCGTTGGAAGATGGATCGCCCTTTCAATCGCTCAAGCAATGAATGCGCGATTCATGAAAAATCTTCAAAATCTTCCTAGAAAAGATTAGAAAGACGATTGGAAGATAAGTTGATTTTGCGAAGATAGTTGAAAGATCGATTTCTTTTTGATCGCCCCAGCGATGAATGCGCGATTCAAGGAAAATTTTCAAAATTCTTCTCCGTTTATTCCGGCGATCGTTGGAAGATGGATCCCTTTTCAATCGCCCAAACAATGAATGCGCGATTCAAGAAAAATCTTCAAAATCTTCCTAGAAAAGACTTGGAAGACGATTGGAAGAGAAGTTGATTTTGCGAAGATTGTTGAAAGATCGATTGCTTTTCGATCGCCCAAGCGATGAATGCGCGATTCAAGAAAAATCTTCAAAATCTTTCTTGAAAAGACTTGGAAAACGATTGGAAGAGAAGTTGATTTTGCGAATATCGTTGGAAGATCGATTGCTTTTTGATCGCCCTAGGGATGAAGGAAAATTTTCAATATTCTTCTTCGTTTATTCCGGCGATCGTTGGAAGATGGATTGCCCTTTCAATCGCCCAAGCAATGAATGCGCGATTCAAAAAAAAAATCTTAAAAATCTTCCCTGAAAAGATTTGGAAGACGATTGGAAGAGAAGTTGATTTTGCGAAGATCGTTGAAAGATCGATTTCTTTTTGATCGCCCTAGCGATGAATGCGCGATTCAAGGAAAATTTTCAAAATTCTTCATTTATTCCGGCGATCGTTGGAAGATGGATCGTTGGAAGATGGTGTCGTTCAAAGATATTTACAACGTTTTTAATATGGAACGAAAAAAAATATGGTTCTGCTTATTACAAAATGTACTTTTTCTGTAAAAGGAGCCAGATAGACTTTTATCAAAGGTTGTTTGTTGTATTCTGAAGTATATTTTGATATTTTTCCTAATTTTTATAAAAAAAGTGGCTCTGCCTTTTACAAATTGCACAGTTATTTGTTTTTTTTTAATGATTCCCAAATTATCCCGATCGGTCAAATATTAGCATAGATATAGTCGAATTTACACTAAGACTTCTTTTAGTAATTTTTTTAGAAATCGATAACTAATCGATATATCGATAAATCCTTTTGTGAATCTTATTTTCTCAATGAGCTCTTCAAAACTGCAAATTCAGATCTTGGGGCCACGGAAATCGTAATCGTGCCCGGCGATCGTTGAAAGATGGATCGTTTTTCGATCGCCCAAGCGATGAATACACGATTTAAGTAAAATCTTCAATATCTTCCTTCGCTCATTCCGGCGATCGTTGGAAGATAGTTTTTTTTTAAATTTTCTCAATCGATCATTGGAATATAAAATAGACCATTTCTTCTATATAGTTCTCCACTAAAAATAATCATCGAAAACAATTTAAAAAATTCTTTTTTGAGTCGAATTGCCGTATGGAAACTGAAAATATTCATATCAGCACGGTTTGCGGTGGTCGATCTTTTTGTTGAACGATTTGACAAAGAATGACCCCTATAAAACAACTTGTAACGTTCAACAAAGACGCTGCGCAACAAATCGCTGAGGAACTCTAAAAACGATTCGTTTGCCACTCTTGTCGGCGAATCGCTAGACACCTTTTTCCGATTCGTGTTCAACTTTTCCCGCGAATCGCTAAGGACTTTTCTTGGCGATGCTTAGGACTCTTACCAGTGAATCGCTTAAGAGTCCACTCAGCTATTCGTTATCGACTCTTCCCAGCGAATTACTTACAAACCCTTTAGGCGATTTGTTTGCGAATCTTCTCGGAAAATCGCTTTTATGGCCTCCGCTGCTTACAGTCTACGATACCCGGATTGCTCCCAAATGAGCTCGTCGGCGATTGTCTCATCTTCCAAGCGATTCGCTGGCGATTCTGAGGCGATTGAAAATACGTACAGGGTCTAATGTTAAATTTTTAAACTATTTATAAACTGCAATAGTATTAACAATAATATTAACATATTTCGCGATATCAATATTAAATATTTTTTATTAAAAATTGGTACATTTTTTAAAAATGTAATTTTTTGTTTATTGATGTTCTTTAATTTTTTTTTTAAATTTATAGAACTATTTTTAAGTCATTATTTTAAGTTTTTGTTTTAATTATATTGAAAAGCAAAAATAATTTTTTAAAAACAAAAAGTTTTAATAATAATTTTTTATATAATTATATATCTTTAGACATTTATAGTATATTTTGACACATGTTTCGAGGATGTCTTCAAAGCCTGAAAATAATTTTACGGCAGCAATTTTCAGTGCTTTTCTCTTAGTGTATATTTGATCCAAAGCATTTTTGCTGTTCTACCATGAAATTTACTGCCTCCAATTTCAACATGAAATTATTTGGCAGCTTCTCTCAACATAGTTTTTGTGTTTGCTTGCTTTAGCAAATAATTTTTTGCAGGCTTTTGGTGCTAAAAAATAAACAGCGTCATTGAAATTAATTCCTTTAACAATGTTTGCCGGTCCATATTTTCCTCTTTATGCACGCACGACGATCGATAAATGCATAAAATAATGCAAATATTTAGTATATAAATGAATCATTTCCGTTTTCAGTTATGAAACAATTAAAGTCATTTGCTAGAAAAACTATTTTAGACTGCTAATACAATAAAAACAGGGACTAATTTTTTACTTTATTAAAAAACCAATTAATTATTTTGTGTTTTAAGTCATAAAGGAGAGGCGTCATAAATACATTGATTACTTATATAAAAATCGTAAACGTAAAGTTATCTCTATATATTTTGATGACTACATTTGAAACTTTAAGTATTATGACTTTTTAGATCTAAGTTTCTTTACGCGGCTTGCGGGTGCACATTGGGCCAGGAATTTCAAGAAAAGGCAAAAAATCAAATATGTTATGTGTACAAATGATTCTTACGATCCATATTGGGACACATTAAGGTACCCTGAGACGAAATATTATTAATATGAAATTAAAGATGACAATTTGGGACAGATTTGAAGTCCTATTGCCGTCCTATAGAATTGCAATATGCTAAAGAATCTAAAGATTTATTTCTACAACAGAAAGAGTTGATGGAGAATGAGATAAAAAACCTTAAACCTTATGAAATAAGTTTTGAGGGTATTCAAATAAGCATATACTTTTATTTTCACCTTACACTCATTGATGACTAAAAGCGCAAAGTAAAAAAATCTACAAAACAACAATTAAAAAAATATTAGAATCAAAAAATAAAAAAATATAAAAAAAATTAAAAAAATATAAAAAAAATTAAAAAAATATAAAAAAAATTAAAAAAGTATAAAAAAATAAAAAAAAATAAAAATAAATAAAAAATACAAAATAAAATAAAAAAATAAAAAAAAAAATAAAAAAATAAAAAAAATAAAAAAAATAAAAAATAAAAAAAATAAAAAAAAATAAAAAAATAAAAAAATAAAAAAAATAAAAAAAATAAAAAAATAAAAAAATAAAAAGTATTTAAAGAAAAAATAAAAAACAAAATTAAAAACAAAAGAAAAAAATATTTAAAGCAAAAAATAAAAAAAAAATTATAAAAAATATTATAAAAAAATTAAAATATTAAAAGAAAAAAGAAAAAACAAAAATATTAAAAGAAAAAATAAATAACAAAAATATTGAAAGAAAAAATAAAAATATATAAAAAATTATAAAAAATATAAAAAATAAAAAATACAGAAAATATAAAAAATATAAAAAAATAAAAAAATATTAACAGCAAAAAATAAAAAAAAATAAAAAACTAAAAAGCAGAACAAAAAATTAAAAAAAATAAAAAAACATGGGCTCTCCTCGCAACCTCCACGTGGTGACTCTGGAAACTATATATGTCATTTATGTGGGCTAATTGCGGGTTTTTATTTCTCGATGTTATAACATATTTATCGTTCTAAAAGTGCTATTTTTAAAGCCTTGTATATATTTACAGCCCTATTCTGGCAAATTAACAATTGTTAACCAGTATTTTTTATATTTCTATATGTTTGTTATTTTCAAAACAAAATTTGAAGCTCAAAAAACAAAATTTTTGAATGAAATTGTCAATAACTGAAAAGTAATTGACAATTTTTATTAAAATTTATTATTTTTGAGCTTCAAATTATGTTTTGAAAACAAAAAACTACAACAAACACATTGAAATATTCAAAATACTGGTTATCAGTTGTTAATTTGCCTGAATGGGGCTGTTAATTTTAGTTCACACATCACACGTCAGATTCGGTAAAAGCGTACCTTCGTATCCCGCCTCTTTTTTAATACCCCAAAATTAATAATATCCAAACTACAGTTTTTATATAATATTACCACGCCCCTTTATTAAATCTCGCCCACTTTTTCTAACATGCTCTTACCTACTACTGTACCGAGTTTCAATAAACTAGTGCCAGTATTAGACGAGATACAGTATTTTATTGATAATGTCCCGCCCCTTTGTTGAATCCCGCCCACTTTTTCCTTTGTGCTTGGAAAAGATGCTTTATTCCAAGTATCCTGCACCAAGTTTTATTAAATTCTGTCTATTCAACGCCGAGATATAATTTTTGGCCACTTTTCCAAATTTCTGGCCCAATGTGGGGTGGTGTGATTTTGGTAGAAACCGGCACGTAACAGTGAGATTGCTGTGGGTGCAAGCAGGCGAGTGCGCTGTGTGTGTGCGTTGCGAGTATTGACCCAGTAGGCATTGGCAGCGCTGCTAGCAAGCCTTCGTATGGATTTTAGAGTACTGCCGCACTCATATACAATTACACTTCCTTTTTTATATGAAATGGGAAAATTTGTCAGGCCTTCTGCTCTCCTTGCTCAAAAGAGACCTGCCAGAAGCACTCTTTCGAGAAGTCCCGTTAGAAGGAAAAGCAATAAAAATATCAACTTCAAATAAAAAACGACTAACAATTTCAGATTTGAACCATGGTCTTCTCAGTCGGCGGTACGACATCTTACCCACTCGTCTGCCGTGGTTGCTAACAATTGCATGCTTATTTTGCATCAATACAAATGAAAGTAAGCTTTCGGGAGCCCGGGTTGGAGACCCAACTCGGACAAAAAAAAAATTATTTTTTTTTTAAATCTAAATTTTTTTGCAAACTGTTCTGTGCATTTAAAATTTTTTTGGAATTTTTTTGTAAATTTTTTCATATAAAATAATATAAAAAGAATAAGAACCTTCGAAAGGTGAAAGGTAGGCCTTACAGAAGTACTCATTAATGCAGTGATCATGGAAGGTGTATTGACGCCAATAAAAGCAGTGCTAGCATGCCTTTTTTTGCGGAGGACTCGCTAAAATGCTCACAGGGGAGGTTTGAGCAGACTAACAAACCAGAAGGCGAGTGCGCAACTCTCTGTGTGTCTGTTTCTGACACGCATAAATTTTGTTATAACGTTTTATTTTTTTATTTTGTTTGTTTTAAATCATACGTGAGAATCTTTATTGCAATTATGTTATAAGAAATGAAAACTGGATCAAATGTGTGTAATACGGTGTAGTCGGATGTTAGAATTTAAAAAAAAATTTTAAAGCTATGGTGGACCCTAAAAATGTGTTTCTTTATTTTATACTTTTTTGTATGTGGCAGTATGCGCTGATCACTGATATCGAATCTTATGCTAGAATTTTTAAAAAATTTTTACACTAGGGTGTACACTAAAAATGTGTTTTGTGGAACGAAGTTCCTTTACGCGTCTTGCGGCGGGTGTGATTTGGTAGAAACCGTCACGTAACAGCCCAGTGGGCATTTTAGCTAGTGTTACGCAAAAAAAAGACTTGCTTGGAGTAAATATACCTTCCATGATTGCTGTATTGATGAGTGCTTCTCTAAAGCCTACCTTTTGAAGGTTCTTAGTTTTTTCAAAGCATTTTATAACAAAAAATTTTTTTAAAAACTTAGAAAAAATTATCAATGATTAATTTAAAATTTTTTTTGTACGAGCTGTGTCTCGAACCCAAAATGAGAATTAAATGAGAACCCAAAATAGAAGAAAATTCTCTGAATTCTAACACATGAAAAATTTTATATGGAAAAATTCCAAGTATTTTCTTATATTTTTGTATGAAGAAATTATACAAAAAATTAAAAAAAAAATTTTAAAAAAATTAAAAAAATTTAAAAAAAATTAAAAAAAATTAAACTAAAAAAAATTAAAAAAAATTAAAAAAAATTAAAAAAATTAAAAAAAACTAAAAAAAAATAAAAAAAATTTAAAAAATTAAAAAAAATATAAAAAAATAAAAAAAAATTAAAAAATTTTTTAATGAACTGAAAATTTTGTAAAAAAATTTAGATTTAAAAAAAACAAACAAATTTCTTTTTGTCTGAGCTGGGTTTCGAACCCGCTCTCCAGAAAGAATACTTTCATTTGTATTATAAAAATGCCATGGAATAATTTATCGAAACAAGTAAATTTTTTAAATATGCATCAAGGTCTAATAAATGTAGAACATTACGTTATAATGCTATCATTTTTAAACTGCACAGGTTGTTTCAACATAACGACCTTGAGCCAGATTTTTTTTACCAATTTACATATTATAAGTCAAAATTTAATTGATTTTTTAATACAGGATGGATTAAATAAACTATGATTTTATTTGTATTAACAAACTTTGTCATTTCTTAAAATAAACAACGGTGTTTAAACTTGGTTAAATAAAACTACTGACATTTTTTATCTTGTGTTAATTTAAAACATGAAAGAAATTCTATGGCTAACAAAGCTGACCCAGCTTGACACGAATAAACATAATGATAAAAAAACTAACCGGATGAATATTGATTAATGCTATTTAAAAACTGCTCTTTAACTAGCCTAGAAAAACTATTCCGCTCAAGTGGATAGCAATCATGAAGCTGGAACTAATGTCAATTTGCTTCTTTTTCGGATCGGACTTGCATGGTATTGGTAGAGCTCGCAAATAATAGGAACATGTTAATTAACAACAACAACAACAACAACTACAAAAAGTTGATAATTATTAACTTTTCCACAGATAATAAAATAGTTTCGCTGTTTATTTCGTTGTTGTTGTTGTTTATGGTTTTGTGTCGAATCTCAGCGGACACGAAAAACTCGTTTGCTTGAGCTGTAGAGTTTTGATTGATTTTTTGTTTGCTTCCTTGAAATTATAATAGAGAAGTGGAAGAAAAATAATTAAGTTTTGCTTTTCTTTTCATATGACGAGTTGCCCCTCATGTTCTGGACAAGCTATGAAAAAAAAAAAATAAGCGAAATCACATAAAATTTCTTCGAACGTTTGACTAGCTGCCCGAATGACTGACCCACTTTTACTTCTAGCTTACCAAAGACAAAGTGTTATTTAAACACTTCTGCTTTGGTCAATGAAGAAGATGATAGTGTAGATAGAATTCGATGCTGGTGATAATAAAGATGATGATGTTGCTACTATTGCTAGCTATTATTTTGCCGATTGTAAAAATTTTGTTGACGTTTGTCATGAAAAAAGAAGAAGCAAGAATGATGATATGATAAACTGGAAACAAAAAAAAAATAAAAAAATGAAAAAGTTTTCTTGTAACTTTATTGGATACCTCGTCAGTAACTATGTGCTTTATTCGCTATTTTCGCTTATTCGTTAGAATTTTTCTACGAATTTCATAGATTGTTTGGAAAAACTTTTTGCCCCAAAAGGAATTTTAAAAATTGCTTAATCGCCAACAATGATAACGCCTGAAATGTCACAAAATGTCTCAAAATAATCATATCAAAAGTTTACAAATTACAAATATTTATAATAAATTATCAGCAATTACTTCTTGCATAATTTTTTAGACTAATGCACAGTGGAAGGAAGTGTTTAGGTCGCTGATTTCAAATCTGATGTTAGAATTTCAAGAAATTTTTTTGCCACTAGGCTTTATCATAAATATGTGTTTTTTGGTTTTATACTCTTTTTAGGTGCGCTGATCGCTGATATCGAATTTTATGTTAGAATTTAAAAAAAATTTTACACTAGGGTGGACCCAAAAATGTGTTTTTTTGTTTTATGCTCTTTGTATATGTACTAGCAGCATTAAGGGGTCGCTGATTTCGATTATTGTTAGGAATGTTAGAATTTAAAAAATTTATTGGCATTATATTATGGTGGATTCTTAAAATGTGTTTTTGTTTTATGCTCTTTGTAGATGCGCTGGTCGCTGATTTCAAATCTGCAGGAGGCTTAACAAGTTTTTTGACACTAGGGTGAACCCTAAAAATGTGTTTTTTTTATACTCTGAAGTACAGTTTTTAATCAAACTTTTCAATTATTTCAAAATAAAATAAAAAATAAAAAAAAATAAATAATTCAAAATTGCAAAATCACTCCAAAAAAAAAAAATAAAAAAAATCAATTGGTACAATTCGGAAAGAATTTTGAATACATATTTTTTAATGAAAAACTGCGAGGTCTTTAAACCTTATCTATTTAATTCAAGAAAACAACGTACTTTTTGGTTAGAAGTTAAAAAATTTTGAAAAAAGGTTGAAATACGTACGTACACTTAAAAATTTTTATATAATTTTTGCAAGGATCGGTGTTTCAGGGCGTTCTACACCTACAAAAAACACCAGGTCAAGTGATAGAATTTAATATCCGAAAGAGCTTATTTTTCTCACACCGATCACAGTAAAAAAGTAAATATCAGATAGGATGTTTGTTTTGTTCCCTGTTAGATGTTAATTTATAATACGCAAAATGATAATTTTTTTAACACCGAACGGTGTAACTTTTACATATTCGAAAGAATTTTTTTACAATTTTTATTAAATTGTCATTAAATTTATTAATTGTTAAATGAAATAAGCCTGAAATAAGATATGATTGGGGCTTTATTTCATAATGAAATATGACCTAAACAAAAAAAATGAAATATTTCCCAAAATTTATGAAATAGTCCCCTAAAATTGGGAGTTATTTCATATAAAGTAACACTCTAAAATGTATTTATATTTTTTCAAGCTTATTTAATTTTTTTTGGGGCTTATTTATTTTTTTGGGGCTCATTTAATTTTTTTGGGGTCTATTTCGTGGTGCCAAGAAATACATTAAAATACTTAATCAAGACTTACAAAATTAAATTGAATATATTAAATTGAGAAATTTTCAATTTTTAATTTGTTTATCAATGAGAATGTGATTTCAATATTGCTCCTCTTCTTGGCCTTTCTTATTTCACACCGAGCGGATAAGTTCGTCATCTCACACCGAGAAAGCGGTGTAAATTAACACCGTTCGGTGTAAAAAATGTAAATATCCGCTCACCGGTATTAATTTACTTTTGAAATTTTTTAGTGTGTGTTAAAAAAAAAACTCAAAATTATTTTTAGTTTTTATCAGATTATGAAAATAGTTTATTTAGTCTAAATAGTACTTTGTAAAGAGATGAGCTTTGTCTTAAAACCCAAAGTTTGGCAAACTTTGAGAGTTGAGAACAAAGCGTTTCTTATATGGCAAGTTTTTGTGAAAAGCGGTCAACTTTGTGTGAAAATAAATGAAGACGTGAGTGGATGAAGGTGATATGCCGCATTTTCGGATTTTCGGTGTTCTACGCATGGATGCAGGTCTAATGTGCATACAAACCGTTTTAAAACTTAAAACAGCCATGTTTGTGGCTATTTTAAAAATTAACAACTTCACAAAGTTTGATTTAGTATAGATTTCAGTACAAATGTGAAAGTTTGAAATCATGTCTTCAAATACATTATAATAAAAAATTTCTAGTAAAAATATGTAATAGTTACACTACACAGTTATAGAAAATTGTAGTAAAAATAATAGTAGGAAAGAGTAGTAGAAAATAGTAGTAGAAAATAGAAGTAGAAAATAGTAGTATAAAATAGTAGTATAAAATAGTAGTAGAGAATAGTAGTAGAAAATAGTAGTAAAAATAATAGTAGAAAATAGTAGCAGAAAATAGTAGTAGAAAATAGTAGTATAAAATAGTAGTAGAAAAAGTAGTAGAAAATAGTAGTAGAAAATAGTAGTAAAATAGTAGTAAAAATATTAGTATAAAATAGTAGTAAAATAGTAGTAAAAATATTAGTATAAAATAGTAGTAAAGATAGTAGTATAAAATAGTAGCAGAAAATAGTAGCAAAAATAGTAGTAGAAAAAGTGGTATACATATTAGTATAAATATTAGAAGAAAAGGTAGTAGAAAAAGTAATAGAAAAAATAAGTACATATAAAGTAGAGAAAATTATTAGAAAATGGAAGTGGAAATTTTTTATCATATCCCAGCAAACATTTTATGAGCCCTCATAAAATAAGACTCTAAAATGCGTCATTTATGTGAGTGTTTTATGATTGCTCATACAAATTAGTCAAAAAAGAATCCTATTTATGCGTGTTTTATGAGTTTGTATCTATAAGAATTCTTTTTATGCATGTTTTATGAGTATTCATAAAATGGAGTCATAAAGGAATCTTTTTTATGCGTATCTTATGACAAATCATAAAAAAGACTCAGAGAACAGTTCTTTTTATGAGAGTTTTATGATTATTATAGAAATAAATAAAATAATTATTTAAAATGCCATTTTATGAGTCATTATAGTCATTAGTCATCATGGACTAGTAAACGAAATTCGAATCTGATTCCAATGCGGTAAGGCCCCTATAAACGAGCAACTAATCGAACAACTGGTTGATCAACTGGTTGATCAACTGGTTGGTGTTTTTCCTACAGACACAACTTTCAATTAATGGCAGTTGCTAAAATTCAGTTCAAAACATTTTATTTACAAAATGCCCATAGCAGAACTTCACCGAAGAAAAAATTAAAAAATTAAGAACTTCAACAAAAACCGAAGAAAAAATTAAGTTTTCCGATTGGTTGCTAAGTTTGCTAAAAACACGACAACTAGTTGATCAGTTTATCAACCAGTTGTGTGATTAGTTGCTAGTCTATAGGGGTCTTTACGAAAAAGTTTGCTATTTGTCTTTAAAATGTAATTCGCGAAGTTTTTGTGATTCCTGTGAATGTAATTTCTGTATAAATAAGGCGCTTGCTAAGCTGGCGCCATAATTCGGGGAATTGATTTCTTGTTGCGATCAGCTTGCTGCGCAGCAAGAACTATAAACATAGTACGACAAGTATCTATGTACTATGAGAGTCTTTAATAGTAGTCTTAAAAGAATCTTTAAGAGTAGTCTTAAAAGAGTCTTCAATATGAGTCCTAAAAGAGTCATTTATATGAGTCATAAAATAGTATTTAATGCGATTGCTTAGTGAGGATTTTTAAGAGTCATAAAATAGTCTTTATTATGATCTAAAAAGAGTCTTTAATAGTAATTATAAAAGAGTCTTTAATATGAGTCCTAAAAGAGTAATTTATATGAGTCATAAAAGAGTATATAATGTGAGGGTTTAATGAGGGTTTTTAAGGGTCATAAAATAGTCTTTAATATGAGTCTTAAAAGAGTATCTAATTAGAGTCATAAATAGCTGCGTTCCATTCGCTTCAAAATAATCCAGATTATTTTTTTTACATGCAAAGCAAAAACAAAAATAATAATCCTATAATAAATAGGATTATTTGTGCTATCCATATAAAATTGTGATATAGCCTTTAAAAAATTTAAAGCACAGGTGCCGCATCTGTATATTTTTATGAGCTGTCATTTCATTTTTTGAATTATTTGTTTGTTTGATTCAATGACTATGAGGTAGCCATGGCAGCTACCTATTTTCTCACGAGCTGCGACCATCGAATGTTAAACAAAAGAAAACAAAACAAACCGCGTGTGTCACACACATTGGACGCATTCAGCGGAGCCGACAATTGCACTTTATAATAATATTAATATTATATAATATATAATATTAATAATTAAATTAAATATTTTACAATTTTTCTGACGTTTAGAGTAACACACATTCAGAGAAAAACATCGTTCACTGAGGTATCGCTACCATAACAGTTCACAACAGTTTTGAACGACACACGTTCTCATGACACCTAATAGTTATTGTATCATGATTGCTTGTTTGAATTTAATTTTGACTGCAACGGTTGTGCCCTCTACGAATCGTTTTTCTTGCCGTTCTTCTGGGAAAATTTATTATATTAAAGCGAAATTATATTAAAGCGAAATTATATTAAAGCGAAAGGTACGCAGCTAATGAGTCTTTTTTTTTTTGCGTCATATAAGAATCACTAAAAGCAGTCATATGCCCTCCACCTAGAAAAAAAAGACCCAAAAAAGAGTCTTTTTTTTTGAGCGCATACTGACGATAAATCCTCATAAATAAGAGTCTAAAAACAGTATTAAAAAGTTTCTTAATGTTTGCTGGGATATGTTTGTATATCATAAAATACCATCATATCATAACATATCCTCATTCCATACGTTTTAGATAGAAACAAGTCTACATGTCGGACAAAATGTTAAAAATTGTAGTAGAAAAATTAGTTGAAAAAATAGTGGGAACACCAGCAGAAAAAGTGTCCGAAATATTAAAAGAAAACAATAATAGAAAAAGGTTGTAAAAATGTGCATTACATACTATACCATAAAATACACGGAGAAAACTGTTTGCTAAATTTAAATTCAAGCAAATATTTGCTAAGTTATTATAAATTGGAAAAGCATATTTTGATTAGATTTTGCTGAAACTTAGCATATTTTTGAAGTGAATTAATTATTAGCATTCAATTAAACTGAAAAATTACCATTATCCGGAGACTTCAACCTCGGCCGCGTGAGTGTAAGTGCATGGACTTATCCATTCGACCATCGCAGTTGTTAACTAATTGTCGCCTAATTTTCTTCATTAAGAATAAACGTGTGTTTGAAAGAAATTTGCTTGAATTTAGTAAAAATGTGCTATTTGAGTTTATAATAACTTAGCAAATATTTGCTTGAATTTAATATAATTTTGCATTTTCGTAAATATTTGAGGAGTGGCTTCAATTCAGAAATTTTTTGTTAAAATCTCACCGTTATTTAGCAAAGTTTTGCTGATTTGATTTTAAGCAAAGCATTTGCTTGATTCAATCAAAATAATTATCTCCGTGTACCTGCATAATATTGTATGTACTATTTAACACATGATAGTAAGCCCATGAAACGATCATCAAAACATACCTTCACACCATTAAATAGCAACATATCATATCATATCAGATCATATCATTATACTATACCATCATATCATTCCGTACCATTATACTATACCATCATATCATTCCATACCATTATACTTTCTTTTTATACAGTTATTAGATATTATTTTATCATACTTTAATACCAGAAAGTGCCATATACCGTACCGTAGAAAATTCAAAAAAGTAAAAAATAAATACTGCTGACATAATCACCATCCAGACCACCCATCCATGTTATAAACAATAAGCAAAGCAAAGACCTCCTCCCCCTGTAGTGCTTACATGGCCACCATCTTGAATGGTCCCCATCCAAAAACCATAAAACCACTATAAAATAGCATTATAGTATGTAGTATACGGTTTTATCACCATACCAGAATGTCGTAACATTATAACATCATAACATAATATGCACTGCATCATACTTCACCATACTGCCAAAAAATCATGTATCGCATAATACCCATTATAACAAATGCATCATACCATACAATAACACAATAACAGCACATCATATCATACAATACTAGAGTCCCATCATATGAAACCCATCATGTTATACCATCAAATCATACTTAACCTATCTGAACCTTATGAAAAACTTCTGAACTTTCTTCTTTCAGAGTATTCACGAACCAAAAAAAAATTGTTTTGCGTGTCACTCTAATTTTTGGATAGTGCCTTGCAAACCCATTTGACTACAATGCAGGTTCTATTGTCATAGTTTCGATAGAACTCTTATTATATATTTTTAAAGTTTTATTTCCGGTTTTTTACTTACTCTCTTTTTACAAAAAACAAAAGTAATGCAATTTTTTTATTTAATTAATTTAAAATTATATTAATTTATATAATAAATTAATAAAGTAGTGATATTTTTTTATTTAAAAAATTTAATAAATTTTGTAATGAATATAATAAAATTAAATTAAAAAGAATTATTTATTAAAATACATAATTTTAATTTATTTTAAGTGAAAATAAAAACCAACCACGATCTAACCAAGAAATATGGTAATTGCCTAATGTTTAACTGTAATTAAATACAAGTAACTATAAGCTAACTTTGAAAACCAAACCACAAACGAAATTATAGCCTAGAGCACTTAAACAACAACACCTCAATTTACCAAAACATTTAATCCACAGATTAACACAATATACCAGTTACCAAGAATTTGGTATAAACAACCTTGCAAGAAAAATACAAGCTTAAAGTGGGTAAACCTCCTTTGTGCCCTCGTTTAGTTATGCTGTTGTTACCAACTTTGCTTCTTTGTTTTTGTTTCTTCTCTCTCGCAAGTTAAACTGAACTAAAACCTACTTTAAATTGCCGCGAAAAAGGCATGCCTTACTTATGAATCATCCAATACAATCTGTCTGAATCGATCTCAACACGGGCACAGACTGTCTCAATGAGGTTTTTTATGTGTTGTTATTGTTAGTTCTTTATTTTTTATTCTGGATGGACTCATTGTCACAAACTTGTGATGATGATGATGATGATGATGAGTAACTTCTTGGAAGGAATGCGAACATTGTCGGATTAAATTCGTTATTTCTATTTTGAGATTTCATTGAACGTTTACGAGGCACTCTTGTGAGATTATAAATAAAATGCAATTAAAATGCTTACATATTGCAAACAAATAATTTTTTATGAAAAAAAATTTAATTATTGTACCAAAATTTTTATGGAAAGTAACATAAAAGCATTTTTAATTTTTGAGCTTAAAGACATTCAGCACTACCGGGAATACTTTTTCACGCGGATTCGGAAAAGGGAGTTTTCATTTTTAAGATAAAGCTTAAGAACATTTAAAAATTTGTAATTCAAATTTGTTTATCAGCCGTAGATGATTTTTCAGGTTTTCAGGATTTTTTTTCACTATTTTTCAGGGTTTGCTCACAGTTCATGCGCAAAATTATCTAAACTTCTTTTCACCAATATCATTTAATTACCGAACGATTCACTTACTTTCCGAATTTTCACTTTGATTTATTAACTTGTGAATAAGAAACAAAACATGAGCGTGCTCTTTCGTTAAATGTTCCTAGTGATCAAAACTTTTTCTTAACTCCTGAATAGTTTTCGTTCACAGCTTGCGCTCCTCAAATAAACTGAGTTGAATAATGCTCTCTTCTATTTACTCATTTAATGTTTTTCGCCCAGTATGTCCAGAGTACCATGCATACAGGAAACATGCATGCTGTATGCAAGCAGAAGTATGGACAAGGCATGTATTGTCATAAAAAAGTCAACAATTATCCAAAATCGCTGAAATGCTAGTTTTGCCGTTATCTTATGCTAGAAGTATGCGTGTTCTTTATACACAGAGGCGTCCATTCTAAAACATGCATGCTGTATTGGTACTAAGACATGAACCCTGCATGCATAATAGTCTTACTTAAAAAATATGAACTTCCATTCTTCGTTGAAACTTTAAGGAGTGCGGATGTATACAATATATTAACAAAATATAAATTAATATAACAGTACAATACAATTTTAGATACAAAAATAAATAAGATGATTAATTAATGACAACAACAACAATGTTTTCTATTGCAATATTAATGACAATAGATGCATAAATATTAATGACAATGTATGCATACAATATTAATGGCAATATATGCATGCAGTATTAATGACAATGTCAAACGTATGCGTACATCAGAAATCTGCAATGAATCACATTTTTGAATCATGAGCCACTTACTCAAAAATGAGTATGAATAAGTATAAGTAGTTTCCAAAGTAGTACTCATATGTAATTGATTCGAAAAAAAGTGAATCATATTTTTGAAACATGAGCCCTTTACTCAAAAATGAGTATGCATAAGTAGTTTCCAAAGTAATACTCATATGTCAATGATTCAAAAAAAAGTTATACACATTTTTGAATCATGAGCCACTTCCTCTAAAATGAGTATGAATAAGTATAAGTAGTTTACAAAGTAGTACTCATATTTTAATGATTCGAAAAAAAGTGAATCACATTTTTGAATCATGAGACACTCACTCAAAAATGAGTATGAATAAGTGTAAGTAGTTTCCAAAGTAGTACTCACTCACATGTGATTGATTAAAAAAAAAAGTTAATCACATTTTTGAATGATGGGCCACTTACTCTAAAATGAGTATGAATAAGAGATTTTTCGAAAAAAAGTGAACCAAATAAGTATAGAATGAATTTTATATAAATATTCATATGATGTAGAGTTGTTTTAGGTCAAGCTCATTAATATTTATAAAATAATTAAGTATGTACTTAGAGTATGCGATTCACATTTTCGAATTTAAAAAAAATTTTTGATATTGAGGGTGGACCCAATAAATGTTACTTTTTACTATAAGTACAGGGTTTTTTAGTATAAGTACATTTTTTGACATTATAAGGAGGGTTTTCGAGTCTGATGTTAAAATATAAAAAAGAATGGTCTGACGCTAGGATGGACCCTGCAAATTTTTTTTTGTTTTCCAGTACTTTTGGAAGTATAGGGGTCGCTGATTTCGAATCTTATACAAAAATTTAAAAATTTTTTTTGACGCTAGGGTGTTCCCTAAAAATGTCTTTTCTGTTTTTTAGTATGAGGACATGTTTTGATGGTATAAAGGGGTCGCTGATTTCGATTCTGACTTGAAAATATAAAAAAATTTGTTTGACGCTAGGGTGGACCCTAAAAATGTATTTTTTTTTTGTTTTTCAGTAGTTTTACATGTTTTGGTAGTATAAAGTGTTCGCAGATTTTTTTTATATCAAACAAATTTGTTTATACTTTCGCATCAGACTCGCAATCAGCGACCCCTTTATACTATCAAAACATGTACTTATACTAAAAAACAAAAACAAAAATTTTTAGGGTCCACCCTAGCGTCAAACATTTTTTTTAAATTTTGGCATAAGAACCTAAATCTTCGACCACCTTATACTACCAAAACATGTAAAACTACTAAAAACAAATAAAAAAATGTTAGGGTCTACCCTAGCGTCAATCAAGTGGCATCAGACTCGAATTCAGTGACTCCTTTATACTGTCAAAACATGTACCAGTACTAAAAACAAAAACAAACATTTTTAGGGTCCACCCAAGCTTCAACCAGGTTTTTTTAATTTTTTGCATAAGAATCGAAATCTGCGACTACCTTATACTACCAAAACATGTAAAACTACTGAAAAAAAATAACATTTTTAGGGTCCACCCTAGCGTCAAGCAAATATTTTTATATTTTCGCGCCAGACTCGAAATCAGAGACCCCTTTATACTGTCAAAACATATCCTCATACTAAAAAACAAGAAAGATATTTTTATGGTCCACCCTAGCGTCAAAAATATTTTTAAAATTTTGGTATAAGATTCGAAATCAGACCCTTTTATACTGCCGTCATGTAAAAGTACAGGGAAAACAAAAAATTTTTAGAGTCCACCCTAGTATCAGACAAATTTTTTTTTATATTTTAACATCAGACTCAAAATCCCCTCTTTATACTGTCAAAAATGCACTTATACTAAAAAACATGTACTTATAGTAAAAAGTAACATTTATTGGGTGCACCCTCAATATCAAAAATTTTTTAAAATTCGAAAATGTGAATCGACGAATACTCTAAATACTTAATTGTTTTATTAATATTAATGAGCTTGACCTCAAAGAACTCTAAATAATATGGATATTTATATTTAATTAATTTTATTCTTATTTGGTTCTCTTTTTTCGAATCAATCACATATGAGTACTACTTTGAAAACTACTTATACTTATTCATACTCATTTTTGAGTAAGTGGCTCATGATTCGAAAATGTGATTCACTTTTTTTCGAATCATTAACATATGAGTACTACTTTGGAAACTACTTATACTTACTCATACTCATTTTTGAGTAAGTGGCTCATGATTCAAAAATATGATTCACTTTTTTTCGAATCAATCACATATGAGTACTACTCTGTAAACTACTTATACTTATTTATACTTATTTTTGAGTAATTGGCTCATGATCTAAAAATGTGATTCACTTTTTTCGAGTCATTATCACATGAGTAGTACTTTGGAAACTACTTATACTTATTCATACTCATTTTTGAGTAAGTGGCTCATGATTCAAAAATATGATTCTTTTTATTAAGATTGTGAGCTTTAGATCAAGTAAGTTTTCAAGAAGGCAACAACAACAACTCTGTATAGACTCAGCTAGTCAGCTAAGTGATTGACTCTATACAGAGTCGTTGTTGTTGTTGTTGCCTTCTTGAAAACTTACTTGATCTAAAGCTCACAATCTTAATTCATGTAATTATTCAATAGATCATAAAACTAATTGATTCACTTTACTTTTTTCGAATCAATCACATATGAGACTACCTTGTAAACTACTTATGCTTATTCATACTCATTTTTGAGTAAGTGGCTCACGATTCAAAAATATGATTCACTTTTTTCGAATTAATCACATATGAGTAATACTTTGGAAACTACTTATACTTATGTATACTCATTTTTGAGTAAGTGGCTCATTGATTCAAAAATGTGATTCGTTGCAGATCTTTGATTCGAATCAGTGAGTTGTAAACGAATAGTACTCGAGTACTACTTATTTTTAAGTATTCGTTGCAGATCTCTGATACCAACCCACATGCCACCATTCTGGGATCTCTTAAAAAACTCATAAGAATGCAATACGCAAAGATCACTGTCGAAAATAGTTCATATCTCTCACAAAATCACCCATAGAGTGGTAAAATGTATGAGCTGATTATATTTGGTACCCCAGCATTTCTTCCGAATACACCCATCCCTTATCTTCTAACCTTCGGAGGTCCCCTTACAAAGAGCACAAAAAATTCAAGAAAATATTAAAACAGTTCATGTTTCTAGCGAATTCACTTCTAGAGGTGTCAAGTCTATGAGCTGATCCTATGTGCGTAATGATCATTTAAAATTTTGTTTCAAAAGAAAGCGAGCAAAGAAATGAGTTTAGCTTTTCAAAATTCTTGAGTGATGAAAACTCAATATATCGCAACAGCACCACGTGCCCCAATGACATCCATCTTACACAGTAAGCTACCCTGGGACTAGGTATTCTGCTTATGACAGGCTAGGAGAGAGCACTAAAAATTTAACAAAACTTCCTTTTATGCCTCAAAGAGAACCCAAAAAAAAGACAAACGAAAGCAAAAGCCTCTACAAATTATGTTCACAATAATTTCTTCCCGCTTACGGTTCTGCATTACAATTTCATCACCGAAAAATTTTTACAAGCGGTTGATGAATTGTTACATAGCAAAGAGAACTCTAAAGAATTAAAGCTAATTTTGATGGGTGAAATGCGACCGTTCAGATCTAAAATGGTTTTTAAGAAATAGATAGTTTTGGGCTTATTATGGATAATAGATAATTATGGGCGGACACATTGTATAGTATCAACTCTGGGATTGACGGGTTAATATTAACTTGATTTTTTGTTTAACTTGTCATGGAGTTGTTTTATTGTATCGTTGTTCTATTGTAAAAAAAGACACTCAAATTTTTTATCTCAACCAACTTCTCCCTATATTTTATTTCAGACAATCCATTACAAAATTACTACAACGGCCTTGGCGTTGGAGGTGGCACCTTGCGGAACCCTGAGATCGATGACGACGATGGTCTAGGTCCCTTACCGCCAAAATGGGAAACAGCTTATACCGAACGTGGTGAATTGTATTTTATAGAGTAAGTATTTGATGCTGCAATAGTTTTGTATATTACAAAAAGTTAAATACATACTTAAACACATTTTTTAATTTATGAAAATTTATTTCATTAACAGTCACAATACCGGCACTTCACACTGGCTCGACCCACGCCTATCCAAATTTCAAAAGAAATCTCTGGAGGACTGCAGCGACAATGAACTGCCATATGGTTGGGAGAAAATTGAAGATTCTCTCTATGGCACCTATTACATTGATCACGTAAATCGACGTACACAGTATGAGAATCCAGTGCTGGAAGCTAAACGGCGCGCTGCTGAACAGAGAAAACAACAAAAACTACCGCCACTGCCGCAGCATGGCACTGGCGATGGAGGAGGGGGAGGAGGTGGAGGTTCGCAAGCTGGCTCCTCCGCATGTAATGATATCATTACAATGAATGATGTTGACCAACAACGTGGTCCACCACCACCACCAGTTGTTGGTGGAGCTGAAAAACCTCCTCTGCCGCTACCCATGCCCTTGCTGCCCTATAAATTTACACGGAATCCAGCCGATATGCAAGGTGAACGTATAACCACCACTTTGCTGAAGTCTGCACGAGGTTTGGGTATTACCATCGTTGGTGGCGATGACTCAGTCGAAGAGTTTCTGCAAATCAAATCGATTGTGCCAAATGGACCAGCTTGGCTAGATGGTCAGCTGCAAATGGGCGACATACTGGTCTATGTTAATGACATTTGTGTGCTAGGTTTTAGCCATCACGAAATGGTGAATGTTTTTCAATCAATACTACCCGGTGAAACGGTGACATTGGAGATATGCCGCGGTTATCCACTACCCTTCGATCCCAACGATCCAAATACAGAAGTCGTAACGACAATAGCCGTGGATGGCATAACTGCAGAGCCGGACAAACAGCGTCGTCTATTGTTGGATCTTAACATGGACGGTAATTATAATTTTCTAGACGTTTCCGATGGTGCCGGTGGTAATACGCTGCATGATGCAACTCTCAAAAATATACCGCATGCTGCCGAATCGCCAGGAGATTTTATGCTCATGAAAAAGCCAGAAGTACTGACATTCTCCATTTTTAAAGGTGTCATGGGTTTCGGTTTTACCATAGCTGACTCAGCCTATGGGCAGAAGGTGAAGAAAATACTCGATCGCAACTGTTGCAAACAGTTGCAAGAAGGTGACATTTTGCTCGAAATCAATGCTGTGAGTGTGCGCAACAAAACACACATTGAAGTGGTGCAGGTGCTGAAGGACTGTTCCAAAACTACACCAACAACGGTGAAAATACAACGCAGCGGATCCAACTTTAATGCGGCAGCTCACACAAGCGGCGGCGGTGGTTTAGGCAACGTTACAAAATTGCGTAAAAATTTTATTGGCAATGCAAGCGGTTTGTTTCGCAGCAAGACACCAACGGCAGATCTTTACAGCACTCAACAAAAGGAAATACTGCCAATCAGACCGAAGACACCGTTGGTGGATACACGAGCACGGGCGCGAGCGCAGACACCAAACAATGAGTTAAACGATGCGGAAGTTGCGGCGGCAACAAATGGCATTGATTCTGCTGCTTCAGGTGTTGGCTTAGATAAAGGACGTTCACTAACGACAGTAGCGGCCGACAGCAAATCACCGCAACTAGATGCTAAATCCACGAATAGCTTGCAGGAGCTCGACGTTATACATCAAGAAATACCATTCATGGATCCGTATCCAAAGCTGGTCACTAGCTTGAGCGAGCGTTTAGCAGAAGCTACACTAATGAACGATGCTATAGGTGGCGCAAGCCGAGCTCAAAGCGCTGCTGCTGGTTATCATGGTAGGTTTAGTGAAGTTTTTCTAATATTTTGTATGGTTAGTTTTTATTTTCATTCCTGCAATTTTAGTGAACGCCGCCATTCATGGCAACAATAATAACAATTATGAAAATCAAGAATACGTACCCTCCTCTAGCAACCATCTTGGCAGCGGTGGTGGTGGTGGCTATAACCCAATTTACGGCATGTCGCCAATGTTGCCTGCGAACATAAATTCCCTGAATCCAGTACATCACATAGCCAACGGCGCACAAACAAATAGCGGTGCCCTATATTCCCCCGCCATGCATATGATGCCCACTGCGACGATGACGCCAGCTCCAACCTACCATCATGAATCCTGCTATTGCTATGAATGTCAAGATTATCAGCGCTTTAAGTATCGCCAACAGCAGCAGCAGCAGCAGCAGCATCAACTGCCGCCACTACAAACGAATTACTATACATTGCAACATCAGCAACAACAACAACAACACCAACAGCAGCAATCGCTTAATCATCTACATCAGCAGCAGCCACAATATTCACCTGCCATGCATGCAACAATGGCGCCGACTCAATTACAAGCTGCTCATATACAAAATGAACGCATGCAAAAGCGTGTTAATGAGCTGTTAAATGATCGTCGCAAAGTCGGTTTTAGTCCTTTAGAAACGCATCACTCCAGCGGTACCACTTCAGGTTATCTTCACCCACAACAACAACAGCAGCAGCACTCACCGGCTGCTATGTCCTTGCAACAGCAACAGTCACAAAATAACTGGAACTATAATATGTTGCAGCCCATTCTGGGAGGCGGAGCGCACATAAATGGTGGCAGCATGACTCCAGCTATGAGGCAGTGCTTAGATGAGGTAAATATATTACTGGTGTATTCTTTCTCGATCTTATCCGGAAAATTAATTTTGTTTTCTTTACTTCTTCTATCTATCAAAGAACTGATTATTTTGGTATCGCCTAGGAGCATGCAGAATTTCAGCCCAATTCTAAATAATTTTTTCCTGGGCATCCGAAAAGCGAGTTTTAATTTTTAAGACAAAGTTCAAGAACATTTTGGAAAGTTTCACTGCAAATTTGTTCATCAACCGTCCATATTCATGAGTGTAAACAAAAAACATGTGTTGTCTTTATCTGCTATCTTAAAAATTAAAATTCCATTTTCTGATTTTCCGGGAAAAATGGTTCAGAATCGGGCTGTTTATGTTTTTGCTTAAAACTGAACTGATTAGCAATGGATATTCATGCAGAAGGAGAATTCAATAAATATATTTCAATTCGAAAAGACATATAGATTCGAATATAGTACATATTGAGTCTGGCAGATTTATTTTTATTTGTTGATTAACAAACTTAAATCTAGATATGCAAAATGAGCTTATTCGCTGCCATCATACTCCAGACCAGGGACAGAAAATAACTGTTATTTTATAATTTTCAGACATAAAAGTTGCTGGTGGACCTTTTTAAATATACCATTATTATTATAATGGCAGCAGCTTCGCGAATATTTAACGCCTTTTAAATTTTTGACTGCTACTATAAAAGTTAAAATTAACTGCTATTTTTTACCTTTTATTTTTTTCGAGCAAAAATAACTGTTACTTTTGACTTTTATTTTTTAGGTAAAAAATAGCAGGTATTTTGTGCCTTTTGTTTTTTCGGTCAAAAATATCAGGCAATTTGTATTTTTTCAAAAGTCGCTTGACCGAATAAAAAACTATTAAAACTAAAAAAAGTTTTACAGCTCAAAATGTGCGCGCTGATGAGGCGATAAAAATTGCATAAAACTTTTGTGCCGTTCAAGCGGCCTTTAAAAAAAACTGAAATTACCTGATATTTTTGACTGAAAAAATAAAAGACAAAAAATAACTTATTTTTGACCTAAAAAATAAAAGTCAAAAGTAATAGTTATTTTTGCCCGAAAAAATAAAAGGCATAAAATAACTAGTACTTTTGTGGGAAAAAAATAAAAGTTAAATGATAACTGTTAATATCTGACTTTTTTGATAAAAACCATAACCGGTACGGTCGCTGCTCTAGACTTTTAGTCAAGTCTTTGAATATATACTTATATGCTTTTCTTAGCAACCAATTTATCTCAAAAGTTTTGATTGAGTTTTGAAATTAAAAAATCAATCAATGCATCAGCATTCTAATAAACAAAATCTTTATGCTTCATTCTAATAAACAAACTGTTCATGCTTTAATTATAGCTACAGTAGTCCGCATAATTATTTTGACGAAAAGAAAATGCAAATATTTTGAGTTTTTAAAATATTTTAAGAAAACCCGAATTAATATATTTTTATTTGCTTAAAATCTTGCCAAAAATGTGTATTTTTTTTTAAAAGTAATTTATGAGAATAACATATTAAAAAAACTTAATTTCAAAAAAGGCATAACTATTTTGACAGCTCAATTTTATGCAAAACTAAGCTTAAAGATAAGAAAATTATAACAACAACTTAACAATTTAATAGAAGATATATATCCGCCATTAGCTTCTATTACTTTCTGAATGCGTTTAGGTACCGATTCCACAATATTTTTAAAAAATATCTGCCGGAATTTGCTCCCAAAGACTTTTTATTTCAGAAATAGTCTCAGTCCAAGTCCGAAGTCAAGCAAACGCTTCGCTTTCCTTTATTATAAGCCCACAAATTTTCTATAACGTTTAAATCAGGGCTTTGTGGTGGCCAGTTTAAAACATCTACGCTTCAAAAAGTTCATTATGAACTTGCTCTTGTGACATGGTGCATTATCTTGTTGTAAATAAATGACTCACCAATAAGTTTGTCACCCGATGGAAATGCATGATCATTTAAGACATTCAAATATTTGTATTGATTCATCGTTCCATTAATTCGAACCAAATCACCATGGCCACAATAGGAAATGCATCCCCAGAATATTAGCGATCCGCCGCCATGGCGATTTTCTTGTCCAATTGGAGCTACTTCTTTTCGTGTTTTCTTTGGAATTCCTCTTCTCTTTTTTGGTGAGCCGTAATACTCAAACGTAGTTTCATCAGTCCACAAAACACGGTTCCAAAAGCTCATAGTCTTGCAGAGAAAATCTTTGGCAAATTTAAGTCGTTTGATTTTATTTGCCGCCGTTATATAAAGTGTTTTCCTAACGGAATATGTCCGAATTGAAATCCTTTTAAACGTCTGCGAATCGTGCGTTCGTTAACTGGATTCTGAGAAAAAATGATCATCTGTAATTCATGGCTTTTTGGATTTAAACCAGGGATCTTTGAGAACTCCCGTACAATAAGCTGATCTTCTTTACGTGTTGTTTTTTCACTGAATTTGTTTTTTTGTGCTTATTTATTTGATACTGAACGGTTTGCCTTGACAAATGTAACTCGGAGCATTTCTTTGACAGAACTACAACAAATATGCTTCTCTACGATTGCACAGCTCATTTTCACACTTAGTTCCGAATTTTTTCCCATTTTTTTAAGAATAACTAAAATAAACAAATACAAATAAAGTCGAATAATTATTAAATACTTTGATATTAATTACCAAATCGTAACTTGCATAAACGTCAAAATACTTTTGCCGCCAAGAAATTATTTCTGTTTGTAATAAACTACTTACTACCTCGAAAAGCGTAGCTTAAATGACTTCGTTTATTCAGATTTAAATTCCTCACACCATGTTTTTACAATAATTTATCACAATAAGATAGAATCGTTTACCGTTGGATTTTATTCTGAGGGCACATGTGATGCCAATTTTAGTCAAAATACTTTTGCCGACCACTGTAGAAATGCATGCTTAAATGAACCTGACGTCCCGGAACAGTGCCACCAACCTTTTAAACAGTCATAATTACGTAGAATTGTGCACTATATCTTGTAGCAATATTTTCAACTATAAATTTGATTAGAGTTGATTAGAGACAAAAAATTTAGGACCGTGACCGGAACTCGAATTTGGGATTTCTGCGTTTAAGACTTGTTTAGCTAGGAAATTTCTTTAAATGATCGTCAAGTAAAGTTCCACTTTTATTTTGTCTTTTTACTTACTTGCTTTCTTCTGTTAGTTAACAAGTGGTCAAAAATATTTGCCCAATCAGCGATCTTCCGTGTCCACTTTTTTGAAGCACTTGTTCAATCTAAAATAAATGCTTGGTAAATAAATAATGAAGTTGTGCTGTACACGATTACGTTTCTAGACAGCAAACTTCTTCGCTCAATATTCAAGCTATCCCGATTGTTTTGCCCTCTCATTTAAAAACGATTAAATAATGCTATTTTCTTAAGAAATAATGCTATATACAAAAACGAAATATAACTTATCTTTTTACTAAGTATCAGAATGTTGGTGGAATTAGAACAAAGTTGCAAAAATTGTTTCTAAATTCAACTTCACTTAAGTTTACTATTTTTTACCTAAACTTGGCTATCGTATGGCTACTTGGTATCTGAATGGTTTAATGCTACTATCTGTACTATTTTTCGTAAAGATCGTTACTTGAATACCTCACGTTTAACACGAAGTGATGGTGTACTTATTGCAGTGCGAAATGACAGTGCTCAAATCGTGCTGCAATCTAAAAATCTTCCTAATCCTGTTAATTTTGATGTCTGTAAATTAATTGTTTAAGGGGCACAATAGTTGGGACGTATTTTTCAATGCTAGCAGAAAATTTTTTGTATTCAGAACATTTCCAACTGTAGATCAGAAAAGGCCCAAACATAATGGACTTGAGCTGAGTGCAGCTAAGGTCAAATTTTATACGAATACATAGAAATGATGCGTACAAACCATCATTGCTCAAGCCAGCTTTCCGTCAAGTTTCGTTAACTGGCTGCAGCCAAAGCGATTCAAATCTAATGTTCCTTAAGGAATCAGCTGTTTTATTCTTTCAAACAAATTTAAATTAAATTAAGATTAACTTATTTTCGCGATTCATTCCTGTTATTACAAATTCAACCGAACAAACCAAACAAAACGAATTGATATACAAATAGTCGATTTTTTTTCAATGACTTAAGGACGAGCGAGCGAGCTCAAGTCATTTCGGTTAAATTAAGTATTTGGCAGAACTGGAGCTAGCTTTTCCTTGATTTTTGACATTAGCTGCAGCCATCTCGAGCCTATTATGTTTGAGCCTTAAGAAAAAATACTTGAGCATTACTTTGATAGGGTTTGACGAAATCGCTTATTGAAATATAAAAAAAAAAAAAATACGTTTTACACTTTTGGAAATTTTTGCAATTTTCCCCATACAAATTAGCTCATTTTGGCAAAAACATGCTCCAGAAAACTGCTCATAACTTCCTTATTATTATGTTGTGCAGCAAAACTTTTTAGGAAAAAAGTGAAAACATTTTTTTTTCTTTGCGTTCTAAACTTCTTGAAATTTTTGCAATTTTCCCTTACATATTTTTTAAACTTGTGCAAAAATATGCGCTACAAAATTGTCTATAACTTCTGTGTTTAAAAATTGTTGCAAACCAAATTTTAGAAATATGTTAAGAAAGCATTGTTTTCAAATATATCAATGAATTAAAAAAAAGAAACATTTAGTTTAGTTTTTTACAAACCTTAAATTTGATTTTTTTTTTTAGTTTTTATACACAGATTTTTACCCTACTTAACGATTTTTATAAAAAAATGATGCTGTACTATGTGAAATATATGTTGAAATTGTTTTGCCTATTCATAATACTAAAATTTATATCCTGTTTTAAAATGTTGGATTAACTAAACTTGAAAAATTTAATTTCTTTAACTTTTCAAGTCAAATTTTGGGAGCGTGGCATGTCCAAAAATTATATGATATTGCTAAGTTCTTTAGTATTCGAAAAATTTGGATTCTTAGCTACGATTCTGTATACTTAGTTTTCTAAATTTGCAACCTAAAATATTTTTTGACTTTTGTCCGCTCTCGCGACAATAATTAGGAACCAATAGTTTCAATAGTTAGGAACCATCTTCGACTGGACCGAAGTTTAAATACCACCCACGGCCTTATTTTAGTTTATTCGAAGTCTTGAATGTTTATAAACCTCACTTTTAGAAGACCATTGTATTTATTAAAGCTTATTTGCACAATATCAAGTTTAAACAATCGTTTTTTTTTAATTTATAAAGGTTTCACTATTATGATGAGTCACTTTGTACGGGAGGTGGGCGGAATTTTCAGTTTTTTTAACCAATTTTCTAGCATCGAGTGCTTAGTAAAGATTCAAACTTATTTGCAAAATTTGAAGCTATTGTACTCAATTTTGTGGAATTCAACACTAGATTTACGGACTGAGCCAATTTGACTCATTTAAATTTTTTTACAGTATGTATATAAAACTGAAATATTATTTCTTAAATGTGTACATATGTTGGTTTTTAGTTACGTAATGAAATATAGGTAAATGTAGGTTACTCCCCTCCGACGACCCCTTCATTTCGCATATTCGAATGTGGTATGCCTATTTTTACGGCTATGAGTCATATTGACTGATTTAACAGTTAATTGCTTTAAGAACATGAAACTTATTGAATGAATTCTAAAGAAAGTTGATGCTTGAACATTCATTATCAATCTTGTCGAAAACACAAATCCGTTCCCATGTCGAAAATTCATGCTGTTGACGTACGGAAGAGTTGTCAAGTTCAAGCATTATGCAAGAGAAATAGATGTAAGAGCTTTTGTGCTAAATGCAATAAAAATGTTTGCGGAAAATGTATTTAAAAAACAGAGTTGAAATTTAAAAAATGTTTTCAACAGGGACCGTACCGGTAATGGTTTTTATCAAAAAAGTCAGATATTAACAGTTATCATTTAACTTTTATTTTTTCCGACAAAAATACTAGTTATTTAATCCCTTTTATTTTTCCGGGCAAAAATAACTGTTTCTTTTGATTTTTATTTTTTTGGTCAAAAATAACAGTTATTTTGTGCCTTTTATTTTTTCGGTCAAAAATATCAGGCAATTTAAATATTTTAAAGGCTACTTGATCGGCAAAAAAAAGATTATGCAATTTTTATCGTCTCATCAGCGCGCACATTTTGAGCTATAAAACTTTTTAGTTTTTAAAGTTTTTTATTCGGCATTTGAAAAATACAAATTGCCTGATATTTTTGACCGAATAAATAAAAGACACAAAATAACTGTTATTTTTGACCTAAAAAATAAAAGTCAAAAGTAACAGTTATTTTTGCCCGAAAAAATAAAAGTAAAAAATAACAGTTAACTTTAATTTTTATAGTAACAGCCAAAAATTTAATAGGCGTTTAATATTCGCGAAGCTGCTGCGATTACGATAATAAGGGTATATTTAAAAAAGTCCTCCGGGAACTTTTTCGTTATGCCTTTTTCATCTTAAAATTGTAAAATAACAGTTATTTTCGGTCCCTGGTTTTCAATGAAGTTTTTAATAATAAATCTTTTTCTTCAATTTAGCTTAAATTTTTTCTATGAGTCAAATTGGCTGACTTCAGTAAAAATAGGTATATAATCAACACCCGCAAATCTAGTGTTAGGGAGATTTTACTTTTTTCATAAAGTAACTTTGTATGGGAGATACACGTGATTTTCAATAGATTTTTACAAATTTAAAACTCAAAGTACATATAAAGGTTTGAAGATTATGTAAAAAATGTAAGTCATTACATTAATTTTTGTGGAGTTTAAAGAGATTTTACTGTTTTGGTAAAGTCACTTTGTATGGGAGGTAGGGCCTTACGCAGTACGCGTAGGGGTATAAATATTTTAAAAAAAGTAAAAATACCAAAAATTCCTATCTTGCTAAAATCCACTTGACAATTACGATTGGGTTACCACGTAATTCGACCCTTTTGCTTGAAATTATCGTATGTGCCAAAAAACAAATTTTACAGGAGATCGTTTTTACTACTTTTCTGTGCTTTAGCTTGCAATACCAAAACCAAATTTTACATGTGCTTAGATAATTAACTAATTTACGATAAGGGTTTCAACTACAATGTTTTAGCAGGTGATGCCTTGTCGGGTGTAGAACAAATTTGTATCAAAAAGTCAATTTCGGAAAAATGGCACATACGATAATATCGCGTAAAGGAGTCGATTTACTCGTAATGTCAGCAAAAACAGTAATTAATGATTTTATTTTATTTATTTATAAAAATAATGATTTACAGTATCTGAATCGAATGCACGATATAAATTTCTCTTCTTATTTCCCTCAAAAGGATGAACATCAATTCGAATTAACCGAGGTAACGTTAGAGCGTCAGGCATTGGGCTTTGGGTTTCGCATAGTTGGTGGCACTGAAGAGGGCTCGCAGGTTACTGTCGGACACATAGTACCTGGCGGCGCCGCTGACAACGATCATCGCATAGCAACAGGCGATGAAATTCTAAGCATTGATGGAATAAATGTGGTAAGCAGCTTCTATCATCTCTCTCTCTCGGCTTATCTTGACACAGCAATCTTGTTGTTCCACTTTAATTGCCAGGTTAACTCTTCGCATCACAAAGTTGTGTCACTTATGGGTGAGGCAGCTTTGCGTGGACAAGTCAACATGATTCTACGCAGACGAACAATGCGACATTTGATGCCCATGTCCGCAACGTTGCGGCTGCCGGTCATACGCTATCCGTACGATGTTATTGTGAGTCGACACGAGAACGAAGGTTTTGGGTTTGTCATCATTTCATCTTCTAATCAATACTATGGCTCTACAATAGGTAAAATGATTGAGAAATTAATATTTACCTTGTATATGTTATTATTTACAAATTAACAAAAAAAAATGTTGCAGGCAAACTAATACCAGGCAGCCCTGCAGATCGCTGCGGTGAACTTAAAGTAGGCGATCGTATAGTCGCCGTTAACCGCCTAGAAATTGCGGGCATGAGTCATGGTGACGTTGTGCAACTTATAAAGGAGTCAGGTCTACATGTGCGACTAACAATAGGCTGTCCCAAAGAAGGCAATCCTATGTTAAGCACTTCCGCACAAGCCTCGCCGGGCTCTCAACTGTCACAAGCGCAACAATCATCATCATCTACAGCGAGTGCTGCAGTCACATCATCCTCCTTGCTGCAGTCCAACAATGCAACACAGCAGCAACAGCAACAAACGCAACAACAGCAGCAGCCTAAGAGCGAGACACCAACATATTTTGAACGCAATGCTCAAATGTCTCAGCATCCACAATTATGACTCTGAGATTTGCGCATACGTTTGTACAAGAGTTTTCTCTAGTAAAGGAGAATTGCTGCATATACAACATAATTTTGTAAATATTTTTTCTAACTGCATTTATATTTCAACCCTTATGCTGATGACTGTTGTGTCAACACTGTTTTGACCCACTTGAAAAGTAAGAATATAAAAGGCATACCACGTCTTTCAAACAGTTTTTTTTTGTATATTGTAGTATAAGTTTATTTTTATATACATACATTTTACATAGAAATATACATACATATATTTTTCCCAAAGACTGAAAAGCATATAAAAAATTGCTCACATTTTTAGAACGAACATTTTTTCTAACACCAACAAATATAATTTATGCACATATAAAAACAAAATTTATAACTTTTGGCCTTACTACATTCAAGTCGTACCTTTATTTTTTTTTTAATACGCCATTTTATGTCACAATTTTAAGATTATCAAATATATTGCTCAAACGTTGTACTCAATTAAGCATAGAGTAAGTAGGCTTAAGTAATATTTTATCTATTTAGAATTAATGTAAGAATTAATTAATGTTTGACAGTGATCAAACAAAAAAGTTTATATATTTATTTACATTTACACAGCATTATAGGTATTATAATTTTGCTTTACACAATTTATATGTATACACGTGTAGCATGGATATCTTTTTTAGATTAAAAAAAGCAAACAATTATATAACTGGCCATATGGACAGCTAGCTTCATACATTTTAAATTGTATTCATAGCAATTAATATTAAGTACATTTTTATATATACATTCATACATATCCTTAAATTGTTAAAATAGTTATTTATAGTTTAAATATCTAAGGCTCAATATATTGATAGTAATGTTTTAGTAAAGTTATACAACTTATAAAATTTTACCAGTTAATGAGAAATAAAATTAAATATAGACACATTATGCTTTTGTATTTGCTGTTAACTATACGTTCAAATATGAGACAATTTATAACATCGTTCTCCAAAACAATTTTTTGCAGTTGACATTTTTAAACCGAACTTTGATATCAAAAAGATTTGTTTATGTATTTTACCCGAATGGCATAAACTCTTACAGATTACGAAATTTAGCCTATAACTGATTTATCCTCAAATAGCGAGAATGTAAGATTTTCGAAAAAATATTTTAAAACCAATGTGAGGAAAATTTAAAAATTATTTTTTATAAAGAACTAGCTGAACCCGGTGTGCTTCGCTACTCCCCTCGTTATAAAATAAAATTAAAAGTATTTATATATTTTTCACGCCATCGAATTTTCGAAATAAGTCCACCCCAGCGCCACCTACCGTGTCCATTTATACACAAATTATTTTCTTATGATCAAACAAACAAACATTCTGAATTTCAGTTAAATTGGTCCATAAATTCAAATTTTCGATATAAGTCCACCCCAGCGCCACCTATCGGGTCCAAATATAGCCTATGTTACCCACCGTACCAAGATGAACATTACCTAAAAATTTCATCAAAATCGGCCCAGCCGTTTTGGAGTCCATACGTTACATACATACACACATCCTATTTTATATATATAGATTCCTCCAGCATAAGGAAGCAGAAAGAATAGATTTCTTTATTTGACTTGCCAAATAGTTGAATTTTGAAAATCAACGAGTTATTGGTTCATTGAGTCCGTAATTAGTTTTATGTCGAGGAGTATAGAATAATTGATTTTCTCTCGGAGAACGAATTGGGATATGAAACAGAATTAGGGCTTATAGCTCAGGAGAATTTATTATTCTATAAATTATGACTTAAATAAGCATTCTTCGTCTTTGAGCCCAACTATAAAGACTTATATTTTCCCATGAGTACATACGACGTAAAGCAAACCTTGTGAAACGTTTCTGAAATTTCTCGATTCAGAATTATTGAATTATTATAAAATTTCTCCCAAATCACACTGCCATATTCTAAAAATGATTCACATATATTTTCACACAATCAGCCATATGATAAATAATTTTTCACGCGGAATCGGAAAATGAAGTTTTCATTTTAAAGATAAAGCTCAAGAATATTTTGGAAATTTTTAATGCAAATTTGTTCACCAACGGTTTGCATTAAAAATTTCTAAAATGATCTTGAACTGTATCTTAAAAATTAAAACTCCCTTTTCGGATTCCGCGTGAAAATTTATTCATGATAGGATTCCCGTCTATTTTCAAATGTCTTAGATTATCACTCCCTAGGTGGCGCTAGGACCGCTTTTTATGAAAATTCTTATTTATTGAGCGATTTGGCTCGAATTCAAACCATATACAGCCCAATTCTGAATGATTTTTCCCGGGGAATTGGAAAAGGGAGTTTTAATTTTTAAGATAAAGTTAAAAAAATTTTGGACATTTTTAATGTCAATTTGTTCATCAACCGTCAATGTTCATAAATGTAAACAAAAAATATGATATCCTTATCTGCTATATTAAAACTGAAAATTCCCTTTTCCAATTCCACGGGAAAAATCATTCAGAATTGGGCTGATAATGTTTAAATATACAGCTAGATTCTGAATAATTTTTCCAGGGGATTTGGAAAAGGGAGTTTTAATTTTTAAGATAAAGCTCAAGAACATATTGCAAATTTGTTCATCAACCGTCAATATTTATGAGTTTAAGCAAAAAAATGTGATGGCTTTATCTACTATCTTAAAAATTAAAACTCTCTTTTCCGATTGCCCGGGAAAAACTATTTAGAATCAGGCTGATAAAGAAAAAAAGTCTTTGACAAAATTTGAACCCGATAGGTGGCGATATTTTAATATATAAAAATGTTGGTACATACATATGTATGTATGTCTGACCTTCACGGCTGAACCATTGAAGCTACCCACCTTATGTACACACACCATCAGGCATGTTCTGCATTCCACTTCCGAGTGGAAGTGAAAATAAAACATATTTGAATTCGATATTTGGTGTTCTATATGTAACTTTTTTCGTTAATGCAATCAATTATATTAATAAATTAAATAAAATGCAAAACGAAAAAAAGTGATATATAGAACACCAAATATCGAATTTAATTATGATTTTTTTCACTTCCACTTGCAAGTGGAATGCAGAACATGCCTGCATATGTTCGTGTGGTGCTCGGAAATGTTTTTTTTTTGTGTAAAACCTTCAATGTGGGCTGAAGTCGGTTTTTTGTGTGAAACCCTCAATGTGGGCTGAAGTCGGTTTTTTCAAAAATTCATATTTATGGACTGATTTTACTTAAATTCACACCATATATTTAAATAAAAAGAAAGTCTGGCAAAATTTGGACCCGATAGGATGTGCTTGGGTTATGGTATTTACGAAAATTTATTATTTATATATCTATACTATTATATAAAATTAAAGTGCAAATTGAATGTTACCATTTTACTCCAAAAGTACTGGCGCGATATTTATGAAAATTTATTTAAAATATATTTGTGTTACATATTTATTTAGGGGTACTTTTTCTTTCGAAATTTTAATAATGAGTATATTTAATTAAGTTATTCAGCCCTATTCCAGAATCCGTCGTAATGAATTTCCGAACGTAAAGCTACGCTACGAATACGAAAAATTTGCTAATCCAAAATCCGAACGAAACTTCCCCTTTCCGAACTTACTTTCGGGAGTTCGAAAACAACTAGTTTCAACAGCAGACAAATAAATAAAAAGAAAAATTGAAAAACAAGTGTTTTTGATCAACATTGTATTGTTTAGCTGTGATTTGTAATGGATTTCATTGCAATTGCAATTTTCGTACAATAAAAGGAAGATTTCTCAGATAGAGAATCTATGAAAATTCGTCGAAGAATATTGCGAGATTCCATCAACCCTTTGGAAATGGATTACGAAACGTAGGAAATGCACTAAATAAATTTCAACTAACATATTCACAGGTTTAAATGAAAATAATTTAACTTTATTAACCAAAAATTAATTAGAAGTTTTATTTTACGACCTAAGTCTATAAAAATTTAATTGTTTTCTTTTGTCCGAAAAACAGCTGTAAAAAGTTGATACGTTCGGAATGTGTAGTTGCAATGCTACGAATGTAAGAATGTTCGAATTCGATTCGGATTGTAGAATACTTCATTACGAATCCGAAAGAAAATTTACGCTACGACGGATTGTGGAATAGGGCTGATTAAGTTTTTTAAGAAATCATTCCAGCTGCCACGCATTGCTTAATGGTTTTCTTTCCACGTTTCAGTTCAATCGACTCGATAGAATTTTTGAGAAAAATTTTTAAAGTTTTAACAACACACAGCGCGCAATAGGAGGCACTTTCGACTATGTGCTATAACTTCGTTAATATTTTGAATTTTGGTCTCAATTTTATGCAGTATACTCTCAATATATTGCACTTTTGAAAAACATTAAAAATATCGATTTTTTAAAACACGAGCACCAGACTACTTTTTCAATTAAATACGAGGATTGTTCTTTCACCAACTCTGATAGCGCCTTTATGTTTTTTCATAATTTTTCTTCTGCATAAATAAAAAGGCAACTCAACAGAACTAATTTTTTCCACTTGTTTTGTTTTTAAAATTAAATTAATATAAATACACACATGCATGGTGGAGATGCGTACTGCGACCTAAATGCGACCTATTGTACCTCATCAAATACACGCATAATGTTTTAATTTATACCGTTAAGCACAAATTCCGCTCAGAACAGTGTCAAAACCGTTCGGATATTACACCGCCATTTAATATTGGAATCGTCTTGGTATTTCGATAACAAACCAATTCCGAATCGGATTTCACAGCAACCCTGTGTGTCTCGTTTTATATATCGATACGAAATGTCCGAATTCGGATTTTAATTTAGAAATTTAGAATTTGATTTATAGATGACCAAATATGTAAGTACTTTAGTTAAATTTAAATTTTTTCATTTTAATAATGAAATCTACACCTCACGAATGAATTCATCTTTAAAGCTGCCACCACACTTTATTCTGGCTTGAGGAAGGCAGACAACTACAATGAAACCTGACGGATTAACATATTATGTATTGTCAAATTTCTTATGATCCTACAATTAAATACCTACTAAAATAAATAAAATGAAATACAACTGTTTAAGGGGTTCTGCCATTAAAAATATTCTTAACATTACTTGTCACTTCGGTTTGAAAGTCGATTTAGACCTCTGTGTCGTGCCTTTGTCAGAGCCAGTTGGAAATTCCAAGTGCTATCGTGTTGTCTATTACTTAGTCGTTCCAACAGAAAAGAGAAAGCACCATTATTTTTTCATTTATGTAATTAAATTGTATTTCCATGTTTTTCTTAAAATTATAACCGTATTTCTCTTAATAGAAACTTCTTTATTAAAGAAATAAAAATGATTTAAATTGTGTTCATTTAAATTATATTAGATTAAAACTTATACAAATTTAGTTATTTCTCTTTCTGAGTCGTCCAACCTTCGTCGTTACCTTAACAAAAAAACAAAAAAAGAGAGAATATTAAATAAGAAAAATATTTTTTGTAATGGAAAATTCAGACTTACTGAGAATATATTTTTGCATTCGATGTTTGAAATTCTTTTCACCAGGATGATCGGCTAAACTACCGATGTCGCGTATTTCATTGAAAAATTGATCCAAGATGTCTCGATTAAGTCGACTTGTATAAATAGAGTTCACGCTATACTTTTCGCTAACGTACTCGTGCAATAAACGCAACGAGGCATTTGTCATTAAAATGTCATTTTGAAAAGGTGCCCACGACATAAAGGGAATAATTGGACTGCCAATAAAATCATCCATTCTTTTAAGTATATCTTCCTGATTTAAAATATCATCGCCATATGCCTTCTAAGATAATAAAATGCAATATTTTATGTTTGAAGAATATAATGAAAGTTTTGAAGTTACTTTTCCAGCAACGGAGCCAGTAGTCTTTTTGGAATTGAGCACGTCAAACCAATCATTCATTAGTTGAATAAACGCTGCTGTTTCTGTTGCATTGTTGATATCTTTTCCAAGCATGTGGCAGCTGAGTACAGCAGTAGCGGTAGTATTTGAAAACAGCTGTATGGCAAGTAAGTGTTTATGACGACCTAGGTTTTTTCCTCTTTACATTATTCTGTGTTTAGCTCAATATTTTTTTACATCTTTTACTCACCCGTTTCGCGCAGTAATAGATGATCTTGAGTCAATTTGTATGGAATTGATTTGTCAGAATTAGGACCAGAAACATGAAACATAACTTGTCGTAAGGTTTTCGACGTCAGCAGCGCATCATTCCACAGTACGCCCGTGTCAAGGAACTGATTTCTTATCAACTTGAACACTTTTGGCACATCGGCAAAAATAAAAATTTTCGCATTTTTATCAGCTGGATTTACGAACCAAGGTTTTTCTGTTTAATTAAAAAAAAACAGTTGTAAAATGTATTTAAATAGTTAATTTAGTAACCATCTAACCTAATTTGCCGAATAAGGATACGTCAAGTTCGTCCCACATGAGTTGGTCTGTCGGATTCATGTCAGAGGCAACAGCCACAACTGGGAAACCGGCGTCGTGAAGCGCCTGTATTATCTGAGTCAATATTGTTGTAGTCATTGGGCAATCAAAACCATAAAAAACCGGCTGTTTCCAGGCTGCATTCAATCCTCTTGCCATTGCTACGAGTAAGTCGCTGTCGGGGTTTTTCATGGCTTTAACCTGCGGGTTGTTCTCATAGACAACATAGGCTTTCTTTACATCATAAGAGAGCACACAGATTTTTTCATTATCGCAGAGTTCGTTGTAGGTTTGCATGGATTCTATGGCAGAGTGCATGATGCCTTCGATTATTTGCACTTTGTTGGCCCAGACTTGAATTGTAGTAACATGAGGCAGCGGAAATCCCTTGTCATACAAGTAGCTATAAGCTTTTGATCCGGCAGCATAAAGAGATATAGCGTTTGATATGTCTGGTCTTTTCCAATTTATAGATTTTTCGCCATTTTTTAATTTCTTTATTTGGCCAGGAGTAAAGATCGTGTTTATGCAGTTGTTCAAGTTATTGGCTTGCTCAAGCTTAGCTTGACACTGCTCTACCCTTGTTTCAAGATTCTTAATTTTTTGCTTTAGCTGTGCAACTGTTAGCTCATAACTTTTCGTCATATCGCAGCTGAAAGGGAAATATAATGAGGACATTACAAACATTTAGAACAAAAGAATCTTTGTCACTCACGCAGTTTGCGTGCAGGCGTTCATACGAGTCATTGGATAACCAGCATTTACGCCTGGTTGCTTTGTAGATTTCACTGGTATAAACGTTATGGGACCCTTTCTCTTGGTAACAATGCCTGGAATCGCACATACTTTTAAACGTGCCGGCACATTGGGAACTCCCGGCTGATTAATATAATCTTTGTGTGTAAAGTGTTCGTGACAAACTCGCGCTCCATTGGAAAATTCCATACCACAAGCTTTGATCCATAATTTGCGCCTTGGCTCATCTGCTGGCACGCGGAATAATGTCAAGTTAAACTTTTTACTATTTTTGTTGCAAACATGACACTTTCGCGTCATGTTAAATAGTTTTTATTCAAATATGTCCAACAGTTCAGTCCAGTGGCTTTAAAGAAATTTGAAAACAAATTTTGGCAAATCTGGCTCGGAATGCCGTAGTCAACTTTTACTTGGGAATATTACAAAAAACAGCTGATATGTGTTATAATGGGAAATCTATTACAATTATATTGCTGCGCTGATTTTAATTCTATTTAACGCCGATTAAACAACCTTTTCGGACGCATTCGGAGCACGGCTGCCAGTTTGGTAAAATATTACCATTTTTGGCAGAAACTTTTTGACTTGGTAAAATTGTAATTTATTTATCGTTTTGGTACATTTTTTTGTACAAGCAAATTTTTTTATAAGCTCCAAGATTTTGAATAAATTCTTATGTAAGTATTTGGGACATTCCAAACAATAGTTCTGTTTTCTTACTCGATTCAAGTAACTTGAAGTTGTTTGAAAGCGTTTTTTCAAATTTTTGAAGCTCGAGAGAATAGAGAGTGACATTTGGCTTGTTATTCTTCTCTCTCGATCTTCAAAATTTTGTAAAATTAACAACTTCAAGTTACTTGAATCGAGTACGAAAACAGACCTAATACTTGGCAACAAATTAGATAATTTGATAATTTGTAATAAAGATAATTGATTCAAAGTTTTTTTTTTAATATAAAACAAGGAATTTTCAAAAAAAATTACATAAAGCCTGTATGACACTTAATTTTTTTGTCCAAGTTTAAATCGGAAAACAAGTGGCGAGTGGGCTAGACAGATATATATTGTAGAAGAAGGATAAAAACTTACATAGAATCAGTTTTTTACACCTCGGCTACGTTACTATCTTATCTTTCTTTTCTTATTGGCTGTGCAAGACAGAGCTTAAGCTTGTTTTTGACACTTAATATTTGATCCGAACTTAACGAGTGACGAATTGAGAGAAACATCAAGAACAATGCATTAAATATGCTGTCTGTCTTAAATTTTTTCTCCAATTCGTACTATATGCGTATATACTCACACTTCTTGCATTTTAGCTTTAGCACTATTTCAACTGCTCTAGTTTCATTGGCCCATTATCATAGTCGAAATACAAGTCGACTCTAAATTTAGTGCAAGCTTTTTGACAACATATTATAAAGGTTTGGCCAAATAACTTTTTTAAAAAAAAACGCATTGGATGGTCAGTTGGCTTCAACTCCTGAACCAATTGGACTTTGTATGGCGTCATACCAAGGTCTTTATGCCAAATTCGTCTCAATGATGTCTCTGAAATGTTCAATTGTTGAGAACGACGGTGAATTGATGTTGATAGCGCTTCACGCACACTTTCTGCCACAGCAGCAATATTCTCGGGTGTACGCACTAATGGGCCATTGTCAATGAATGAAAATTGGATAAAACAATAAAGTATTATTTTTTAAAAATTCCTTGTTTTATATTGAAATAAAAAATGTTTATAAAATAAAAGAAAAAGTTTTGATATATTAAGCTGAAAGTTCAAATTAAATAAAAAAACTAAATTTAAATTTAGCTTAATTTATTATTACCCATTAATTTTATTTAAACAATTAAACAATTTCTATATATCTATTATTTACTTTAAAAAAATTGTTTAATTATTTTTTCATTTTATACATTTTTTAGGACATATTGTAGAAAATATTTTTTCTGTGTGGAAATTCTTGTTCGGAGCAGAGATCGAAATAGTCGTCAACTAACTCGTATTTGCGTTAAGAGGGCACGACTACGATTTCCGGGTCGCAGCGATTTGGCCGGACAAAAAATCGATGACTCAACTAGTTATCGATTTTTGAAATTTTTTTCGTACTAAAAGAATTGTTCAAAAACATATATTTTTCCATTATCCAATCTATAGTAATAAAACTCAATTTCTGTTTGTTTGTTTGTTTGTTTGTTTGACCTTTATACAAATCTAAACGGCTCAACGGATTTTGCTCAAACGAGGTATACATATTAAGTGTATCCCAACTTAAAATGTTACATACTTAATTTTTGCCACGCCCCTTCTAAAAATTTTCAACTAACGGTAATTTTGTTATTATAAAACTTTTTAGTATAAGAGATTTTTTTGTATTTAATTTTAAAAAATTTCTGTTATTTTGACATCAAAAACATTCACATATCTTCAAAATTGGTGAAATTTTCAGTATAACGACTTTTTCATAAAACATCGTTGCCTAAGAATGAGAAAAAAACGACATGAAAATCAAAGTTTGGTCTTTCGATGCAAATATCTCCGCTGTCCATTAATATATTTCATTCAAATTTTTTTTGTTCAAAAGTTCAATAAAATGACTTCACAAAAATAGGTTGAACTGTACCGTTAAGTCAGTGTATATATGTTTTATGATTATGTCAAAAAAGATCCAAAATATTGACTTTTTACTCAAAAAATGACTCAAAAATTGTTGTTGTTGTAAAAACGAAATCAATTAAAAATTGCACATCTGGCTACCTTTCATATGACATAGCATTTATTTGCAAAAATTCTTCCAGCTAAGCGCAAAAATTTTTAGTTTTTTTTCGCGAAATTTATTTTTTCCAAAATGTTGTTTTTATATTTTTTACAAAAAAATCAAGTCTTAAAAATAATTTATGTGAAAAAATTACCCCAATATCTCTTTCCAATCAAAAGTTATGGCTAAAAATCTTATATAAATAAATTTTTTCATACCAGACTATTAATAAAACTTAGTTTTGTGTTAAAATTCTTTGTATAGTTTGAACGTCCCCATATATCTGTAAGAATGCAGTTGTGTGTCTAAAGTAATTACGAACATTTTGGATTATATAAAATTTTCTTTATAGTGATCTACTTATATTTTTGATCTGTGCGTTAAATTCACAGATAGATGGCGCCACATGTTTAAGATGTGTGGGTACAAACTATACGTACACCTTGCGTTGAATAGCTGAATTATGTTTTTTCAAAAGTTTCTTCAAATTTAACCCCACACGATTACAAGTACAGACAGGTGGCGCTATTTTCTGCTTACAGAAGAATATCCGATGTTCTTATGCAGCTAGCAGACAAGACGAATTTTCATAAGACATTGATAGCTAATGATGAGAAAAAAATTATATGAAAATCAAAGTTTTTACTTTTAATGTCAATAACTCTGCTGTTTTTAATATATTTCATTAACATTTTTTTTTTGTTAAAAAGTTCAATATGTTTTTTAATATAAATCTTTGTTTAGACGTTAAAATGTAAATATCTCTAGGACGCATTGAGTCCTACCATAATTTTTATTTTGTTGAAAAGGTAAAAGGTGCTTGCTTTAAGATTGAGTAAATATAAAAATTATTTTTAATTTTTAAAATATGTTTTTCGTACCGCTTCTTTGAATTCAATTAGCTCACCGCAAGAGATGGAACCACCAACAACAAAAATTTTCCTAAACTTTTTTGGATCAATGTTCGTTCAATTACCTAGCAAACGGTGGATAAATAAAATTTAATAAAATAAAATTCAAATAAAATTCAACATGTTTTTCATTATTCCCGATTTTAAAAAACATTTAATCGAGAAGTGTATGTTAAAATGTTTATATAAATGACTCTCGAGTAACACCGGGTATATCAGCTAGTAAATCTAAAAAATTGATGAGTTGTTTTAAAGTTAATTTATTGATATTTTCAATAATACAGATACGATTGTAAGAATATTAAAAAGTTTAAATTAATTAATTGTCGGCCTTTGTAGTCTCGTGGATAGTGCGCTAGACTATCAACCCAGAGGTCCCTGGTTCGAATCCGGGCTCAGGCATGGTTCTTTTCACTTTCTTTGTTCTTTCCTACATTTACGAAATATGGAAAACTAAAAATCCACAAATAATTTGTAAAAAATATGGAATTCAGGGACAGGAACACAACTAAGGGCTGGCAATGCTTGCCGAGGCTAAGGTTAAAAGCAATTAAAATTGTCTTTCACGGTTGTTTCGAATAATCAATAATTCACGTATGGTTCCAATCAATTCGTCTAAATAATCTATCCCTTTCCTTTCAGGTCGAATACCAAACCTTGTTTGTATAAGGCGCATGCCTGAGTTCTTTGATCTTTTTTTTTTTAAAAAAAAAGCAAATTTACATCATGTTGAAATTTTTTAATTAAAAGAACCGTTATTTTCTACAAAATTTGCGTTAATAAGATATATTGTATATTAAAAGCTTCAAGTTTTACCATTAGTTTGATGTATTAAAATACTTATATTTTATAAAGAATATAAAATATCTTTTTATAAAAGGAGAAAAACTAAGGTAATTATGCTTAAAATAACAACTTTCGAGAAAAATCATTTCATCAAAAAAACAAAAATCACAACATAAAATCAAATAAATCATATATATTATATGCATAAAGAAAGAGAAATTTTCAGGCTTCAATAACTTACTTCCCATAATTCATAGTAACAAATATTTTACTTTTCATACAAATAGCTATAAAATATGAAATACTAAAAGGATATTATTTATTCAAAATTTATGTGAAAGATTCATATATTTTAATTTGTATAATCCTAAAAATATTATTCCAACTTGTACATTAAAAGAACTAAGTTCTTATCGCACTATCAATATATAACTAAATAAATAAATAAAGTTAGCTTTTAAATTATACCTTAATCATCAATATCGGCATGAGGCAAGCAAAGTGAGCAATCTCTCTTAAAACAACTTCATGGAAGCTGTTAATTCTATTAATTATGTGACTGCTCGAAATTTAGGCGAAATGAACAATCGCCCAAAAATTTACGTTTTGCGATTATTAATTTTCAAAATTTTAGCAAATGTTTATTAGGACGATCGCCCAAATCGAAGTAAACACTCGTTAAAAATTTTTAATTAATTTTTTTTTACATTGGGCGATTTCCTCTTAAGCGATTGTTCGCACAGCCGTCACCTATACCTTATTTAATTGTATCATGCTGGAACCGGTGAAAAATGTCAAATAACAGCTGATTTTGTTTACTCGAAATTAACCCATCTGCTATTTGTTTCTCCCTTGATTCTGCCCAGAATTTTAAAATATTCAATTAAAAAGGTTTGCTTTTTTAATTTGCTTCAAGAACTCACGCTGAAAATTAATCTAAACATTTTCTTTTTAACCTTAGATTTCACAGGACGAACATATTGAACTCTGTAGATTAAACTTCGTTGAACTCTTTTCTTTTTTTAACATGCTGCGTTTACTCAAGCCTTCGGTGCAAGTTCAAAGCAAATTAAATGGAGTTTTTGGCACACAAACTGCAAAGCTCGCTTCCTTGCCAGCACCTGAAACCACTCCGGACGTGCTCTACACTGGGCTGTTCATCAACAATGAGTGGCACAAGAGTAAATCTGGTAAGAGATTTGGCACATTGAATCCTACAACTGCACAACACATCGCTGAAATCCAGTGCGCAGAAAAGGAAGACGTTGACCTGGCTGTTAAGGCTGCACGTAATGCTTTCAAACTTGGATCTCCGTGGCGTCGTATGGATGCTTCCGATCGTGGAGTATTGCTTAATCGTTTAGCCGATTTAATGGAGCGCGACCGAATTTACTTAGCGAGTTTAGAGACACTGAACAATGGCAAACCCTACACTATGTCCTACAATGTTGACTTGCCCATGTCTATAAAGAACTTGCGCTATTTTGCTGGCTGGGCTGATAAAAACCATGGAAAAACAATACCAATGGATGGTAATTTCTTTGCTTACACGCGACATGAACCTGTGGGCGTTTGTGCTCAAATCATACCATGGAATTTTCCTATTCTGATGTTAGCCATGAAGATAGGTCCAGCTTTAGCAACTGGAAACACAATTGTGCTTAAACCAGCCGAACAGACTCCGCTCACCGCTTTGTACATTGCACAGCTTATTAAAGAGGCTGGCTTTCCAGAAGGCGTTGTTAATGTACTACCTGGTTTCGGTGATGCAGGCGCCGCGTTGTCAGGACACAACGACGTTGACAAAGTAGCCTTTACGGGATCAACAGAGGTAGGCAAATTGATACAGCAAGCCTCGGGCAACACAAACTTAAAACGCGTCACTTTGGAGCTAGGCGGCAAAAGCCCCAACATTGTGTTGGCAGATTCAGATATGGACTATGCTGTTGAGACCTCTCACTTTGGGCTTTTCTTCAATATGGGTCAATGCTGCTGTGCTGGTTCACGCACATTTGTCGAGGACAAGATCTACGATGAGTTCGTTGAGCGTAGTGCAGAAAGGGCAAAAAAGCGTACCATCGGAAATCCCTTCGATTTGAATATCGAACAAGGCCCCCAAATTAATGAAGAACAAATGGAAAAGATTTTAGGTTTCATTAATACGGGCAAGAAACAGGGTGCCAAATTGGTTGCTGGTGGAAATCGTGCCGAAGGACTGCCTGGCTACTTTGTGCAGCCAACAGTGTTCGCCGATGTCTGCGACGAGATGACCATTGCGAGTGAAGAAATTTTCGGTCCTGTACAGCAAATAATACGCTTTAAAAATTTGGATGAGGTTATTGAGCGTGCGAATAAGTCGGATTATGGCTTGGCCGCTGCTGTCCTAACGAAAGACATTGACAAGGCAAACTATATAGTGCAAGGTCTGCGCGCAGGTACAGTCTGGGTGAATGCCTATAATTCGCTTAGTGCTCAAGTACCATTCGGTGGGTACAAGATGTCTGGACATGGACGTGAAAACAGTGAATACGCGCTCCAAAATTATACCGAAGTTAAAAGCGTTATTGTAAGAATGGCGCAAAAGAATTCTTGAGCTTAAGGCTCGATGTGAACACTCATCGTTCTGAAGTAACGTAACTCTAAACATTACATTGTTTTGTGCTCCTCGAAATAAACACTTTAAACACAATAATTCTGCATTTTTTATAAAAAAATTTTTTTTATACACGAGACTTCATTATATTTGTTACATTAATTTAAATAGATAGCAAAGCTCATCGCATGTATTTAACTTTATCTTCAATAAGCCGTTTTAAAGAAATTTCAAAATTAACGCTTTATTCTTCCCTCGACTCCACAATCATTAGAAAAAAGTTTTATATAGGCTTAATCTTGAAATGCAAGCCAATCAGTGAAAAAACTAAACACTTCAAATCCTGCACTAAATAGTAGAAGCAGCGCAAACCTTCGGGATCTTTGGAACGATTAACATCCACCAGCGAACCAGTCTTGGAAGTTGTAAACGAAATGTGCTCATCGCCAATGACAATTTCCAATTCCTGTTAAAGTTTAGTTGTACATTAATTGTTTATTTGTAGATGCGCAAACATACTTGTCTGCCCACACGATCTGGTGGCGGCCATGGGGAATCATCCTCAGCCATGATCTCGGAATCTAGTATGATGCGTTTCAGCTCCTCCATCACAGACTGATGCACAAAAGCCTCCTTGCGAATCATTGTATCGTTTTTGTAGTTGGAATTGTTGGCATAGCGCAGCTTGCCATCGGGACGAAACTCGAACTCTAGAAATTCGTGGCCAAACTTTCCCTTGTGCCCGACATAGTAGCGCAGGTAGAAGTCTTCGGTTGTCATTATTTGCATCGAGAAGCTATGGAATAGAGTTTCAGCCTTAAAAATAATGAAATTTTCAATTTATGCATGAAATAAAATGTAGTTTATATTAATTTATTTATTAAATTCTGCTAACCTCTTTCAGCGATGGCCGCTTTTTTTAGTAACATGTCAAAAAATTGTTAGCTGTCAAGTTTTACCGAAAGTGGTGCCAAGTTGTAACAAGGAAATTTCTTTAGAAAGGGCTGCCAAGGTTGCCCAATTGATTATATAGCGTAAAACTATTAGGGTTTTCACAAGCTGTGGTATTGTTGTATGTCATATTGCGGTTTCAATAAAAAAATACAACTGTGAACACACACTAAGTGTTTATTTTGTTGTATGTAGTATATATACAGCAGGGAATTTACGATTTCTGGAGCACCACGATTTGACAATGGATTCAGGAAGGTCTTTAAAAAAAATAAGAATGGCTGAAGGACAAATCGATTAATCGATTTGTTTTCAAGTTATTATTTATGAATTTTTTGGATGATTTAAAAAAACTATCTCTATTTTTCTAAGTGTATAACCGAGATCGCTGATTAAGATGTTATTCGGAAGGTAATACATTAAGCTTTTATATTAATTTTAAATGATTCACATCCGTTGAGTATTTAATAATTTATAGCTATTTGTGTGCAAAAGTAAAATATTCGCTTATTTTTCAAAAAACCGTTATTTTCTCAAAAACTACTGTTATTACTATGGATTATGAAAAAAATTATTGAAGCTTGAAAATTTATCTTTCGTTTGGCATATAATTCATAGAATTTATTTATTTATTTTACATATAATTTTTTTATGGGTTTTTTATGATGAAATGATTTGTCCTTGTACGGAAAGTTGTAAATTCAATCATATATACCTTAGTTGTTTTGTATTCTTATTTCATATTTTCTTATATCACCATTACAATAGCCGCATTTTTCCAACATCCAAATCCTATTTTCATGCAAACAAAATCCTGCTACGGATTTAGATTTTGTGAACTTATAGATTGAAACATCACAACCAGGTGGCGTATAATGAAATAAGTGATCGGACATTGTTGACATTCTCATGATTGCATTCAGCGCCATCTAGTTGTCAAATACTTTTCATGAGCAGAAAATCAAAATCCAAATCCAGATTTAGATGTTGGAAAAAACGCAGCTAATATATAACTGCTCTTAAGGCAACATTGTAGCTGTAATATTTATATGAATGAATATGAATTTCTAGCCAGCGAAAAAATTTTAAATTTTTAGTTGATCAGTTTTGGATAATGCAATAGCAATTTTTATTAATTTTATATAATATAGTGTAAATTTTTGAGAATATATTTATGCATATATTAATATATCAGATGAAAGGTTAAATTGTAAGTTTTTAAAATAAAATATAGTGTTAGTACCGTAATAACGCAAATTTAGTAGAATATAACTGTCTTTTAATTACAAATTTCATATAAGATATAGTTTTGGTTATAAAATAGCAAATACGCTTGCAATTATATAAGTATTTATTGTATATCATTGAAAAGGTAATTTAATTATCTTTAAAATGAAAAACCAATCTTTTAGATCCATTAGATAATGGCCAAGAAATTAATGTTTTTTGGAAGATCTTTTATAAAAAAAAACTAAAAAATCGATAGCTCGATAACTATGTTGACAGTGAAAAATACGTATTAATTGTCAAACTTTGTGTCTGTGAAAAAGATTCCAGACAGTTGGCAAGACAGTAGACAAAATAGTAAAAAATTTCTATTTTATGAAGAACATTTTTATTAAAACTACGAGCAGGCCAAATATTGCAAATTTTCAATTAATTCTATTAAATTTTCACGTCTTCTGTCATTTGATATGCTTAATATAATTTTACTGTGCTAGCTACTGTCCCGCCAACTGTCTAAAAAAAACTCAAGATAGTAAAGCAGACAGTAGCAAAAGTTAGTGTGTGTGAGTAAAAATTTGTGAATTTGTTGCGACTGTCTTAACAGTATTGTCTCGTGTAACCGCCGTGTAAGAAAAAAAATTCTCTAACAAAACAACGAAAAATCTGAAAAAGTACCCGAACAGAAAATTTGTAAAAATTTTCAATGCACGTCGAACGGTTAGAATAGTTAAAAAGAAAAAAAAGCGTGACTTTCAGATAAAAAATAATTTTTATAAGTTGAAAAGGCTAAAAGAATTTGCGCATATAATGGAAAATTCAATATTTGTTTCTTTTTTTATCTCATGAAAATTCTTGCAAGTAGAAAAAAAGTCAGCAAAAACTTTTCAAAACTTCAATCAAGAGAAAAATCTTAATTTCTTATTTTCTCTCTGACTTGCAAGTATTTTGGATACAAGAACGTATTTCTGGTAACAATTTGTAAAATTTATAAAATTTTTTTAAATATTTTGAGTAAGAGAATAAACCTAATGCTATGTTCACACTGAGAGCTTAATGCTCACTTAGAGCATTTACTTAATTACATTTATTATATTTGTCCCTGTTACTCCTACAACGAATAAAGTCCCATTCGTAAATGTGGATTTCGTAAATGCGCATTGGCTCTTAGTGTGAACAGAGCATAATGTCGAGTTACATTTAATATTAACCAACATAAAAATGAACAAGATCAACAGATTCATAACCAAAAATACCAAAAAAATCAATGATATCATTTAAGAATTCCACTAATATATTTTTAATGAAATGTTTTTTCAGCAGAAATATTTCGATAATGCATTCAAAATACTATCTCAAAATTGTCTGCTACGTTTAAATCGTCTTTTATGAATTATCACTTGTCTATCACTTAGATAGATTCTCGCGACGCTGCTGTCACTATCTAAAGCCATGTTTGTGTTCAATTTTCGATTCAAAAATTTGAAAGCAAAAATTTGCGTTCATCTGGCCGCCTTTACAGCAAAATGACAAGCAAAAAATTCCCACATAAAAATTTCCTACCAGTGCTCCAAATCCATTTAGCTGCTATAGCTATCTCTTTCTAACAACAGGAATTCATAAGGAGAACAACGTGCAGCCGATGACATTTACATCCAAACAAGGACGTTGTTTCGTGCAAAATTACTGTCAACGAACAACATACTGGCGGCGGGTGGGCGGTAATAGAAATCACCGCTTCGTTTAGCCCCAACCAAAGGAAACGACGTTGCTGGCAAAAGGACACAAAGTAGCAAAATCACTGGATGCAAAAAATGTAATGTTCTGTAAAATTAATTGTGTTGTGCATACAATAACTCATAAATAGTGTTAAAATTTATTGCAAATGTTGTAGTAAACATTAGATGCATGGAAAAACATAGAAAAACGAGTGAAATAGTGTTTTTTTGAAACAAAGTATAAATTTTCCAACAAAGTAAGTAGTACATTAAAGTGGAAAAAATATCGAAGATTTTTATGTGTCGTTGCTGTAAAATGTAATGGCGGCGCAGCTGCTGCTGTTGCCTGCCTGCCGATGGTGTCTCTGATGCTGCTGTTCGTGGCCTCCAATGACGCCAACAACGCGTCACTCTCTGCTGAGGGGTGTTGACGCAGTTTGTGAGTTTGTGTATGTGGCATGAGGCAGGCATGCGAGAGGGAATCTCGGTCAAAGTAATTTTACAACAAGGCGACCGTTGGAGCAGCACATATTTGAAACATTGTTTTTCTGCACACCCCATTTGTGCAGGCACAATGCAGAGAGCACACGAGATGAGCGAGAGTAAGCGCGCACTCTGAAGTATTTTCCTCTAGCTGCATTGGAATGCATGTGATGGGGGGTTGTGGGAGTTGAAATAGTCGAACGATGGACATAACCAAATTCAAAGTGAAAGTGCAACAAGGAATTGTGTTAATGTGAAAGCACTGAATAAGTTTGCCAACACGATTACGCCTTCTTCTTCTTCTTGCTAGAGACTTAAACAACTTAAAATTAACTTATTAACTTATGAGCAAAAGTTTAACAAACGTTTTATTCAAGGTTCAATGAAATGTTTTTAAGTTATGATTAAGATTAAAAACATGGATTTGGGGAATTTTTTAAATAATTTATTTGCATATAAAAAACTTTTATGTAGTTGCTGTATGTAGACTTCAGATTGTTTGTATGTTGGTGCTCCGGAATAGATGCTGCTTTGCGCATGTGTAGTGCCGGTATAGTTAAACAATCGTCGTCAATATCAACAACAGCACCATTCCAAGCTCACAGCAGCGTAAAATTCGGACACATTAAAACATTTCAGCAGGTAGCTTACATCATGGGGTAGGATCTGGGTAGAAGACCTTCTTAATGTACTTGCAAAATCGATGACATTGAGAGCAACATTGTATGCATTTACATTAACAACATTACACTGCTATAAATTTGTCATTGTTGTTGTTGTGTTTACAGTTCCAAAGGGTAATGCACTTTGCACCTCAATTATCTGGGAGTAGCTCAAAGTTTTTGCTTATATTTCATTCAAAGTAATCCAGGTATTTGTTAAAATTATTTGAAATTAATAAACTCAGTTAATATTTAACTTTAAAACAAGTTTAGAAAGTGAAAACTAAATTTCTGTTGAAAAAAGGCGAGTATTTCAGATTATACGATTGGCGAATATTGCAAGTAATTAGGAAAGGTGTTTTAACTCTAGTTTGTCAAAAAGTTGATGATTTCCAGATATGGTATAGTCCACTAAATGATGAGTGCACTAAGCATTTAACTATCACTAAATATATTGAAAGAATTTATATTTTTCACTATTTTTTTAGCAGCTTATGATAGTGAAGAGATGTTTCAGTATCACTAGAGACTTTAGTGATAGCGTTATTTTGTTGCACAATAAATAAATTTAGTGGTAGTGACAAAATCTGCACTACACTCAAACTTAGTGAAATAAATCTATAATAAGAAAATATAATTTTCCAAATGGTGTTATTTAAAATATATACATAACATACAATAACATAACAATCTTTGAATACAAATTTTATACATTTATCTTATGTCTGTTATTAATAAATTAGTATAAAAGCCTGTCCTACGGCAGGTCCTCCGCAAACTTATTTTTTGGAGCCATTTGCAAAAAGCACTTTTTTCTTTTCAAGGCTAGATTTTTTATTGAATTGATTTTTGAAAAATACAAATGTACCACTTTAAGTAACACTTTACCTATTTAAGCAATGTTAAAAAGGTAGTTAGATCAAAAACTAATATTGTCACTGATTAGTATCGAATATATTTTCTGTGCATATTTTCAGACATTAATTTTAGTAGAAAAATAAAAGTTGCATTAAGCAGTATATATAATTTGTACACTATTCTTTTATGAATTTTAGTGAAAAATTTTCACTATCAATACTACTACCGTATAGTGAGGCTTATATTTTGCAATTCACGAATGAAGTAGTGAATAATTTTACACTATCAGTACATGTTAGCTGAAACTGAAAAGTTAAGCACTATCCCCATCTCTGATGATTTCGATGTGTGTAAGGTATATTACTTAATACACAATTTTTCTTTGTCAATTACTACGAGAATTGTTAACTGCGAATATTGCAAATCTGTCGATCGCAAAGAAATTCTTTCTAATTTCTCAAATTGATGCAAATTTATTCACATTCATGCAAATTTCTTATTCACATTCATATAATAAGAAAAATATGCATATTTCGATTGAAATTTTGGCTACCTTTCTAAAATAGCAAAAAAAAAACTAGTGAGCAGTTTAACACTGAGAGTTTTACAGTTAGTGCGCTACAAAATTTTACACACAAGTACCGTTATGCATCATATTGATTGATCATTTATTTGGTTTTTTGAGGTAAATTTCTTTTGAAAAAGTAACGGTGTTGAAAATGGCTAGTAGTTGACCGGTTATCGAAAACCTTGATTCCTCAAATACTGAAAGTGATCAATGTGCAACAAGTGACGATGATACAAATTATGTTCTAAATGAAAACGACGAAATAGAATGTGAAAGCGAGATTAGTGATGAAGATGTTTTTATTAAGAAAACAATCCCATACACGAGAGATGATTTGCCACAAAATGTTAGACGAAGTGCACCTTTTTCCATTCGTAAAAGTTGATGTTATGCTTATTTTTATTTGAAATTATTTTTGTTTAAATGAAAACATATGCGTATATTCATATAGATTCAACTGTTTTGCGAATTCACACGTGAAGGATCTAGTATCTGCGTTTTCAAATTATTATTAATATGACAAATCTATACGGCAGCCGTATTATGCACACGGAAAAATGAACTAACATTTATGCAAGCATGCGAGCTTTTTGGTTTTTTTCTACTTGCTGGTGTTTACCGTTCGAAAGGTGAATGTTTGATTGAATTGTGGGATGATAAACGTAGGCGATCTATATTCAAAGCAACGATGTCATACGAAAAATTTCGGCTTTTGAACTCATGCATTAGGGCGTGTTTATAGTGGCGACTTGTTGCTTTGCCGAGCCGAGCTGAAAGCGCGTCAAGCTAAAAGCAGCTGGTAGTGCGTATAGTGCGCGCTTCCCGCCGATGACTTGTTGCAGATGGCTTTTGACTACTTTGGAATTTTTTGTATATATTACGTTCTTTTTCGTTTATTTTTACAATCGAAGCATCAAACATGTCACGTGATTTCGTGTGTGCTTCTTGCCTTCCTCAAACCAGCGGACAACAAGTAAAGAGACGAAAAACTATGCTGAAACGCACTCTAAGCCACTGTAAGTCGCTTAAAGGCACTTGCTGTTCCGACTTGTTTCGACTTTTTTGCAATTGTTTTGTGCTGGTTTTGTTGCCTTCTTGCGTTTTCATTCGAATTGTTTTTTTTAGATACAACAGAAAAAAATAACACCATCAAAAATAGTGGGAAAAAAGTCAATTGACTGAATAAGAGAATCATCGAAAGGCTTCCTAAACATTTACCCGAATCCGGACCTTACACGGTCAATCATTGGGCATCAATCGTTTATATGTTTTAGTAAATGTTTGTTGTATGCATTACACAGCCTCGTTTATGACTTCATTGACCAACATCTAATTATTTTTATATTTTGCATACACATATAACAGATTGATGTCAAATGATTGACTTTTGCACAACAAATGAGAAAACTTAAAAGAAAACTAAAAAGAAAAGAAAACTTGTAATATTATTATTTGGCCAATAGGCTTTTGTATTACACATGAATTAATAAAATAAATAAATAAATAAATAAATAAAACAACAGCTACTGATCGCTTATTTGAATTATTTCATCCACTTGCTTTTGATCCCAAGAAAAAAGGAAAAAAGGACGGAAGAGCAAAAAAAAAATTTATGTATTTTAATGGAGTTTTTCTTGTTGATCTACCTTCTTTATTTTATTTAATGAAAATAATAATTAATCATCTTTTAAAATAAAACTAACACATGCAAACCGTGCGAGCAAGCGAGAAAACAACAATCGTCACTCTGAATACCAGCACTCAAGTCGCTTTAAGCTTCTTGTTCGGCTGGCACTATACGCGCTTTGAGCTTATTTCATATGGTTGTATGTGCAGCCTTTTTCAGCTTTCCCTCTCGGTACGGCTCGGCAAAGCAACAAGTCGCTACTATAAACGCGCCCCTAGAGTTTATGATAAAGTGCCCGTGCCGAACGACGACAGAGAAATAAGCTTGTTGCTATTCGAAATGTTTTCGATAAATGGAATAAAAATATAAATATGACGTTCTTGGTGACTGTGTAACTGTAGACAAACAATTGATTTAATATCTTGAAAAACGACGTTTATACAGTTCAAATCATATAAATATGGCATTAAAGCATGGGTTCTATGTGACTCACATTCATACTATGCATACAATATGCAAATATATACTAGAAGGAATAGCAATTGCGTTCAAGAGACAATCAAGGCCAACGCGTGGCTTTTGGGCTAATACAAGGATTATGCGATGGCAATGTGACATGTGACAATTTTTTTACATCACATGAATTGGCAAAATTTATGAAAAGGCGAAAATGACGATAGTTGGAACCATAAGAAACTATTGCAAGGAATCACATCCAATTCTCTTAGATATAAAATTTCTATTCAGAATTTGTGTTCGACCACTCCTCATTGCGTCTTTTAATGGTTTCATATGTACCGAAAAAAAAAGATACATACGTGACTCTTCTTAGTACATTAAGCGGGATTCACTTATCACGTTCAGCAAGTTTTTGAACAAATCAAGTCAAAGAGCATGCAGAGAGATAAAGCTCAACACCTTCATATAAAAGAAATTTGCAAGACTTGTTGAAGGTGAAGGTTTGTCGGCCTTTGTAGTTTAGTAGAAAGTGCGCTAGACTCAACCCCGAGGTAACTGGTTCAAATCCGGGCTCGGGCATGGTTCTTTTCATTTTCTCTGTTCTTCTCTACATTTAAGAATTATGGAAAAAAATCCACAACCAAATTGTGCAAAATGTGGAATTAAAGCACAGGAACAACTAAGGGCTGGAAATGCTTGCCGAAGTTAAGGCATAACACTAGCCTCGGTTAAAAGCAATTCAAATTGCCTTCCACGTTTGTTTCGCTTAATCAATAATTCACGTATGGTTCCAATCAATTCCTCTTAATAATCATCACTTTCACTATCACTTTCTTTTCAGGTTAAAGACCAAACCTTGTTTGTATAAGGCGCATGCCTTGGTTCTTTGATCTTTTTTTTTTTTTAAAAAAGGTGGTCAGTGAATTCCGCCATTACATAATAAAATACACATTCGGGATACTCCCGAAAAGAAACCATAAATAATTCATTATTGTAACGAAACCAAAGGTGGAGTGTACGTTTTGGACGAAATAGCCAGCACTTATCGCTGTAAACGTAAGGTAAATCGATGGCCAATGGTTTTTTTTTCCCCAATATATCCGATGTTTCCGCGTTCAATTTTGTTTTTACTGATTAATACTAATCCTCCGTTAGATTTCAGTTCGTACCAAGACGTTGAAGACTTTCTCTTAGAAATATTTCTGAATCTGAAATTATTGAAGCCGTTTTAAACGTTAAATCAAACTCTTAATTAAAAGTAAAATTAAATTAAATTAATATTTTCTTATATTAAACATAATTTATTGTTCTTTACTAATTGTACCCTTGCTAGCTCGAAGTTTCCATCCTCTTGGAAAATTGCAAGAGTGGTTCCAATGCCAAAGAGTGCTTTCAATAATACACTCAATAATCAAAGACGTATATGTATACTGCCAGCTCTGTACACAATCTTGGAATATATTATCAAGAACCAGATTATGAATTATACAAACCGTTCGAAGTTGATTGATGATTGCCAGTCTAGTTTTCGAAATGGCTACGGTACCACAAATCTTCTGCTAGGTCTTACTGATTTCGTTTGAGAAAATGTAAATAAACATAAAACTACTATTCTGGTGCCCCTCTACCTTTCCAAAGCTTTTGACACTGCCAACCATTTAAATCAAATTCAAAAACTAAAATTGAAATTTAATTTTTCAAATGCAGCATGTAGGCTGATGTCGCGGTATCTGTGTGATCGCAAACAATTTGTGTCTTATTACAATGGAGTTGAATATGACTGTCTCAATATTGTCTCAGGCAACGCTGTATATATGGGGGCTTCAGGGGTTCAAATCCCCCTTAAACAATCCATAATTTTTTATATATTAAGTAAAAACACAAATTCCAAATTATTTAATTTCGCCCTAACATGAAGATAAATTGAAAATTATGTAATGTAAACAATGTACATTGTTTGTACATGCTTCAACAAAAATGTTGTTGTTTCTTTGGAAAAATTCGTTAGACCAATTAATTGTTCTAACCTGACCTAAAGCTCAATAAACAATTTAAAACTATCAAACAACTAGAATTTGTTTTTAAAATCAAGAAAGATTTAAACTAGCAAACATCTAGAGTTTGTATTTAAATCATAGAAAATCAACATAACAAATAAGGTTATATAGAAAAATTTAAATTAGCTAATTATTAATAAAACACTTTGATCATTTTTAGTTTTTTGGATTAGGTCTTTAATTTTTACTGCACTGATCCATTAAAAATTCACATTTTTTCAGGCTGCCAACCGAAGTGCACTGAAAGCACTTCTTTTTTGTCCAAAGCCTTTTTAAAAATTAATTTTTGTCTTTTTTTGCTCATATTAGGATCAAAATTTTCAAATTATCACATGCTATTTTATAACAATTTCTTTTCAGATACAAATAATATAAAGTCTTGACATTAAACTTGACTACAAAAAGTTGGCTTGAACAGTGCAGGAAGCAGACGCGGCCTAATTAGTAACTCTTCACTGACAAGCTGTTGAATCGAAGATGGAATAACTGGAAGTCCCAGCATATTTAAAGCTTCAACTCCAGTAGAAAAGATTTCAATGTTAAATTAATTTCTTAGTTTTTGTACAATCGAAATGTGATGATTGTCAATTAAAGGTTTCTAAAAAATCTAGTGAAACATACAAAATACTTATATTTTCAACCACCACAAGCAGTGAAGACAAATAATGCATTTATACACATTGAAAAATACCAGGATTCTTTAAATACATTGAATTAAAAGATTAAAATAAATAAAACTTATATTTTTCTAAAATGCAAGCAAATAAAATGTAGAAAAGACTTATTTTGCAATTAGAAGAAACTAGCATGAAATAAAATCTGTAGAAAGGTATGTTAAGCATATCATAACAATAATAGAAAATATCCCCATACCTACAGCAACAACAAAAACAGAAAAAAAGTCACTATTACATCAACAATATGCCCACCGCTGCAGCTAGTAACTATTCCAACGGTAACAGTAACAGCACCACATCCTCAACTTCAACAGCAACAACAACCATAACTTCAACTCCAGCAATGTCCACCTGCCCCTCCACAGCCAACACCAATCTATATCAATTCTTTTGCATTGTTAGTGTTTGCATCATCTGTTATTACAACAGCACACAATGCGGACTCGTGTTCGACGACATAAGCGCCATACGCGACAACAAAGACTTGCGTCCCAGCACACCGCTGTACCATGTCTTTCGTAATGATTTCTGGGGCACACCAATGCGCAAGGAGCAATCGCACAAATCCTATCGTCCATTAACAGTGCTCACCTTTCGTTGGAATTACTGGGTGCATGAGTTGCACCCATTCGGTTATCATTTTGTAAATGTTGTGCTGCACATAATTGTTTGTTTGCTGTTTCGACGTGTGTGCCGGTTGTTATTGTTTCACTGCGCAAGCGTTAGTTTACGTCAACATAACAGCAGCAGCAAGAGAGGCACCGTTATCACAACCACCAACATCACCAGTGCCACCTTTGCTGCTGCAAGTGGGGGAGAAGAGTTAGCCGAAACGTTTTCGCCCATCTCCCCACAAAACAGCTGTAGTTTTATTGCAGCTCTCTTATTTGCTGTACATCCGATACATACCGAAGCAGTTACTGGCATCGTCGGACGTGCCGAATTGTTGTCATCCATCTGTTTTTTGGCGGCATTTCTTACTTATGCTAAGGCTGTGCGGCAACAGTCACCAACACGCCGTCACACGACGCATTGGTCAGCACTTGTCTGCTTTTTTAACGCTTGTCTGCTCGCCTCAATGCTGTGCAAGGAGCAGGGCATAACAATAGCAGGCATTTGTTTTGCGTATGAATTGTTTGTCGTACAGCAAATACGCCCCATGGATTTGTGGCATTTTTTCAAACAACAATTTGAAGAGCGCAAATTGGGCACTGCCGCATTTGCAGCATCACCAAAGAATTCTAAAGCAAATGGCACGCATAGCAAATCAACGTTGATATCATCTTCCTATTGTCTCATCACGCTATGGAAGCGTCTTGGTTTTTTGATTTTTATCACAGTCGCCTTGCTGTTGGGACGCTTGTATGTCATGGGCTCGCAGTTGCCTGTCTTCACACGTTTTGACAATCCGGCATCGGCTGCAGATACACCATCGCGACAGCTGACATTTAGCTATCTCATATATCTCAACAGCTGGCTGTTGTTGTTTCCCTGTGATTTGTGCTGCGATTGGACAATGGGTAAGTAAAATTAATTCAAAAATTATTGATGATCTCTCAATATATTTTATAATTTATATATATTAAATATAATCTCAATAAATGAGGAAATAGATAGGATTAATATAAAATAAAATACGACTAGGGATTGCAGATTGCCACCACTGCTGTATTACGACATTCTAGCAGTGTCATAATTAAGGGTTTCAAAAGCAGGTAACCGCATACTTTCACTATTCGTATCCAAAGGATTTTTAAAAAGCGCGGATATATTCGCTTTCCAAATTATATATTAAACTTCGAAATCTTGTTTAATTTTCTAACAAATCAAATTTTTAATATTTTCTTGTAAATAACAATGCGTTAAGAACGCATCGAAAGGGGTCTTGGTTGATTTAAGAGACGAACTGAAAAGTTGAATTCTCTATTCAATGCCCAACTCTATCAATTTGTCCAACTTCAACATTAAGTGAACGAATTTTTTTGATATCAAATGCCATGAAGACAAAATCTAAGAATAAAATTAAAATTTGAGAGTTTAAATACGATCGTATATCTATTTAAATTACTATTTTTAAAAATTAAGTTTTCAGGGTCAAAACTCCATCATGTTTGTCAGACAATTTTTCGTTATTAGCTTCTTCAATATCCAAATGTTAAGTTATTTTTAATTTTTTTTATATCTATATCCATTAGTATTTCCAAAGCCACCATAAATAAATAACAAGTATATGGGTAAGTCCTAGCGCTTGGATGTTACATTCGGATAAATTTTTTCATAAATTTCGCAAATTTTATAAACAAAATAAATTAAGGTTTAAGATCTAGTTAAATAGCTATCCATAAGTATAATTAATAATATCTATAACATCCTGCATCGTACCGCTTGTTACCTAAATTTTTTTATTTTTTTCGTGCTTTTGGACGTTACAAAAAAAAAAAAGGGAAGTTCTTGTGAGACTAACACCCTAACATAGAATCATTCTGCGAAATGGTCGATCGAACTTAAAAGTCTAAAAGAACAAAAAATTGCAAATTACATAAGTTCTAAAAAGACCTGCATCATCTCAAAAATCGTATTTTTCAAGTCACAGTTAACAATTTCATTTGTTCGGACGTTACGTGTCGGGCGTTACACATTTCACCCTCTAATTTTTGTTATTTTAATCTATATACCACCGAATCTATCTCTTGATCTGTATAAAATGCACATTGAAAACTGTGTTAGTATTTTGAATAGTTTAAAAGACAATCAGCATGTTATTGTGATGGGCGATTTTAATCTCCCCAACATAAATTGGATTTATGAGGAAGATATGCATTATTGGTTACCTTTTAATGCTTCAAGCAATATTGAAAGCGAGGTTTTCGATAATCTTGCAGAATTTGATCTACGCCAAATTAATGGTATTCATAACAGTTTAAACCGCGTACTTGATTTAATATAAATTGATAGCGAAATTAATGCGGATGTCAACAACCTTGATTCTACATTTTTGCTTGATTCAAATCACCACGCATCATTATGCTTAAGTGTAAAATTTTACAATTATTTGATGCCTGTTTATGATACTAGCTTAAGTTTTGATTTAACGAATAGTTATTTTAGTAGTATTTAAAATTTTTTGGGCAATATTGATTGGCTGTCATTTTTAAACAATAATCTATTAATAAATTACAATCTTTTTTCAAACAAACTCAGGGAAGCTATAAATTTGTACATCCCTAAAGTTTAATTTAAGTCCACATCGAAACCTATATGGTTCAATAAAGAAATGATTAATATTAATAACAAGAAAAATAAAGCATTCAAATTGTATAGAAAATCTGATAATAATATAAATATTTTAAATAATTATCGGGTCCTTCAGAGAAAATTTGATCACTTGAACAACTTTTTATATAAAAATTATATATTTCAGATTGAATGTCAACTTAAGACTAATAGTAAGAGCTTTTGGCTTTTTATAAAAAAAAATCTACGGGTATTCCTAATGCAATTCAATCAATCACTTAAAAAAGGGGAATTTTCAACTGATTTGAAAATTACTTTCATTATACCAATTCACAAATCTGGTTAAAAAAACGATGTTTCAAACTATCGCCCAATATGCAAAATATCTACTATTCCCAAACTGTTTGAGAAATTGGTCTACAATAGGTTAATATTCTTGGTGAAGGAACTCATATCACCGCTTCAGCATGATTTTTTCCCAGGAAGATCAACTACTATTAACTTAGTAATTTTTTCTTAATATATTTTAAATTATTTTGAAAATGGACATCAATGTAATGTTATTTTCACCGATTTTTCAAAAGCTTTCGACAGAGTTAATCATAACTTACTTATTAAGAAACTAGAAATAATTGGATTTCACTCCAATATTCTAAAGTGGTTTGAATTATTTCTTATAGGTCGGACACAATTTGTTCGAATAAATAATGTTCTGTCAAATGCTGTAACTGTTTCCTCCGGGGTTCCGCAGGGTAGTCACCTCGGCCCTTTACTGTTCCTCTTATTCGTAAACGACATTCCTAAAATAATATCTTTCTCTCAGTGTTTAATGTATGCCGATGACATAAAGATTTTTGCTGCCATAAAAGACATTCATGATTGTATTAATATGGAGAGAGATTTGTTACAATTATCTTCGTGGTGCAGTGACAATTTATTGCCGCTTAAGATATTAAAATGCCAAAGTTTGACATTATGTCGTATCTCTTCACCTCTCCTTTTTGAATATAGGCTTAGAAATAAGAAGAAGAATTACTGAGAAGAAAGATCTAGGAGTTATACTAGACAGGAAACTTAGTTTTCAAGGCACATAGACTACATTGTAGCTAAAGCCAATGGTATGTTAGGTTTCATAATCAGGTTCTCCACAGACCTTTCAGATGCTTTTTCTTTAAAATCTTTACATTTTGGCTTTGTCAGATCTATATTAGAATATTGCTGCATAATATGGGACCTCTTTTACTCATGTGCTACGAACAGAATTGAGAGAATTCAGAAACGATTCACAAGATTTGCAACAAGTCGCTTAGGTTGGAATATTGAAATGCCCTCTTATAATGTAAGAAGGCCTCTTCTTGGTATTCAATCTTTAGAAATTCGTCGGAAATATTTCGCTATCATGGTTGTAAGAAATTTAATATGCTTTAATATTAATTGTTCTTCTCTACTTTTTCAAATACCTTTTCACGTACCTTCACGTGGCCTAAGGTCTCAAATTCTATTCAATGAGCCTTTTCATAGAGCTAATTACAGTCAAAATGAACCAATCACTCGTTACTTAAGACTGGCAAACTCTGTGAGCCGAAAAATAGCCTTTAATCTAGACTTAAGTAGGAGTGCTTTCAAAAACAATTTGCTCATGTATCTTAATACAATAGCATAGGTAATAACTCTAGTGAATTATCGTTAATACTATAAATTAGTCTATAAGAAAACAGGATAAGTTTAGCTTTTTAAGTAGTCAAAAATAAATAAATAAATAAATTTGTCAGAGAAAATTAGACTTATAATCACTCAAAATCTTGCCAATTTTATTTTTACTGGTGATTGAAAGGCCAACTTTTTTTTTGGTGAAAAGCTTCTATTTGGCGAAAATCAGCTTATTTTTTGACCTTTTTTCACAGAATTTCTCCACTGTGCACTAATCTAGAAAAATTTTAATAAACCACTTGGTATCAAAACATACCATTCGGACGTTACAAAAATGATCGGTGTAATTAAGTAATTTTTTCACTTCTTTGCTAATTCGACTTATTCTATTTTGCAGATTTAACCGTTATCCATAAAGCTCTTTCCGCTCTGCTAAAGATGGCAGAGTATAGAGAGTAAAGAGTCTTAAAGGAAGAAAAATATATATAACTTTATTAAAAAAGTAAAACTTGTCACCACAAATATGAGTTAAAAAATTGAAAATAAAAAATTATTCCAACTGACAATAAATCTTGCATTTTACTACAGTCCACATTGGGCCAGAAATTTGAAAAAGTGGCAAAAAATCATATCTTGGCGTTGAACATACTGAATTTAATAAAACTTGGTGCAGGATATTTGGAATAAGGCATCTTTTCCAAGTGCGATGGAAAAAGTGACCGGGATTAAACAAAGGGGCGGGGCGCTATCTATAAAATACTGTATCTCGTCTAATACTGGCACTAGTTTATTAAAACTCGGTACAGTAGTAGGTAAGATCTTCTTCGAGCATGATGGTAAAAGTGGGCGAAATTCAACAAAGGGGCGTATAAATAAAATACTGTATCTCATCTAATACTGCCACAGGTTTATTGGAATTCGGTACAGTAGTATTTAGGATCTTCTTCGAGAATGATGATAAAAGGGGGTGGGATTCAACAAAGGGACATGGCACTATTAATAAAATGCTGTATCTCGTCTAATATTAGCACCAGCTTATTGAAATTGGGTATATTTGTATATGCTATATGGGTATATGGTAGTATATGGGTATATGGTAGGCGGGATACGAGAGAGAACAAGGGGACGCTTTTACCGAATCTGACGTGTGATGTGTGAACTAACATTTAATATATACAAGGCTTTAAAAATAGCACTTTTAGAACTATAAATATTTTATATTATCGAGAAACAAAAAACCCACAATTAGCCTACATGTAAAATAGTTCTAGGGTCACCACGTGGAGGTTGCGGGGAGAGCCCCATGTTTTTTCTTTTCTTATTTTTTTGTTCTGCTTTTTAGTTTTTAATTTTTTGTTTTTTTATAATTTTTTTAATTTTTTGCATTTAATATTTTTTTTTATTTTTTGTTTTTTTATAATTTTTTCTTGTAATGTTTTTTTATTATTTGTTTTTTATATTTTTTTTTTTGGTTTTTTGCTTTGAATATTTTTTTTTTATGTTTTTTATATTGTTTTTTTTTGCTTTTAATATTTTTTTATTTTTTTATATTTTATATTTTTTTTTATTATTTTTATATTTTACATTTTTTTAATTTTTTGATTCTAATATTATTCATTTGTGTTTTTTGTATATTTTTTATTTCGCGCTTTTAGTATTTTTTGTTTTAACTTTTTTGTTCATTTAATTTTTTCTAATTTTTATTTTACCTTAAATTTTTTTCATCCGAAAGAAATAAATTGTTTAAATAATCATTTTCATTTTCGTTAAATTCATCGTCTTCTGGATCTGAAATAGTTTCGTTATTTTGAACTGAGTTATTCTAAAATTCCGGTGTAATGAGAAGGTGAAGGAGTTCGTCTCGAAATCCTGCAAATTTAGTATCAAGCGACAGCTAATACTTTGACTATTGCTAATCCAAAATATGGGAGCAATAAAATGCGTTTTGGTTGAGCTGCAACGCTTTGAAGTTGAGTATTTTTTTTTAAAAAATTCTAATTTTGGACATAGCTCCTTGAGGTGATTTACACAAATAATTGCCAAAAATCCAGTTTTTAATAAAACTAAGTCAATTAAGGCTCCTATTATGTATTACAACTCAACTTAAGTTGACTAGATTCAACTAATTTTTTTTCGTATAACTTATTACATACATTTCAGTTGAACTACGTCGTTTGAAAATTCTTAATAGATGGTAGCAAACTACATGGTTCAATTAAAATATATGCAATACGTTATATGGAAAAAATGTAGTTGAAGCGAGTCAACATCGCATACCATCGCATACATAATACGTACATAATAGGGGCATAAAGCTCATATTTTTAAGAAGTCTATGTGTAAATAAAAAAAGTAATTTTTTTTATAAAAAATTTTTAAAATTTTTTTTAAGTTTTTCGAAATTTGATATATTTGAATGAGAAATAATGAAAAATTAGCATATTCTGACGGGAAAAAACAGAATATGTTAAAATAAGTGATTTTTTCGGATTATTAAATTCGGATTATTAAATACATATATTGTACAATAAGGACCTAAAAAAACCTTTTCCTATTTCGTCCTACAAATATATTTTTTGTTTGGAAAAATTCTTAAAATTAAAAATGTACACACAAAATAAAGTAAAAAATTAATATAGGTCCTAGGGAGGTACCCCTAGGGTCTTACCGATTTCGACCATTTTCCGTATACATTTTTTAATCAATTCTTCTGACGAATTTTTGTTAAGAGCGGCTAACTTTGGTGTGTACCTCCCATAAAAAATCAAGTAAAATATTAATATAGTTCCTAGGAAGGTACCCCTAGAGCGATTTCGACCATTTTTAAAATTTTTCTTAATTGGCTTAAAATAATTAAGCATACAAAATTGCATTATCATAGGAGGACTCCTTCTAGTTTTGTCCATCGCTTATATGGAGACAGTTCACTGTGCGACGTTAGTTTTTTTATAAATTTCTCGAAAGTTATTAAAAGCGTGCAAAAGTGTGCATATCCCTTTCAAGTAAACATCTTATAAAAAGTAATAGCATGTATTTTTTCAATTACCAGCGAAATCTCGAGGAATCTTCTTTATGCGCGGCATTTTTTTTAAAAAACCACTTTTGTGTATTCAGTATGAGGGAAAAATGGATTAAAATTAAAAGAAAATATGTATATATATATTTTTTTCCAAAATTGCAATCAATGGCCCATTATCATAGCCAAAACAAAGTCGACTTTAAATTTAGTATAAGCATATTTTACAGTTTTCCAATATAATATGTTGTCAAAAAGCTTACACTAAATTTAAAGTCGACTTTATTTTGACTATGATAATGGGCCAATGTCTTTAATAAAGTGCTAAAAATTAAAAAAAAACTTTAAGAAATAGTTATACTGTCGATGATATAAAATTTTAAGTGTAAATAAAAAATTTTAATTTTTGACTGTCCCAAATTGTAATTTTTAATTTTATATTAATAATATTTCGTCTCAGGGTACCTTAATGTGTCCCTTTATGGATTGTAAGAATCATATGTACACATAACATACTTGATTTTTGGCCACTTATTGAAATTCCTGGCCAAATGTGCAGTCAAGAGAATATAATCGAAAGTCTTATTCTTGTATTCGACCATAACGATATTAAGCTCTTTATTTGCAACCATAACTTTAAGAAGTAAGCAATTTTACATTGTTTACGCAACTCTGATAAAGTTGAAGGCCTGACCAAAAATAAAATCCACTTGTTCTAAATTGTTTTCAATAACAACTGAAACGTGAAACTAAGCCTTAGGAATCCTGTTTAATTCGATGTTAACAACTTAGCCCATCGAGATATTAATGTTGTTTTAGTATGAAATATATGAATAATAATAACTTTTTATGAATATGTTCTTCATTTTGTATATAAATTTAATTTTTTTTTTTGCAGGCACCATCCCGCTCATAGAAGGCTTCAACGATATTCGCAATTTGGCCACTTTAGCCACATTTGCTACACTCTTTGCATTGGCTGCACAGGCATGCATCACCAAAAACCTATTCCAATCCCGTATTCTTCTCATGTGTCTAGCTTGGATGAGTCTGCCCTTTTTGCCAGCATCGAATCTCTTCTTTCCCGTTGGCTTTGTAGTGGCCGAACGTGTGCTCTATATGCCTTCAATGGGCTTTTGCCTGCTCATTGCTTATGGCTATATGGAACTACATAAGTATGCCGAAGAACAACATAGCTTACTATGTATTTTTACATGCCGCAGCCTAATGATTTTGCTACTTATCAGTCATGGCTATAAAACACATCAGCGTAACAATGATTGGCACTCGGAGTATACGTTGTTTATGTCTGGTGTGCATGTGAATGCACGCAATGCAAAACTCTTCAATAACGTAGGACATGCGCTGGAGAATGAAGCTCAATATCGCGAGGCTTTGGCCTATTTTGAGAAAGCCGTCGAAATACAAAATGATGATATTGGTGCGCATATAAATGTTGGACGTACATACAATAATTTGCAAATGTACAAAAAAGCCGAGGAAGCATATCTCAAAGCCAAGTCCTTGTTTCCAAAAATAAAACCTGGCGAATCCTATCAAGCACGCATTGCACCCAATCATTTGAATGTTTTCATCAATCTGGCCAATCTTATAGCACGCAATCAAACACGACTGGAGGAAGCTGATCAGCTATACAAGCAGGCTATCAGCATGCGCGCTGACTATGTGCAGGCCTACATTAATCGCGGTGACATTTTGATGAAGCTCAATCGCACCGCTCAAGCCCAGGAGGTGTACGAGAAGGCTTTGCTCTACGACAGCGAAAATGCCGATATCTACTATAATCTGGGCGTTGTGCATTTGGAGCAGGGCAAGAGTGCGCAGGCGCATGCTTACTTCAATAAAGCCATCGAGTTGTTTCCCGAGCACGAACAAGCTTTGCTAAACTCTGCCATACTGTTGCAAGAGCTCGGTGGCACAGAGTATCGTCGCATCTCACGTGAACGTCTTTTCAAAGTGCTCACCAAGGATGAGCACAATGAGAAAGTTTACTTTAATCTTGGCATGCTGTCAATGGATGAGTCCAATTATGCCGAAGCAGAGCAGTTTTTCAAACGTGCCATACATCTGAAAGCAGACTTTCGTAGCGCTTTATTCAATTTAGCACTGCTGCTAGCGGATGCCAATCGTCCTTTAGATGCAGTGCCGTTTCTCAACCAACTCATACGTCATCATCCAGACCATATCAAAGGTCTGATTCTGCTCGGTGATATCTATATTAATCATATGCAAGACTTGGATGCTGCTGAAGCTTGCTATCGCAGCATTCTGAAGTATGAACCGCACAATATACAGGGTCTACATAATTTGTGCGTGGTTTTTGTGGAGCGTAAACGTTTGGCTAAGGCAGCCGCCTGCCTAAAGTATGCACATCATTTGGCACCATCTGAGGAATATATTCTACGTCATTTACAAATTGTACAGACACGTTTGAAGAAACTTGTACAGCTGCCGGATACGGCGGCAGATAAAATAGCTGCTTTTGCGAATTTTGATCCGCAGGAATTTCCAATAGCCATCAAAACTGATGGTAGTGGTGGTGGTAGTGATGGTGATGGTGGCAAGGATAAGCGAAAGAAACATATTGAGTCAGAAAAGAAGGAAACTTTATAGCAAAGCTTCTTTTAAGCTTAAATTTCAAGAAAGTCTGTCACGCTTAGCTGCTGTGTATTAAATTAAGTAAAATAGTTATAAGTTATAAGTATATGTAAATGAAAACTTACGGTATTCGAAGTGGTTTCTGCATAAACCTTGGAGTGATAATTTTTTATAGCAACTATCAGTGTGTTTATAGCGTTTTACTTAATGCTAAAAAACAATTTTTTGTTTCAGTATGTAAAGCTTTTATAAAATTTTGTTAACTTAGCCATGTTTTAGATAAGGCCATAGATTTTGAGACCGAACTTTTGTTTAACTAAAAAGCGATAACTCAAAAGTGAAGAAAAAATATAATAGCCTATATAGAAAATAGCCTTTATTTCAGAGCTGCTAAATAAAAATCACAAAAAGTAGGGCAACGCTTTAAAATAAAAAAAAAAATATAAAAAAACAGGAAATTACATTGTGAAATAGCCAAAAAAACAAGCTCTGAAATACTATAAATTTGAACATCCAAACCAAAACATCTCTTGTAGATGGTATGCCACAAATTGCGCTTCAATTGTGTGTTTCTAATCTGACTAGATCCTATACCCACTAACCTATACAGATCAGCAGTTTTCTAATCCTCAGGAAAAAATGCGCTCTACAACTCCCACAATCTTATAATTATTCAACATTATAATTACTTCTTTTTAATAAATGGACCTGAAACCATAGATATATTGAAGGTCTTCAACTGAGTTTTTTATAAAGCACTTGTGTCAATGTGGCTGCCGTAGCCTACTGAATAGAGTGCTTGGTCCGTGTACTAAGGAACCGCGGTAGCTCAGGTTCCATTCCTAGCTCAGACAAAAGTTATTTACATTTTTCAAACAAAAGTCAGTCTTATCAAACACTGAAAAAATATATTTCTGCAATTTTAAATGGTGTAAGAATAATAGCCAAAAGCTCTTTCTGCTTTAGCCTTACTTGAACAAATTTGAGAGCTATTTAAACTTAATTATTTTTAGTTTAACAAGTGTGTGTTATATAATTAAAATAGTTTTTCTATACTATTGCATGAAATGACCTAAGAATTATAGCAGGAATAATAACTGGAACCTGAAAACTGAAAAACCATTTACTAAAAATGAACCTGTTGGGTGATTCTCAATGATGACTTTACCTAGAAAACTAAGAATCGTTTAGACATGTTCTCACTGAGTGTCCAGCTCTATTCAAAGTTAGAAAGAATAACCTAGGCTGAGAAATAGTTCCTGCCGGAAAAAATGCAACAACGGTATCACTTCAATAATAACGCCCGTAAGAAGCCGTGACAAGCGTAGAAAATGATATATCTTAAAAATCACCCCCTGAATCGATTTGGCCATGTCCGTCTGTCTGTCGAGACGTTTATAACCGTAATTTTGAAGCTATCTTATTGAACAGAAAAAAAATTCGAACTTTCTATCTATAAAATAAGGATAAAATTGAAAATTGCCCAAATCGAATTCAAACCACGCAAAGTGACTAAATAAAAATTGTAATATTTCTGCAAATTCAGCAAATATTCTAATGACTTCAAATTTTGCATATCAATGATCAAAGTTTCAATGTGCATCCCGAATTTAAAGTTTGTTAAAATCAAATGAAAACTACACATAATTCTCTTATAAAGTGACTACATATAGAGAAATATTTAAGTATTTTATGTTTGATCTCCGAGCAAAAGTACTTTCGGTTCTCACTAAACTATAAAATTCTCTTGTGATTTTATTTATAAATTTCTTATTGTAAGATTAAATTAAAAATAGATAACTGAACCAATTACAGAATCCATTCGATTTTTCTACGTATTTTGACTTCTTTGTTTTTGTCAAACTTGCAGTTTCTAGCCATGTGGGCCTTTTTACCACATTTATAGCAATTAAATGGAAAAATTAAGTTTGACTTACTTTGATTCCCAGTATTTTCGTCATTGCTGCTGTACCTTTTCTTAAATTTTTTATTCACCTTTAAAGCGTTATCGTTCTGATTTTCCGATTTATCTCCGATCTCTAGCAGTCTTGAACTCAATGTCTTGAACGTTGGAAACTCGTTTGCTGTTTCGAATGCAGCTTTCACTTCTTTGTAACTGGCAAGCTATCTAATAAAATCGCAGTTAGTAAGTCTTCATCCAAATCTGTTCCCATCTCACGCAAATATGAAACGATTACATCGAATTTTGATCGTCTCGTTTTCGTCTCGTCCATTTTTATACTTATCAATTTTCTATACATTTCTGCTTTACGCCTTATAGATTTCCTGTCGTACGTCTCTTAAAGATACACCCATACTTCGTTTGATGTCTTGAAATTCCTGACCGTCCTTACGATGTCGGCCTCCAAAGCAATAATAAATGCGCTTCCTTTTGCAACCGCTGCTCTTGTAGTTCATTTTCTGTCGATAACAATTCCTGTTAACGACACACTCTCGACTTCTGGTCTTGGCTCGCGACCTTCCACCATTCGTAGCAGCCTATTTTTGTGTAGTATTGCGTCCATTTGAGGCTTCCACGTCATGTAATTGGTTCCATTTAGCAATGGAATTCGTCCTGCATTCGACATCATTATTTGTTCTTATTCCAGCTCAAATTCCTACACTAAATTAATCTGAAGATTTTATTTATTTTCGGTTATAACCTATTGTAAGATTAAATTAAAAAGAGATAACTGGACCAACTACAGAACGTTATAAAATAGTTGCGTTTTATTCGGTGATTCAATTCAAAGAAAGGAAAAATTTTCACAAAGCTTTTTCAAACATATTGAAAACTGAACTACAACTTGAATCATATTTAAACAAGTAAAGTACTGATCTTATAAATAAGGTTGATATTCAATATTTCTCAAGTCAAGAAAATAAATTCTCAATTCAAGAAAATAAATTCTCAATTCAAGATTGTTTAAACATATCAATCATGTTTTCATTAGTAAGTTCGGTGAATCGAGGCACCAGTTCGAAAGAGGTCTCAAAGTATTCTATGGTAATTTCGCCAGCATCACCGGCATCCGATGAGGAGGATGGCAATGGTTTGCTTTTGTCCGACGAGGCTGAAGCAGTCCGTTGTCCTTGATTAGAAAGTTAATTTGAAGGTTAAAGTTAATTTGAAGGTTCAACATGACCATTGCTTGTATTGCTGGTTTGACACTTCATATGGTGACGTGCCTCTGATCGAGTTTAGGTTTTAGGGCCTGAATTATTGCTGCATGCTTTTTGTTTTTAGTGAGAAAATTTTCCCATTGATATGCATCACCGACAAAATTGTATATTTCCACAAGCGTGTATATACATTGATTTTTATCGTGTGACTGCTACCGATGATTGCCATAAAAATTGGTTCTATTAACAATGTTGGATTAAAATGTGTATTTTCATACTCCTGTAATATTTTGACAATAATTTTCAGGAACTCCTTCTTAACTTTATTATTTTGATTATTGAAACACACTTTCAATTTATCTATTAACAATTTCGGCGATAGCACATGCTCAGTTTGGACAGCAAGATCTTCGCCTGCTCTCGCACTATTTCCCTTATATTACCAAGACATTGGTATATACCTCTTAAAGTTGAGCCCAAGTCTTTTGATCAGCTCCGTATATACTTCAATGGTAAGGACATTGATGAGGGCTTTTATGTCCTTGTTGACAATTGTGTTGCTATCATCGTTGATAAAGGTGAGGAGGTGTTCGAATAGAACACTCTTCGTACACAAATCGGCATTTGGGATTAATGTTATAAAGCCTTTCAAGTCATTTGGCTTTCGATAAGTCATCTTTTTTTATGTTGATGATGGTCAACTTGGACACTTAATAACAGATAAAGGTGCGACATGAGCTGCGAAGATTGCTTTGCCATCAATAGAAATTGGTTTAATTTGTTTAATGTTCACACTGAAGTTTATTAAATGTAATGTTGATGTTATAAAATAACATAGAATTTACAGAATTCATTTATTGGAGTCTAATGTTGACTTTGAAATAAAACATAATTTATAAGGAATTATACGTAAGAAATAAAAGCACCGAGCACACAAATCATGTCATCTCTCTTTGATGGTTGCACGAATACTACCTCTCGGCGCTTTAGCGTCGGTGACAGATCCAAGTAAATATTCAGTTATAAAAACTTTTCCGATTCCGACCAATGCAGACGAAGTACGTAGATTTGTAGCTTTTTGTAACTATTACAGACGTTTCATCAAAAATTTTGCTGAAATAGCGAAACCATTAAACCAATTGTTAAAGAAGAAATAATCCAAGTTAAACGAATCGACCGAGTTTGGTCACCACCAACCAACAAAAAAATACTTTTTTGTTTTAGAAAAAAGAGTTTTTTTCTAACAAATAGTTTAAAATGCTTGATTCAAGTAAATAAAGATATATTTGACATATTCCAGAATCAAGCAAAAATGTTTCTCGATACAGCAAAACTATTTCGCTCCGTACAAATGAAAATTATAGATGGTTCATATAAGACCCAATGGTTTCATAGGGCTAAAAATTGAAAGCAGACATATTAAGTCACTATTTGTCTTGCAGAGCAATTTCGATTACTAACTAAAAAAAAAATAAAATATGGGTCACATTACACCTACAGGTTAAAAAGGGTTAAGAATAAAAAAGACCCATGTGCTACAAGAATTTCCTAAGCTTAATTATTTTTTATTCGAACTGACATAAATTAGATGGTGGTTCATATATGACCTAATGTTCATACAGGGTTTAGAATAAAAAAAAAAATCCAAAAAGACCCTTGTTTTACAAGAATTTTCTAAGCAAATGTATTTTTCCTTCCACCTGACATACATTTAAGGGTGGTCATATATGACCCAATGGATATGCAGGGTTAAGGCTATTAAAAATTAATAGCCCTATTATGATTTACAACCAAACTGAGTTGGGTTGTCTACAACTCAACTCAACTTAGCACACCACTGGAATATTTGTTGGTATTATGGCTTACAACCATTCTAAGTTGAGTTGTATGGAATGCTTTCAGAAATTGTAATAGAATTTAATGCAATTTTGACAGCCAAACAAATACAAAAACAGCTTTTTTCATTTTCACTGTTTCATCTATTGGTGCAATTGAACAGGGTTTAAAGAAAAAGTTTCAAAGAAATTTTACAAAATTTTTCAAAATTTCTATTTGGTTCTTTGTTTGTGTTTTAATAGCATTGAGATGTTCTTCCGCAATGCTGTGTACTTTGGTAAATCGCCCACGGCTGGGATTTGGAACAGTTTGGCTAGGTTGTGAAGATTGGCTAGGATGAGTAGGCGATCGGTGATGCTGTAGAGATGGACTTGTATATGTAGGAGAACGGCTTAGATGTGCAGGTGATCGGCTAGGATGCGCAGATAATCGGTTAGGATGCGCATGAGATCGGCTAGGATGCGCAGCAGATTGGCTGAGAAGAAGTGGAGATCGGCTTGTGGTTTGAGCACATATTGGGCAGTTGGCAGTTCAAATAGCTATAATCATTTTCCCTTTAATCAGCATTTTAGGATTGAAATGTGAAAGTGTGAAATTGAAATGTGAAAGGTCTGCCTGGCGGTGTTAAAGTATTGTGGAGTTTTTAGTCAAATCGGCAACACTTCAAGTGGAGTTAAACCAATCTCTTGTGACGGACCTCCTCCTGTTGCGGAAATATTTTTTGTTGTTTACCAAATTTCTTTTCAAGTTGGCCTAGTTGTTTAATAATATTTATTAATAAAATAATGTTTTTGCAAAATTTTCTTTTATTTATTTTACTTATAAACAAACCCTTTGCCATTCCTGTGGTGAGCGTGTTGGAGGCCCGATGCTATTGAGCTAACAGTAAACTTATCCCAGAGCTCATTGGTCAGATGCTTGCTAGATCCAAAATGCCCTTTTACCCTAGTCACATCTGGATACTTCTCTAGCAACGAAACCATCCTATTAAATTGTTTTTTGGTAGTTACTTTCCTAAATATTATTTGTATTAATTAAAATCGGTTTTTATTAATAATTGTTGCAATTTACAAGTTATTTGCCGCTTTTCCTTCATAACACAACCAGCAGACAACCTCACAAATGCCGTTGTAAAATTTTGACACTTGACACAACCGCATTCAAGTTCGGTTGTAATTCATAATGTCAAAAAGTGTACATACACAACTGGAAAGACAACTTTGCAGTTTGAAGTTTGGTTGTGTTGTAAATCATAATACCGATTTTTATTTGACAACTCAACTTTAAGCAAAGTTGTAAACCATAATAGGGGCATAAGTTACAAACTTGAATAGAAAATATTTCATTAAAAAACACTCTACTGTGTGATTCGATGAAAATGGTGCCAGAAAGGTGTCCCAAAAATATGATGAATCTGCACAAACCACTTCAATTTGTTTGTTTTGAATAAACTATTCCAAAAGCTCTTCATAACACATTTTTTTGAGTGTTGGCAAAAATAATTATGTTGTATTTTTTTTTTTTTTTTTTATATGTAAGAAATGGCCTTATTTTTTGATGGGATTTTTGATAATTGCTGAAAGCACTGATAGTAAAGGGTTTTAAAACCAGCATATTTTAAAGGCACTGAAAACAGCCCAACTCACTTAAATAAATACAAATTAAGCAGTCAGAACAAAATATTGTATAGCATATCGTCACTGCGTTTACAAAAATGGTTATGTGATTTTTGTAAATTTTCTTTTATTACATATTTTATCAACACTATCTATCGCCCATATATCTGAATTTGCCGTTTTTTTAGATGTCTTTTGGTTTAGAAGTGATTAAAACAGCTATGTGCTCGCAGTTATACTCTGAAAAAATCAGTTTTTTGCTCTCCTGAATAGTTTCTGGAAAACACATAACCATTTTTGCAGGCGCAGCGACGATATATTGTATAGCATAACATACGTCTAGCGGACCACAAAAAAATGTATGGATATCGGATATATTTCAATTTTTGCCATAAAGCTCTCTCCTAGAAGGACTACATTAATTTAAATTTTTTATATCTGCCTTGATTGCCGAGTTATAGGCTTCTAAAGATTGGAATTCTTGAAAAAAAAAGATTTTTTAAACAAAACTTTTGTAGGTAAAAAAAAATGTTTAAAAAAATAGTTCTTTATGGGTTTATATAGAAAATGCGATCGGTGTGAAAAAAATATGCCCTTTAGGATATTAAATTCTAGCACTTTGACGCGGTGTTTTTAAACGCACGGTTTCAACAAAGTCATTCTTTGAATGATATTCACAAAGAATTTCAGAATTTTCAATTATTCTTTCATTATTAATTTTTATTCGTTATTAATTTTCTATTAATTATTCATTTGTTATTAATTTTTTAATCATTATTAATTTTTTATGTTATCAGTCTTTATAGTAAAGCTTATCAAATTAAGCTTACAAAATTTCATTCATGTTTGTTTAAAAAATTTTTACATTTGGATGCTTAGTTTTTGCACTATAAAAAGAAGTATGTATTTTGAAAAAGAAGTTTTTCACTTAAAAATGCAAGTCAAAGATGACTTCAAAAATTCATAAAAAATCGAACACAGCAAAAACTGGTAAATTTTTTCGTCTGATCTTAAAAATAGAGGCAATAAGCTATCGTTAAAAGAAATTTGTGCAGAAGTAAGGGCAGGAGAACACATTTGAGTGAAGGTCGCTGGTATAATTACATCTTTTAAGCAGTTTTTTTTTAAATAATTAAAAAAAAAAAAATTGATGAAAAAATATATAAAAACTAACATTTCGAACTTTCGTAAAAAAAATTTGTATAAAAAACCTAAAGTTTAAAACAGCACAACAAACATTTTTTTGTGGCGGTTAGTGTTTGAACCCGTGACCGAAGGCTAGCTTTCAGTCTCAAACTAAGCGACGGTTAGTTTATAACTGCAATGGTCGAAGGGTTCAAATCTCCAAATGCTGGAAAATTTTCAATTTCATTTAATGTGATTAATAATAATGATTGCAGTTTTTCGCCAGTATAAAAATCATAATTCTCACAAAATGCTGTCATAAATATATGCATATCTCCATGAATATAAAACCTTTAAAGCCGGAGCGTTTATTTTATAAAAGTCTGATTATATAAGCGCCGACTTTAAAGGTTTTATATTCATGGAGAAATGCATATATTTATGATAATACAAAATAGAAAAAAAATTATAGTTATAAGATTTCGAATCTAATAATACATATATATAAATTAACAAATTTGACCAAGAATTAATGTGAGAAGTAATTAAAATTATTTCTTACTTTGTAGTGGTTTTGAAGTTGGTTTTTTTTTTGTTAAAAAGTTTTTATTTCTTCCTTTTTAGAGATTATGATAACAATTTTCCCATTCTTGTAACGAATTTTCATACTCTAGTGTCAACATTAACTGAAAAACAGTATTTTTCTTAAATTGCCACGCCCTTTGTCCAGTAACGCCCACTTTCTTGACCGTAAATTTTCATAATTATGCCTACCCATTTACCTAGTTTCAGTGTCCTAGTGTCAATGTGATTCGATTTATGGCGTTTTTCTTATATTGCCACGCCTTCGTCGAACAAAGCCCACTTTTTTGACCGTTATTTGTAATAATTGTTCCAACCCTTGTACCAATTTCCAGTACCCTAGTGGCAATATTAACTGAGATACAGTATTTTTCTTATATTTTGTCCTTTTGTCCAACAACGCCCTCTTTATTCACAGTAAATTTTTATAATTATGCCTACCCCTGTACCTAATTTCAATATCCTAGTGTCAATATTATTCGAGTTACAGCGTTTTTATTATATTGCCACGCCCTTTATCGAATTACGCCCACTTATTTGACCATAATTTGTAATATTTGTTCCTAACTCTTTATCAATTTCCAGTACCCTAGTGTCAATATGAACTGAGATACAGTATTTTTCTTATAGTGCCACGCCCTTTTGTCCAGCAACGCGCATTTTCTTCACGCCTACCACTGTACCTAATTTCAGTACCCTAGTGTCAATATTATTCGAGTTACAGCGTTTTTCTAATACTGCCACGCCCTTTATCAAATAACGCCCACTTTTTTAACATAACTTTTAATAATTGTGCCAACCCCGGTACTAAATTTCAGTACTCTAGTGTTAATGTTATTCGATGTACAAAGTGTTTCTTATATTGCCACGCCTTTGTGTGGAATACCGCCCACTTTTGTAGACGGGCACCTCCGCGTCTGATATCTCGATCTGTTGACAAAAAATTGTGGCGATCGGGCAAGTACTTTAGGAGTTATCGATGTACATACATTCAAAAAAGAAAAAAAAAGAAAAAAAAGAAACCAGCCAACTTGAGAACCTCCTCCTTTTTGAAGTCGGTTAAAAAGGGAGTTATTTTTTTGCAAAAAATATTTGGATTGCATTAGTTTATTTTAATTTTGTACTGCAGTTAACAAACATAATATCATTTATTGGCAAATATCTTATATTTTAGGGAGTTCGAGAAATCTTCAATACTTTTAAATTAGCGAATCGTCAAATCGTATTCTTTGACTCGTTAACGAATCGTATTCTCGGGCTCGTTAGCGAATTGTATCTCGGACTTGTTAAGGAGTGGTGAGTTTCTCCCTTTCACGCATACGAAAGCGATAATCATTAACGATTAAAATATCCGAGAATGCGGATTTGTTTCGAATTCGTTTGGCTTGTTGGGTTTCCCATTGCGAATCCCACTGTGAAAGTTTTTGTGTATTATCTACATATTCACGTCTTCAATTTTAAAATTGAAAAAAAAAAATTCCAAAAATGGTAAAATTATTTGAATTTTGATTCGAAATTTGAACTTCCTTCCCATTGCGAAATGAACAAAATTTTCAAATTTGATACCGGAATTAATAAATTCAATCAATTTTCTATATAAATCCATAAAGAAATATTAAAAAAATTTTTTTTTTACCTATAAAAATGTTTTGATTTTGATTTTAGTCGACCTCTGAATTTATTTGTTGCTTTCTTCGGGCTCAAGTTCCAATTATAAACAAAAACTCTTTTTGTTATTGTAAATTTTGTTTTCTTTATTTTAAAAAAGCAAAAAGAAGGTTATTTAAGAAATCGATTTTCTCAACTTTAATCTTTAGAAGCCTATAACTCAGCAACCAAGGTAGATAAAAAAATGTAGTCCTTCTAGAGAACATTATGGCAAAATTTGATATTTTTTTTTGTGGTCTGCTACACGTAGAATGCGTCATATGCAAAATATTTCTACGCTCTTATACATATATATATAAAGAATAAATATAATATTAAGTTATTAAATTATAGCTTAAGTTGGTACTATAAATATAAATATAAAGTTTCATTAAGTTTTAAAATATATGTGTGTATAAAACTTTGCTAAAATAAGTTACATTTAATGCCATCAACATTAATTTGATAAACTTACAGTTAACATATTGGTTGTCTATGCTATATAAAACGTGTTTCACTAAATATAACAGCTAGCTAAATTTTGTACTTAATGGTTTTTTATAAAAATTTTATTGTAATTTTTAAGGCAAACACTCAGTTGAAATTAAGAATGCAAATATTTGAAATGAAATAAATGTGTATAAGAAAAACCTGATTTATTATAAAAATTTTTTAAATAAATTTTACACTTATTTATGAATATTTTTGTTATATAATACTTTACACTAAATTATTGCAGCTAATTTTGATAAATATAAACTAGCTAAAACTGTATGTTTTTAAACTGAAAATTTATATTAAATTAAATTTGCTTAAGTCGTTGAAAATGTTAAAAAATATTGTCACAAAAAGGCCATATATTAAAATATTAAGACAATCTTTTTTTACTAGTTGAAACACTAGCAGAAAAAAGACGTCACTTCTTTCTTTAAAAAAAAAACTTTTATGCAAATATTATTTAAAATAATTTTTGGACTAACAAAATTTTGTACTGTGTGATTAAACAAACATTAACAAAGGAAGACATCGTGCGTTTGTGAAATTCGTTAAGCAGTGCGAGTTCTTCACGGTTAATAGAATGCAGCAGAACTAAATGCATAAATTTTGATGAATTGTTAAAATTAATATAGCTTTCTCCTTTTCCAAATTTATGTAATGTGCAAGGAACTTTGGAGTGGGCGAGAAATAGCTTGGCTATTGATAAACTGTTCGCTTATAAAATGATAAAAAATTCCTTAAAGATCTGGGTTTCAAATGTTAAATGATTCTCAAATATAAATTACAATCTTCCTACTCGTAAGTTATTTTCATATAAGTTTCCATCAAACTGTGTTAAAATTATTAACTAAACTAGGCTAAGCCCTAATTTATAAGCTATTATATATTAAAAAAAAGTATTTGTAAAATAAAATAGTCAAAATATTCAAAATTTGAAATAATTGTAAATTTTCAAAATTACTCAAAAGTTCTATTAAGATACAATAAATAATAATATGCACTGCACATTAATGTGATACGACATAAGATATCTGTATGTATAATTGTATGTAAGCTTTATAAGCTTAAATAAGCTGAAATATGTTTTATAGTGATGAATGTAATTTTAACTAAATTCCAGGTTTTTTATCTAAAAAGCTGCTTGAATAATTTTACATGTTTCAAAGTCAGCCGATATCGAAAACAGCTGACCTTAAAGTTTGTTTTTTTCAAATCCTTAAAACTCTGTAACATTAATATTTCTTATGATGGATTTTAGCTCAAAATTCAACCAACTCAATTGAGTAAAAATCCTATAAATGCAAAAACCGACTTATTTAAAATAAACTGTAAAGGTTAATTGTAAAATTATATATGTATATCAAAATATTAAATTAACAGTGTTGTTTTTTGTTTATATAAAATTGTATTAACTATTAAAAATAAATTAATGAAGTAAAATTAGCCTAAGTACTTACTTAAATTGACTTTAAATAAAATTATGTTATAAACAGCAGCTGTTCATGCAAGCAACTATTTGCAAAATCATTATCGAACAAATAAACAATATTATTATACAAACATTGAATACAACTGTGTGGTTGTTTTAATTACGAATAACACTTAAATTCATACTCAATATAAATAACGAATATTATAACATGAGTAGCAGGTTTTTAAAAATTTTTTGCAATTTTTTTGTTGATAGCTTCGAACGACATTGGATTATCTGGCAGCTATAAACAATACCTTTCGACAGCAAACTTTTGATCAAATAAAAAAAGGTTTAGATTTTTAAATTTTTTGTTTTTTATTTCAGCCCAAATTTTGAATTAAATACTTACGTTACTAACGAAATTACAATTGCTAATGTACAATATTGTAAAACTCTATTTAATTTTGCTTTTATTTTCTATTACATATGTATTGAGAACATATTCCTTTATGTAATGTTATTTTTGTCTTGTAATAGTTTTTAAATTCATTATTTATTCAAGATTTTCTTGTTTTGAACATTTGTAGCTTAAACCATTTAATTGTAAATTAAACCACTATTTTCTTTTGAGCTCATTTTACTTTGTTCATGAATATAAAAAAAACTTCAAAAAGTCTATAGTATGTTTAGTTTTTGGTGTAAAAAAAAGACTAAAATTGTAATTTTTTACTAAACGTTCTTAACGCGATTGCTATTTAGTAACAGGATAACAGCTGCTTGAAATTAAAAACAAAATTGTGGATATAAGCGACTTGAGGCCAATTTTTCAGTGCGAGCTTAAACTCTAGTCAAATTTAACCGAGCTTAACTCATCAAATATGGACGTTTAAACTCGGATTAACTGGATATTTTAGCATACGTTGAAGTTAAATTGACTTAAATTATCATATAATGTGTCTCTTTTTTGCCTAAACCGATTTTAAACGTCTACATTTTTTGAGTTAAGCTCGGTTTAATTTGACTATAGTTTAAACTCGCACTGAAAAATTGGCCTTTAATGGGCCTTAATTTATTACTCAGCCGTCATTTTGAGTTCGAAATATACACTCCTTTTTTTAAACTGCTTTGGGGATATTTTTACACTTTTTGGAGAAATACACTGCTTTTTGGTGCATCATACTTTTTGGAGTTTGTAAAAAATTTAATACTTTTTGGGGTATTAATAAATTTTTAATATTTTTTAGTACTAAAATAATAAAAGTGAAAAAATGAATTTATAAATAAGTAGTAAAATAGCAATAGTAAAATTTATAAACTACTTTCAGTGTACTTAATTTACTTTGTTTAAACATTTTAAAGTCGCAATACACTACTTTGTAGGTGTGTTTTCTATTTTAAATTTTTCCAGTATACCGAACAGTGAAAATACACAGAGATTTTACGCTATTTTTGTCAAAAAAGTCTGCTGAAAAATTTGCAGAGTGTAGTAATTGTTCATATAGTACTTTTGCACTATTAATAGTATTTATACATTTTAGACAAATTTCTAAACTACTTCTGATGTACAATTTTTATTGTTTTCGGAGCGAAATAATTATAAAGGCATTACACAATTCTGCATTTTATTTGAATTTAGTGAACGCAGAAGCAAGCAAGAGTAAGTACATTTTTTAGTAGTAACCTTGATTTCAAATAAAATGAATTTAATTTTTATAGAATGCCTCGTGGAAAACCATTGACAGAAATAGAAAAAGGAAAAATCGAAGCTTGTCATGATCAATGGATTTCCAACTGCGAAATTGCGAAATTATTAAGAAGGTCAAGTTTTGTCATTGACAATTTTTCAAATAAGGCTGACCAGTATGTGACCGCTAGTGATCACGAGGAGCTCCACTTATCAATGACAGAGCCAAAAGGGAAATTAAAAGACTTGCTGTAAAGGATAACTTAAGCGCAAAGGAAATAATTGGTAAAATTAACTTGAAAGTCGGTGTACGTCGTGTGAAACAAACACTGAAACGAGATTTGGGACTCTCATTTGAAATTTTTTTTTCTTTTGCAAAAACACAAAATGACCAGACTTCGATTTGCGGAAAGTACAGATTTTGGAATGAGAAGTGGAAGTCGGTCATCTTTTCCGATGAAAAAAGTTCAATTTGGATGGTCCTGATGGTTCAGACAAATATTGGCGTTGCAAAGGTGCTCCTAAAGTTAAGCGTCAGCGCCTATCCACTTTCGTGGAGGCTCCCTCATGGTTTGGGGAAGTATGGGCTATAAAGGAACCACTCCAATTTGCTGCATTAGCACCAAAATGGACTCGATATATTATATACAACTGTTGGATGAAGTTCTTGTGTCCTTCGGAGAAGATTTTTCTACCTCACAATATATATTTTTCAACAGGACAATGCAGCAATTCACCGCTCTCGAAAAACTACAGAGTTCCTGGAGTCTAGGGGTATACCAACTCTCGACTGGCCGGCTTTTAGTCCTGATCTGAAGCCTATCGAGAACTTATGGTCCATACTATCAGCCAAAGTTTTCTATCATGGTCGTCAATTTAAGGACCCAAAGGAGCTGAAAACGGCAATTCAAGAAGAGTGGAAGAAAATTGATCCCATGCATATTCATACTTTGATAAACTCAATGCCAAGGCGTCTGGAAGAAGTTATCAAAAACAATAGATGTCATGCTTCTTGTTAAAATTATTTTTATAATTGAAAAGATTTAATGCCTTTATATTTATTTTATTCAAATAGCTGTAACTTCGACACCGTAAGTTGCACTGACAAAATATTGAACATATTTTAAAGACCTTATATATGTATCTTTGGCGGTATATTTCTTTTTTGTAGCACTTCAATGAATAATTATTTTTTTTTATCCTGAAATTTTGATTCAAATTGTTCATGGTCTTCGCAACAAATTTTGAATCTTTTTAATATAGTGTCGTGTTAAGGCATACAATTTAAAGACTAACGCAAAATTTTAGGTTACCTCCAAAGATTGATATTTTTAATGAGCTTTTTAAAAAAATGCCTACAAAAGACTTCCTTCAAAAGAAAGGAAAATAATTTAAAAAAATTCGCTTAAAATAGCTATAGTTGGAGGTCCAACCTGAAATTTTGTGTTAACCTTTAAAATAGATGCCTTTGTTGCGAAGACCATGAAAAATTTGACAATGAAAAAATTCAGGTTAAAAAAAAGAACAATTTTTCATAAAAGTGCTACACTGAGGGAAATATGTGTCAAAATTAAATGAAATTGTGTTTAAATTAAACGAATTTGTTTTTAACATAGAGCTTGAAACAATTTCATTTAAGCTAAACACACATGTTTTTAAAGTTTAATTTATAAAAAAGTTTTTGTTTTAAAAACAATGGTCCTTAGTAATAAACATTTTAAAGTCGACTCTAAAATGTTCAGTCGACTCTAAAAAGCTCACTCTAAATTTAGAGTCGACTTTAAAATTTTTATTCCTAAGGCACAATGTTTTTAAGTACGCTTTCATTGTAAAAATTTTAAGCTCAAAAACATATATTTAAACGAAAAATTTAATGCAATAACTTTAATATTTAAAAAAAAATATTTTAATACAATATAAAAAATTGTTATTAAATAAAAAACAAATAAATTAAAACGCCATTTTTTCGATGCCATTTTTTAACTTTTTCGAAGTCAGATTCGTGATCAGCGACCTCTGGGACCCCCCGAATAAAAATTTTTTTGACTTCATTTGATGAAGTTTGCATTTATATGCGGCTTGGAGTATTTTAAATATCAAACTAATTAATTAGTTTTCATTTCATCTTGTGTTTAGTATTTGAAAGACTAATTCAGAAATATTTTCAAACAATCAAATGTAAAATCGGGGTCTCAGTTTCTACTGCACATAATTTTTTAATTCAATCTCTGATAGCGACGTATTTTTTGTTTTTGGAGGAAAAATTTTTACAAAAAACGGAAATGAGTTTATAGTGGAAAATTAAACACGCTTGTTTTAAATTTTGTTTTGTAGAAACGCAAATGAGTTAAATTTCTAATTTAAAATTTTTTGTTTAATTTTAAAGTATGCTTTTTTTCTCAGTGTACAATAAATACACCACCAAAAGACGCATTCAAGGTCTTTAAAATATACCCAAATTAACAGCTATTTGAATTCATGCACAAATTGTATTTAGATATTTTTTGATATTTTCACATTAGTTGCGTTCCATTCGCTTCAAAATAATCCAGATTATTTTTTATTTACATGCAAAGCAAAAACAAAAATAATAATCCAATAACAAATAGGATTAATTTTGCTATCCATATAAAATTGTGATATAGCCTTAATAAAATTTGAAACACAGGTGCCGCACATGATACAAAGAACTACAGATAAAGTATTGCGCATGTCCGCCATCTTTGCTGTGACGTGCAAGGTGCTCCTTGGTTAAAACGTAGTCACAATTTATTCATAGGGTATAAAGATTTTAAAATGCCTAAATTTTCTTATGAAAACTTGTTTTACTGATATGAAATAAATATTGTTATATAAAGCACATGTCCAAAATAAAGTAAATATATTTTTAAGTACTGTTTGTGAAGAAAAATTTGCATTTTTTGTAGGGGTGCTTTTTCCCCTTTTTACCGATTTACACAAAAAGCGGCTACGTTGCTTGATGTGCTTGACAGAATTTTGACTGTTTTTTCGTTTTCATTTTGCTAATCTTCGTCACTTTTCTTCATTTTCTTTTGAATGTTTTCATCAAGTGTCACATTTGACGAGCACCGATGACGAGGCGCGCAGTAAATTTTGTTTGTTGCGCCGGGAATACTTTACCTGTATCTCTTTGTATCATGGCCGCAACTGTATATTTTTATGAGCTGTCATTTCATTTTTTTAATTATTTGTTTTGTTTGATACAATGACTATTAGGTAGCCATGACAGTTACCTATTTTTTCACGAGCTGCGACCATCGAATGTTAAACAAAAGAAAACAAAGCAAACCGCGTGTGTCACACATATTGGACGCATTCAACGGATCCAACAATTGCACTTAAATTATTTATATAATTGCATAAAATTAATAATTAAATGAAATAATTTACAATTTTTCTGACGTTTAGAGTAAAACACATTCAGAGAAAAACATCGTTCACTAAGGTATCGATACCATAATAGTTCACAACAGCTTTGAACGACTCACGTTCTCATGACACCTAATAGTTATTGTATCATGATTGCTTGTTTGAATTTAATTTTGACTGCAACGGTAGTGCCCTCTACGAGTCGTTTTTCTTGCCGTTCTTTTGAGAAAATTTGTTATCGCGATTATATTAAGGCGAAAGGAACGCAGCTATTGTATATCTTTAAAAAAATTTCATATGAAAAATAAAGTATGCAGCTATAATACCTTTCAGGAGAACTATCCACCTACAGAGTTTAAAAATTTTCAAAAATAGTAATGTCAGACACGTTTTCGCTTCGACATGGAATCACCGATATACTACACTTCAAAAAGAAGTGTATTAATTTGTATAAAAAGTTTGAAAAAAAATTTAAACGTATTGTACAAATTTCATAGTGCTTTTAATGTCCTAAAACACTATAAATATATTTTTTTATTTTTAGTATTTTTTTTTGTACTCCAGAAAAATTATTTCTCAAAATATAAAAACCTAAAATCCTAAATTTTTTAATTTATTTTTTGCATTACACTGAAATTTTAAAAACAAACTGAATTTTTTGCAGTACACTAAAATTGTAAAAATACACCGAAATTTTACACAATTTTTGCAAATAATGACGGCTGAGAAAAAGTGTTGCAAATAAGGTAAAAGCTCATTTTTAGGAATTCTTAAAATATGCTCTACCTATGTATAGGAACGTATTTGTACATACTCAATAGGGGTATTCTCTATGTCTAGGATATGCACGTTGAACGGTGCAAGAAAAGGAAATATACAATCCGTTCACCTTCGTGACAACAAAATACAAGTAAAAAAAACCGTGCAATATTTCCTATTCTACACATGTATGCGTGTATGCTACACTGAAACCCATGTAAACGGCGATGCTATGAAGAATAGTTTATGAAATGCAACACTGTGATTGTAATGAGAGAGAAGAGAATGAGAGAGTAGCCAAACAGAAGGTGGAATGAGCGTGAAGTTCAGCTCATCCCGCTTGTAAAAATTTGTCGGTGATGACATTGTAATGCAGAACTGTAAGCAGAAACAATATCTTGTTTGTACTCACACTTGTTTCTTTTCATTGTTCAAACAACAGTTTGTCTTCATTCGTATGTGAAGCAACATCGTATTTTTTAACAGGATGTGCTGCAGTGAAGTGTATTTGTGAAAGTTATTAATTTTTATGTTTAAGCCCGAGCAAAGTTTTATGTATAAAATAAACAAGTGTTATTAAACATTTATTCTCAAATGCTCTATAAAAGGTAATAAATTCATTCATTAAAATGTAAAATTATTGCCAAAATAATTTGTGGCGTCATTTGCTTTTGTATGCTTCTTTTCGGTGTGTTCTCTTTTGTTTTCGGTGTATTTTTAGAGTAGAGAGAATTTTCGTTCAATTGTTTTTGTTCTCTCAAATTGTGTAAGCCATTTCTTGCTCTCTACTATCTTGTGCATACCTACCCCTATTGTATAGTCGCTTACTGTGTAAGGTAGAAGTCATCAGTGTTTTTAGGGCGCTCTCGATCCATTGGACATTTAAGTACCCAGTGGTAAATGGACACATGACGTAACCAATTATTTCTTAAATATAATGATAGTTCAAAATCATTCATTCATTCGATAGCTTTTTCATTTGCACTTCGTTTGCAAATCATGAATCATGAGTACTGCAAATTTAACTGAAAAGTACATTAACAACACTGCTTGATTTGTGTTTAAATGGAAATTATAAAGAAATCACACCAGTTAATAGCTATTTAGAGGTTTTTAAGTCGAATGAATGAATACTTGAATTGATAGCAAAAATAATTTTATCTTTGTACTAGCTACTATTTTTATAATTCGAATGAATGAATAATTTGTTCGATAGTTAAAATCGTATGATGGTTTTTGTTACTAGATACTATTTTTTTGAAGTGTGCGAAATGAACGAAATATTCGAACGAATTGTTCGATAGTTGAAATCATTTGATAGTGCCCATCACTACTCCGAAATTTGTTTACAATTCTCAATTACATTTGTTCGGATATGGCCGCTAAAATACTGATGACATTTACCTTACACAGTAAGCGACGATGGGAGTAGGTATGCACAAGATAGGAGAGAACAAAAATATGACACACAAAATTGTAGAGAACACAAATAAATTTACGCCTCTCTGCGCCAAATACACAACGGAAACGAAAGAGAACCTACCGAAATATGCAAACAAATGCAAATGACGCCACAAATTATTTCCACAATAATTTTTACAATTTAATGAACGAATTTATTTCCTTTTTAGCACTTCAAAGTTAACGTTTAATAATACTTTGTTATTTTATGCATAAACCTGTGTTCTAGTTTAAACACAAAGATTAATAGTTTTCACAAACACAATTCACTGCAAAACTGCCTGTTAGAAAACACGATGTTGCTACACAGACGAATAAAGTCAAACTGTTGTTTGAACAATGAAAATAAAATAATGTGAGCACAAACAAGAAGTGAGCACAAACAAGATTTTGTTTTCGCTTACAGTTCTGCATTACAATGTTATCACCGACAAATTTTTACAAGCGGATATAGGATTGCTACAATCCATGCTCTCATGCAATTATGCTTGACATAGAGAATACCTCTAATATTTTATTAAGAGTTTCAAAACACCATCTTTGATTTTTGTTTCATTGATTTTAAGCTCATGTCTAAAGTGTCTTTGCTTTTTCTAACGTTTTAGAGCTATAATATATTGATTTTAGAGAATTTTGTTTAATTGAAAAAATTTTGGTACATATTTAAACATTTATAGTAACCATTAAATAATTGTTGGTTAAATAATTGGTGGTTAAGAAATAGACTTAATCTTGAATACCACTATTAGAAATGGGTAACGACAGCAAAAAACTCGTCGCTCAGGTACCAGCACAAGCGCACTTTACTGTATCAGTAAAATGCGTTAGCGCAATTACGTAGTGACGTTAAAAATGCTACAATTTCTGTATCAACAGCACGTTACCCAGTGCAACAACAAATCAAAGTTCTGTCTCAATATGTTTCATCTATCTAAGAAGGTTATTATAAAAAAGTCATAAATTTAAAAAAGTTTCATCTTTTAGAAATCCATGATCCAAGATCGAAAGAAAAAACGAGTTAGAAAGCTTTTATACAAAGAAAGATTTTTTACATGAAAGTAATACACTAGTTTTAAATAAATTGAGTGTATCAGCGCAATAACACAGTTAAGTGCTATAACTCAATAAAATGTAACGCAGCGCTGCGTTAACCTCATCTAAGCTTTGTTGCTTTTGACTGATTTTGAATGTAAGTAAGTATGCCTAAATAATATTTTAATTCATATCAGTCGCGATATTGTAATTTTTGTGCATTTTTAAAATGGTTAAGCAATTTTTGTAGTTATATTGAAATTTCTTGTTTAGAATATTAAAATATATCGCTTTAAGTTAAGATCTATTGTGTCGCAAAGTTTTGTCAAAAATTTTTAAGTTATGATTTGCGGAGGTATCTGTAGTAATGTTCAGTGCAATTTATATATGTAACTTCTTTCTATAAAATTAACTTTTTAATGATAAGCTTGAAAAATAATTAAAAAAGTTAATACAAAAATTCAAGTTATGTAGCCGATATAAACCAAAATACTATTTTAATTTGCAATGCAGATTCATTATAATGTTTCTTAATGTAGTTTCATTTAATATAGTCTTTCCAATTATTAATTTATAAATTATAATTTAATGTGACTAGATGAGGGGAATAAGGTGTTACAGGGTGTTACAAAAATAACAACATTTATGCTCGTTTAAACAAAGCTACAAAGGCATTAAAGCATATTATTTTAACCTTTAGTCTGTACCTTGTTTCGCCACCATATCTCTATATTTCAATGAATTGCACCAAAAAAACTTCACGATTTTGTTTTTTTTTCTCAATTTTTTTGCATAGAATAACATGTGAACTTATGTCTTTCGTAATGTTTTTACATATTTTAATAAATCTTCTTGAATAAAGAATTGAATGAAAAATGAAAAAAAGAATTGAATGAAAACCAATTGAAAAAAATTTAAACAAGAAATTAGGGGCGTCCATTAATTACGTGAGGCGTTTAGGGGGGTTAAGCCGAGTCTCACTCACTCTCACGTTGGGGAGAGGGGTGTTCTTACAAAGATGACGTCATTTTTTATCCGTAAGAAACAGTGTAGAGTTATGAGATATCTGGTTAAATTGAGTAAAACGTGTTTCTCTACTAAAAATGACTAAATTTTACACAATAATATTTATATTTAATATTTATATTAATAAATACAATTCAATGAAGCATAGATTAACATATTTACACTGAAAACACGCATTTTGAACAATCTCACTTGAGATTAGAGGGGGTTCGAGCTAAATCTCACGATATCTCACTAAGTCAAAAAAATCGCAAAAATCACCTCACGTAATTAATGGACGCCCCCTTATAGATTATCATCAATTTGCGCCTCGGTACTTTCGTTTGTGGTTCATGTGTGGATGATCCTACATCGTCATCAGGTTATCCTCCACCTCCTTCATCTTCTACATCACTTCTTTCGTGCGTATTAGGGTCATTGGATTTGGTCAGGTAATAAAATGCAGCCAATAATGAATCAATATCTCACAAATCATATGAACATACATACACATATCAATACGAAAAGTCAAATAGGGAGTAGCTGAAGCTTCATTTCAGCTTGTTTCATTGAAGCTTGTTTCATTTTTAATACTTTTATTTACATATAAAGGTTGTCTGGGGCGCTGAGCGCCCCTTGGTACAGACTTAAGGTTAAGAAAATTAATTCTTTAATGTATCGTTTAAAGATATAGTAACTTTTATTTTACTTAATAATTATTTCAGGAATTCTAAATGAGGTCTCAGTCTAGAGATTATACCCAATTCAACCTAACTGTTATTCAGATTCCTGATTAACTTCAATTCCATATTAACAAAGATTTTTATTATTTTATTTCAAACGATTTGTTTTCGAACTATTTAATACATGGAATAGATCGTGATTGAGATTTGTTTTTTTTTTGCTTATGTTTGCTTTTGATTTTAATGCAAGGTAAATTTACTTCTTTTGTTTTAGAAATTTCAACAACTTGTTTTGCTACACCCTGTATTTCCTCTTGTTATTCTTACTTTGTAATCAAATACAAATCTTGACTTAAATTATTTAATCTTATAGGTTTAACTATTTGCATTTTATTATGAAAATAAGTTTTAAGTTCTTTTTTACTGAACATTTTGTGTTTACTTTTGTTTTTTGTCTGAATTAAGGCAAATTTTTTAATTGTTTTTTTTTTTAAATTTAATAAAAAAAGTATTTAACTTCAATAAATCCTGTCAAAATTTTTTGTTCTTTTAACGCCTTGTTTTGTCTATATAAATATTACATTTACATAATTTTTGTAAGTTTATAAATAAATAGTTTATTTAATTTTAATTGCTTACTCAACTAAAACTGTAAATAGTACATGCTTTCGAGTACGTATATTTCAACAAATATAGATACAGTCATTATAGATACTTTGGCTACACCACCAATCTACTAGCCCAACTTCTATTCGCATGCGATCTTGCCATCAAAACTGCTCAAGGCTATTGCAAATGCCTGCAACGCACACAGTGGATACCGATAGTCCATGGTGAATACGTCCTCCGACGTGCGTCCAAATTGCATGACAATATAATCAGGATCTGAGTCATGTACTAGTTGAAAATTCTTCACCGATGCCTGCGTAACACGTCCATGAAAATTCAGCACATAAGATTGGGTTTCATCATTCCAAACGGGTGTCTTATTGTGCAGCTCCACAATGTTGTCCATATTCTGCGAAGGATGGAAGGATTTTTAAAACAGGTTTTTTTTTTTGTGGACAAATTATGGGAAAAACATACACAAACACAACACAAAAATTAAGCAAATGATGGGACAACTGCTACGAAAACAAAATTACATAAATTATGAATAAATACATTAACTGCTAGTCCCGGAAATGTGCAAAATATTAAGATCATCGCCATACATTTCAGCTAAGTTGCGATAAGATGATAAACCAAATTTCACTTAGTGATGAAAGTAAGTATGTATGTAAATAAGTAAGATGACGAAAACCCGCATTTAGCCTATTAACTTATAAGGGCAGTTCACGATCTTGTTGCATCGTTGCAAATGCAAAATAAACAGCTTTTACAAAAACAAAAAGCATTGAAAAGCTTTTGCAACATATGCTTTTTGTTTTTGTAAAAGCTGTTTATTTTGCATTTGCAACGATGCAATAAGATCGTGAACTGCCCTATAGTGAAAAAGTTATGCTTTTAACAAGTTATGAAATAAGAAAAACATAAGAATAAGTTGAATACGATATCGAAAAAGTATAAATGTGTTTTCACAGACATGTATTGATGGCTTCAACATTTTGGAAAGTTCTACGAGCATTGAATTCTCTTATATTTTTGACAGTTTTATCATAGAATTAACTTTTGAAAACATGTCACTTGAAAATTTAAAAAAAAAATTGCGTTTACCTTCAGGCATATTTCATAAAAACAAAAATTTCTAGTTGTAAGTCAGATCTTTCATTTAGCATCAAATTGATCAGAAAACAACTTTTTAACACAAAAAAACAAAAACTTAAAAATCCTTAAAAGTAAAAAAATATTTTCAAATGACTTTTTCTAATAGTTTCTTGGTCAAATTTGATCATTTATTTATGTATACTATTATATTGGAAATTTCATTACTTTAATTTTTTCAAATTTGTTTTATTTTCATAAATATATTAATTACTGTTTTTTTAAAAGTTTTTATTTCTTCCTGTTTTTACAGTGCTTTCAATATTCGAAAAAACAATATTTTACGAATATTTTTTTTGTCTGCAGAAAAATTATTTCAGAGTAAAAAAAAAGAAATATGTTTTGAAAATTTTGAAACGTAAATGGTTATTGTAATAAAAATGTATATGGTTTTGATAATGGGTTGGTAATAATTAGAATTGAGATGAGATTATTAATCATTAAGTTATGAAATATTTAAAATGTTTTTAATGATTTTAATGATTTTATGTTTTATATTAAGAAAGTGTAAAGGAAGTTCTTATCAATATGGCGAGTAAAGCAAGAGGTGGTCTGTACCATTTCCAAATGTAATTCAAAAGAGATCAAGTGAAAATCAAAAAATTTTATTTTAAATTCAGAAAATTTAGTTGCAATTCAGAAATTGCATTTAAAATTCAGAGAAGATTAACGGAAATTAGAAAAAAAATTATTTATTTTTGGTATTAAAAGTATTAAGATATATAATATATATTTATATTATATAAATATATATATATATATATATATATATATATATATATATAGGGTATTTACAAGGTGTGCTATCATGTCATATTGTCCTAAAATTTTACAACTAAAATTTACAAGATAAATAAATGTAAATAAGAAACAGCTGTTTGATTACGAAACTTCAATAAACATAGCTTTCAGAGTTGTAATATATTAGTACTTTTTTATATGGAAGGCAACAATAAAATGTTTAAGCTAGTGTAAAATCTTAGGACAATATTACATGATAGCACACCTTGTGAATACCCTAATAGTTGAAGCTAAAAAGTGCTACATAGCTACTCTATTTAAGAGTATTAAGATTCTTGATAGAAAGCAGAACGAAAAAGAATAAAACAATTAAAAAGAACAAATTAAAGTAAAAAAATGCACAGATCTAACGAGGAAGTAAGTTTAGGAAGAGTAAAAAGAAGAAAATTAAAAGGAAACTGATTGGAATAGCAAGTAATTGGTAGAGGCTGCAATGGGTCAATATGGAGATGTGGAATAGATGAGTAGATTAAACGTTTAGAAAGCGAATAAATGAACTTTATCTCAGAGCTGTTAGATTGAATTTGTTAGTAGCGCAATATATCTACGAACATTGCATAATCCCTTGAGAAAAAAAAAATGTAGTTCGATAAAATATTCCTATTTGATGGTTTCCTAAAAATTATGTATAAATATCTTTTTCTTTTAGCTTTTATGCACATTTTCGCAACTGTACTATAGAAACTTATCTCTCTTAAAGTTATATATTCGATAGTAAAATCGGTTCTCAATTAAGCTTTTTTTATTTATGAGACTATAACAACAATAGCCGTAAGCAATATTTATTATAAATATTAAAATAATAATTGATTAATATAATATTTTTAACATACAATTAAAAATAATTATTAAAATACAATAAAATTATTATAATAAATATAAAAAATAATATATAAAATTAATAAAATAATATATTATTATTTTTTTATTATTAAAAAAATATTTTTTAGAATTATATTTGAGTTTAATGCTAAATAAGTTAAGAAGAGCTTGAGCACATTGGCGACGACTGCAACAGTGCGTCAAATGTGAAATTATTTGTACATGCTTTTTTATGGAGGTGAATGTGTTGAAAATGTTGCAACGACAATGCGTGATTGCAACAAAGTTGCTGTCATTGGTATAGAATTGCTTCTAATTTGACATGCGACAACAGTGCAAATATAAGAGTTTGTGTAAGCGTGAATTAAACTATGCTATGATATTTCCAGAATGTTGAATCTTTCTTCATGTCGTTTCGCTATGTTACAGTCGTCGTTAATGTGTCCAGTAGACCGTACCACCTCCTATGCATAAAAAAAGCGCGCCGTATACCAGCAAATATGACGCATTTTTGCAAGACAACTACGAAAAAAAATTTTTTTTTGACCGAACGTAGGGGTCGCGCATTGACATATTTCTTCCTATCTCTGGTGTTTGCAGTCGGATTTTAAAGATGGGCGTATCAATGTTTTGGTCTCAAGAAGACCAATATGACCTCTATAAAGGTCATTGACCTCAGACGCACCGTTCTAGTACTTACCCTCCAGATCTCAGTTCCTACCATCCTAATGTACCACTTTAATATCAAAAAAATAAAGCTCTTAAAATATCATTAATATTTTGCTCAAGAAGTATATCGATATTTGCAGCAGAACTATATTTAAAAAATTTCTTTAAGCAAGCGTAGGAGCAAAAGTTTTTATTTTTATTTTTACCATTTTTTAAGTATCTCAATAGAAGAATCATGTCGATTTTAATCCATCAAATTTTGAAGTGATTCAAGTTGGCTATATTTCTGACGGCTCTCGAGTTTTGATAAAATGTGGCCCATGCGTTGTTTACGGTGACCACAAAAGCAGATTAATGTACTACATGAACAAAAAGCAAAAGTAAAAAAATAAAATAATAACACATTGTATATTTAATAAATCACAATAAAAATAGTGTTGATACCTCTTTTAGCATTGGCCTTACAGATTTTTTATTCTTTTACGAGATTTAAAATTCCTCAAAATCAATTTAAGGCCTTCCAAGAACTTGTAGAAATATTTCTTTTATTGTGGAAAAAAATTGGTCTCTTCCAGACAAAAACATCGATATGTCATTCAATATGATCAGACTTTTAATACCGAAGATAAGATGAAAATGAAAAAAGGGAACTCTACGTTCGGCAAAAAATTTTCAAAAATTTTTTAAAAATAGTTCTGCTGAAAATATCGATAAACTTTCTGAGCAAAAGATTAATGATATTTTAACAGCTTTATTTTTTTGATATTAGGTTGGTACATTAGTATGGTAGAAACTGAGATCTGGAGGGTAAGTACTAGAACGGTGCAGCTGAGGTCAATGACCTCTATAAAGGTCATATTGATCTCCTTGAGACAAAAATATTGATATACCAAACTTCAAAATCTGACTGTAAACACCAGAGATATGAAGAAATATGTCAATGCGCGACCCCTACGTTCGGTCAAAAAATTTTTTTTTCGTAATTGTCTTGCAAAAATGCGTCATATTCGCTGGTATACTGCGCAATTTTTTTTTGAGGTACGGTCTAGTGTCCATGCTATGAAGCAACAGGTTGCAATAGCAAGAAGTTCTTTGCCGAACAAACCAACAAGCAAACTAGACAACTATTCGTTGATTGCTACATCAAATCTTCAGCAGACCTTCTGTGCCTTCTGCAGTCCATCCACTTTCATAAGCTTGTATGCACAATTTCTGTTTAATCACAATAGAATTATTTGGGCTTTTTGCCTTTAAAAGCAATGTGTTTACTACTATTTTGTAAAAAGCCAAAGTTTGAAAAAGTGACTACATTGATTCTGCAAAGATTTATTGTTGTCTCTGGTTTACTTCTTAAAATATTTTTTTTAGAATTGTAAAAAAAATAATATAGTAAATAAAATATCCGTGGTCACAAGGAATAACGACTAAACTCAAAGTATCGTAAAAACGATATTTTAATTGCACGAACTACGACTTATTTTTATGAAATATATGAACCGTTACAAACAAAATATGTGCAGATATAAGTGATGATCAATTCTATGCAAAAAATGGATATCTGCATACTTCCAAAAACTGGCAAATAAAGTAAATTCCACATCGCTTTTTTACGATATTTTGAGTTTAGTCATTATTCCTTGTGACCACAGATATGTCATTATTAATATAATTTATATAATGTTAGTATATTATTAAAAATAACTTTTTTCTTAATTTTTAACACATTTTTAAATTTCTCTAAAAGAATGCCAGAAAAAAAATAAAGAATACCCTCAACGAATTAAAATAACTTTTATTATAAATTTTTGAACTTTATCCGATAATAGTTACTTCAAAAAATTATATATTAGTATATTAATGAATTTTTTTTTAAATATTTTTTTCATAATAGTTATTAGTTTGAATATCTGTTAGTCAAAAACTTCACTTAGCACTATTTATTCATTGTATTAATTTATATTTCCTGACGGGTATTATTTGAGCTTAAATCTATAAATCAAGTTTGTTATTGTTCCTAGATAACCCAAGTAACTAAATTCTAAGGATGCAAACTATACAAGGTTTTCAAATATACGACCAAGTATAAAAATTATCGAGAAGAAAATAAAACTTCCTTAGTTAAAAATACGTAAAGATACACATAAATATAGTAACAAGTTTTAGTTATCAATTACTTTTTATGTTTGGGAATTAAATTTTCCTCTTCAATTTTAAATGGTTTGTTTTAAATGGTTTAAGGCGTGTCTTTTATATTAACTCATTTAAAAAGTGTATCATGCCAACCAAAAATGTATAACATGTCGCTGGGAGCAAAAAAAAGTAAGCTTTCAGTTTTAATGAGTTTTTCAAAATATAAAATTCTGCTTTCTCAACTTTTATCTAACTTTGTCTTTTACTATCGCAAGTTTGTTTATAACTTTTATAAGCACCTACCTTGAGCTTCCAGAGATCCAGCATGCCTTGTTGTTTGGGATCAGCTGAGCTTATTTTGACACGTTGATCATCTTCCGTCATACCAGGCAGTAAAACGGTCATATTTCGTGGTCCCTTGAAGCCGAGTATGTTTGTATCCTGCCATGAGAAAAATAAAATAAAAATAGAGAAAAATATATCACGAACAAAACTAGGAGTTAATAAGGTTATTCACGATCCGAATGAAATCGAGCATATTTTTGCTATTGTATTTATTTGCAATAAATTAAGAGCATTATAAATATAAATAAAAAAATAGAATTCACATTTTTATGGCAGGCAAATAAAACTGCTTTGTAACTGTAAGGGGGGGGGGGGGGGGTTAGTAATCATAATGAAATTTACCAATTGCATATAAGAACACTGAAAAAGTTACGAAAGAAAAGGATACACGGTAATAAATTCTATATAAATATTGATTGCAGAATTAAAAAATGGCGTCCGCTTTTCACCATCAGATCGAATTTTTAAGTTATAAGCAAAAATGTGGAAAAAAGTTGTGTTCTATTAAATCCAGTTAAAAATCTAGGCACTTACCGATCTAAACATATAATCAAATTATTTTTTAAAAAAATTTATTAAAAAAATTATAAAAAAAATTTGAATTTTGTTAAAGGTTTTACCAATATTTTTAATCGGTTCACTGGTATTTTGAAATCCATGAAATTTTTTGTAAGGTTTTTTTGTATAGTGACAGAAAATTATAGATGAAAATTCTTCCCTTAAGTGGGCTTCAAATTGTTTTTATTATAACTATCTTTAAAATGAAATAAATGCTAAATTACTTCTACGTCTTTAATCAATGCCTTAATTATTTATTAAATTTGGTAAGGTTTTATTATTGTTATATTGTTAGTATTAGATATTTGAAATGAGAGATAGGCGTGGTTTTTTTTCAATTTCGCGAAATTATAAAAAAATATAAATTTTTGACTTATTTACAAGGGTTTTGATTATTCAATGACGTCAATTTGTTTGAGAGACAGGCGTGGTTTCTATCCAATTTAGTTAATTTTTGGCAGATCAACGCTGTTATACTTTGAGTTTTAATAGTTTCAGATTTACGACTGCAACTGTTTGCATGGAACTCATCAAAAAGACACACAGACATAAGATATGCAGAAGTTTATGACAAAATCTACCTTTGTAGATAAAGGGGGCATTCCACGCCAAATCGGACGGTTTTAAAAATTTTTATTTTTGATTTCCGCCATTTTTTGATATCTTTGAGTACTCATCAAAAACCCTCCCTCCTATGATTTTGGGATTTTTTTGATCATCCGTTCCAAAGATATCGAATTTTCAAAAAAAAAAAAACAGCTCTTTTTGTCCGGTTTTGTGGTTTTTTGTCCGAAACTTTTTTAAAACTCATTTAAATGAAAATTATCATTTAACATAAAAGTTTATTTTTTCAATTTAATTTTCTAAAAAAAATTTAAAATTTTTTTTAAAGTGTATTAATTAATACGTAATTTTCGATTTTTAAAATTTAGATTGCATTTTGATTTTCTTCAAACAGCAGAAGTATAATGAAATTTGTCATTTGGAGTATAATGTTAAACATAGGAAATAACAAAAAGCAATGTTGTTTTCGTACTAAAAACAAAAAAAAGGGCATTTTATTTTTTATCGGCACAACTAATTTACATTTATTTTCAAGATTTTGAAATTGTTTTAAAGAAAATATTCGAAAATATACAATTTTGTTAACCCTACACTAAAAAACAGCAATAAAAAACAGCATACACAAAAATTTATCAAAAGAGAGAAATACACAAAATTTAATAAGATAATTTCTTTTTTTTTTAATTTTCAAAGTCTTAAAAGTTGTGGAATTAGTAGTAGTTTGCCGAAGAAAATCAAAATATGCAATTACTTTAGAAAATGCAATCTAAATTTTAAAAAATCAAAAATTACGTATTAATACACTTTAAACAATTTTGAGAATTTTTTTTTTCGAAAATTAAATTGAAAAACCAAACTCTCATGTTAAATGATAATTTTAATTTAAATGAGTTTTAAAAAAGTTGCGGGAAAAAAACCACAAAAAAAAAATCCCAAAATTTAGGAGGGAGGGTTTTTCGATGAGTACTCAAAGATATCAAAAAATGGCGGAAATCAAAAATAAAAATTTTTAAAATCGTCCGATTTGGCGTGGAGTGCCCCAAATATATTCTTTTCTCTATCCGTCCGATTATGATCTTTTCAAAAGTTGTGATAAAAAGGCTTTCCGAATTTAGCTCCATAAAATATTTCATGCTTTTTAAAATATCTTAGAGTCTGTTAGATATATTAATAATAAGTAAAATTTTGACATAAAGTTAAAAAATGTGTGGTTTGTCCCAAATCAATTGGCATCAAGTGTACATATTTTCAGTGCGTGTAAAGAGTTTGGAAAATTTATATTTCAAACAAGATTATTTTGAATAGTGCCAACTGATTTTAGAGCAGCTCTACCTATTACGAGTAAAAATAAAATGTTTTTGAACTAAGCCCGAACAGCGGCTAGACAAGGATCAAACAGCGGCTCTACAATGGCTCTGCAACGGCGTTTTTATAACGTATGTTATATGTATGATATGTTTTTGGGTGTACATGTTTTTAATTCGAAACTTCGAGGCATAAACTCGAAGGAAAATTGATAGTTGAATTTGGCTTAAAAACGACCACTGTTCGACCCGTGTTTGGCTGCTGTTCGGACGAGTGGGCTTTTTCCATTAATTCTTTAAATACATAAGAAATTTTCAGCGATATCACACTTTTAAATTTAATATTTTAGTCCTAATAACTTTCTGAGTAAAATACAATTTATTTAACAAAGGTAAACAGCGGCTGAACAAGGTTCGAACAGTGGCCGAATAACTTGAGTTTGCATGACTTTTCGGGTAAAACTTTAAACTATACGTATATAGCTATAAATGAGTATTTACATACATCTATATCTCAACTATTATATAAAATTGAAGTGAACATTTTTTGTGCCGTAAACTCAAAAGAACTGGGCTGACTTTTATGAAATAAGTTTTGAAGTAGCATATTTGTGCTACATCTCTTTTAAGAGGTATTGTTCTTTTGAATTTTTAATAATAAGTACATTTAATTAAAGTGTTAAGTTTTATAAGAAATCATTTTAGCTGCCACGCATTGGTTAATCATTGTATTTTCAAGCGTTTGTGTTGTGCGACACAAAAAAATCTTATGAACAGCGAGCAAGGCGAAGAGTGAAAAGCATATAAATGCAGAGCGGCGCACAGTGCGCTTTTTTAAATTTTAGGATGACATTTAGGTTTTTTTTTTGTTAAATTTTATAAAAAAATATTTTTATTCGTCAGATTATAAAACATGTTTTATGAATATGGTATTAAAAACTTGATGTATTGTATGTTTTTTTTTATAAAATTCGTCAAAATTGAAACTTTTTAACAAAAATAAGCTCAATAAACCCAAAAAATTAAATTAAGTTTAAACAATAATAACTTCGAGCTCAAAGTATATTTCAAGGTTTTGTTTTTTGGAATTTTTAATGTCTTAATCGCCATTGAATTTAATATAAAATACAATAAAAAATGTTAATTAATAAAAATAGAAAAATCGTTGAAAATAGATAAAAATCGATAAAAATAGAAAAAGTAAAATTTAGTAAAAAAAATCTAGCTAATTAAGCATTATTAAAGTCGAAGGCTAAAACTATCATAAAATATCGTACTTCTACCTTCTGCTTCTGTAAAAACCTGCTGCATCTAAATGCTATTAAGAAAAACCACTTAATTTGAAAAAAGTCTTAAAAATCAAATTTTGCCCTAAAATGCACTGATTTCTAAGACGAAAAACATCTGGTTTTTTCGTCATAACCATACAACCATACATCCTACAAGGACTATTTATGCACCAAAATGTTTGTAATTAAAATATACGACTGCATTCTTAGAAAAAATATTTTTTTTCAAGAATCTTAGTTTTCTACGTAATTTTTTGTGATTTTCTACTTTTTCCATTTTTAGGCCATAACTCCTAAACCATATATCATAAAAAGACAATTTATGCACCAAAATATTTGTTAAGCTTCTGCCTATAAGACTGCATTCTTGAAAGAATTTTCAAAAATATATAACATGGTAATTACTTATGCCATTTTTTATGAATTTTTTCGTTTTTTATTTTTTCGCCATAAAATTCGCCCAAAAATCCAAACTACACATCTGACAAGGACAATTCATGCATTAGAATGATCACTATGGCATCGTCCTTAAATTGGGCTACTTCTTTGTCGAAATCTATCTCTTGTAGTTTAGGAGTTGTAGAACACTTTTTGGAGTGGTAGTTGGCCAAAATCATTTGGTTTTTTCGTCATAACTCCCAAACCATACACCCTACAGGGACGATTTATGCACCAAAATATTGGTAATTAAAATACCCACACGACTGCATTCTTAGAAAAAATATTTTTTTTTCAAGAATCTTAGTTTTCTACGTCATTTTTTGTGGTTTTATACTTTTTCCGTTTTTTAGCCATAACTCCTAAACCATACATTATAAAAGGACGATTTATGCACCAAAATGTTCTTTCAGCCTCTGCCTCTAAGACTGCATCCTTGGAAGAATTTTCAAAATTATATAACATGGTAATTTTGTATGGCCTTTTTTATGAATTTTTTGTTTTTTTATTTTTTCGCCATAAAATTAGCCCTAAAATCCAAACTACACATCTGACAAGGACGATTCATGCATTAGACTGATCACCTTGGCATCGTCCTTATGGGGGTTACTTCTTTGTCGGAATGTAGGTACTCTTAAATTTAAAGAAAAATAAAATAGAATTCATAATTTAAGACAAGTTGTGAACTTATTTTGTATTAACAACCATTTAAATTTTTTTTTTCAAAATTTCGTTAATTCGGTAATATTGTTTTATAGGAGATACATCTAAAAGTTATCCGATTTGAAATATTTTAAGCATGACGTTTAAGTGAAGTTAAATCAACGAAATGTAATCTTTAAAAACATATGGGAAGTAGGCGATGCAGTTGACCTAGAATTCTAATTTTTCGCTATTAATTAATTTTGGCTAAAACTCATTTGTACAAAATTTCATGGCCCTAGCTCTTATAGTTTCTGAGATAATGCAAATGTCATCCTAAAATCGAAGTAAGCGCACTGTGCAAAACAAAAGAAAATAAGACATTTTTTAATGTATTGATTGATAAAAAAAACCGTCCGTGGCGAAATCGCACAAAACTGTGGCCTGCTAGTGTTATATATACATTGAAAATATATGTAGCGTTTTTTTTGCAACATCCAAATCCCGATTGTATGGAGATCGGGTTAGAATGTTGGGAAAAAATGCATCTTTACTATATTGTCGCTTGAGGAAATAAATGTCGTAAGTAGAAATTTTCTTTTTTGAGATTATTGAGAAAAAGGGGCTATAATTCAAAATCTAGCGGAGCAATATTCTTCAGAAATTCAGGTCTATTTGCAGACATATTTCTTAATAGGTTACGAAATTTTTGTGAACTTACCGCTATTTTTTAAGAATTTATAGCCTCTTTTTCTCAAGAGTCTGAAAAGTAAAAATTTTCACATACGACATTTATTTTCTCAAGCGACGATATACTCCAGGTCGAAATACATTTTCTTTTCATTTGATACAAAATTAATGTAAAAAACAAATGTATTTCATAAAAATTTGGCATCACTTTTACTTTCCTAATGACTTAGCCACCAGTTCTCTTGTTCAGAAGAGAGCGCAACGTGAGCGGCGAACTGGAAATAGAAATAAAATTGTTTTTTTCATCTCTCGACCAAAAGGTAAAAGAGCTTAAATGCATCCAAGCCCATGGTGAGGAAAGCAATTTGAAAATTTCATTTTGTTCGAAGCTCCATACAAAAATTTTCAGAAAAATGCTCATAAATGTAACAGGAACTGCGTTTTAAGGGTGGGACAAGTGCATTTTGAAGAGCTAAGAAAAATATTTCACGTAATTGGAATAACTCGAAAAATAGCTTAAATGACACAAGCCGTTTTGCCTTTTTGGTCGAGATCTTTCTACGCTCATATGAGAACGTAAGCGAACTCATATCACAGTATAATGAAAAAAAAAAATACCCAATAAAACAATGCCTAACTTTTTTAAAAATTTTTTTTGCGGATTTTCTGCGTATATATGAATCCACAATAAGTGAAATACACCATTTCACCTGCTTAAAACAGGTGAATTTCTATAAAAAATATTTGGTGCACTCCTTCTTCCTACTCTGATTCATTTAAGAAAAAAAATTATAAAAATCTGTTGAGAAACACGGGAGAAAATGGTTCTTAACTGTTTCTCTTACGCCAATTTATGTGTATATAGATTACTTTATTTTTTATATTTCATATAATCCAGCCAAAATATTGATGCTCCTAAGATTCGCTATTTTTTTTAAACATTAAAACATTGGTGGGCATTCTTACACTTGCAAAACAGAAAGCTTTATATGTTGCCATAAGAAACTCATGATGGCAGAGAAAGATTCTAGCCCGCAACCGGCAATGCATTGAAATAATCAGACAAAACGAATGGTGATTGTCAGCTATTCAAATAAATATCATGATCGTATGGAAATAATAAAAAGATAAATTGTTTTTTTAAACAATTTTTAAATTGTTGCACGCTAAAAGACCTTCATAGATCTTACTGTACTAATTTCTTAAGTGTAATAAATACAAATACAAAAGATAAACTTTATGATAGAATATTGCTTCAAAACGACCAATGTTCGACCCTTGTTCGAGCACTGTTCGGCCGAGTGGGCTATTTTGTTATAATTAGACCATGTTCGACCCTTGTTTTACTGCTGCTCGGTCGACTATATTTTTAACTTGGGTTACAACGGAAAGGAGTAGAGCTACAAATTTTAATAAAAAAGCGTAGAATTTAAAGCAAACTTTTGAAAATTTTAAGCGTCTGGGGAAGAAGGTTTTCCTATCATAGCCCCCCAGGAACAGCACCTATGCAAAAGTTGCAAACATAGTTTACATTTGCTTTGATGCAGGACTATTTCCACCGGATTATGAATAGCCCTTATATTTTTGTTGTTGCACAGTGTTATTGTTGCATATTGTAGTAAATAACTCACATAAATGATCGCAGCCAAATCCAGACGCGGGCTCTCTGCGTCATCCTTGCTACCGTTGTCGAATACCGTAAACGTGGTACCGAACACATTCGAACGCAGCTTGCCGCAGAAGCCATCAGCTTGACGCGACAAATCGGTAGGATCACAGCTAATAATATAATTTGATGTTTTGCTCTTCTTGCGCTTGCGACCGCCAAGCAAAAATATCTTCTTGCCATAGACACGCTCGAGATGAAGATAATAGATAGGAAACAGACCGCGATCCATGCCTTTGCGATCGCGCGTTATGCGACACTTGAAGAGCACACCCTGTGACGCTGGCTGCATGACAAACTGTTCGATGTTGCCGACTAGGTCACCTTCGGATTCGTTGCTGGCGTCAGCGGAAGCTGTAGCAGCACTCGTTGCACCCGCAGTCGATGATGATGAAGGTTGTAAAGCATGAGGTGGCGTCGAGTGGGGCTTTGCATCACCCAGCAACTGCGCCGGCATGATGGGCGCTGCTTCTGCTATGTTGCTGTTGGTGTAGTCGTCCTCATCGAGGTTGTCGTTGTGTCGCTGTCGCTGTTGTTGTTGTTGTTGTTGTTGTTGTTGGATGCGTAAGCGTAGCGAGGAGTTGTGATGCTGGCTACCACCAATTGGACTGCTTTCTTCATCTTCCAATTCGTGCGATGACAACTCTTCGATTAAGTCTAGAGAAACGGAAATTAGTAATGATTGCTTGAGATTGCAAAAGGAAAAGGAAACGGAAGTTGTTGTTTATGTTGTTGTGTACATTGCTGTGGTTTACCTTCCTGATTGCTTGAGCTGGGCGTACGTAAACCATTCGCATGATTGGCATGGTGGTGTGGTGTGCTGTTGCTAAGAATTTGATCAGGATTCTGTGGTGAGCTCATGAATTGCATGGGTCCATCGTAGGCATGCAGCTCACGGCTATTAGAGCGCATACCGGACATGGGACGATTTATTTGTAAATCACTAGCCTGCACCATGCCGGGTGAGGCACGTTTCTGACGAATGTAGGCCTCCATTTTTTGGCGCTAAAAATGAAAGAGTAAGAAAAAGAAGAAAAATTATTATACTACATAAAATATTTGTTAATTTAAATTTTTTGTTTTTATTAATGCATTCAAAATAAAGAGAACATTTTTTCAGAACTTGGTAGAGATTTATAAAAATAAATTTTAATAAATTTCCCACAAAAGAGATGCATTATTTATTTTAAATCTTTATTAATTTGTTGATATTTGCAATGGGTGGGGGTGGTACACTCTTCAATCACGTTGTTTTTCCTATTACGCTGTTTATAATTTCACGTAGCTTGTTGCACAAAATGTCAGTCAGCAGGTGGCAACATTCAACAAATTGCGCTGACCATTGTAAATTAGCTTTAAGTGCAGCTTGAAAATGTAAACAAAATTATTAAAAAAATATCACAACTTTGATGCATTTTGAACCTTGACTTTACGCCCCTTTGAAATTTCCAACTGTTTTGTGACAGCTTTAGTTATCAAGTTCAATAACAGCTAACGTTCGGAGGAATTTATCATTACGATCATGATGTCTATTAAATTATTTTTTTTACCCAGGCTACACAGGAAAAAAATCTTCGCTAGTTAAGAAGAAAATATTTTAAAAATATATAAAAAAAAGTGGTGCGGTGGGGGGACCTCGTTTCTTACGCTTTTTCTTCAGCTCTGAAAGTAATTCAAAATAAAATTTTTTTTAATTTTTTTTATTTTTTTTTTATTTTATACATTTTTTTAAGGCATAAACAATCAATTCAAAGAGTTTAATTAAATATTTTAGGAAAAAAAAAACTTTTAATGAAAATGAAGATGTTGATGTATTCTAAATGCTTCCAACCCGTCGCACAGTGGGATATTTCGAGGCCATTAGCATAAAAAAGTTAATTTGTCAATATTAAAAAAAAAAAAAAAAAAAATGTGAACTTGTCGACAGCTAATACTCCAGATAAGAGGAACAAGTAAAAATAGTTTAGATTTTTTTTTTTTAGCTTAGACACACAAAGATATCAAAGTTGACAATCATTTGACGAAAATATATTCAGAATATAAGTTATTTTCACTACTACCTATCTTGTAAGCGCTTCACTTCTTTTGGTTTTATAAAAATGTAATCGAAGTAAAAAAATGGTGAAAACATATGTTGCCAAAACATATGTTGCTTGCCAAAATTGTTTTGTTTTTGTTGCTTACTATAACTAATAAATTTTGATGATTTTTTAAATAGTTGCATTTTTAATGCTAAAAGAGAACATTTTTGTTATTTTAAGCAGGTAAATAAAAAAAATACATCAAAAATCATATCTGATTTTTTTTTAAAATATCGAGCAAAAATATATATACTAAATAAAAAATAAGTTTGTAGGTGCGCCTACTTGCGCTACGCGGTTGTATATGATTTTTCCCCTTGCAATCTTTTTATTAGTTCTTTGAAATTCCAGCACATCTACAAGTGCGAGAAGTATGATTTTATTTCTTCACGCCAAAACGACTGTACTGATTTTGATAAAATTTTTATTAATGGTGAAACTCTATAATTATACCATTATTGGCCAAAACCAATATGTTAACTTGGTCAAAAGCCATTTTTTGGCCAAAAACATAATATTCTAGCATTTGATAGGAAATTGATTAACATTAGTCCTGTAATCTAGACCGATTTGCTAATATTAGTTAATGTTAGCTTGGCTAAAAGACAGTTTTTTAGCTAAAACCATTTCATTCAAGAAGTTTCATTGGGACTCGATTGAAATTGGTATAAGTGCTCTAAGACAATTTATTATATTTGCTTAAAGGTTTTTTCGCCAAAAATCTGCTAAATATTTTCTCTTGCTGGCGGGTTGGAAGTAGATGTAAGGAAATTCGAGACTTACAGTGATGTGCAAAGAAATAGGGACACCAGTATTTTTATATTCAAAGTTGCATGAATTATATACAAGGTGCCCTAGATATAGCATTAACTCCCTCGGATAGTGATTCTCCTTGATTAGGCGAGGGAGGATGTGAAAGAATGAGGGTTACCCCTCCCCCCTTTGAGAGCTAGAGAGGAAAAACTTTAAAACAGGTGTCGTTACATTTTACTCTACATTTAATGTATATCTTAGCCGATTTCCAAAGTTTACAACTTGTTGCGAAGAAAATAAAATTGACATTAAGATTTTTATCAAACATTTTGCATAAAGTCACAATTAAGAAAGTTATGAGCAACTAAATTCTAATCAAATTTTTAATTAAACTTTAATAATAAGTATCTCGAATTTTAAATAAATTTTTTTACAATTTTTGTGATGTATTTTCTTTTTATGATCAAATTTTCTACTGATCCAGTTTTTGATCTTGCCATAGTACTTGAGTATGCAATGCAAACATAACTACTTTTTTATTTTAAATTACCACACGTAAAATATTTAGCTTTTAGTGTGGTACGATTAGAAAACAGCTTTTGTAGAATTGGTTTGTTGGTCATGTAGTTTATTTTTCAAGATGCTCTTGACTTTGGAGATCGGGTAAGAGTTACATTAAATATGGAGTAAAACGTAATGACACCTATTTTTAAGTTTTTCCTCTCTAGCTCCTAAAGAGGGGAGGGGTCACCATCATCCTTGCATTTTCTTACTTGCCTAATTAAGGAGAATCACCACCCGAGGAATTTAATGCTACATCTGGGACTCCTTATATATAATTAATGTAGCTTTAAGAATAAAAATACAGGTGTTCCTATTTCTTTGCACATCACTGTATACCTGAGAAATAGTTGATCTCTACCTATAGTGCTACAAGTGGTCCAATATGCCCCCATCTGTGCACAAAGTGCTTAATCATGGAAGCAAAATTAAAAAAGAGTTAATCGTGCCTATTGGATGCATTTCTGAAGAAGCACAAGAGGCATACACAACAACAGATGCTTCTCTAGGACTGCAAACAAGGAAGATATTTTGCACCATCTGCTAATATCTTCTGATCCTTTTATCAGCCATTTAAGATTAAAGAAAAAGAAAATATAAGGAACTGTCATTAGAAGCTAAAGAATTGCTACAGCTTCAACTTTACGAGCAATAAAAACTTGTTTTAAAAATATGTCTAGAAGAGTAACATTTAAACAAATTGAAAATGAGGAAAGTGTCGGCCTTTGTAGTTTAGTGGAGAGTGCGCTAGACCATCAACCCAGAGGGCACTGGTTCGAATCCGGGTTTGGGCATGGTTCTTTTCATTTTCTTTGTTCTTTCCTACATTTAAGAATTATGGAAAACTAAAAATCCACAATTAACTTGTGGAAAATGTGGAATTAAAGCAAGGAACAACTAAGGGCTGAAAATGCTTGCCGAGGTTAAGGCATAACACTAGCCTCGGCTAAAAGCAATTAAAATTGTCTTTCACGGTTGTTTCGCCTAATATATAATTCACGCATGGCTCCCATCAATTCCTCTAAATAAATCTATCCCTTTCCTTTCTAGTCAAAGACCAAACCTTGTTTGTATAAAGCGCATGCCTTGGTTCTTTGATATTTTTCAATAAACAAAAAAGTGAGCGTGTCTGTGGGTGGATTTTGTCCATACTTATATATATTTCATATTTCGCTCTACAAAGCAGTCATACTAAATTTCAAAGCTGTAGGATTATTTTAACTATTTATGGCCAAAACTTGTATGAAGTCCTCCCACTGTGCGTCGTAGGACTGGCTTTTATACTAGTATGATATATTGTGCAAACATGACTTGAATCGATCAAGTCGTTTAGAAGTTGTGCAATCACTAACAGGCACATCAACGATTGTATGTATGTTAAACTAGTAAGAAATTATATTTGACTGGGTTAAAGTTAAAATACCCCCACAGTCGTGTTTTAGTATATTCGGAGTTTAAATGTTGTAATTTTTTTATACTTATGGTACGTTTTGAATAATATAATGTTAATAAATATTAAGTTTATACATTCATGTAAGCGAAATTTATAAAGGTTTTGCTATAGTAATGATGTCACTTTGTATGGGAGGTAGACGAAGTTTTTATTTTCCTAATTTCCATGATGCATGTTTAAAATTAAAACTATTTTACAAAATTTGAAAGCATTGTCTTGATTTTTGTAGAATTTAAAGAGATTTAATTGTTTTCATAAAGCCACTTCGTATGGGAGATAGGCGTGGTAATCATTCGATTCTAACAATTATACTCAGAGTGCTTGGCTTAAGGTTAAGGTTAAGGTTAAGGTTAAGGTTAAGGTTAAGGTTAAGGTTAAGGTTAAGGTTAAGGTTAAGGTTAAGGTTAAGGTTAAGGTTAAGGTTAAGGTTAAGGTTAAGGTTAAGGTTAAGGTTAAGGTTAAGGTTAAGGTTAAGGTTAAGGTTAAGGTTAAGGTTAAGGTTAAGGTTAAGGTTAAGGTTAAGGTTAAGGTTAAGGTTAAGGTTAAGGTTAAGGTTAAGGTTAAGGTTAAGGTTAAGGTTAAGGTTAAGGTTAAGGTTAAGGTTAAGGTTAAGGTTAAGGTTAAGGTTAAGGTTAAGGTTAAGGTTAAGGTTAAGGTTAAGGTTAAGGTTAAGGTTAAGGTTAAGGTTAAGGTTAAGGTTAAGGTTAAGGTTAAGGTTAAGGTTAAGGTTAAGGTTAAGGTTAAGGTTAAGGTTAAGGTTAAGGTTAAGGTTAAGGTTAAGGTTAAGGTTAAGGTTAAGGTTAAGGTTAAGGTTAAGGTTAAGGTTAAGGTTAAGGTTAAGGTTAAGGTTAAGGTTAAGGTTAAGGTTAAGGTTAAGGTTAAGGTTAAGGCTAAGGTTAAGGTTAAGGTTAAGGTTAAGGTTAAGGTTAAGGTTAAGGTTAAGGTTAAGGTTAAGGTTAAGGTTAAGGTTAAGGTTAAGGTTAAGGTTAAGGTTAAGGTTAAGGTTAAGGTTAAGGTTAAGGTTAAGGTTAAGGTTAAGGTTAAGGTTAAGGTTAAGGTTAAGGTTAAGGTTAAGGTTAAGGTTAAGGTTAAGGTTAAGGTTAAGGTTAAGGTTAAGGTTAAGGTTAAGGTTAAGGTTAAGGTTAAGGTAAAGGTAAAGGTAAAGGTAAAGGTAAAGGTAAAGGTAAAGGTAAAGGTAAAGGTAAAGGTAAAGGTAAAGGTAAAGGTAAAGGTAAAGGTAAAGGTAAAGGTAAAGGTAAAGGTAAAGGTAAAGGTAAAGGTAAAGGTAAAGGTAAAGGTAAAGGTAAAGGTAAAGGTAAAGGTAAAGGTAAAGGTAAAGGTAAAGGTAAAGGTAAAGGTAAAGGTAAAGGTAAAGGTAAAGGTAAAGGTAAAGGTTAAGGTTAAGGTTAAGGTTAAGGTTAAGGTTAAGGTTAAGGTTAAGGTTAAGGTTAAAGTTAAAGTTAAAGTTAAGGTTAAGGTTAAGGTTAAGGTTAAGGTTAAGGTTAAGGTTAAGGTTAAGGTTAAGGTTAAGGTTAAGGTTAAGTTTAAGTTAAGGTTAAGGTTAAGGTTAAGTTAAGGTTAAGGTTAAGGTTAAGGTTAAGGTTAAGGTTAAGGTTAAGGTTAAGGTCAAAGTCAAGGTCAAGGTTAAGGTTACGGTTACGGTTACGGTTACGGTTACGGTAAAGGTAAAGGTAAAGGTAAAAGGTAAAGGTAAAAGGTAAAGGTAAAGGGTAAAGGGTAAAGGGTAAAGGGTAAAGGGTAAAGGGTAAAGGGTAAAGGGTAAAGGGTAAAGGGTAAAGGGTAAAGGGTAAAGGGTAAAGGGTAAAGGGTAAAGGGTAAAGGGTAAAGGGTAAAGGGTAAAGGGTAAAGGGTAAAGGGTAAAGGGTAAAGGGTAAAGGTAAAGGTAAAGGTAAAGGTAAAGGTAAAGGTAAAGGTAAAGGTAAAGGTAAAGGTAAAGGTAAAGGTAAAGGTAAAGGTAAAGGTAAAGGTAAAGGTAAAGGTTTGTTATTATTACATTGGTACTTATTATTAATTACTTTAGTTTTGATATGATATAAAGAATAATTAAAAAAAAGGTTAAGGCTAAGGCCAAGGTTAAGGTTAAGGTTAAGGTTAAGGTTAAGGTTAAGGTTAAGGTTAAGGTTAAGGTTAAGGTTAAGGTTAAGGTTAAGGTTAAGGTTAAGGTTAAGGTTAAGGTTAAGGTTAAGGTTAAGGTTAAGGTTAAGGTTAAGGTTAAGGTTAAGGTTAAGGTTAAGGTTAAGGTTAAGGTCAAGGTCAAGGTCAAGGTCAAGCTCAAGGTCAAGGTCAAGGTCATGGTCAAGGTCAAGGTCAAGGTCAATGTTAAGGTTAATATTAAGGTTAAGGTTAAGGTTAAAGTTTAAGTTAAAGTTAAAGTTAAGGTTAAGGTTAAGGTTAAGGTTAAGGTTAAGGTTAAGGTTAAGGTTAAGGTTAAGGTTAAGGTTAAGGTTAAGGTTAAGGTTAAGGTTAAGGTTAAGGTTAAGGTTAAGGTTAAGGTTAAGGTTAAGGTTAAGGTTAAGGTTAAGGTTAAGGTTAAGGTTAAGGTTAAGGTTAAGGTTAAGGTTAAGGTTAAGGTTAAGGTTCAGGTTAAGCTTAAGGTTAAGGTTAAGTTTAAGGTTAAGGTTGAATCTTAAGTTCCTTGTTCTTTCTATCGCATCTTCTGGATGGTGGTGATGTCAACCTTGGTTTTTTCGAGGACTATCGCCAGTTGCATAGAGACACCTTCCCTTAATAGGGTCCAAATATTCTGCATATCCGTCAATCATTATCCGTTTGTCGCTTGCTGTAAGCTAAGGAATAATTTTTTTCACCTGAGGCTGATTGTGTTTCCATTGGGCAAGAATAACGTTGTGGTAGCCAAACCTTACGCACATCCCAATGTAAGGTCTAAGAGAGACCTTCACTTAGTCTGCGGGAGGTATTTCGTTTCCCTCCTACCATCCAGGTTAACATGGGAGGCATTCCTCTATCCGCGGACTTGGAAAGAGCCCTTTCGGAGTTACAGGCTTCTTAAGCTCTTTACACAAAATTATATAAGCAGGTGTCGGTCGCAAAAAACCTTTTTTTGCACAACTTTTTTTCAGGTTAAAGGTCATACTTGTAGGTATCTGGAGACAGTTTATTAGCTGAGGTGATAAAATTTCGCCGCTACGTTACTTTTTAAACTAAGTTGCCAGTAATAGGGTTTCGATTAAAACTGTTTTTGTTTACTTCTGAACGAGTAAAGACTAGTTATGTCCTCTCTTTCAAGTATTAAATATGTTTTTTTTTAATTTTGCTCTAATAAATGAGAGTGCAGCTTATGTGACTGTACCAGACGCACAGACGATTACAAGAACTACATCTCATATCGGATGAATGCAATGCATTGACTTTGGAATCTGGCACGATACAACAACAACAACAACGATTGATGCCACAACAATAACATCAATAAACCAATAAATAAACACATTAAATATGTGTCGATAAGCAACAATAGCTTAAGTCTAATTTTAAAGTTTCGAGAAAAATTGTATTTAAGTTTTCAATCTTCTGGATAAGTTATATGAAAGAGTCTTTCGTTTTTGTGTCATAACTTTGGCTAAGGTCATGCTAGAAACTTCAGATTTTATCTGTTTATAGTGCAATGTGCGTGAAAAAGAACTACATTAATAACTTAGTTCTGTCTTAAGTCGACTTAAGCTGTTATTGCTTATCGACACAGAAATGTTGTGAGCACGTGATCACAAAATCAACAATTTATGAGCAATAAATATACAGTCAATGTATTTACTTTGAAAATAAAAACAAATAACAGAAAGTCGCAAGTCATATCAAAATTGAAGCAACTAAATCACGTTTATTAAATTTAATCAATAAAGTAATGAATTAAAAAAAACATAATATTAATACCATATTTTTTTTAAACATATTTTTTTTTTAATACCAAGATAAACGCTTATCAACATGTGTGTGTCAATAAACAGCTAGTGGCAACAAATTAAAATCAAAATGACAAAAAAAAAATACATAAGAAAACAAAAGCAGTCGCTCATAAAAATGTATAAATAAAACAACAAACAGCAAGCAACACGATACACACGTGATTTGCAAAAGCCACAGTTGTAACCGTGTGGCAACCCCCAACATTTTGTCATGAAAGCTAAACTCGGCTTATATCAAATAAGTTCAAGGTAAATATTTAGCTGTCGTATTATTTGTTTTTTTTTTTTAATTAAAACTTTGGCAAATTCATATTCAACAGGCTTTGCGAACATGTTATCAATTGAATGTTTGGCGTACAACGTACAAATGTAGGTGAGATTGCATGTATATTTAACAGGCCCGTAGCCAGGATTTTCCATGGGGGGAAGCTGGTTTTGAGAACAGAAATTTACTGATACTAATATGATTTTTAAAGTAGAGGCATCTTACTTTTTTTTCTGCAAAACCAATATACAAATATACTCTACAATAATGCTTTGTATTTTATTTCTATTGGGAATATTTTATTTTTGCTTTTATCATAAAACCAGGGTTAGGCGCAAAGCCGAATATATTCTATTCTTCAAAATAATTTTATGGTAAAATATGTCACATAAAAAACCGCAGGTTAGTTCAATTGTAAAGCAAAATTAAAATTTTGCAATATTTTCATGCCAAAACCCTTTATATGTGAAATTTTAGCTCTTTTAATAATTGCCAGCAAAAAAAAATTCACTTGGGAAAAAGTATCTTTAGGAGTATTGAAATTTTGCTTCGATGAAGCCGCTCCTTTGAATTTAGTTCAATTTGTATAAAATTATAACAATAGAATAGCTCCAAAATGCCAGATTTCTTCTAATGCAGTTTGTAGACTTATATTGTATCTATATCTTATGTCTTAAAAGTGTTAAAATTTGTCTTAAATTTTAATTTCATAAACTTTTTTTTAAAGATTAAAGAACGAAGGCATGCGCCTTATACAAACAAGGTTTGGTCTTTGACCTGAAAGGAAAGGGATAGATGTACTTAGAGGAATTGATTGGAGCAATACAATTCAATTTAATATTAGATAATAAATAATTTTGCAGAATATGTTTCTCATTTCTCGATTTTTCTTAATTATATAGGAACGTATTGATTTTTTTATACTTTTGGACTCTTTTGGGGTGCTTGAATCCCGAAAAATTACCCCTTGTCTAAAGGCCTGATGTGTAGTATGTAAGGGTATGTGTGTGTGTGCCTGTGTGTTGTGTTTTTTAAATGTCAGCGTTTGCATAAATTCAATAACATAGGAATAATTGGAATAGTTCCCACCATGTTAATGTTGCGTTGCGCTCATGTTGCATGGATAATGCATTGAGCTTGTAATAAGTAGGTACTTACATGAAAAAAGCTAAGAATTCAGTTATAATTTTTGCAATTTTTGTTTTTTTTTAAAGTTAAATAAACCAAAAAAAAGTTTGCTGCTGAATCTTCATAAAAATTGCAGTTATTTTCTTTAGGTGCCACAGTGGGAAAAATCCCTACTGCTACGCACACAATAATTTGAAGTTGAGTTTGCGAACGATAATTTTGACAATTTTCTTATTTTAATATCGTAAATATCAGAGCTTTTTAAAGATTTTTTAATTTTTCAAAAGTTTTGTGAAATTTCACCTTTTTTATGATGAACTTTCTGTATGGGAGGTGTGCATATTTTTTTTTGATTTGATCTAATTTCCAAGTACGAGTTTATTTTAAAAATAATGTTTATGTGTAAGATTTAAGGACATTACACTCATATTTGTAGAATTTAAAGAGACTTTGATAATTGCGTTTTGATAATGTCACTTTGTATGGGAGGTAGGCGTTCTTTTCAAGTCGAATCTAAAACTGAATATTTGGCCAAATTCCAAAGTCGATGTGCAAATAAAGCTTATGTGCAAATTGAAAATCATAAGAATATTTGTTGTAGTATTTTATTAATTTTCCTGATTTAATGATGATACTTTGTATGGGAGGTACTCGTGATTTTTATTCATGTATTTGATGATTCCAGATTTCAAAGTCAGAGTATATATTATAAATCAAAGCTTATTTGCAAAATTTCAAGTCATTCTACTTATTGTTGTTGAATAAAGAGACTTTACCGTTTTTATAAAGTCATTTTGTATTGAAGATAGGCGTTATTTTCATTCTAAATTGCCAAATTCCATACTCAAAGAGCAAATGGAAATTAAGGCTTAAGTCCCAAGTAGAAAATCATAAGATTATTTCTTTTGGAATTTTAAGAAATTTTGCCGTTTTTGTGTATGACACTTTGTATGGGAGGTAGTCGTGATTTTTATTCGATTCGTTGATTTGAAGTTTCAAAGTCCGAATATGTATAATAAATCAAAGTTTATTTGCAAAATTTAAAGTCATTATACTAATTTTTTTGGAATATAAAAAGACTTAATTTTTTTATAAAGTTATTGTGTATTGGAGATAGGCGTTCTTTCCATTCTAATTTGCCAAATTCGATACTCAAAGTTCAAATAGAAATGAAAGCTTAGTTCCCAAATAGAAAAATCATAAATTTAATTTTTGTGGAATTTGAAGAAATTTTGCCGATTTTTATATGACACTTTGTGTGGGAGGTATTCGATTTTCGTGATTTTTATTCGATTCGTTGACACGAAATTTAAAAGACTGAGTATAAACGAGTATATTATACTTATATCCAAGCTTATGTGTAAAATTTACTGTCATTACATTAATGGAATTTACATTTCCATTCATTTTACATTTGTGGAATATGAAGAGATTTGTGGAATATAAGCTGTCATTACATTTGTGGAATATAAAGAGAGAGTATTGGAGGAAGGTGTTCTTTCTTTCCATTCGATTTTGTCGAATTTCATACTCGGAGTTCAAATTAAAAATTTAAGCTTATGTGAATTTTAGGTACATGATTTTGATATAAGCCTGTATACGTACATTGTATATAACATTAACCAACGATAGCTTAAAAACTATGGCCGTGTAGTGTTGCCTCAGACAGACGGACATATCGATTTAGCAGTGAGTTATTAAAAAATTAGTTTCGAGTGGGTTTTTTATTAATTTGCAAAGCAAAATAAGACTGATTGAGATGTGCAGCATCTCAAAACTTAGTAATAAGATTTTCAGTTTAATGAAATTTCCTCGTTCTGGGAGTTTTATCCTTTTTTGGCCAGTTAAAGCTAACATAATGACAAAAAAAAAAAAAAATGTTAAAACTCAATTTCCAATTTCCTTTCCTTAAATGTTTTCGCTCAAAGGTAGCAAATTGATAATTCAAGTGAACAATTGCTTGAAATTTTAGGTTTAATCTTTACTTTAAATGCACTTAATACATGAAATGTTTTGGTGCAAAAAAAATAATATTTATACCACTAAAAAAGAAAACATTCCTATGTTCGGACTGTATTTGGACTATATTCGGAAATTGTGTAAACGTAATAATAATAATCCGCAGAGATATCCAGGGCAGCATGCACTTTAAATGTTTTTTTTGCTGAGCTGTGTAATTTTAAAACGAATATTTGAAATTCCACTAACTTAAACTTTACGAAGAAACAGTAGAGCTTTTTCCCACTGTGCGTCATAAAAAAACTCTTGAACATTCGTTTAGTACAAACCGTTTTCGTTTTGTGCATTCGTTTAGTGTGTGTGTGAGTGTGTGTGAAAGGACACACCATGCTATGCAAAGAACGCAGTGACCTCAGCTGGATGCATTTCTCGGTTTTCGTCTGCAAAGCAGTTACCTAAACCAGTGAGCGGCATTGTGACGCTCGCGGGCAAAGACATTTCACTGTCACCATGCGTTCCTTATGGCACCATAGAAAGCTTTTTCGTAAGTGTTTGCTTGCTAGTGCTAGAATTCGCTCGCTCTTTGTCTAAAACACTGCTGTTTTCTTTGTTTGCAGAACAGTTAAATTTTTATCCCGACGCTCATGGTGGAATTTTCTGAGAGCTACTACTATTGCATAAATTTGAACCTTTGAACTATTAAAGCATCAAATTACCAAAATGTCTGGACTTTTGACATTTAATTTTTTACACATGTTACATTTTGACATTTGGAATTTCTCAATTAATGGTTTAATGCTATATGGCCATAATGCCATGAAATTTCAGTTTTGCTACTTTATTGAAGAAGCTTTCTTTGACTGCGTAACTTTAACTAAACGGTAATATTTGGATGTCTTACAATACAACGCGACTTATTGATACGACTGTACATTTTCATTCTTTGATTTCATTACACAAAAAAACAAAAAAAAAATGCAAAGGCAAAGACAAAGGCAAAGGCAAAGGCAAAGGCAAAGGCAAAGGCAAAGGCAAAGGCAAAGGCAAAGGCAAAGGCAAAGGCAAAGGCAAAGGCAAAGGCAAAGGCAAAGGCAAAGGCAAAGGCAAAGGCAAAGGCAAAGGCAAAGGCAAAGGCAAAGGCAAAGGCAAAGGCAAAGGCAAAGGCAAAGGCAAAGGCAAAGGCAAAGGCAAAGGCAAAGGCAAAGGCAAAGGCAAAGGCAAAGGCAAAGGCAAAGGCAAAGGCAAAGGCAAAGGCAAAGGCAAAGGCAAAGGCAAAGGCAAAGGCAAAGGCAAAGGCAAAGGCAAAGGCAAAGGCAAAGGCAAAGGCAAAGGCAAAGGCAAAGGCAAAGGCAAAGGCAAAGGCAAAGGCAAAGGCAAAGGCAAAGGCAAAGGCAAAGGCAAAGGCAAAGGCAAAGGCAAAGGCAAAGGCAAAGGCAAAGGCAAAGGCAAAGGCAAAGGCAAAGGCAAAGGCAAAGGCAAAGGCAAAGGCAAAGGCAAAGGCAAAGGCAAAGGCAAAGGCAAAGGCAAAGGCAAAGGCAAAGGCAAAGGCAAAGGCAAAGGCAAAGGCAAAGGCAAAGGCAAAGGCAAAGGCAAAGGCAAAGGCAAAGGCAAAGGCAAAGGCAAAGGCAAAGGCAAAGGCAAAGGCAAAGGCAAAGGCAAAGGCAAAGGCAAAGGCAAAGGCAAAGGCAAAGGCAATAAAAAAAGAAAAAATAAAAGTGAAAGCAGAAGCAGAAGCAAGAGCAGAAGCAAAGGAAAAATAAAAAGCAAAATAAAAGCAAAAGCAGAAGCAAAAGTAAAACCAAATGCAATAAACTTATCTATATTAATTTCTGACGATGTTTGACTTAAAACAGGAGACTTACATACAGATCTCATATTTAGACAAAACTAAAACAACACGGTATAAAAAACAACGAAGCGTTTTCTTTTCTCAAAACCCTCTAAAGTCACGAAGTAGAATTTAATCTTTTTGAATCATAATTAAAGTAGTTTATCACATGCTTCAAAGGGTTAAGGTTCGTTATCACCACACTATGCCACGTTTCTCTCAGTGTAAATAAAAATCAAAATCAACAATTACGTTGATAACACGCAGTGTTCTACGGTAATGTTGAAGAGCAACAGAACAAGAATTAATTTAATACTAGCTTAAATAAAAGCTGCTGGAAAATATAAAACGTGATGGGTGCAAAAGTAAAACTTGGCACAGAAAAAGCTCCTCAGTCCGGTTGAAACAACAAACGATAGAAGACATCAACAAAATAATAGTAAATAAATCATAATAGAAAAAAAAAAAAAACTAAAGTGCTCATAATATTTTAATATTAGTTTAAACTAAAACTAATCAATAAGAACTAAGAAAACTATTATAAAGTTATAGAGAAAGTACAATTATAAACCAAGAGCTGAGAAAAATGTGTTGTTATGAAAATGAGAAACAAATGAATTGACGAAAAAACATTCATGAACAAGCTTGTGCATTAACGGGCAAAAAAGGACTGACATAATTCTAATATATAAAAAAAATTGTTAAAACTCAAAAAGTAAGGAATAAAAAAACATACACTCAAATGATTATTATTTTTTTAAAACAAACAACTTGAAAATAAACAACTATAAAATAGTTATCTAAAGTTGCGAAACAATCAAAAACGATGCACAACAATCAAAAACGATGCAAGCATTGCTTAGTGAAGTGCTCAGAAATTGAACCTTTTTTAAAATTTTGTGCTTAGCACTCTGAATACTTGCTTTAATACAACAAAAAAGCTGCCTACGAGCACACAAAACAATTAAAAACAAGTTAAAACACAAAAATTCTTAAATTAAAAATTTTTTTTTAAAACAACACAGAATTCTTAAATTATTCTTTAAGAAAAAGAAATTATTTAAGATATTATGGCTTTAAAGCGCAAAGTAAAGTTGCTATAAAATATTAAAAAGCTTTAAAAAAGCACAAAATGACATACAAAAAATAAGTGCACAAGAATTTTAAAGGTTAGCAAGAAGGAGGAGTTAACATTCTAGCGCTTAAGCAAACTATAAAAATTTACTTTAAAACCATAAAAAGTTATTCAAGCAAGCTTTTAATTGCAAAAATTTTAAAGTCAGAATAGATTTTTCAATAATAAATAAATTATCAAAATTTTACCACTCAAAATGTTGCTATAAACAAAAAAAAAGCAGCTTCCAAGCTTTAAGCAATATAAAACAAGTTAATGCACAAGAGTTCTTAAGTTGAAAAAGAACTAAGAACTATTTTTAATAACAAAGTGTTAATCAAACTATAAAAATTTAGCGACATAACCATAAACAGCTATCTATCCAAAACTTTTCAAAGCGCAAGAATTGCAAAGTGAATTTTTGAGAAAAAATTAATCATTTTTAAAATAAAGGCATTCAAGCACTGCAAAATGTTGCTATAAAATGGAACAAGTTATTGCACAAGAATTCTACAACTAAAAAAGACCAAGAACTTATTTTTATTATTATAGTGTTAATCAAACTTTTTTGTTTATTTGCTATAAAAAAATAAAAAAACCTATCTACAAGTGCAAACTAATTCAAACCTTGTTAAAGCACAAGAAATGCAAAGTGAACTTTTGAATTAATAGCATTCAAGGACAGTAAAAATTTGCTATAAAATAATAAAATATCTTTCTATGAGCACAAAGAAAAATAAAATCGGTCAATTAACAAAAATTGTAACGTTAAAAAAGTAAACTATAGTGTAATTACTACAGTGTTATTTAGGCTTTACAAATTTGCTATAAAATCATAAAAACTTGTTAAGGAGCAAGAATTGTGAATTTAGTTGTTTATAAAAATTAAGTTTTCTAAAAATATAGCAATATAGCACTATGAAAAGTTACTACAAAACGATTAAAAAGCTTCCTACGAACGAGGAAAAATATAAATAAAACAAGATAATGCACAAGAATTCTCAAGTTCAAAAAAACCTAGAAACTATTTCTAATATTAAAGTGTTAATCAGCCTATGAAAATTTGCTTTGAAGCAAAAATCTTGGCAATGATTAAGAATAGCAAAGTTAATGTTTAGGAAAAAAAAAATAAATTTTTTAAATATAAAGCACAGTTTAATGTTGCTATAAAACAATAAATAACTTTCTACGAGCAGAATGAAAAATAAAATTAGCTAAAAACAAAAATTCTAAAGTTAACAAACATTGCGTGATTATTGCAAATATTAGAGTGTTAACCAAACTACAAAAACTTGCTATAAAATTATAAAAAGCTATTCATAATTGTAAATACTAGAGTGTTATTCAAGCTATAAAAATTTATATAAAACCATAAAAAGTTATTAAAAACTCGTTAAAGTGCAAGAATTGTGAATTTAATTGTTACAAAAAAAATTATTTTAAAAGTTATAGCACTCAAGCACTCAAAAAAGTTGCAATATAAAACGAATTAATGCGCAAGAATTCTAAAGTTTAAACAAAAATTTAGGGGTTATTTTAAACATCATATCGCTTAAGAAAATTTTAAAAATTGACCATAAAAACAAAAGCACTCTACAAAGTTGCTATAAAACAGTAAAAAGCTTCAACGAACACAAAACAATATGAAATAATTTAATGCGCAAGAATTGCAAAGAGAATTGTAAGGAAAAATGAACGGTTTTTGTAAAAAGTTGCAATAAAACAATAAAAATGTTTCAACGAATACAAAACAATATAAAGAGTCACCTAAAACAGAAAGTCGTAATTTGTATATATATAATTGATATTATTGAAGTTTAGATGAAACAAAAATTTTCTGTAATTTTTTTTTAATATTTTTCAATGCTTTATAAAGAATTTAGTTTTATTCCACTGTTTTAGTAAAATTAATTTTGCTAAGCAGTGGCTTGTTCAAATTTCATGATTAAAACAAAAAAAATTTAATTTTTTTTCCTTTCAAAAATATTTTTTCATAAATGTCTAATCTTTAATATATGTTAATTTATAGTTAAACTTCAAATTAAAAATTGTATTTTATTATTATAAATTACAAAATAATTAAAAAATTTGATTATCTGTCAACTTTACTTTTTGTATATTAAAAGAACTTGTTCTTATTACTCTGATATTATTAATAATAAAATAATAAAAAAAATCATAACTTTTTTTAAAAAAAATTATAAAAAATGTTCTCGGTCACCTTAACAATTTTTTAAAAAAGATTACATTTATATACAAAATTGAAAAAAATATAATTTTTTTTTGTATTCTCTAAAAAATATTCTGGCCTATTCAAATCTGCTCTACCTGTCTTGTGCGAGCCATACAGAGCACTCCACAATGGAATGATTGGTACAAACTGGAGGGAATAAACTATTTTGATGACGTTTTTAGTGCTTTAGGTATAAAAAAGTACAAAAAAAGGGTTTTAAGATATTTGGGTGTGACACCTCCCATTCAAATGGATCACATTTTTTGCAATACCTGAAGAAGACATGGGAAGAACCATGCCCACTTGTCCAATACGCCTTATGCCCTTCAAATAACGTACTTGATGACTGCCTAAGTTTTTGTTTTCATGGCTTTACTTGTTCTCCAGATATTGCGAAAAATGTGTTCCAGTTGCATGGGAGGTACCACTCCCACTTGGAAAATCGCGCCAAAATTTAGCACATGTCTTTCAAATTGCGTACTTGCTACTGCCTAAGTTTCTGTTTTCGTGGCTTTAATAGTTCTTCAGGTATTGCAAAAAATGTGATACATTTGTATAGGAGGTGCCACGCCCACTTGTCAAAAGATCTTAAAAACACTTTTTTGTACTTTTCTATGCCTAAAGCACTAAAAACGTCATCAAAATAATTTAAAAAAATAATATCCATTATATGAAGGGCTTATTGCAAAAACATGATAAGCCACATAAAAAATATTTTGAAATATTCAACTCTAAAGTATTGTAAAAATGTATTTTTGTATGAAGAAATGGATTTGAACCCGGAAAATTTTACAAATAGGTTAGAATATTAATAAAAAATAGACAAAATCTCTTCAGTGGTTGTTGAAAATGCATTGAGTAATGCATTCAGCCTAAAAAATTAATTTTTTAGATCATGTGGCTTATCACGTTATTGCAATAAGCCCTTCATATATAAAAATTGCGACTTTCTGTACTTTCTGTTTTAGGTGGCTAATTTAGCGAATTTTCACTCAAAACTAGTAAGTGCGCAAAAATTTGAAATTCCTAAACAAATTTTAAATTATTTGAACAAATGAATTAAGTGAAAAATTAATTGTAGCACTCCGAAAAGTTGCAATAAAACAATAAATAAATAATAACTCTTTCAACGAACACAAAACAATTAAAGACAAGTTAATGCGTAAGAATTTTATAGTTCCAAAGAAATGAGGAATTCTATAAAATATTATAGTAACTCAGCACTATAGAGCACTAAAGAGAAGTTGCTATAAAAAAAAATTGCTACGTGTTCAAAACAAGCCACAACTTGGTTTAGTACAAGAATTGTGAAGTGGTTTGTTATGAAAATGAACTTATTTCAAATATTAAAGCACTTAAGCACTAAGTTAATGCACGGTTAAAAATCTTGGAATAAATTTTAGTCCAGCTAAGATACTACTGCATATTTTTGAACCTTGAGGTTTAAAATTTAAACTTTCACAAATACTAAGCCATAGCTAAAACTTTTCTGTACTAAAATTTAAACAAAAGAAATATTGCAATGCTGAAACTCAATATTAGGCTATTATATTCATATGCGTGTTTATTGCTTTTGTTTCGTATAGCGCAGTAGCCCAGTGGTTAACGTAGTGAGCTTACAAACTGTATGTCCCTGGTTCGAATCTCACTGTGCTTGTTCTTTTTTTTTGTTATATTTCAATCGAAGCTTGTACTAAATTTTAAACCAAAGCTGTATTAAATCGATTTTTTAGTATTTTGCAAACACTAGATTTGAAACCAAAACTGGTCATATATAAAGTACAGAAAAGTTTCAATTTTATTCCAAGATTTTTAACCGTGTAGTGCACAAAGAAAAATAAAACCGGTCAATGAACAAAAATTTTAATGTTAAATAAGATTGAAAAATAGTTGTAAATACTTTATAATAATAAATAGTGCACGGTTAAAAATTTTGGACTACTTTTTAATCCAGACTTTGGTTTTTTTTTAAGGAATTTTTTATCCAAAAAGTACTACACTGGCGAGCAAAGAAACTGACTCACATTTTTTTTTCATTTAAATGCTGTTTTCTGTGTTTTCCCTTCCTTTAAAAAAATATCTGAGTACACCACTTAAAAGACCATGAAATTTTGTGTTTGAAGATACAATTTTTTGTATTCTGTGACCAGTGGCTAATTTTATATCAATTTAAAAAAATAAAAATACAGAAATTAATCAAGTAAAAATAACATCAACAAAGTAAGCAGGAGCAATTAACAGTAACAAGCGAAAACTAAAACAACAATTAATAACTCGTATTACCACCTCGAACTCTGATGACAGCTTCGCACCGGTTTTTCATTGGACGGATTAATTTCCTGATAGTTTCCTGCGGGATTCTTTGCCATTCCTCTAGAAGCGCTGACTTCAAGTCATCTACGGTCGATGAAGCCACATTTCTGGCTCGTACTCTTCTTTTGACCTCGTCCCACATATGTTCGATTGGGTTCAGGTCCGGGCTTCGGGCGGGCCAGTCCATTAACTCAATGCCGGGTTAAGCAAAAAACCGTCGCACCGATGTTGGTACGTGGGGGCGAGTATTATCCTGCATAAAGGATTCCCCTAAAATTGCTTGGTAAGGCACAACATGCTCTTGCAAGATTTCCCGTATATAGCATTCAGCTGTTAAACCGCTTCCTCTGCCAACACCATGTATAAAAACCAGATCTGTTTATTCGTTATATGATATTCCAGCCCACATCATACAAGATCCTCCTCTGTACGCCACTGTTCTTCTAATACAACATTCAGCATAACGCTCACCTGGCCTCCTATAGACGCGTTCTCTTCTATCGCTGCCATGTACGCACATTCTGGACTCATCTGAGAAGAGAACTGAGCTCCATTGTTCCAAGCTCCAATCTGCATGCTGTTGAGCAAATGTAAGACGGGCTTGACGGTGCGCTGCATTCAGTTGTGGGCCTGTTGCCGGTCTTCTTGGGATGAGGGAAGCTTCCTTAAGTCTTCTTCTTATAGTCCACTCACTAACAGCTACTCCACGCGTTTGCAACAGCTCTTTCTGGAGGCTTACACCGGTGGCATGGCGATTTCTTAAGCTCGATGTGACGATAAATCGGTCATCTCTTGCAGAAGTAGCGCGTTGTCCACTTGATCCTGGTCTACGACTAAAGGAACCGGTCTCCTGGTATCTTCGATAGACTCTAGATACCGAAGATTGGCTATGGTGCATTTCCCGGGCAACATAGCGCGGACCAAAGCCTTGTTGCAATAATGCAACTATTTGAGCTGTTTCAGTTGTGTCCATTTTCGATTTACGAACATTAAATTTTATATTATCACATTTTTACAAAGCCTGCACAGATTTTTTGCATCTTTTTCGCAAAATTAATAGAGTAGAAAATTTGAAAAATTTGTATCATACTGTTTTAGTTGATAATTAACATATTAGTAATAACCAAGTTAATACAAAAATTAACTACGAATATGTTAATTTTACAAGCTTTTATATGACATTGAAATCCTTGCTGCAAATCTAAATTAGTAGAAGAAAATAGCATTTGAATTAAAAAAAAATATGTGAGTCAGTTTCATTGCTCGCCAGTGTATTTTTTAATCTCTACTTTAGTTTAACTTAGCTGGGTCTCAAACCCACGTTCCTGAACTGAACTTATTTGCATTCGCAATGATGCAAAATCAGAGACATAACTGTTATGCAACTTTTTTGGCATTGGTTAAAATTAATTATTAAAATGGGTTAAAATACATTTTAGTTATGACTAACTTTTATTTTTAAGAAAAAGGAATAATTTTGTAGGTTGGCTCATAACAGTTCAAGAAAAATATGACTTTTTCTTTTGGAATGGACTCACATCTCTTAGCCGTGGTCGATATGGGGTACTCATCTAACATCATCATCGTCGTGATGTCAGAATTTCAAAAAGTTTTTTGACACCATGGTGGTCCCTACAAAGGTGTTTTTTATATTCGCTTCCCTTTTTAGAATCTTTCCCAGAGAAACCGGCTACCATATCGATTACCGACGACTGATTACCTAACCGAATACAAATTACTGAAGCAATTACCAAGCGATTACTTAGCCGAATACCGATTACTAAGCGATGACATAACCGAAGACTGATTACTGAAGCGATTATCAAACGATTACTTAGCTGAATACTGATGACTAAGTGATTACATAACTGATTACTGATTACTAAAGCAATTACCAAGCTATTAATTAGCTGAATACCTATTACTAAGCGATTACATAACCGAAGACTGATTACTGAAGTGATTACCAAGTGATTACTCAGCCGAATATCAGTTACTAAGCAATTACATAACCAAATACTGATTACTGAAGTGATTACCAAGCCATTACTTAGCTGAATACTGACTATTAATCGATTACATAACTGAAGACTGATTACTGAAGTGATTACATAACCGAAGACTGATTACTGAAGTGATTAACAAGTGATTACTCAGCCGAATATCAGTTACTAAGCAATTACATGACCAAATACTGATTACTGAAGTGATTATCAAGCCATTACTTAGCTGAATACTGACTACTAATCGATTACATAACTGAAGACTGATTAATGAAGTGATTACATAACTGAAGACTGATTACTGAAGTGATTTTCAAGTTATTACTTAGCTGAATACCGATAACTTAAGCGGTTACGAGAACAAAGGAACAGCTTGAACAGGCGGAAAAGCGACAGCACGATTAACCTACGCCCCGGTTACTTAACGGTGCACACATAAGAAACTATCATAAGAACACGTTTTTTAATAAAGACATTTTAAATCATTTTTAGAGTAACTGAATCTTTTACAAGATCCTGTTCGGCTGAGCTTTACCTCAGCCTGTGTATAAAAACATGTCAGAAATGATAGATGTTCTGCCAGTATGTAGGGGTCACTGATTTCAAATCTGATTCAAGAATTTAAAAGTTTTTTGAAGCTAAGGTGGACCATAAAAAGTGTTTTTTGTTTTATAATCTTTGTAGATTCGCTGGTTGGTCATTTCAAATCTGATGTTGGAATTAAAAAAAGTGCATAAATTTCATGTAAGCATCGACCTAATTTTGAAAAATATGTAACATTGTGCAATTAAACCACACATTAAAGGAACTATTAATATTAGAAATGCATTTGATAATGATTAAGCAAACATTTATTATTAAATAAAAACAAAACATTAATATTAAAAATGACATTATTTAATTTCTTAGATTATGACTAAGCAAACATTTTTATTAAAAAAAATCGATTTCTTCAAATTTTGTAATAAAAATAATTTTTTATGAGGTACACTCAGCTTTTTCATTATTTCAATAGTTTTCTATAGTTGATTAAATACTTTACGCAAATTTGTGAAATTAATTTAAGAATTTGTCATACCCTTTTTAATTCATCAGCATGTCAGATGCATTAATTCTGGAATGTAAAAACATGATTTTATTATTTGAAGTTGCATTTAATGCAAGTTTTATTAAATTTCGTGCTAATTTCGTGAAGGATCATGAGAGATCAAAACTAATGTTTTTAAAACTAAATTGAAGCACAAATTCATTGAAAAATAAAAATAAGATAACCAACAGTTTTTATCGGCTAAGTAATCCCTTGGTCAGTAATCAGTATTCGGTTATTTAATCGCTCAGCAATCAGTATTCAGGTTTGTAATCGCTCGGTAATCGCTTGGAAATCACTTCAGTAATCAGTACTTGGTTATGTTATCGCTTAGTAACTGGTATTCAGCTAAGTAATCACTTGGTAATCACTTCAGTAATCAGTCTTCGGTTATGTAATTGCTTAGTAATCAGTATTCAGCTAAGTAATCGCTTGGTAATCACTTCAGTAATTGGTATTTGGTTATGCAATTGCTTTTGCAATTGGTTATGCAATTGCTTTTGCAATTGTAACTGGTATTCAGCTAAGTAATAACTTGCTAATCGCTTCAATAATCAGTTTTCAGTTATGTAATTGTTTAGTAATCAGTATTCAGCTAAGTAATCACTACAGTAATCAGTCTTCGGTTATGTAATCGCTTAGTAATTGGTATTCAGCTAAGTAATCACTTGGTAATCGCTTTAGTAATCAGTATTCAGTTATGTAATCACTTAGTAATCAGTATTCAGCTAAGTAATGCCTTGGTAATCGCTTCAGTAATCAGTCTTCGGTTATGTAATCGCTTAGTATTCGGTATTCGACTAAGTAATCGCTTCGTAATCGCTTCAGTAATTTGTATTCGGTTAGGTAATCAGTCGTCGGTAATTGATGTGGTAACCGGTTTCTCTGGGAAAGATTCTAAAAAGGGAAACGAATATAAAAAACACCTTTTTAGGGTCCACCATGGTGTCAAAAAACTTTTTGAAATTCTGACATCACGACGATAACGTTAGATGATTACCCCATATCGAGCACGGCTAAGAGGTGTGAGTCCATTCCAAAAGAAAAAGTCATATTTTTCTCGATTTTTGACACTAATAACCGAAAAATATTAAAATCAGAAAATAACTGTTATGAGCACACCTAAAAAATTATTTCTCAAAAATAAAAGTTATCCGGCAACCAAAAAGCATTTTTCTTTAAAATAAAAGTTATTCATAACGAAAATTTTTATGTGTTGAATTTGCCCAACTTTTTTGCTGTGAAATCTAGAATAACAATTATTTTCGGTCCCTGTGCAAAATAAACGAAACCTTATTAACAATTGAGTTGGACGAGTGGATAAAATGTTGCACCAGCGCACCAGAGGACGTGTGTTCAAATCACGAACTGGTACGAACATTTATTTATTTTAGTTTAATTTAGCTGGGTCTCGAACCCACGTTTCCCCTTGCTTGCTTACTAATTGCAAGCTTACTTGCATTCGTAATGATGCAAAATATGCTAAACCTTATTAACAATTGAGTTGGACGGAGAGATAAGGTGTTGCACCAGCTTATCAAAGGACGTGTGTTCAAATCATGAACTGGTCAGAAAATTTATTTTATTTTAGTTTAATTTAGCTGGATTCGAACCCACGGTTTCCCTTGCTTGCTTACTTACTGCAAGCTTACTTGCTTTCGTAATGATGCAAAATAAGCGAAACCTTCTTAACAACTGAGATGGACGAGTTGATAAGGTGTTGGACTAGCGCATCAGAGGACGTGTGTTCAAATCCCGAACAGGCCAGAAAAGTTTTTTTCGTTGGTTCGAGAACCCACATTTCTCCTTGCTTGCTTACTTACTGCAAGCTTTTTTGCTTTCGTAATGATGCAAAATAAGCGAAACCTTATTAACAATTGAGTTGGACGAGTGGATAAGGTGTTGCACCAGCACATCAGAGGACGTGTGTTCAAATCACGAATTGTACAGAGAGGTTTTTTTCGCTGGGTCTCGAACCCACTTACTTACTTCAAGTTTACTTGCTTTTGTAATGATGCAAAATAAGCGAAACCTTCTTAACAACTGAGATGTAGGAGTGAACAAGGTGTTGAACCAGCATATCAGAGGACGTGTGTTCAAATCACTGAACTGGTCAGAAAAGTTTTTTTATTTTAAGTTGATATTTATATTGCTTTTTTTAAACTTTTTGCGGATTAAAAAGTAATCTTTTGTGAAGTAGAAAATTTTATTTGGATAAAAAAGTAATCTTTTTTTGGTGTTTTCCTATAGGTAATCCTAAAAAGTTAAAAATTTAATCCAAGATTTTTAACCGTGTATCTATAATACAATAGCAACCTTTTCATTTAACAATACGAACAATCTTTGCTAGCAACTCGTGTGCTTGTTATCAACGAGAAAGCACCAGCGTGGCAACACATTTTACCATAAACCATAAAAAAGTAACTTAATCGCTGCGCTATACAACCCCCAAAGATTGAACAGTTAAGAAGCTATATTATAAATGATCAAAAATAATGAAAGCAATTTTCGGTTTAAAAATATGCTGCCAAGATAAGCTATCAGCATTAATTTAACTGGCCGTTAGTTGAAAAACAAAAAACGGACATTACTGCAAAAATTGCTGCCACACGCAGTGCTCTCAAGCGATCAGTGCTAAAAAAACGCTCGAGCGTAACACGTTTCAATTGGCGCGCAAAATGCAATCCTTTAAAGTAACGCTTTGCATCCTTGCGCTTGTCGCAATCTTCAGCATGCTGCCCACGTCTGCGAAGTGCGACTCTTCGTATTACGAAAAATACTACGCTGCACGTCGGTTTCAGCCAAAAAAGCGCTCCCTGTTCGTCACCTACAACTTTACGCTGCAGCTGCAAAAAAATGATGCATTGGCGAACTTTGAGCGCATGGCATTAGTCGGTGACATAAAGTCGCTTGGCGCTTGGTCAGCCGATCGCGCTATTCTACTTAATCAAACGGCAGAGCATAACGTCTGGATTGCGTCGCTGCAGCTGCCAGTTAATGCTAGCATCAACTATCGTTACTTTGTTGCAGCTCTAGACAATGAGACGGGCGGTAAACTGCAAATACGACGCTGGGAGTCGAGTTTGCAAGCGCGCAAGCTTAACATCAGCACCGTCTCAGGCAATCGCACGGATACCTTCGGCGGCCGCGAGGTGCAAGGCGAGTTGCAAAAAGGCTGGCTGCACGCTGGTCTCATTGTACAGTTTAAGCTCTTTCGTAATCCTCTTCAATTCGTCGACAATCTGACAGTTGCGGCAGATGAAAAGATCTACTTTAAGCTGCAGCCGGTGGAGCCGCAGATGCTGACGCCAATTGTGCCCTCGGCCAAGGCAAATGCTGAGTATGTGCGCATGCAGTATGGCAACAGTTTTGTACGTGGCCAGCCTGAATTTGGCGTCCATTATGAGCCGGACGACATCGTGATCTTCCACACAACTTTGAGCGAGCCGCAGCGTGTCGCCTATTTGCTAAAAGTCTATCGTTCAGCCGCGCACAGCGATCTGATCAACCTGCTAGCCTATCAGTACATCTATCCGGAGGTGCTTGTGGGCAGCGAGGGCAACTTCAGCGTTAAGCTGATCTCGCCCTTGTGGCTCAACGTGGTGGCCAGCCTTGATATTCAGTATTTGGTGATCAAGCCACTGTCGAGCGATATACCGCCTGTCGATTTTCGCACCTCATTCGTCGACTACTGGCGCTCGAACTGGACTGCGCTGGATGTGGGACATCGTGGCCTGGGCAAGAGCCTTAAGTTAGCTGCACCCAACGCTCCGGCCATTACCGAGAACACTGTCGCCGCCATGCAAGCTGCTACTGAGCTGGGAACAGATCTTGTGGAATTTGATGTAATGCTCACGAGCGATCTTGTGCCAATCATTTACCACGACTACTACATCTACGTTTGCATGGATTCCAAGACGCCAAAGACCAAGGAAGATCTTACCGCGGTGCTGATCAAGGATGTCACCTATGAGCAGCTGAAGAATTTGAAGACCTATCAGGTGGTGGGCTCCAAGATTATCGAGTATCCGGCACACAATAACGTGGAACAGCTCGAACATCGTCTTTTTCCTTTGTTCGAGGAGTTCCTGCAGCTGGTTAATCATAGCGTCGGCTTTGACATTGAAATCAAGTGGCCCCAACTCAAGCGTGATGGTGAGTTCGAGAGCATACAAACGATCGATAAAAATCTCTATGTTGATCGTATACTCGATGTCATGCTGCGTCATGGCTGCGGCCGTCTAAGCTTCTTTACCAGCTTCGATGCGGATATCTGCACGCTGCTGCGCTACAAGCAGAATATGTATCCGGTGATGTTTCTCTCCTCCAGCAAGGAGTCTGTTTTTGTTGATCCTCGTTCGGACACGATCACCGATACAATCAATAATGCGCAGGCCTTTGATTTGGCTGGCATTGTGCCAAATGGCGTCTTTATACAGGATAATCCTGGTTGGATTGAGCTCGCTAAGCGTCAGCACAAGAAGGTATTTGTTTGGGGCGATAATCTTAAGAATGCTGATACCATTGCTTGGTTTAAGAGTACTGGTCCCACGGGTGTCATCTATGATCGTCCGGATTTGTGGTTGCCTATGGATAAGCAGAATGCTTTTGATTTGGAGCAGGATTTGCCGGAATTCTTTAAACTGCAGTGTCCACGCAAGGCAGTGGCAGGTGGTGGTGAACATAACGCCACAGTTGAGCGTATCTTAAGTAATGTTAACTTGTTTTAGGCGAAGAGAAATTGTTGTTAGAGAGATTGTTGTTATTCTCAAAAAGGGGCGTGTTAAGTTGTTTTAATTGTAAAAATTATTGAATTAAAGTTATAAAGATATTCAGTACCTTTCCAATTTTTTCAATTATTTCTGGAAACTATTTATTTATTTCTTCAAAGAGATACGAAAGGATGCTTGCAATTGTTTTGAGAAATCAGCAGGTAAGAGTGAGAGCATAAAAATCAGTAGTAAAGAGGCTAAAGAGGCCTTGAGGCTATTTAAAGTTTGATACGCTAAGTTTTCTTTATGGTTTTCATCTGAAAAGAAAGTGTTATTAAAACCAGCGATGCCCACGAAAATTCTTTGAAGAGTGCAAAAAACAGCAACAACAACAAAGAGAAACAACATCAAAAAATTTTAAAATCTGGATGCCATGACGAATTACCACTAACTCGAGTGTTGGCAGAGTCCGTGATAGCGAACTTATGTATATGTACACTGTGAAAATAATGAATGAAGTAATTCCAAATGTTTCAGTTTTTTGCTAGTCAGAATACATATTATGTTCACATATTAGTTATTTTTTATTTATTTATTTATTATCAATTTGCTTAAGTGTTAACAAGAATAAACATATAATGAAGCAACGATTACATATGTAGATATACAAATCAACAGAGTGTTATATTTAAAAAAAAAACATGAAAAGAAAAAAAAAGAAGAAAACTTTATTAATTTTAAACAATAATTAATGATAAATAATTATGAATAATGATGAAGTTAATAATCAACACTAAATTTTAAAAATTTTATAAAATTAAATAAAATTAAATTAAATCTATAACGTTTTTTGAACTTATACAAAAATGAAAAAAAAAATTTAATTAAATTTATGAGCCTATGAAAAGAAGAAAATAAAGCAAGTTAAGAAATTAATTTAAGACTGAATAAACATTCATTCTAAATGAATGAAATAACATTCTGGTTTACCCAGCTTTAACAGCGTGGAGATTTTCAGATATCCTTTTTTATTGTTTTTTTTATAGTTTTAAATTTTTTGTTTTTATTTATTTTACCTTCTTTTTATGTTTTTTTGTGAATTTTCTATTGTTATCAGGTACCGTAACTGTTATAAGAGATATCGAAAAAGTTAATTTGAAATAGTTATTTTGCGACTTTCTCAAAAAAAGTCAAATTTTAATTGTTATTTTTCGACAGAAAAAAAATTAAAATTGAACTATTAGAAAGTGATATTTATTGCAGGGAAAAAAATAACAATTATTTCGTACTTTTATTTTTTTCGGCTAATTTAACTGTTAGTTTTCAAATTTTATTTTTCAGTCAAAAAATAAAAATCAGTTTCGAACTTTATTTTCTCTGTCTTTTAAAAAAATCATTTATGTACTTTTATTTTTTCTGTTGGCTTTTTTGTAATTTCTTAAATATTGTCGTAAAATTAATTTTTTTTTAATTTTTTGTAAATTCTGTTGTATATTTTCCGTTCACATAATTGTTTTTCCGAAAACTTCTAAAAAAACTTTATACATAATACAAACACACAAGCCCATTTTTATTATGCTGGCTTTATAAAGGGTGATTTTTTAAGTGTTTGGTTTTTGAAAATTGGGGGAAAAAACCAGAAAATTTAAAATAGTGAATGAAATATTGATTTGGAGCAATACATCAATGATAGCTCAAAATATATCACTTCAGCGTCTTCCTTTAATTAAACATTGCTCGTTGGCTTGGCTTGCTTCGGCTTACTTTGTCGGGCAGAAAGTTGAAAAGCTTAAAACGATCGGCAAAAGCTTCTAAGCTCGCAAGTATCCAAAAAATTCAATGAGCTTCTTTAGAGAGAGCTTAAGCGTAATAGGACTTTTAAGTACTCTGTGGACTCCGTGGTTGGAAACTTTAAAATTTAAGATGGCGGATAGAGTTGCCACCTAGATTCTTCTTTATTTTTGCGAATTCTTGTAATTTTGAAAATCTGACAACAGATTTGATTTCGAATATATTGTCACAGTTTTAAAATTTAAGATGGAGGTTAGGGCTGCTACCTAAATTTTTACCACAGTATTGCCACCTAATAATATGTATTTTTAAAAGTTTTAAACATCATTTATCAGTGTTAAGGGGTCGCTGATTTCGAATCTAAAGTCAGAATTTTCAAATTCAAGATGGTGGATAGGGTTGCCACCTTAATTTTTTGTAGTTTTATGAATTCGGGGCTGGAAAAAAATGGTACTCCAAAAATGGGTCCCTGAATTCGAATCCGTCATCAGAATTTAAAAATTATAAAATTTGGAAATAATAGGGCTGCCACCTAATAATATATCTATTCAAGAGTTTTAAACGCCATTTATTAGTGTTAAGGGGTCGCTGATTTCTACATTTCGCTGATAAAACTACAAAAAATTAAGCTGGCAACCCTATCCACCATCTTGAATTTTAAAATTCTTACTTTAGATTCGAAATCACTGACCCCTTAACACTAATAAATGACGTTTAAAACTCTTGAAAAACATAATATTAGGTGGTAACCCTATTATTTCAAAATTTTATAATTTGAAAATTCTGACAACGGATTCGGATTCAAAGACCCATTTTTGGTATAGCATTTTTTTTGCCAGCCTCGAATTCATAAAACTACAAAAAACTAAGGTGGCAACCCTATCCACCATCTTGAATTTTAAAATTCAGACTTTAGATTCGAAATCAGCAACCCCTTAACACTGATAAATGACGTTTAAAACTCTTGAAAAGACATAATATTAGGTGGCAACCCTATTATTTAAAAATTTTATAATTTGGAAATTCTGACAACGGATTCGGATTTAGCGACCCATTTTTGGAGTACCATTTTTTTGCCAGCCCCGAATTCATAAAACTACAAAAAATTAAGGTGGCAGCCCTATCTACCATCTTGAATTTTAAAATTCTGACTTTAGATTCAAAATCAGTGACCCCTTAACACTGATAAATGATGTTTAAAACTCTTAAAAATACATATTATTAGGTGGCAATACTGTGGTAAAATTTAAGTGGCAACCCTAACCTCCAGCTTAAAATTTTAAAACTGTGACATTATATTCGAAATCAAATCCGTTGTCAGAATTTCAAAATTACAAGAATTCACGAAAATAAAAAAAAGTAGGTGGCAACTCTATCCGCCATCTTAAATTTTAAAAATTGACATCATCTGCGAAATAAGTTACCCCTAAAACTTCCAACCACGGAGTCCACAGAATCCTTAAAAGTCCTATTACGCTTAAGCTCTCTCTAAGCAAGCTCATTGAATTTTTTGGATACTTGCTTTAATTGGATACTTGCCTTCAATTTCAAGCTATTCAAGCTTTTTGCCGAAGGCATCCAGCTTTCCTTTACTTGAAACTTCATGCCATTCGCTTGTAAGCTAGAATACTTGCAAGCTGTCGTGGGCTTATTTATATTCAATTACAAGCTATACTTGATTTAAAATTATCAAGCTCAAGCTAGCTTGAACTTGTATTTTAAGCAAGTGCTTGAAATAGACTTCAAGTAGGCTTGTGCAGTTCTCTGTTGTGTATTCTGTATGTTAATTTCTTTTTTAAGAGGTTTTCGGAAAAAAAAATTACATGGAGGGAAAGTATACAACATAATTTACAAAAATTTAAAAAAAAATTTAATTTAACTACAATATCTAAGAAATTACACAAAAATAATTTTTATTTCCAACAAAAAAAAAAGTCCGTAAATGATTTTTTAAAAGGCAGAAAAAATAAAAGTCCGAAACGGATTTTTATTTTTTGACTAAAAAATAAAAGTTAAAAAATAACAGTTAAACTAGCCGAAAAAATAAAAGTCCGAAATAATTGTTATTTTCTTCCCTGCAATAAAAATCACTTTCTAAGAGCAAAATTTTTTTGTTATTGTTTCTGTTGAAAAATAACCATTAAAGTTTGATTTTAGGACATTTTTGAATATCATAACGATTTTGAATAAATATTTCAATGTGATCATTTTAATAAAGATCTCATATATCTGCGATACCTGCAAGACCATGATTTTTTGGAAAATTTTTTTATAACAGTTATTTACGGTCCCTGATTATTATACATTTTTTCATTCTTAATCTTATCATTTTTATTTGCTTTAAACCTAATTTTTTTGTATTTTTTATTATCTTACTGTTTTATTATTAACTAAACTGTTATATTATTAAGATTTACAAATCCGTAAAAAATGTAAGAAAAACTACTAAACCGCTCAACCTCTTTTAAAAGAGCGCTGATTCTTTTGGTGCTCTTTGTTTTAAAAAAAATTTTTTAAAAAAAATACTAAACTGTTAATTTTCATTGCATTTTCAGTAGTCCTTAAAAATTTTTTGGAGTGACAAGTGTTTTGGTTAGACTTATTTTGCTCCATATCGAATGCAGAAGTTGCTGTAGTACTAAACTTTATAAAATTTACGAACAACTACTAAACCGCTCATACGATTAGCATAACAATCACGGTTGCCATCTTTAGTAGAAAAATATCATATTTGGGAATTTTTAATTGCCGTGGGAATTAAAAATTCGCATGGTATTTTTAATTCAGCATGGTATTTTTTAATTCACGTGGAATTTTTTTTGGGAATTTTTAATTGCCGTGGGAATTAAAATTTCTCATGGTATTTTTTAATTCAGCATGGTATTTTTTAATTCACGTGGGATTTTTTGGGGAATTGTTAAGTTTAAAGGATTTTTAATCAATATTTGCGCAAAACTTTGTTTCCTTACAGTTTTAAAATGTAATTTTTGTACAAATATCTCCGCACGCTTTTTCACACCTGGTTGTATATTGAATGTGTTATAAATGCATCCAAATTAAAAAAAGCGCACGCAGCAACACATTGAACGTATTAAATTTAAGTAAAACTACACTTAGAAACATAGCTTCGACGAATTTGGTCTCCGCTATTTTTCATGCAAAACGCTTATCACAAACAAAAAAAAAATTATAAGGTTGTATTTAACAAAAATCATTATAATTTGTTTAAAAATAATATGTACGACTTTAAACATAATGAACAAAATTAAGAAATCGACAGCTAAATGTAAATACAACTGCAGTCAAAATAATAGCAGTGCGTAAAACTAATTCATAATAATTAAAATCAGACACAAAAACAATTTTCAGGCATATATATAATAAGTTGGGGATTTGCCGAAGCAGACCACAGTGGGTCCCTTTTCGTCCCCTATTGGACAAAGGGTACTACTGCTCGGAGTACTCGTACGTGAGCATGCTCTTCGTGTAAGCATCCTTTGTCACCTCAAGCATATCCTTATAGGTTAGTTGACCAATCTCGGCTTCGCCAATAAATGGGCGTCCCAGAGTGGTCAATCTTATGCTTGCCAGCGCCGGACACTGGCACAGAATGTGTGCTGCTGTTTCCGGCTCCTCTAGGCATAACCTACACGCATCGTCCTCGGTCAGAGTCATCTTCCCGAGATGGTACATGAAGGGACCGTGTCCTGTGACCAGTGCAGTAAGCCAGCTTAAAGTCCTTCGATTGTATCGGATAACTTTTGCTGCCTCACTACGAGACCACTTCACGGCCGCCTTTGATTGCCTGCAGTTAACGGCTTCTTCCCACCTTTTACTGTGTTCCGAGTCCGTCCATTGTTTAATAAGGCCTGCCACCATGTTGTCGCCTATGGCGATACGTGGTTCTGGTCCACAGAATTCTTCTGCTGATCCTGCTCTTGCTAAAGAATCAGCTTCTTCATTCTGTTCTATGCCAGAGTGTCCTCTCACCCACATAAGTGTAAGCTCATTCATCTGGGCGCACCTATTGATTTTTGTAAGACATTCTATGGCCAACCTGGGAGTGATGTCTGTCCGTTGCATACACCTAATCACAGACTGATTGTCGAGAGCGATGACAATTTTCTTGCCACTGATCCGGCCATCTATCAGGTGGTCCAGCGCATGCACTACGCCAAACATTTCTGCCTGGTATACAGACACAAACCTCCCCAACCTCAGTACACAGGATAGGCTTAACTCTTTTGAGTACACGCCTGCCCCGGCCCGGCCATTCATCAGAGAGCCGTCTGTGAATATACTGATATCGCTACCAGCGATTTCTTCACAAACGGCTCCATCCGTTATAAGAGTTTTATAACATTTTTCTGTTATTTTTACTCTCTGCCTTCCATCCATAGGCATAAACGCCTCCCTGACATCTCTCTGTACAATATCAAGGATGCGAATATGACCATGCAGGGCCGTTGCCCCATGCCACGTAGCATTTCGCAACATCCTGAGGGCTGACAGCGCCGCTGTTTTCTTTATTTCTAAATCCAACGGCAGCATACCTAACAGAACCTCCATTGCGCTTGTTGGAGTGGTGCGTATTGCACCTGTTATTCCAACACACGCCAGCCGTTGGACTCTGTCCAGTCTCTTCTTAATGGTTTTCTGGCTGACTTTTGTCCACCAAATCACCGAAGCGTACGTGATGACAGGTCTAACCATCATAGTGTAAACCCATTTCATAGCCTCTGGGTTTAGCCCCCATTTGAGACCACAAACGCGTCTGCACTGGAACAGAACCCTCTTGGCTCTTTGAATCCTATCTTCTACATGCTCGTTCCAGTTCAGTTTGCTATCAAGGGTTACCCCTAGATATTTAACTTTCGTGAACATGTTGATTTCAGCTCCAAAAAGTCTGAGTGGTTCTGTACTCAGGCCTACCCTCTTTCTAGTAAAGAGAATATTGTCTGACTTGCCTGCGTTTACGGTAAGGCCTTGTTCTCGACACCACTCCTCCACCATTCGGAGTGCTCCCTTCATAATGTCAGAGATGGTGTCAATGAACTTGCCGCGGACCACCAACGCAATGTCATCTGCATACCCTATCGTGTGTATGCCCGATTCATCCAGTCTAACCAGTAGTGAGTCCACAGTTATGTTCCACAGGGTTGGCGATAACACCCCGCCCTGGGGACATCCTCTACTTACTCTACCTCTAGTCTTTACTCTACCATTCTGCATGTTGACAGCCCTGTGTTTGAGCATATTGTCCACCCAATTTGCTATCATTGGGCTTACATTGCGTTCTGTCAGGGCTTGCCGCAGCCTTCCAAAGCATATTTTGTCGAAAGCACCCTCGATGTCCATAAATGTGGCCATCGCAATGCCTCCTGAAAATACCTCCTTTTCAGTCACTCTTACCAATTCGAGAAGAGCACTCTCCGTAGACCTACCTGCTCTATATGCATGTTGGCATCTACTCAGAGGATTTTGCGTCAGCGAGGTGCTCTCAAGACAGTCAACCATCACTCTTTCCATCGTTTTCAGGAGAAAAGATGTTAGGCTGATCGGTCTGAACGACTTTGCCTCCGCATAATCTTTTTTTCCAGGCTTCGGAAGAAAGACAACTTTCGCCTCTCTCCAGACTCTCGGAACATACCCAGTCGCTAGGCAAGTAACGAATATACCCCACAGCCAAGGTGCAATGAGATCTTCCCCCCACTGCATCATAGCAGGGAATATACCGTCCATCCCTGATGTTTTGTACGGAGCAAATGAGCGTATAGCACTCCTCACCCCGTCCATAGTGATTTTCAGGCATGTTCTGCATTCCACTTCCCAGTGAAAGTGAAAATAAATCATAGTTGAATTTGATATTTGGTGTTCTACATATCACTTTTTTCTTTTTGTATTTTATTTAATTTATTAATATAAACAATTGTATAACCAAAAAAGTTATATATGTTATATAAAACACCAAATATCGAATTCAATTATGATTTATTTTAACTTCCACTCGGAAGTGGAATGCAGAACATTTTTTCTTATGTATTCTTTTATAATTATTTATTTATATCTTTGCTGCTAAGCACGGTTAATTGAGAAATGCTACTTGAGTCGCACAATTTTGAATGAAATAACGGTTCTGTTCTGTTCAACTTTTGAATTCAATCAGTCAGAATACTAGTTTCGTTTTAAGAACTCTATTTTGAATTAAATTTGGCATATTTTGAAAATAAAAACATGTACGGACTTTCTTAAAAACGCTTTAATTTTAATTTGTTTGTCTTACTGCTATTTTTGAGCACAATTGTACATGTTTTATTTATTTAACTTGTAATATTTGCTTGCGTTTCAATGTAAAAAAGTATGCATTATTTACATTTTTAATAAATTTTGTGGTATTTTTTAATTTGTATGGCATTTTCTGTGGTATTTTTTAAGGCGTGGTATTTTTGTGGTAATTTTAAATACTTGTGGTATTTTTTGTGGTACTTTTAAATTCGTATGGTATTTTATGTGGTATTTTTGTGGTAATTTTAAATACTTGTGGTATTTTTTTAATAGCCGTGGGATTTTTTTTTAGTATTTTGGTATGGGAATTGTTGTGGTAATTTTTTTGTTCTCGTGGGAAAAAGGTATTTTTTATGGGAATTCGAGGTGGCAACCGTGATAACAATTATTATTTCGCGGTTTTGTGAATGCGATGAGTCTTTTGGTGCTATACATTTGTTTTGCTATAACTTGACCAGAGAGCGCTGTAGTACAAATCAGTTTAAAAGTCGCGAAAATTCCTTTTCTTTTCATCCAATTAGCATTTTAATTAGTATTTAAGTGTTTTCAGAGATGGCCAAATATTTTGGTTTTATGTATTTTGCTCCATCTCGAACGACAGAGAGGGCTGTAGTACAAATCTATGAAAAAATCTATGAAAAAATACTAAACAGCTCATTTGATTAGCATTCAAATTTGTGTATAGAGGTTTTTCAGTGCAATCTTCCTTTTGTTCCTATTTGTTTTGCTATAACGTGAAGACCAGAGGGCGCTGTAGTAAAAATATTTTAAAAAATCGCAAAAAACTCCTAAATCCCTATTCCGTATAGCATCAAAATTAGTATATAAATGTTTTCGAATGTGGTTATTGATTTGGTTTTATTTATTTTGTTTTTTCTCAAGCAACAGAGGGCGCTGTAGTATAAGTTTCAAAAGAAAACGGCAAATAGTACTAAATCGGCTCATACGATTAGCATTAAAAATTGTTTATTGGAATTTTCCAGTGCGATAAGTCTTTTGGTGCTGTTTGTTCGGCTTTATCTCGAACACCAGAGGGCGCTGTATTACGAATTACTTTAAAAATTGTAAAACACTCCTAAACGGTTCATCCCATTAGCATTACAATTTGTATGTAGGTATTTTAAAGTGCGATAATTTTTTTGGTGCTATTGGTTTTGCTAAATCTTGAAGACGAGAGGGCGTTGTAGTACAAATCATTTAAAAAAACGTGAATTAATTTGTATAAGGAGTTTTTGGGTTTGGCACGAATTTTGATTTTTTTTTACCTATCACAAACACCAGAGGGAGTTGTGATACAAGGTTAAGAAATCCGCAAAAAGGACTCATGTGATTAGCATTGAAAGAAGTGTATAGGAGTTTTCGAACACAAGGTCTGTTTCCGTACTTTTTGCAGTGAAAATGGTAAAACTGCCAAAAGCGTGAGAGTAAGAAAAAAATCTCTAAAAAATAGAGAAAAACACAAAAAAGTACGGGTACGCTTTTCGGACTAAAATTGTGTGAACTGTTAAATAAAATCCTTTGGAAAATTAAGGTATACTTGTCACATTCACATTGATACAATATTGCAATTAATTCTCAAGTTAACATTTACAACGCAAAGTCACATTACGTATTATTTTTGAAATCAATCAGATTGTGGTAAGATTTATGATAAAATTTCGGTCGCCCAGGTACAGTTGGGTCTTGATAAGATTGTTTTTCTTATCAATGTTAGCTTACACTGCTTCAGAAAAAAAAAGAAATAAATTGCTTCTAGAGAATTGATTACTTTTTATTATATATTTTTGTTCGAAAATGGAAAAAAAACGCAACGGTTTTAAAAAAATTTGCCTTGCCTTATGATGATTCCAGCAAGGTTTTAAGTACCTACTTATTTTTAAATTTTTTAAATTAATGCTTTATTTAAGGGTTGAAGTTATTTCTTGAGAAGTTAAAATAAAAGTAAATTGCTTCTATTAGTGAATGATATAAAATTAAAAACATTTTCTGTGTCCAAATTTTGAGATATATTTCATAAAGAAAGATGAGTGGTCAACACTTTGCTTGCTTACTCTACTAAAACAAGTTTTATCTGTTCTATCTGTTAGACTATCTTTCAACTTTTCAACAAGATTTCAACTTTTTCGGATATAATATTGAGTCTATAGCGAATTGCTACACTTAAATGTATATCGATGCTAAGCTTTTTTAACAATCAAGAATGTATTTAATATGCATGTATAACAATATACTAATCATGAATTCAAGCCTACATCGTAAATTTAAAACTATTGCAATTTTATTTATCAATTATAAAATTTTCCTTAAATAAAAATAAACTCCGAAATAAACTTTTATGTTAAGTAAAGTAAAGCACATAATTAAAATATTTAGCAAAGCACTTAAAATTATGCTGAATAACGGAAAAAGTTTAACCTTACAAATTGTTAAACATGCAGCAGTCAAGCATATAAATATGTAAACTTACTGCATACAAATTCGAAAGATAACCGTAACGTCACACAACAAAATTCCACACAAAACATTCGCTTCAGCGTCACATTGATACAAAGTCAAGTAGATATTTTTATTATCCGGCCTGTGCGACCTTATTATTATTCAGATTTGCCTTTTCAGAAATCGGCATTTTTTTTCTATGAAAAAGAAAATTCTATACAAAAAAATATACACACACATTCTCTCGCATCTGGTATATTTTTTTTGCTTTGCATGACAAATCCTTTTTTACATTTAATTTTTATTTTTTATTTTTTATTTTTTCTACCAATCGGCCTTTTTTCATTATGCGCTCTACTAGGTTACATATGGGCCAAAATTGTTGCATTACCTTTTTGTATGTATTTTGTATAGCTTTTGTAAGCTTTTGTGTGGCGTTAAGTAAAGGTTTGGGCTGTGTTTGCGGGTTGTATTTGCTGTCAGACATAATTGTAACGTATGATTCTGAGACAAGAGTCTGATGACAAAAGTCCATGACAGACTAAACTAGGGACTTAATTGAGTCGAAATGTATTTGTGTTGAGTGGGTAAAAATTTGTTGAGCGTTAAATTTGAATAAGAAAAATGTGCACATTTGTGTACATATTGTGTACAGATGAAAGTTGTAATGTTTGAAGAACTGTTTATAAAATCTATGTAAAGCTGTCAACTTTAAGTATTTAAATGATGCTTGTAATAGTTGTTTAAGTTCACAATTTTTCAATCTAACTATTTATTTCCTACAAATTTTGACAATTTTGAAATGTTGGCTTTTGGCCAAAGCAGGAAATTGAGTTACTATGCGGCATGCTATTTTGACGTTTGACGATAAGAGTTTGATTAATAGTCATTGATCGGCTATCTTAATTCAAATACACAAGCACCCAGCCAAACACAGACATTCTTTCTCTCTCTCCTTTCGTTATTATTTTCATTTACTTTACATTTTCCTTGACTTACATTCCATTGAAATTTCATTTTATTTTCGCTCTTATTCTTATTTGAACAGTCAGTTGAAAATTCAAGAATCGCCTGTTTGAAAAAAATGAAAAAAAAAAGAAATAATTTCAATTTCAACAACAAAGAACGATAAAGAATTCGACTGCCAATTCCAAGAAGTGACTGTGCAGCAATCAAAAATGGCAACCACACGCCACCCGCATAGTGGGACAAAGCTCTACTATTCCACACAGTAAAAAATATGAGGATAAATTTTATACTATTTGGTGTACATATAAATCCAAACCAAAAATGTTTTAAAATTTATACTATCAAATCTTATAAAGTTTTCCAGACCATTTTTCTCGTCAGACCAATCGAAATCACTATATTTTTAAATTTCCCAATTTCGGTGAACTTTTTACTTTCGAACCAGAATAAATTTTGATTTACACATGACATCCATATAAAATTTTTAGATTATATTTGTTTTATTATTTTTATAATATTGAGTGGTATAAAATGTATAAATTATTTGGAATAAAAAAGTTTATACCACGCAAATGTTATAAAAAGGATAAAATTTACCCTCAAATTTTTTACTGTGCAACCAAATTGATTATACTTAAGAGACGTCAAATGGACACACGAAAACCTCGAGAAACGTTAGCTTAGTTTTTGCCCGTAGAATTTGCAATTTTTCCCCATCAGGTCAAAATCTCAAACAATTCGTGATTGAAATTTAGTCTCTCTTAGACCTACTTTGACTGAAGGTATATTCAACATGATAGAGTCATCCCAGAGATGTGGGTACCGTAGCTGTCAAACATAAGAAGAGCGTAAAAGACAATGAATAGGGCTGTTCACAACCACACATCAAATTATTTGTCAAATCGTTTGACCACAAAAGTGTTCAGACTCATCAAATTTTTCGTCGAATTTCATTTTATCCTAACCACCGAAGTAAGCACATCGCGATGACCGAAAATTTTTAATACCACTTGTTATTAAAATCGTATTGGAAGAAGAATAAATTCTTTTATAAATTACTAGCTGATATACCCGGTGTTACTCAAGAGTCATTTATATAAAAATTTTAATATACACTTTTCGATTAAATGTTTTTGTAAATTTTGGAATTTTGTAAAAACGTATTGAATTTAAGTTTGAGACCACTATAAAAATATAGTTAAAAAATTTACCAAGCTTTTTTAACGAAGAAATAATTTTATCACTGTTTTTTCACAATCAAAAACTGTATTTTAGTTCTAAACTGAATTTACTGGTTACTGGTATGAAAATCAAATTTATAAAAATCTTCGCAAAACTTTTTAGTAGTTTTTCCAGTTGGAAAATAACATTTGGATTGTCTCTAAATTAAAAATTAATATAAATTGAGTCTGATAGTTGAAGCAATTTCATAAATCTTCTGGTTACCGACTTTTCTAAAATATTGGAATCGTGTCGATAATGCAGTACTTATTTCTTATTTATAATATTTTTTAGCATACTTTTCAGCATACTTTCGGTTAGTACGCAATTGAACCGACAAATTGGTGGGGAGGCAAAAAGTAAGTAGATTACTATAAGGACGACATTATATAAACCGAAATGTTTATAATCACTCTAGACACACAACTTCATTCTTAAGCCTAGTACTCTGTTCGTTTAAGTGAAATTTCGCTGGCAACATCTATTTATTTGTTGCGTGAAATTTCTGACTTAAAGTTTGTTGCGAGGAATTTCTATGGCAACGTTGCTCCGAGAGACTCAGAAAATAAGTTGGCAGATTTCATATGATCTCTCTCTTTACGCTTCAAAATAAATAGGCAGTACAATTAAATTGTCGTGAAAAAATGTTGCTCAGAAACATGCTGCGATAATTTCACGCTGCGGAACAGAGTACTGCTCTGACGAAAATGTTGTGAAAATTTCCACGTTTGTTTCGCAGCTGTAATATTTTGTATAGAGATTTGAGTGGAATTTCACATGAAACTGAACAGAGCACTATGCTTTAGAGATAAATGAGGACGCTCAAATTATATATAGAATTTTAAAACAAAACTCAGTTTTATTAAAAGTCTGGTATGAAAAAATAGATTTTAAGCCATAACTTTTGATTGGAAAGAGATATTGGGGTAATTTTTTCACATGAATTATTTTTGAGACTTGACTTTTTTGTAAAAAATATAAAAACAACATTTTGGAAAAAATAAATTTCGCGAAAAAAATCTAAGGGGGTACCTTATTGTTTAGATGACAAAAACATTAAAATAATTTTTGCGCTTAGCTGGAAGAGTTTTTGCAAATAAATGCTATGTCATATAAAAGGTAGTCAGATTTGCTATTTTTAATTGATTTCATTTTTACAACAAAAACAATTTTTGAGTAATTTTTTGAGTAAAAAGTCAATATTTTGGACTTTTTTTGACATAATCAAAAAATATATATACACTGACTTAACGGTACAGTTCAACCTATTTTTGTAAAGTGGTTTTATTGAACTTTTGAACAAAAAAATTTGAATGAAATATATTAATGGACAGCGGAGATATTTGCATCGAAAAACCAAACTTTGATTTTCATGTCGTTTTTTTCTCATTCTTAGGTAACGATGTTTTATGAAAAAGTCGTTGTACTGTAAATTTCTCCAATTTTGAAGATGTGTGTGTGTTTTTCATGTCAAATTAACAAAAAATTTTTAGAATTAAATACTCAAAAATATACAATAGTAAAAAGTTTTATAATAACAAAATTACCGTTAGTTGAAAAATTTCAGAGGGGGCGTGGCAAAAACTAAGTATGTAACATTTTAAGTTGAGATGAATTTAATATGTACACCTAGTTTGAATGAAATCCGTTGGGCCGTTTAGATTTGTATAAAGGCCAAACAAACAAGCAAACAAACAAACAAACAGAAAATGAGTTTTATTACTATAGATTCGCAACAGTTATTTATTATTATTTTGTTATTATTTTCTTCCGCTCCCTCTTTTGCCACGATGTGCTCAGGTTGAAAGCTTTTTTGAACTGACAAAATTGTACTACACAATTTGACGAGTGTTCACATTGGTCAAATCGTTCGTCAAATCAGCAGAAAAATCAAAAATTTTGATTTTCATCAAACAATTTGACTAACGATTTGATGAGTGCTCACACTCGTCAAATCGCCATCAAATCCATACAAATTCTGTTGGTCAAATCATTTGATGATCGATTTGATGAGCGATTTGAAATGTGAACAGCCCTAATAAGAACTTGAACCAGGGATGAAACTATAAACTCAATTATGCCATTTTTCGTACTTTCGAGATCAGACGAGAGTTTAAGCAAGTGCGTTTCCATTTCGTACTATTTAAATTTCTCGGAGTTAAAAAAATCAAATTGCATGTAAATGTAATTAATGCAATTTTCAAATTTTGATGCTTATTTTCACATTTCGTTATTCTTATCATTGCTAGTAAAGTTACTTGAGCATATTTACACTACGCCAAAAATTTTTGAAAACTTTCACCATAACAAACAGCGATAACATTTTTAATAGTGAAATTTTTCGTCGAATCCAAATATCGTAATGGTTATATTTTTATTAGCCCCAATTTTTCATATAAATGGAAAAATTAAAAAAATCCACTGTTGAGAGCAATAATTTACATAAACGCTTTTAAAAACTTTTATTTTCTTTCAATGAATTGTTTTATGTTGTAGAGGATAGTCAAACAAAAATTTTAAGGTAAAAAAAAATTTGTCAAAAAAGTCAGTAGTACGGTTGTTATGATCGAATGTAGTTAAAAACCGTTTTTTTTTCTTTTATTTTTTAAGAAATTTAAAGTTTCAAGCCCAAATCTGAAAATAGTTTTATGGGTGATAAAAAGTTAGGCCTTCAATCTGATTTCATAAAAAAAATTTAAAGCATATATATGTCTATAAAAAGTCGTAATTTAAAAAATTATAGCATATGAAAATACACATTTAAAAAATTTTTTTTTTTATATATTTAGTATCGCCTCTTTCCTAATTTAAATTTTGAAAGCCTGATATCTACAAGCCTGTAATTGTTTTTATACATGTTTACGTAATTTTATCAAAAAGTATTTAAATAAGAATTTAGAAAAAATAAATAATTTTTAAAAATCTAACTTCCAAAAACGGGATGGTTAAAATCAAAAAATTTGATATTTTTCCAAAAGGTAAAATAACTTTTTTAAACCTTATACCTTTTATGAAATAAAAATCAATTTTATTGTACTTAAAAAATCAGTTACTTTTATATTAAACTATTTTTAAATGAAGTCAATACCTTTCTTAGAAGTAAAGATATAAGGGAAATCGTATGCACCTAAAACATGTTTATTTTGGGTGACCCTGAATCGTTTCGAGTGGAACCACGGTCTAGCGGAAAAAGAAAAAAAAATAAAAATTTTTTTGTTGTCTCCAATATATTCACATATATTTTTCACATATCGTCACCCTAATTCTAATAGGACGTATGTCAAAATTGGTCAAAGTAACGTTTATTAGCGATTTAGGCTGATTGGTCAAAGCTACATATATGTCCTTATTTAGCTTCAAATGTTTGTATGAAAAAAGGGAGGTATAACGTTTGAACAATACATTATCGTATGAACTTCATACAAATAATAAACAGTTTTCTTTGCCTCCTGAACAAAAGATAATTTTGACTTACGTCGTATTAGAATTAAGCAGACGATATATTCATTCACAATGCAAAAATGTATTCACATATATATTTTGCTAATTTTTTTTAGATGGCGAGGCGACAACCTGTTTCTAGCGAAATGATGCCCTAGATCAGTTTGTGGATCATAGTAGCAATTAGTCAATTTTTAACGAATCGTATGTTTTTTTTTACCAATAATTATATGTTTTTTCTTACCAATAATCTTTCAAATTCTTGCCAATACATTACATATTGGATTATTTATCAATAGAAATGTAACGAATATTTTCAGCAAATATGACAAACAATTTTTTAATCGCCACCATTTTGTTATTTTTTAATCAATTTCAATAAAAGTGGAATTTTCCATAATAACACTCTTACTAAATAGGGAAATTTTTGGTTTCATATGATTCTTGCGACCTGTAGAAAGGTCGCCAGCTCGGTTCGTGGTTTGCGCACTGACGCATATCGCGCCTGGTCTTGCTTCAGAATATTTTTTGTTTATTTTGATTATTGTTTTGAATTGTTATGGTATCGCACATGCGGTTGGCTTGAACCATAAGTCTTAGCGCGAAGCTGTGTGGTTTGCTTGTGTAAATATATATAAACTGTTTCATTTGAACATCTTCAGCTGTCTTCAGTTGCTCCCGTGTGCACTAGCTTTACCCGGAGCTTCAGTTTCGTAGGTTCTCTAAGCAACCTAAAACACCTACAAACCACCAAAATCACATGCAACCCTAACATCAAGATATGCACACGAAAAAAAAGAAAAAAAAATTACCTAAATTAAATCAATCCTACTAAATAAGATAGCTTTTTAGAAATATCTGTCACCAAGTCAAACTTACCCAGAAAACACCATATAGTAACGCATTCATTTGTGCTGGTTACTCCTATGCCCACCCTTACCATGGCTTTCTGAGATGTTAATAAAAGCCCCAATTGAAATCAACAACAACTACAACTTTCAAATAGAATTAAGACCACGTACGTTTCAATTCACCAATTCATTTCAGATTTTATTATTAAAAGGAAATTTTAATATAATATAATATAATAAGAATAGCTGTATCTTAAGGTAAGTTACCATATGCTTATATTTTTTTCTTTTTTTTTTTTGTTTTGTATGTATATGCATATATATATTTACATAAGTAATTTTTTTTTCTTTAGACTGTAATACATGTGAGTAACTACGATTCTTCCATATAACTATCTTGTTTAATGTTTAGTAGTATAAAAATCAGAAAAGTATTATATATAATAGTTGACAACATTGTTTTAACTTGCAAAGAGAACAATATGGTGCGTAAACACAATAATTATGTTTCCACAATGCATTGAGAAAAATTAAAAAAAATAAAAAAACTATCAATTTAAGAGAGAGAGAAAAAAAACCATTTGAGTGCAATTGATTATCATATAACGCAAGAGAGTACAAACTAAATATTTAAGGATAATAGTGTTAACATTCCATTGCTGCGAGAGAGAGAAAAAATTAAGTAGAAACTAAAACGTTTTTAGTACGAACGTCTTGAAATTGAATTTTTTTTTTAATCGTTTAAATAACAAGAGATATTTATTTGAGAGACACAAAACAAATGAACATTTTGAAAACTCAATAGAAAATCATAACAAAACTTGTGCAATCTATGCCCAATCGTTTGTATGAGGTTATCTTGAAAAATGGAGGACCTACAAAATATTAAAATTCTTTAATTATTTAGATAATGTAAGAAAATTGTTAATGCGTTTAAACGAATATGCACCTAAGTTTCTCTTTATTTTCTTATTTTTTGCGTAAAAAAGTTTTAATTTGGTTATATTTAAATAAAAAAACATACGATGAAAAGTAATTCGCAGTATTTTATTCCAAAAAGAGAAATAAAAACAGTTAAGTTTATAGTTGATGAAAAAAATGGTAAAATATGTTAAAAAATATGTTGCGTTTAAACGAATATGTGCCACTGTATTTTTACTACTATTTTGCACTACTATTTACACCGCTATGTTTTACTACTTTTTTCTAATACGTATGAAATGAAAGTGTGGTATGATGATGTATTATGATGGTATGATGGTATTATATATTATTATAATGGTAAATTTGAAGAAATTAGATCTACTTAAATCATTAAATTAAATGTAGATTTTTATTCGGGCCCTTTTCAAGAGTAAATTCTGTATAAAAATTGAAGCACTTAAAGATCTGCACTTTTTTGGTATTATTTTTTTTCTACTGTGCATTTCAGTCAAACACATATATTCTTTTTTAAGTATCTCTCCATATGTTTGGCCAGAGTTTCGCATTTAATTTATTTATTTTTTACAATATTTATTGAAAAAGTAATGCTTAATCAAAAACAAAGTTTTTTAAATAAAAATTGTACCTAAAAGTGGAAAATATATAAGCTATTGAATATTTTTCCTCAAATGCTCGTTTTTAAATTGGAATTAAAAGACTTAATTGTGTGAACGAATGGATTAAGAAGTATTTTAATAGAGAGATGGACTTTATTTTGTGCAAATTTTTATAGGCTAAGCAACTGTGGCCTGCTGGTTTTACAATATTTTACTAACACAAATTCGATGACCAAAAAAGCAAATTGGAGCACTCAGTTGGGTCTTTGTTCCACTGTGCCTCTCTCCTACGCCAACTTGCGGTTAGCTCAGCAAAAGCTTGTATTTTACAGTTTTTATTTCACATTAGCTTTTATGTTAAGCATTGCCACAAGTCAAAATGTGGGTTTAAGTAATAATAAGTATGTGCCACATAAACGAGGCATTCAACGACGGCTATTGATTTTGGTCCAAAAAAAATTAATAAAAAATATTAACTGACATGAATATATTTATTAATTCTTTATGATGTTTGAGCTCTTTAGGATAATATTTGTTGAACGAAAATAATTTATGTTTATCTGAAAATAAAAAGGATTTGTAAAAGGCTGGAATCATTGCTTACTTCTAAATACTTCTAAAGCCAATAATAATAAAAAAGTAGCAACAACTCGCATAAAATAATGCCAGTCATCTGTAACGTCGGCAGCAAGCAATAAATAATGTCTGGTAACAAAAAAAAAAAAAGGACCAAAATAATCACAGCGCAATCCACTGTGATTATTTTGAACAGCAAACAACACTCACACATCAGGCTTAAGTGAGGTCAGGTTGGTTTAGCAATGGTTTTATGACTTTTTTTATTATTTCTGTTGAAATTTTTTTCTGTTATGACTTTTTTTATTTTATTCTGTTGAAAACTTTTTCTGTTGACATTTATTTAAAAAGAAGAGCTCATTTTTATTTTATTGCCATAATATGTATTAAATATGTTATTGTCCTGCCCGTAGTCAAAGGGAACGGGGGAAATTTTTGGGGTTCAGACCCCTTCTCAGGATGGGTATAAAAAAAAAAAATAGTACAAGTAAGACTTCTAAAAGAAAAAAAACTTTTGATTTATAAAAGCATTAAGCACATTCTAAAAATATTTAAGAAATAATATAGCAATAATAAAAAAAAAGTTTTAGTGTCTGAAAATAAATTCTCAATTTACTTTTATAAGCAAAAGTTCACTATCACTATTATAGAATTTATAACAAATCAGTTGAGCTATGCAAAGTTTTTCGATTATCTTGAATCCAATTTCAGCTAAGTTTGTAAAGATTAACTTGTTTCTAATAACTGTATAAAATTATGTGTAGGTAAATTTTTTTTACACACTTTTCAAATGAATTGAGGTTGATTAAGTTGTTGAAAAAGGAAAATTTCGTACGAATTCAAAATGCATTTGTTTTAAATATTTGAAAACTTCATGATTCTAAGTCATCTTAAGAAGAATACGAATATTAAATAACAAAAATACTAATGAGTGATGCATTTCGCGCATTGTGTATTCATAAACACTTGGAAGATCCGCACAAAAAGAAGAGAAAATACGTTCGGCATTGTTTCGTTAGGATTTTTTTCTTTTCAGTTCGATTACGTTCGCAAAGAAAGAGGAAACAAATACGACTCTTTTTCTATTTGTAGTTTGCCGCTCACACTGCGCTCTCTTCTGAGCGAGAGAACTGGTGGCTAATTTATTGGGAACATGTCAGAATAATGAGGTTGGGTAAGTAGCTTTGACAAGACCTATTGTTAATGTCAAAATCATAAAATATAGTGCTGCCATATCACAAATTAAAATTCAATGAAAAAGCCATACTTTGTCTAAGCATTTCTGATGAAATCCTTTACAAAAAATATTTCAAAACGGAGAAGTACAGGTTTTTTGTTTTAGGCAAGCTTGAAGCGGACTTATTCTGCTTATATATAATATATATATAGTTAGAATATATCCTCATTTAATGTTATTTACCCTTCATAAAATTCCTTTTCCAAGTGTGTAGCCCAGAAATATCATTAATAAAGAAAACTGGCAACTCTAAAACACACTTTGACATTAACGATAGGTCTTTATAAAGCTACTTACCCTACCTTATTATTCGCCATGATTAGCAAAGTAAGAGCGATGTAAAATTTTTTGAAATAAAATATGTTTATTTATTAATTTTGTAGTTTTCGAATCAACAGAGAATGTTTGCACTCTATAACATAAAAATACTCCAAAGTTATTGCTTTTATATTTTAAAATTGCAATACATTCCCATTACTTTTTGACTTTTTTCAAAAAATTTTTTATTTTCAGAAACTTTTTTATTTAGAAAATTTATTTTTTTCAAAAAAAAAAAAAAAAGAAAAAAAAATAAAAAAATAAAAAAATATATGTAATTTCTCCAGAAAGAGGCTTTTTTAAAATAATCATACCTTATAATTTTTACTTTTTCGAAAAAAACCCTTTTTGGGCATTTTCACCCTAATTTCCGAAAACCAATCATCTTTCGAAATTTTTCTTTGTGTTAGTCAACAAACAAATGCATCGGAAAAACCTCTTAAGCCAATGGTAATGAAATTTTATTAAACTGTGTACGCAAGTTTTTATGGGTAATGTTTTTACAGATGTTTTTAAAAAAATTCAGACTATTTGTAAATCAAAATTATTGCGATAATTTGAAACTTAAGATTTTCTTAGTACAGCACATTTTCTTAAAGCAAGGTCATGCCTCGGAACTAGAAAAAACGATTGAAATTTTAGAAGGATGGTAAGGAAAGTAAATCCTAAATTTTAAGAAATGGAAGAACAGTAGGAGGAAATTTTAGATATTAATACAATGTAGGAAAAACATTTTTTGCTATCCCTTACGGATACCCTACAATAAGCATTTTTTTATAGTATATTTTTTTATTTTACAAATAGTAAATTCTGAAAAATTTTGACATGAAAGTTATGACGATATCTCGATAACTGTTGCTTTCTCACGTAACTTAAGATTTTCTTAGTACAACACATTTTCTTAAGGCAAGGTCAATGCCTCAGAATGAGAAAAACGATTGAAATTTCAGAAAGTTGGTCGAATTTCGACCACAGACGATACTAGTACTATTTAAAAATGCATGCATGGTTAAGCTCAGCATTTTTTATAAATATACTTTAAAAAAGTATTTTTGAGTTCTCTTCAAAATATATTAACATATTGACAAAATATCGTCATATAAAATCAAAAAAGCCGTAAGTTACAATAAATTCAAAGTCGACTTTTTGATTGATTACACTGTGCGGCACGATAATCTGTATTTAATAATTTCAACATTTTTCACTTAATTTAAATATGAGGAATCTCGTGGTAACATCCGTTTTGCCACTTTACCGAAGACTTAAGTGCAAATTTTTTTTAATTAGTCCAGATATCAGGGCTCGCAAACAAACTCTAAAGAAAAGTATTTTTCTGTTCTGTTTGTTTCTTCTTAAGATCACAACAAGTATTTTGGTTTGTTTAGTTTTCTCTCTCCGATTCAAAAAGTAGCACAAACCGAAGGAAGCAGAGATGAGAGAGAAAAGCAAAATGAAATGTTTCTTTTTTCGAACAGAAAAAACTTCCTCTCGGTGTTATGCTTTTGAATCGCGGGCACAAAAACAATCAAAGTAAAGTATCTTTAGCGATCTCTTGTAGGTTGATGGAAGCACCAAAATACGAAGAGAGGTCTGCAATGTTTGTTCGTTTCATTTATGATGCGACTTTTTTTTGTGTTGAAAAAGTTATTGCGTTGGAAATTTTCTTTGTTTTGTTGCTTTTATTGAATTTGTTGTTTTATATAGATGCGTTGTGCTTTTGTACATATGTATATGAGGTAACTTTTGTTCGTGAAAAATACAATGTCTCGGCGATTGGACAGTGCACAGCGGGGAAGATAGGTTATTTCAAATTTAAGGAATGGTCTAGATATAAGAAATGACATTTTTAATTTCTATCCTAATTTTTTGCGAGTAAGGAGTGTTTAAAAATGAAATAATTATTATATTTATGAATAATATGCACTTTTTGCAATATTAATTTTTTGATATCCGCCTCCGCATCCGCATCGAAGATCTGTATTTTATTATCAACAAAAAAAGAAGAAGTTAAAAAACTAAGAAGCCATCAAGTATATACTTTATTTTTTATAAAATACAATTTACCCTTTATAAAAAATTAAATAAAGTAAAACCTCAGAAATAAGAAGCTAATAAAATTATAATCATCTAGAAATTAGAAGTTGAATTTTGAAAACATTAAAGCTTCTGAAATTAGAAGATTGTATTTTAATTTCCGAGGTAATTGTTTGTGCAATTTATATTTAACAGTGCAGCGTTTTCTACGAAAAATTTAAAATGAAGCTTGTGACCTTATTATAGTGTAGAATATTCGGTTTCGGTTTCGGTTACGGCCAGTTTCGGCCCTTTTTGTTTGTTTTGGCTATTCTGCTATATTGAGGCCATATTGAGGTATTTTTGGTAAAAATTTCTTGCATCAGTTATTTGATTCAAATACATATGTTTGGTTTAATAAAAATATTTACAACGCATTGTACTAATCAAAAATTATGAATTAGTCTATTATTTGATTTATCGTGTCAACGCAAAATATTTTGGTTAATTTAATGCGTTCGATGTTATCATTTTCGATTTTATCATACCTATTGTAATTAATATTAAAGTATTATAGGTACTGAAGCTAAAATTGTTAATTAAACTTACGAACGAATTTTGTGTGTGTGGAATAAAGGAAAATAAAACAAAATATTTCCATTTTTATAATACTAAACCTTTAAAAAAACAAAAAGACTGCTTTGTAGTTCTATAAAAATGTACATTGTAGGTGCATACTATTTTGAGTGTGTACGGAAGATATAAAGTAGGCAATACTTTAGTAATAAAAAATAAATTAAAAAAAATGTCTCATTTATTATTTTAGTAAACTTCAATTATTTATTATATACTGCAATATTCAAGTAATACTTTATTTTGTATTAAATTTTTTTCTTTTGTGTATGAGAGTTCCTTTTTTTTCTTTAAAAAAAATATTATTTGAGAAAACTTAAATTATAAATAACCAGTTTCGGTTCTGGTTTCGGCTAGGCCGAATATTCGGTTTCGGCCAAAATTACGGTATCGGTCGAACACTACTTATTATGCTAAATGTACGCAATCAATTCACTTGGAGTCTTTTGTGTGGCGATTATTTTCATAAGAAAATTTCAGTGAGAGAAAAAGATTTTGTTTTGCTTCATATGAAAACGAAATTTACCAGACAAAAGGACGTTTTACAAAATAAGGCCATTTATTGTACATAAAAATGTGTATAATTTTCTACACATTATAAGTGTGTTATTTTTATCCAGTAACTATATCTTTAAATTATTGCTTGAGCAATATTATTATAAATTCAACTTTACAAATTTTAACTCCGAAATGATAAGATTTCAGAAATTAGAAAATCCCGACTTAAAAACAGCTTCTAACTTCTGAGGTACTGTATTAATATACTTTTTAAAATAATTTTAATAATTAAAGTTCTGCTTTAAGTTTGTCTAGTTGAGCTACATAACTATAAAAGTCCTTTAAATTTAATATTTATACTTTTTTTTGCAATTAATGAGTTTGTTATTTTATTCCTTAAAAAGGTTTACATAAAAAAATAAATATTAGCAATAATAAAAAAATATTTACTAAAGTATGATTTAAACTATCAAATATTTAGAATTTGTTTTTAAATGATGTAAAAATCAATATTTATAATTTAACTGAGAGCATCCGCATACGCCACCCGCGGTTCTTAGATTCAATTGTCCACATCCGCATCTTCAAAGAAGGCCCTTTAAAAGATCTGCATCCGCAAAATGACATCCGTCACATACCTAGTTCTTTATTGAAAACGAATAAAGACAAAATTGTTCAACTTATTTTATTTGAATAAAAATAGTATGATTTTAATAAGTGCATTAGAGTGGAACGAATTTTTAACCTCACCGGCTTAATATATTTTTGAAAACTACTCGTCAAAACCAATTCTTCTGCATCCTTGGTATTTTTCTGTGACGAAACTTTTGACTTTGCCCGAGGGTTTTTGTGAATGAAAACCTCTTAGTACATAATTACTTCCCTTTGATACCATGTACGCACTTAAAGATATTTGTGCTCAAAGTTCACCGAAGTCGGTCATTCGCCAATATCTCCGTTCCTTTATGTCAGAGGTAAAATATGCATGCAACAAAATTGTAAATCAGATAGTTATCTTCAAAAATACCATTAACAGTTTTATCGTAAAAGCCACAGTTTTTACGCTATGAGACTGATTATGGCTAAACACTGCAAAGTATAGATTTCTTACTATTAGCAAATTTTTTAACTTTAATTAATAGTAGTTTATTAGCAGAATTTTAATGTATGTTTGTTATTTTCTTACTTCGAACATTGTTTTTCAAACAAACACATCGTCTAATAAACGTACATATATGCAGTTTAAATCGCTTAGCTGCCTATTCGCTTAAGAGATTATGTATGTTAACAGCACAAAATCAATGTTCTGCTTCATTTCTTAGCGTTATTGTAAAAAATTTATTTTTTAGCTGTCTCTCGCCTAAGGGAACATTTGCTTTAACATATCCCAATGGTCGTACAGGGTTAAAATCAAAAAGTAGACTAGAATTGAAACTAATAACCGTATAAATTAATTCTGGCTACCTAAATCGGTCAAATACCCCAATGTGCACTGCTTAACAAATTTGTTTGCAATGTTGAATAGTGTTGCATATGTCCCAATGGTCGTGCAGGGTTAAAATCAAATAACAGACTTGAATAGAAAATTTTTACTGAATAAATTAATTTTGGCTGCCTAAATCGGTCATATACCCCTACGTGCGCTGCTAAACGAATTTTCTCAGAAACGAGACCAAGGTAGATCGCTTTTTCGCCCCTGTAAATCCCTATACTGAAAGTTTCATCAAAATCGTTTGGGCCGTTTACTAACAAACATATAAACAAATAAACAAACAAATAAATATTGCTCGTTTAAAAGTATAAGAAAGATATCAAAAATTCGATAACTAGGAGCGTGAAATGTATGAGCTGGTCATATTAATTTTTCCCCCTCAAAAATTCTTCTGAAAACACCTACATTCTACCTGCCACCCTTTTGGGTGTCCGCATACAAACAATCATGTCACTAAAACCATGTCGTACAAATCTATCGGTTATTGAAATTTTCATGCAAGCAAATCAACAGAACGAGACTTAAAAAATCTTAGCTTCCAGAAAAAAAATGATGCTTAAAACATGACGAAATTCTTTTTGAATTTCCGTAGCAAAATGAACACAACATTTGTTACTTGTTGTGGTTGTGATCGTGACAACAAAATCTAAAAAACGAAATACTTGTTGTTTTCTTAGAACACAAAACAATAGTTTTCTTTCTCTCTTAGTTTTCTGTTCGCTTTGGTACGCATTTCTGTTTGTAGCAAAGATCCGAACCTAAGCAGATACTGAAACTGTTTGCTTTCGCAGATTCAGCAGATGAAGAGTTTGTTTTTTCGTACAGTTTATTTTCAACCCCTGCCAGATATGTACTCATTTGCATGTTAAGAACTCTTGAACCATTAGGATTTTAATTTTGGGGTTTTCAGCCAATTTATTTCTATAATTCTTGCCAATAACTTTGTTGAACAAATATATAACGAAAAATTATTTGAAATTGTCTTTAAACATTCAATAAGCGACATATGTCTTGCCTGCTTTCGCTTCAAAGCAAATAATATTACTCATACGCAATGTTGTTCGAATTTTTCGTTTGACTTTTTGTAAGAAACACCCAATAAGACCCACTGGAAGCGAATTTTTCATATTCATTTATTCAGCAAAGTTGTTGGCCAGAATTATAGAAAGAACTTTGCCCAAGAAACAAAAATGAAAATCCTAATGGTTCAAGAGTTATCAACATGAAAATGAATGCATATCTTGAGTAATTTTTGATATATCTTAAAAAAAATTTTTTTTTCTAAAATATTCGGTAAAGTAGTAAAAAAAAAATGTCACCACGAGATTACTTACACCAAAATTAAGTGAAAAACGTTTAAATTATCAAATACAGAGAAAAAATATATAAAAAAGCGCACAGTGTTATTAATGTACTTTATCAAAATAAATGTTCCTGCTAAATTGTACACTCCTACAAATAAAAACGACGTTTTTATTAAAAAATTTCTAAAATCCCTAAGTTTGAGCGCAACATACAATTAAAATTTAGATAGTTTTTTGACTCTCCCGTAAAATGTTTGAACTGAAGCTTACGGCTTTTTGAATTAATATGAAGATATATAAAAAAATTCACTGCCTAGGGGTGGGCAAGCGCCCCTGCCCCCTGTTGACGCCCATGGGTACTACCATGGGAAGTGTTCAAGGGAGATATATGGCCAGACGCCACCAGCTCGTGTGTTTCTCAGGTCCATTCAGGCAGCTGTCCAAGCCCACCCCTTTACCATTGCCTCGATGTCCAAAAGAATCGCGCATTACTGAGATAATTAGTGTTTTTATCTCAGTAAAGAGCCGCACGGTAAAGTTGTGGAATAGTCTTCCCTGCGAGCGTGCTTCCCGGCATTTTTGAGCTGTGCAAATTTACAACAAATCTTCACCGAAACTTTCCATCTATCCACCCTCCAAGTAACTATCACTCATCTTCTTAATCAACACAATGCTAACACATTTAGAGGGGGCATCCCGTTGGTTCAGTCTAAAAGAAAATACATAGTTTTGATTGGGATATATTTTTTTTCAGGCATACATTCAGGTATAAAGCTCAAGAATGAGCCTGAAATGATAAATCATATCAAATTAAAAATAACCTTGAATAATTTCTTTCTAATTACGTTTTTAATAGACAGTAAAATAAGTCACAATTTGGATGATTTGAGAGAAAATTATAGGCAAATAGTTGTTATTTATAACAACTCTTTCTAAAAATTTACTTGATAAAAAAAATATATAAAAAGTAGTGTCCCACCGAATGTGGATTTTTGGCCGAAGCCGAATGCTCGGTCAAATAGAAATAACAAAACTTTTTTCAAGTAAAAAAATAATAAAATTGAGGCCTTACTTTCATTTCAGTACAAAAACCGGCAATCATTAAGGGTCCAGTCTGGTTAAACAGGCCAAAAAATATGCAATTTTTATTAGACTTTTTTTGAAAAAGAAAATAATAGAGATACTCTAAAATTTTTAGGTATATTAACAGTACTTTGAAGAAGATTGTATAAAATTTTCAGATTATAATCAATATTTATTTAATTAATATACTACAGCAAGCCACGGGCTGCATGGACTAGTGCTTTAAACACAAACTGAGTTGGCGACAAGCACTGCTCTCTTCTTTGTATTTATAGATATTATATGCAGAGGTTTCTTTTGTATGGTGATTTTGAGCAAATTTTACGTATAACATTTTTGTTATAGACATTAACACCCTAACACTGAGTTTTGTGGGACATTTTAACACCAATTCTAAATAAGTGAGAAATTAACCCTTAAACACATTTTAAGTTTTCACTTACTTTTGGCATTCAAGTTGGTTTTTGAGCTTTGGTGTATTCAGAAACTTAAAGTAAAATTTTATGGCAAATATTTTTGTGGAATATTTTAACCCGTTATATCCCTGTTTTATGGGTCTTATTTGCCCGTTATCAAAAACAGGTCAAAAAAGACCCATACATTGAAGAGTTAGAGTGTTAAAATGTTCCACGAAAATGTTCCTCGTAATATTGTACATAAATGTGCTGAACACACCTGACCAAAAACGTAAGGGTCACATGGTTTTGTTTGCCGATTCACTATTAAAATGTTCAAAAGGGGGATAAATTAAACCCCCTCTAAAATAAAACTCAGACGTAAACTTTCAAAACGCCGATACACGTATGTTTTTTTTTGGTCCCCTCTATCAGAATCCGTTGGTGGAACCTTGTTATTTTTCTTTGCGTTGAACAGTGTAATTTAATAATTCGAATTTTGACAAAAACAACATAAAGATTCGTAAAAAATTTAATTTCTATTTAACCTTTTAGAATGATATTTTATACAGTAAGCTATCAAAAAATTAAAATATATAAAAAAATTTTTACGTTACGGAAAAGCAAAAACATTCGGCAAATATTCGGCTATGTTTGGCTGAAGCCGAAGGTTAAAAAATCGGCCGAATATGCCGAATACCGAAGCCGAATATTCAGTTGGACACTAACAGAGATCTGCAACAAGTAAATTGAAAATCAAGCTACTTGAAAAAATATCAAGCTTTGAGTTGAATTGCAGGAACTTGATTTATTTTTTCCCTTACAATTCGCGACTGGCTTCTGAAAAACGAATCATATGTCTGACGTGATTCTATTTCATTTCTATCCCACATGAGTTGGTGGAAAAAGTCAAGTTTTCTACTTTTCAACTCTGGTTTCGACTCTATGCGACTGCACTGCCGTCGGAAGCGACTGATGATCGTTTGTTTCGTTGTTCGTTTCATTTATTATGCGGAGTTCGTGTAACTTTTTTTCTGTTGTTATTGCCATAATATTAGGTGGCAGCCCTCTTATTTCAAAATTTTATAATTTGGAAATTCTGACAACGGACTCGGATTCAGCGACCCATTTTTGGTGTACCATTTTTTTTGCCAGCCTCGAATTCATAAAACTACAAAAAATTAAGGTGGCAACCCTATCCACCATCTTGAATTTTAAAATTCTGACTTTAGATTCGAAATCAGCAACCCCTTAACACTTATAAACGACGTTTAAAACTCTTGAAAAGACATAATATTAGGTGGCAACTCTATTATTTCAAAATTTTATAATTTGGAAATCTGAAAACGGGTTCGGATTCAGCGAGACATTTTTGGAGTAAATTTTTTTTTTGCCAGCCCCGAATTCATAAAACTATGAAATATCAAGGTGGCAACCCTATCCACCATCTTGAATTTTAAAATTCTGACTTTAGATTCGAAATCAGCGATCCCTTAACACTGATAAATGATGTTTTAAACTCTTAAAAATACATATTATTAGGTGGCAATACTGTGTAAAAATTTATGTGGCAGCCCTATAATCCATCTTAAATTTTAAAACTGTGAAATTATATTCGAAATCAAATCCGTTGTCAGACTTTCAAAATTACAAGAATTTGCAAAACTAAAAAAAAGCTAGGTGGCAACTCTATCCGCCATCTTAAATTTTAAAATTTGACATCATCTTCGAAATAAGTTACCCCTAAAACTTCCAACCACGGTGTCCACAGAATCCTTAAAAGTAATATGTATTACGCTTTAGCTCTCTCTAAACAAGCTCATTGAATTTTTTGGATACTTGCTTTAATTGGATACTTGCCTTCAATTTTAAGCTTTTCAAGCTTTTTGCCGAAGGCATCAAGCCTTCCCTTACTTGAAACTTCGCGCCGTTCGCTTGTAAGCTAGCATACTTGCAAGTCGCAAGCTGTCGTGGGCTTATTTATATTCAATTACAAGCTATACTTGATTCAAAATTATTAATTTTATCAAGCTAGCTTGAACTTATATTTTAAGCAAGTACTTGAAATAGACTTTAGTAGGCTTGTGCAGTTCTCTGGACACTAATAAGGTGACGACGACTCACGATGACGACTTTAACTCTTATATTAAAAAAAAAAAAAATAAAAGTCCCATTAAAGAGTAATAATAATTTATAATGTTAATAATGTAATGTTAATAATGTTCCTGCAAGGAAATATAAGTCCTATAACCTTTCTTAAAATATCGTATTGGTACCAATATATTTTTTTAACTAAACCCACCCCGTCCCCCCCGTGGTAAGTCCTGGCTACGTTCCCGTCTTCCATTGTTGTTTTATTGTTGTACCAGGCAACATTTGTGTTAATTTGACAAGATTTCTTATTTTTTATTGATTTGCCAAAAGCCTTAAAACTTTCCTCTGATTTGATTTTATTTTATTTCATTACAAATGACTGTCATTTTGGTTGCTTTCTTCCTTTTATTTCTCCTTTCTAGATTAATGATTATTGCCATGAGTGTATCGAATAGCATGTAATTTACACTATATTAGAATTTGTTGTAGTCCGAGAGGATAAAGAAATTCCACAGCTTTTGTTGTTTAGCCACAATTGGCCTTCGAGAAGAAGCCAGAATGAAAGCTCAAAAATGCTTGGAGTAAATTTTGCTAAATTTATTTAATTCATTAACACTTTCTGAATACACTTTTACACTTTCTTACACAAAGTTTTTCCAAAAATTTTAGGAATTGTAAAGAATTTCGAAGCTTGATTTAGTTTTTAATTTTTAATACAAATAAACTTTGTGTTTCTGGAAAATATCTTCAACTCACAAAGCAGGAAAAAGATAATAATATTAAGATTGCTTTTTTAAAGTGTAATCTATAGTAATAAAACGCATTTTCTGTTTGTTTGTTTGTTTGTTTGGCCTTTATACAAATCTAAACGGCTCAACGGATTTCGTTGGAACTAAGTATACATATTGAATGCATCCTAACTTAAAATGTTACATACTTAGTTTTTGCCACGCCCCCTCCGAAATTTTTCAACTAACAGTAATTTTGTTATTATAAAACTTTTCAGCATCGGAGATTTTTGTGTATTTAATTTTAAAATTTTTTTGTTATTTTGACATCAAAAAATCTCACATATATTCAAAATTGTAGAAATTTTCAGTACAACGACTTTTACATAACACATCGTTGCCTAAGAATGAGAAAAAAACGACATGAAAATCAAAGTTTGGTCTTTCGATGCAAATATCTCCGCTGTCCATTAATATATTCCATTCAAATTTTTTTTGTTCAAAAGTTCAATAAAATCACTTTACAGAAATAGGTTGAACTGTACCGTTAAGTCAGTGTATACATGTTTTATGATTATGTCAAAAAAGGTCCAAACTATTGACTTTTTACTCAAAAAATGACTCAAAAATTGTTTTTGTTGTAAGAATAAAATTAATTAAAAATTGCACAAATGGCTACCTTTCATATGACATAGCATTTATTTGCAAAAATTCTTCGAGTAAAGCGCAAAAATTATTTTACTCTTTTTGTCATCAAAACAACAAGGGTACCCCCTTTGATTTTTTTCGCAAAATTTATTTTTTCCAAAATGTTGTTTTTATATTTTTTGCAAAAAAGTTAAGTCTCAAAAATAATTTATGTGAAAAATTACCCCAATATCTCTTTCCAATCAAAAGTTATGGCTAAAAATCTATTTTTTCATGTCAGCTATATTAAAATTCTCAATCCTAAATATCTTCCTTATATTATTACGTCTGTATTTTGTCCGCCGCACCTCTCCCCTCCTCGCCTCCTCCCATCCTCCCCTCCTCTCCTCCCCTCACCCAGTAACTAGTAACTAGTACCAGTAGCAAGTAAATTCAGTTTAAAACTAAAAAACAATTTTTGATTGTGAAAAAACAATGATAAAATTATTCCATCGTTAAAAAAAGCACGGTAAATTTTTTAAGATTTTTAATGTGGTTTCAAACTTAAAATTCAACATGTTTTTAAAAATTATAAAATTAAAAAAAAATTTAATCGAGAAGTATGTATTAAAATTTTTATATAAATGACTCTCGAGTAACACTGGGTATATCAGCTAGTGTATAATATATAATGTGTGTAGTGTAATATACAAAAAGTTGCATTGTAAAAAACCCACAGTCAAAATAATTGCAAGGTAAATATAGTAGTGATGTGTAACAAGGCACACTTTACAAAATGTCGCAGGGCACAAAACACTCTTAGGGATAAAAGAAGTGCAATTTTAAGGTAAGGGCTCTTTAATTCTGAACTAATAGGGTTTAGTTTGATTTGGAGTACGTCTTCTTTAAAAAAATTGGTGTTTAACCTTTTTTCAACCTTTAAGTATATAAAGTATATATAGAAGTACTAAAAAATGAAAAAAAAAACTCACAAAGACCAATACGATTTGCAAGCTTAAACCCTCAGCTGCACCCCAGATGAAAAACAAAGCAAGCCTGCCGATAGAAGGAATGTGGCAGGTTATAATTTTAATGCTAAGAGTTCTATTTTTTAAATTTCGAAAACTTCCTCTTTACTTTTGAGTGAGGTGCATTATTATTATTATTATTTATAAACAAAAAGCACCAGTACAGTAAGAACTAAGTCCTAAGAACTAATAAAAAAAAAAATATAAAAAAATAAAAATTTCAGCCCTTTGACCTAGCTTCTATTGATCAATTGTGTTGTGCGTGTTATAAAATGTTTGATCACAAATGACCGAGAACTGGACCTACGTGTTTTATGCCGACTCCGAACGGCTTATGTTCTCAAGAAGCTTTACATGGCAATTTTTACTCTCTGAGGTTTGCCATTGTCTGCAGAGAGGTGACGACCGAACAGAAAAATTATTTCAATTGAAAAAATTTTCTGTCTGAGCTGGAATTGAATCCGGGCTACCGCGGTTCTTTAGCTTAGGAGCCACGCACTCTACCCACTAGGCTACGGTCGCCAGTTCTTTTATAGCACAACATAAATACATTCAAAATAAGTATAATAACAACTGTATCATAATAAAGTACCATCGCAGTGGGCATTTTAGCAAGTGCTCCGCAAAAGAAGGCATGCTAGCACTACTATTATTGGCGTCAATACACCTTCCATGATCACTGCATTGATGATTACTTCTGTAAGGCCTACCTTTTGAATGTTCTGATTCTTTTCATATTATTTTATATAAAAAAAATTTACAAAAAAAATTCCAAAAAAAAAAAATTTTTAAATACATAGAACATTACAAATTGTTCTATAGAACATTTTTAAAATGTAGATTTAAAAAAAAACAACAAAAAAAAAGATTTTTTTTTGTTCGAGTTGGGTTTCGAACCCGGGCTCCCGAAAACTTACACATTACATATTATATTACATAAAAATATTTATATGAAAAAACTTCAATTCTTTTCTTATATTTTTGTATGGAGAAAATATATGAAAAATTAAAAAAAATTTTAAATACGCAGAAAAGTTTCTAAAAAAATGTAGATTTAAAAAAAACAAAAAAAATGTTTTTTCCGGGTTGGGTCTTGAACCCGGTCTCCTGAAAGCTTACTTTCATTTGTATTGGTGCAAAATAAGCTATTGATTCTTAGCAACCATGATAGACGATTGGGTAAGATGTCGGACAGCCACATAAGAGGACCATGGTTCAAATCTGAAATTGTTAGTAGTTTTTTATATCAAGTTGATATTTATATTGCTTTTCCTTCTAACGTTACTCCTCGAAAAAGCGCTTCTGGCAGGTCTCTTTTGAGCAAGGAGATCGGAAGGCCTGACAAACTCGGTTGCTACTTTGGTACAATTGTACCAAAATTGGTACATTTATTTTAACTTGGTACCTTAGTATATTATTTTCCGAGTTGGTACATTTTGTAAAAGATTTAAAATTTAACAACTTCTTACAAAAAGCGAAATTTAGCAGCACTGCAGAAATGTTCAGACTTATGTTTAGTAAGGCGCCTCAAAAAAAAAGTGGTCCGGGTCACCTCCTGAAAACAAAATTTGGTTTATTTTATGATGATTCCCAAAATATTGCAACTCTAGCTTTAGCCGTTCGTGAGCTGGAATGGTTTGAAATAACCTCTAAAAATCGCGTTTTTGATTAATACTATTTATACCACACTACCTTCGGTCAAAAAATTGTCACAAATAGTGTAAATCGATGAAATACATAGTTTTGTTTTTTTATTTTTTTTTTTAAATCTGCCCACACACTTAGTTATTGAGTTAATTGCAGTGATTTTTTCAATTTTTTTTAATGCAGTTTTTATAAAAATATATATAACTTCCCCATTTATAGCCTGATTTACCATTCCGTGGTATCATTGGAAAGGTACTGAATGCTGCTTTTCATTTCTTTCGTTAATTAACCCTTATAAGCACTTTTATAAAAATGCATTTTATTTTATTTTTATTTTTTTGTGATGGCCTTTGCCTCAATTCCTGAATTTTTTCAAATATAAGAGAAATAAAATTAAATCATGTAGATAAAGAATGCATTTCTTAAATGGACTTTGGAATAAAGTATAGGAAAATACTTTATTGTACTTAGACAAAACAGCTAAGAGTAAATTTTACCACAGTTCTTATAAGTAGTCACTCATGACTTTTACATGACTTTTAGGTTTGACAATGAGTTATATTATATTATATAAAGGTGAGTTTTTGAATTGTGATCGCTTAATTGTTCAAGTTATTCATAAAAAAATGCTTTTCGTTCCTCGCGAGTTAAATAAAAATCAATTGCCAACAAAAAGTGAAAACATTTATTATTTTTGCGCGAAAAAAATAATAATCGGTCTTACGGGCTATCTAATTATCATCAAAACATGCTAAATGATTTAAGAAAAATTTGGAAAAGAGCAGAAATTCCGGTTATATCGAAGACTGCGATCCGCAAAAAACTTCAAAATTTAACGCTTTTATATCGGGATATCACAAAAAATCCATCGCATTACAATGCAAGCGAGTGGGCCGAACTATTTTCAATTTCTGTTTGCAAATGTGCTCTAAAAATTAGAGTGTCTTGTAGTTGCCCAGGTGAAAAACAAATGCCATTGCATGTTTGGAATTTTTACCTTGATCAGTCGAGCCGAAGGTTGCTCACGCTAGATGACGTTGAAAACCACATCCCATGTGATTCTATTACGGACTTCGAAAGCGAAAGTGAAAACGAAAGTATTGCAACAGCCACTTTTGTACCACAACTAAGAGAAATGGATGTGGATGATCCATATTCATCATCGTCTGAGGAAGATCTTAAAGATCTTGGACCAAGCGTACAAAGTTTTTCCTTACCAACATTCAGTGCTGCGTTGGACCGTGCCAGTGTATCCAATCGCTTTGGGGCTCTGCTCGCAACAACATTGCTAAAAGACTTGGACATTCCAGGCATAATTATTGATCAGCACAAAATCCAAAGGGAGCGAACTAAAGCTAGGGCGAAATCACTAAGAGACATAAAAAACAATGAAATACTAAAATGCATTTCTTTTGATGGAAAAAGGGAACGCACTTTGAAACAAGTTACTGTGAATGGCAAACCACGCAACGTTAAAATGATGGAGGAGCATATAACTCTGGTAAGCGAACCCAGCTCAAACTACATTGGTTACTTAACTCCCGTAGACGGAAGCGGTGCTGGTATCGCAAACGATATTGTCAATTACTTGAAAGCTGAAAAGTTTTCACTATAGCACGTGGTCGCTGTAAATTGCGACGGAACCAGCACCAACACAGGCAAATTTAATGGAGCGATTTGTAACCTAGAACGACAATTGCAGCGCCCTTTGCAGTGGCTAATATGCCTCTTTCATTTTAACGAGTTGCCATTCACTGCGTTACTCAAAGAAATGTTAGGAAAAGCTAATGGGCCGCAAAACTGGCCAGAAATAATTGGGCATACATTACAGGGCTGCGAAGATGTGCCGGTAAATTGTATTCAATTATTTTGTTGTTTTTTTTTAACTGTTAATTTCAATAAAATATTAACTTTAGATTGCTCATAACTTTGATCCAATTGCGATGGGCTGTATGCCCACAAATATTGATGACTGGGTTTTGCGAGCTGATCAAAAATATCTTTATGATATGGTACGAGCAGTTGATGCTGGGGCGTGCGATGAACATTTGGCCAGCATTAAACCTGGCCCGCTCAATCTTTCACGTTGGTTGACAACAGCATCAAGAATTTTGCGGCTATATGTTACGAAGCCTGTGGCTTGCGAAAAGTTAAAGCAGCTAGCATTTTTTGTTGTGAGGGTCTACGCACCATTTTGGGTTTTAATAAAAAGCCAACCAAAAGCCATTCATGGCAGCCGCCACTTGTTTAAATACATTGAGTGGACGCGCGAATTACCGGCAGATATGCAATTTATTGTACAACACTCTGTTCAAATTAATGGATTTTTTGCTCACCCAGAAAATATTTTACTGGCAATGGTTACAGATGAGAGCAAGGCGACACGAAAGGAAGCCTACGATATTATTTTACAATCGCGTGCTCATGACACACAAGGAATTCGCCAATTTAATGTCCCCAAGATACAATTAAATTGTGAATCCTATAAAAATATGATAGATTGGAATGAATTAAGAGCTAATACAGAACTGCCATGCATCCAGTTCTATACTCAACAATACTTATTAGAACTACACGACTCCAATGAAATTGTAAAAATTCCTGGTAATGAAAAGTTTTTAAAATAATTGTTATGCTTTTCTTAACAAACAATTTTCAGAATTTCCAGGTCATTCACAAAATACGGAACGTTTTGTACATGTGGTAAGCCAATCCTGCGTTTCGGTAATTGATAAGAACAGACCTGCACATATTGCAAACAAGATTCAATCGCTCAAGCGTTACTGTAAAATTGAATCACGAAAAGATTTGGAATAAAAAAAATTATTTCTTTGATAAAACTCTAAATTGTTTTTTTTTTATCTTTTAATTAGCGACTTAATAAATAACCACAAATTTTTTATCATGTTGATAAAAAATGCATTTTTATAAAAGTGCTTATAAGGGTTAATTAACGACAGAAATGAAAAGCAGCATTCAGTACCTTTCCAATGATACCACGGAATGGTAAATCAGGCTATAAATGGGGAAGTTATATATATTTTTATAAAAACTGCATTAAAAAAAATTGAAAAAATCACTGCAATTAACTCAATAACTAAGTGTGTGGGCAGATTTAAAAAAAAAATAAAAAAACAAAACTATGTATTTCATCGATTTACACTATTTGTGACAATTTTTTTGACCGAAGGTAGTGTGGTATAAATAGTATTAATCAAAAACGCGATTTTTAGAGGTTATTTCAAACCATTCCAGCTCACGAACGGCTAAAGCTAGAGTTACAATATTTTGGGAATCATCATAAAATAAACCAAAGTTTGTTTTCAGGAGGTGACCCGGACAACTTTTTTTTCCTCCATACAAGTTGAGGCGCCTTAATGTTTAGTGGAACTTACAATGCATTAAGTTTTGAAAGTTGAAAGTTTACATGCTTTTCTTGTCATATGTATATATTAAAAATCACTTTTTTTGAGACTTGAGGATTTCTTGTGAGAATTTCCACCAAAGCAGAAAAATATCTACAATCAGAAAATTTTTCTTATTACCAAAGATATGATAAAACAAATTAAAGGCAAGTTCGATTAAGGTAGAAAAGATCTAAATTTTTTGAATATAATAACATCAGAAAACAAAATTTTTTTATTGCCATATTTAAATAATTCATATTAAAATATCATCTCATAGAATGCTATCCTGACGTTATTGTGACTAGGAGGAATCTTGTTCAGGTTTCAAATACTAGTTTTTAAAATTGTAATGACATTGTAAAAAAATTAGGGTATTTTGGGAAAAAGTCAGGGTCGTGAGGAATGGATTTTGGGAAATTTGTGTTATTGATTTTATCAATTTTGTAAATAGTCTGATGTGCTTTCCACACAGCTCAGCAGCTGCTGAGCCATGGTAGCCTGATTAAAACTAAGCTTAGAAATAATTTAGAATATAAAATACTTAACAACTTGAAGCTCTATAAAAAATTGTGTGTCGAACGCAATGAATATCATTATATTTGCCCAACAAAAGAATTATTTTAATGTTTTTATTATTTTGTTAATAGCGTATAACATAACTTAATATTTTTGTTATGTTTGGTATGTACACAAATATACCCCAGTTAATAATAATAAATGTTATCAAATTATTATATTAAAAAAAAATTGGTACATTTTTCTCCTATTTTGTACAATTTTTCGGAGAATTTGGTACAACAAAAAATAGGGAAGTGGCAACCTTGCTGACAAATTTTCCCATTTCATACAAGCAATAAAACGGTGTTTGCAAGGAGTGTGGAAGGCCTTTTAAAACCTAACGCAGGCCTGCTAGAAGGCCTTTGGACTCCTGCAATTGCCTACTGGGATGTTTGCTAATGCAAAATTCCGGTTAATTTTAAGGGACAACAATTTCAATATTTTCATGATTGTTGCAATTCGCCGACACTTTGTGTTTTCACCACTCAAGCAATTCTGATAGCAACAATGTTCTTATATATATTATTTCAACAACATTACTACAGTGCGAATGGTTCAGTGGCTATGACTTTTTATTCTTGTTTCTTTGGAACCTTGAGTAGTGGGTTTAAATCCCATCAGAGACATAGTTTTTTTTTAATGACTTTTAGTTTTGTTTTGGTTTTTTTAGTTTGTTCTGTTTTTTTAAAGTGATTTCGTTCTGTATTTTGCATTAATTGCTTACAATAACAAAGCGAACGCGTTAATTTTCTTACTCTGTGCTCGTACTTTTATTCTTAATAAAGCAAATTAAGCGACGGTTAGTTAACAGCTGCAATGGACGAATGAATAAGCATATGGACTTACACTCAAGCGGCCGAGTTTCAAGTCTCCGCTTATATCTTTTTCTATAGGCATGTCCTAGGATGGAATGTGTGTCATATGAACTGCCGTAGCAGCAATGCAACATGCATCTCATGGTATGAATGCAGCATTAATGTCGAGCGATGCATTCAGTATTGTTACTAGGGCAGTTCATTTGGCAGACATGTATACCTTCTGCATTCATACCATAAGATTTTTATCCATAAGATGCATGCTGCATTGATGCTACTGCAGTTCATTTGGCAGACATTCCGGCCTAGGACATGCCTATACAAAAGAGATGTAAGCGGGCATGGAAGCGAGCATGCCTCCTGCCTTCCGAGGCATGTTGCCGGCAGACATACAGAAGGGCTCCTTTTCCAACTGGGACAGTAGTGAATTTTCATGTTGATATGTGTATGTATGTATATGTGAGACATTGACTCAATATTGTGTGCATTTTGTTTCCTGACCAAACTTTATGTCCCTAATACACACGAAAGAAGTGATGAAGAAGAAGACAGTAGAGAATTACCTGATGACGATGCAGGACCATCCACACATGAACCACGAGCGAAAGAACCGCGGCACAAATTGATAGCAATCTATAACTTCTTGTTTTAATTTTTTCATTTGGCTCCGTTTCATTTAATTCTTTATTCAAGAAGATTTATTAAAATAAGTAAAAACATTACAAAAAACGTAAAATCACATGAAAAAAAAAATCGAAAAGTTATTGACTTTTTTGTTGAAATTCATTGAAATACAGAGATATGGTATCGAAACATGGTGCAGACTAAAGGTTAAATGACCGAATACATTGGTGCAATGCACATTTAAAGTTTAAAGGTAATAACAAATATTATATGGCTTAAAAGTTGAAAGAAATAAAAAGCGGCAAAGCAAATGTCAGATGGGAAAAGAGTCGCAAGCTAATAGAATGCACGAGAAAACAAGTTGCCACAAAAAAATGCCATGGTAACAAAGTGGAAATGTACAATAAAGTCACATGTTAACAAAACCGCAAGGTAAAAAAAGTAGCTAGGTACACAAAAGGGCAACTTATAAAAAATTTCTTAGTAAAAAACGCACGGTAAAAAGGTAAACATTGTTAGCTTAGTCTTCTTTAAAAAATGTGTCTTATAGGAAAACGAAAACATTTTAGTCTGAAGGTATTAAAAAATATAATATGGTTTTAAAGTGGCAAGAAACAAAAAGTCGCAATGAAAAAGTCACATGAAAAAAGAGTCGCAAGATAAAAAAATGCAAAGTACAACAAGTAGCTACGAAAAACCACGCATAGTAGAAAAGTGGCAATGTCCAATAAATTCACATGGTAACAAAGTCGCACGGTAGGAAAAGTAACGGAATACAAAAAAATGCAAGTTAGACATAGTCGCGAGATCTAAAAATACAGAATTTACAAAAAGTAGCAAGGCACAACAAGTCGCTACAAAAAACCACGCATAGTAGAAAATGGCAATGTGCAATAAAATGGCTTGGTTACAAAGTCGCAAGGTAGGAAAAGTAACTGGGTACAAAAAAGTGCAAGTTAGAAAAAGTGGCATAGCAAAAAATGATCTGTAAAAAGTAGCAAGGTAAACATAGTCGCGAGATCTAAAAGTACAGAATTTACAAAAAGTAGCAAGGCACAAAAAAGTCTTAAAGCTTAAAATTTAAAATGTTGTCGCTAGGTACTAATAAACACAATGCCAAAAGTCGCAGGTCACAATGAGTCGCAAGGTAAAAAGATCCCAAGGCACAAAAATTGTAAGGTACAAAAAATCGCAAGGTAAAAAATTCTAGAAGTAGATTGGCATGATCAATACAAAATGCACAAAAAGTTGCAGGTAACAATGCACAAAAAGTTGCAGGTAACAAAGAGTCGCAAAGCTAAAGGTCCCAAGGCACAAAAGTTGTAAGATACAAAAAATTGCAAGGTAAAAAGTTTCTAGAAGTAGATTGGCATGATCAATTCAAAATTAATTGCAAATTTTTGCACAGGTAAAGAAAGCTTTTTCTCTAAAAACCGTAACCGGTGCAATAATCATATGCATTTGTTAAGATAAAGGTTTCATTATTCTTACAAAAAAAAAATATTTTCGTTTAATTTTAATTACTTTTTCTTTAAAAAGTCGGTGTTTTCAGAAAACAGTCACCGTTTTCAAACACCACATACATTCTTGTAATGAAAAATTCAATATTTTGGGTGTTAAAAAATATTAATCGAAAGCCAAAAACCGAGTTAAGAAAAATCAAAATGTAAGCAGTACCAAAAACATAGAGGACTTTTCAAATCAGTGCTTTTTTAATAAACTTTCCCTATTAAGTTTCACCAAATTTTAACAACAGCTTCAATGCTTGTTTCAAATTTTTATGGACTTTAACTCACTGTGCAATATGCTAAGGGACTAAAAAATTTTTAACAACATTCTCATGATTTTATGCTGTATGTTGCGGCACCACAACAACTATGCCAAAGCTGAATATTTAAAAGTTTCCACTTTAACCTTTAGTAAGTTTCCCAAATAATTTTAAATTAAAGCCCAAAATCAATGCTAGACATATGTGAACTTTAAAAGTGCTGAAATAAGTACTTGTATTTTTTTGTCTATTCAACTAGAAACTATTGCTGAAAGTCTGCTTACCGATTATCAGAAGCCATAAAAAAGTTCATCCAACTAACTTGAAAAAATCATGTCACAAAAAGAGTTACACACTCAAATCCAATTATAAAGACTTGTCATCATGTCAGGTATTCTAGAGATAAATAAGAAAAATCTCTTAAACTGGCAGCAGCACTATTTGACGCGTTCATCCAGAATAATCCGGTTTACAGTGTTTTTTCCGGACATCAGCCATGTTGCTGATAAAGTTAAGATTACACTAGAGCTTGCACAAGAACATACATACAAATACATACACAAATACACACACCCATACAACACAGTCAAACAGACTCAGATTTAATTCAATCTACCTTTACGCTTATAAGTTTTTCATTACTTCCTGTTCCTGCACTGCGTATTCCTTCATTCTGTCAATCTTAGATGCGCCAATTTTCTTTAGCAACATCCGCTCTTAGCGCCAAGATTTCTCTTAATCCTGTAGTCGACATCCGGTGCTGCTGCAATCCCAGTTGTGAAGCCAGAGAAAAGGGAAGGGTCAGGGTCAGGGGAATAGGCAAGGAAACAGGATGCATTAAAATGGCTGCACATTGATCGCAAAAGCCGTCAACATTGGTAGATGTTGCTGCTCTGCAGTTTGCACTGATTTTTATGTAATTACAATGAAATTAACTCGATTCGGTGAAGTGGCAAAAAAGGAAAATTGCATTTACTGAATATTTAATATTAACATCTTTATTATAAAAGGATTTAAATAGGAAATTTTATAGGTGAGTGTCAAAAAAAAAAAAAACGAGAAAATGACAAAGGAGTTTATTTTTTGAAGAGAAAATTTCTTATGTTGGGAGGGAAAATTTCTTATGTAGGAAAATTTCTTATTTCTTATGCGCTTGGGAGTAAATAATTGGAAATTTTACTTTGGTGACATTACAAAAGTATTCGTATGACTCAATATTGCACAGGAAACTATCTCTGGACTCCCTGCCTTGCAAGGTATAAAAAGTTGCAGGGATCAAAAAGTCATAGTATATCAAAATTCGCAAGTTTAAAAGAAGTCGCAAAACTAAAGTCACATTTTAGTTACATTGATTTTAAAAGTTGTAAGATAAAAGATATCTCAAGGTAAAAAGTCGCAAGGAAAAAGTCACATAGTAAAAAAGTCGCAATACAAAAAAGTGGCAAGCCACAAAAAACGACAAAAAATGAAAGAGAGCAAGGTACTATAAAGCCGCATTTGCTACCATGTCACAAGGTAAAAAAAGTAGTTAAGCACAAAAAAATTTCAATACACAAAAAGTCGCATTCGAAAGACGCAAGGTATAACAGGACGCAAGGTAGTCACAAGGTACACAAAAACGCGGCGCACAAAAAAGCTCAAGTTAAAAAGTCGCTACGTGCAGAAAAGTTTCAGGGTTTAAAAACTTAAGAGAATGTAGCATCTACAAATTTTCTAAAGATAAAATTTTTTCATATTTAATAAAAGATGTAAAATATTTTTTATGATTTATTTAATTTTAATTTGATTAGCTCCAAGAATGATCTTGTTCCCAATACGGATGTACAAAGAAAAAGGAAAACATATAGAAACAATGCAAAAGTATCAACTGTCAGCTATATAAAAATTAAGCTATGTTCACACTATCATATTACTTAGGCTATGTTCACAATATCATATTACTTAGGCTATGTTCACACTATTATATTAATTGACTTAGAATTTACACGTAACATACTGGTATAACGATATCACTACAGATAGAATATGTTTAACGAACCTTTAAAGACATAATTTTAACAATTTAAAGGTGAAATTCTCAAAAAAAAATTTTTGTGAGCATACAAGCTCGTCAAAGTCATTTATTCAAAGTTTTTAAACTTTAAACGCAATTTTCTTAAAACAAAGTTTCTCAACGTTGGCGTCAAATAAAAAAAAATTGGTAAATTTTTGAAAAACGCCGCTATTTTGCGCGCTTTGATGCTAATTAAAAACCCTTTTTTCAGACGTTTCTAAGTCTAAGAGTGTTTCAGTGCGTCATACATCAAGTGCGTTTTTTTTTAATTTTAGGATGACATTTGGTTTTTTTTTTGTCAAATTTTATAAAAACGTATTTTTATTCGACAGCTTATAAAACATGTATTATGAATGTGGTATTAAAAACTTGATGTATTGTATGGGTTTTTTTATAAAATTCGTCAAAGTTGAAACTTTTTAACAAAAGTAAGCTCAATAAACTCACAAAAATCAAGTCAAGTTTAAACAATAATAACTTCGAGCACAAAGTATATTTCAAGGTTTTGTTTTTTGGACTTTTTTATGTCTTAATCGCCATTGAATTTAATAAAAAATACAATAAAAAATGTTAACAAATAAAAATAGAAAAATCGTTAAAATATGACTGTAAATTTTTCAAGGAATGAAAGTTTAAGTAAAATTTAGTAGAAAATATCTAGCTAATTAAGCATTATTTAAGTCGAAGGCTATAAGTTTCATAAAATATCGTACATCTACCTTTTGTTTCTGTAAAAACCTGCTGCATCTAGCTGCTCTTAAGAAAAACCACGTAATTTGAAAAAAGTCTTAAAAATCAAATTTTGCCCTAAAATGCACTGATTTCACGACACAATTTGTAGGTACTCTTATATTTAAAGAAAAATAAAATAGAATTCATAATTTTAAACAAGTTATGACTTTATTTTGTATTAGCAACCATTTAAAAAATTTTTTTTTAAAAATTCGTTAATTTGGTAATATTGTTTTATGGCAGATATGTATATCTAAAAGTTATCCGATTTGAAATATTTTTAGCATGACGCTTAAGTGAAGTTAAATAGACTAAATTTACTCTTTAAAAACATAAAGAAGCAATTTTATGCGGGTTTTTTTTATTAAAAAAAAATTTGGATTGTATGGGAGGTAGGCGATGCTGTTGGCCCAGAATTCTAATTTTTTGTGCTGTTGCTTAATTTAGGCTAAAAATAGTTTCTGAGATAATGCAAATGTAAAAAAAGTTCGAAAAAAGCGCATGAAATGCGACGAGTGGTTAAAAAAATAATTTTTTTTTTGTAAAAAGAGATTAATTAAACATATTTTTGAAGTTTCGTTAAGATATGCCTTATTTTAGTACTATTACTATAATTTTTTTTTCATGATTAATTTGAATGTGCTACATTTCCTTAAATATAAAAAGATAAAAACTCGCGATGCAAAAAAGTCGCAGGATAAAAAGTGCATGGTAAAAAGGCCTAAAGTAATAGAAGTTGCAAGGTTAAAGAAATCGTAGAATTTAAAAACCGCAAGAGAAAAAGGAGTATTGCGAAAAAGTTTTAAGTCCACAAGGTTAAAAGACATATGGTAAAAAAATTGTAAGACCGAAAATTGCAAGGTACAACAAGTCGCAAGGAAAAAAATTTGCATGCTGAAAAGTCGTAATGTAAAATAATGACAAACAGAAGCACGAAATAACAAGTCGCAATATGAAAGGTCGCATGGTTAAAAATTACAAAAGTTCAAAAAGTTGCAAGGTTAAAAATGTTGAGGTATTTTTTAAGGGTCTTTAAAGTCGCAAGGTACAAAAATTTGCCATGAAGAAAAAGTCGCAAAGAAAAAAGTCCTTGAGTATGAAATATTCCACGGTAAAAAGTCATAGTCACAAGGTTTAAATATTTAAGGTTTAAAAAGTGGCAAGAAAAGAAAGTCACATTTGTGAAAAATATACAATAATAAATATTTGGCAAATATACAAAAACTAAGAAGGTAAAAAAGTTGCAAGACAAAAAGTCACATAATTAAAAGTGTCAAGACAAAAAGCGACATGGTAAAAAGCCGCAAGTTAAAAAGCAACCCGGAAAAAGTCGTCAAGTAAAAATTGGAATTTTAAAAAATTCTTATAATAAAAATGCTGCAAGGTACAAAAAGTAGCAAGAAATAATAAGAAACAAGGTAAAATAAAGTCAAATGGCTTAAAAGTTGCAAGAAACTAAAGTTGTGATGTAAGATTATTTCAAGGCACAAAAAGCTGCAAGGAAAAATGTGCATGGTAAAAGAGGCATGGTAAAAATGTGGTATAATAAAAAGTCGCCACACACAAAGAGGCACAAAAAAGTACAAGAAAAAACTTCAAGGCACAAAATATTGCAAGGCATAATATAAAAATAGTTAAAATATGAAAAAGTCGCAATGAATACAGATCATGAGGTATAAAAAGCCATCTGAAAAATTGCAGTACTGAAAAGGTCGCTACAAAAATGTCGCAAGGGAAAATAAAAGTAAGGTACAAAAAGAACAAGGTACAAGAAGCCAAAAGGTATAGAAATTGTGGCAAGATGCAGAAAGCAACAAAGCGCTAAAATTCTCAGAGTACAAAAAGTGGCAAGGTACAAGAAGCCAGAAGGTATAGAAATTGTGGCAAGATGAAAAAATCAACAAGGCGCAAAAAGTCTCAGAGTACAAAAAGCGACAAGGAACAAAAGTGCAATGGTAAAAACAAAAGCAAGGTAAAAAAATGAACAAATAAAAGTCGTATACTCGTTGTGAAAGCAGCACTTAAAATAAATCATAATGCAAAAAAAGTCGCAGGGTATAAACAGCCACAAGGTAAAAAGATTCGCCAGGCATAAGAAGTCTCAGAGCACAAAAGCGGCAAGGTACAAAAAGGTTGGACGGTTAAAAACAATTGCAAGGTAAAGAAGTTGCAATTTTTTAATAGAGGTCGAACAATTACCGAACAGATGTCAGACAGCGTTCGTACAGTGTATGAACAAGGGTCGAACAAGGACAGATTTTAAATAGTTTTGGGCAAAAAAGGGACGAACAACGTCCGTTTAAAGGGCGATTACAAGACTTTTATGTCAAATGATATAAAGGGTATCCAGTGAAAGTGTACGAATATTTACGGAGGTGAAAGAGGAGGTCGAGTTAAGCAAAAAATCGTATGGGAGGGGGTCTATTTTCATACCTTTAGGAGTTACAGGGTTAATTCGTATTTCTTGACTTTGATCCATACTATCGTTTCTAGCAGGAAAACTAACTCATGGAAAACTTACTTTAAGAGCTCATTTCAAAGGCAAATTTTTTAAGTACAACTAGCTTCGTTATTTTTAAGGATTTGTTTTTGATTCTGTTGTCGTTCGAAAGAAAATAAAATAGGTCACAAATTTAATTCAAAACTAATTTTTATTTATTTCGCGAAATTTTGAGAAATTGCGGTCAAACTTGAAATTTTGGATTTTCAATGGATTTTTTTTTCATCTTTTCATCAGCTCAGTAATGTACAAGTCGGGTGTGTTCGTTGACACACTCTTAGAAAGGTGAATTCATTGCCTTTAAAATGAGGATTTAAAATAAGTTTTTCATGAGTTAATTTTTCTGCTAGAAACAGTAGTACAAATAAAAGTCATGAAATACCAATTAACACCGTAACTCTTAAGAGTATGAAAATAGACCTCCCTTCCCATACGATTTTTTGCTTGACTCAACCTCTTCTTTAACCTCCGTAAATTTTCGCACTCTTACACTGGACACCCTGTATACATACATTTATTTTATACATGACACATCATCAACAAAAATGGCATAAACAATTTTTTTTTATTAAAAAACCAATCAAGTTTCAATGCGCACGTTGGAATCAATCTAATGCTTTATTCTCTTTTCATATTTCTTTTTAAAGCTCTTATGATTATATCTTGCAAACTTGCAAGATCAGCAGAAACTCTTAACCATTAGGCATAAATTAAGTAAGTTGTAAATTGTACTTAATCGTTATTTGTTAGGCGATATTTCAAGAATAAGTAACATTGCTCAATATTTAAAATTAAAAGTTGTTTTAATTTTCACCAAAAGAAAAGTGTAACTAAAGACCAAACTTTTTATGTACATATATATATGACATAAATTATGTGCTGCGTTTTTTCCGTTTCTGCACTGAGTTTCAGTTCATGAAAATAACAAAATATGTACGTAACCAAGAAGTATTCATCGAAGAGAAAATGCATTTTGGGTAAAGCTCGAAGGCAAAATTGATGTTGAAATATTGCTACAAAACGTCCCAACAAAATTTTGACCCGTGTTTGGCCTCTGTTCGGTCGTGTTGGTTGTTTTGACAATTTTTAGGCCATGTTTGGCCCTTGTTCGACCCTTGTTCGGGCGTTTATTTTTTATTTGGTTAAGTGAAAAAATTGTTTTGTAAGTTTAGCAATCAATCTTAAGCACTAAAATAAAGATTTCGGATATTGCTACAAAACGGCCCAACAAAAGTTTGACCCGTGTTTGGACTCTGGTCGGTCGTATTGGCTGTTTTGACAATTTTTAGACCATGTTTGACCCTTGTTCGACCCTTGTTCGGGCGTTTATATTTTACTTGGTTTGATGAAAAAATTGTTTTGTAAGGTTAACAATCAATCTAAAGCACAAAATAAGGATTTCGGACCAATTTTTGCTAAGAGACCGATTTTATTGTGTTACTTTTTTATTGAGATTTTTTAAGCAATACTTCTTGCTAGAAATGATTTGTAATAAATTTTTATGAATTTTTTTTAACTTTTTTTTTTAAATATTTTGATATGTTAAGCTTGTTTTTGAAGAAAAAGAAAGGATGTAGGAAATACATAAAAAAAATAAATTGCCTCAAGGCCAGACAGCAAAATTTCAATTTATGCAGCACAAAACTTTTTTGAATGCTGACTTTTATTACGATAACTACATTTAACCAAAAAGAACAAAAAAAAAATCTGACTTCCTTGTATATACTCGCTATAAGAAAACACAAAAGAAAACTCAACACTCAACGATTCGAACAATAGCAGTCGTTAATTCAACCGAGGTTTGCTTCATTTCCTTTCATGTCGACGGCGTTTGTCGATTTCCTGTTTAAATGAGGTCAATAAAAAGCGCTACAGCGTGACAGAGTGAGTCAGATTAAAGCTTGTCAGTGGATGCAAACACAACAAAATTAAAACACCAATACATAGAAAGAAATGAAAAAAAAATAGTCGAAACAACAAAACTGATACGCGTTGACAAGCATTGAAATAAAGTTTTGACAGCTGCAGCTTGGCGTGCACAGGATATACAACTACATATGCACAAATGTGCATTTGTGTGTGTTTGTTTAACTAAATTTACGGGTGTAAATTTGAGTGTGTATGTGTGTTTGTATGTTTGGATATGCATGAGTCAGTATTTAGACATTTATTACACGCTGCACTCAAAGGCTACTAAATTCAATTGTAAAGCCTGAGCACTTAAATATATATAGTAGCTATGTATTGTGAGTGCCAGTCAGCGTCACTTGATTGACAATGTTTATATATGTGTGTGTTTGTGTATGTGCTTGAGTTGATGCTTGACTGCTAGCTCTGAGTTTTATCAATAAAAGCTTCCTGCATGTGCAGCTTTGTGTTGACTTTTTCTAGCTCTTTCTTTTTGTTATGGTTTTTTTTTTTGAGCAACCTTTCTTTTGTAGCTCTATTGAAAATAGCTTTTCGAAATATTTCACTATTTGTGACTCTATTTGAAAATTTACCCACACTCATACACATAAACAACATTCATGACAAGGTTTTATTGAAATTAAAAGTTACGTTTTATCAGTGCGCTACAATAAGCTGCAATGTCCTTGATGAGGTTTCCGGATGTTTTTATTGCATTTGCCAGCTGAATTGTTGTTTTTGCTGTCATATTTACACTTACTGCTGCTGGAATTGTAATGAATGCATGCTATTACTTATACCATTTAAAGCAGCTGTTCTGGTTTGATGTCTGTTTTATTATATGTGAGTGTGTGTTAGAGCATGTGTTCGTTGGAGCATGCTACTTCTTGGTATTTTTAGCTCATGCTTATTAATAATTATTTACATTAAAATTGTAAAAGTTCAGCGGCAAGAGCATTTGTTGTGGCCATTTTAAAATTTGTATTAATTAATGTTAATCATACGCCATGAACAACGGAAGTCATCAGTTAATGTAACTAGAATAATTAATTATATGTGCGGAAATCAGTAGATTTAAAGCAAAGTTTTCAACATTTTAGTCAAGCTTTTTAAAACTAATCCAAAATTTTATCAGCTTTCAGGTTTCACTGTGCATATTTGGATATTTGCTATTTCGACAACATTATCTTTGGATATTTTAAAAAAGATATTTTTGATATTTTTTAGCGTTTTTAATATTTTGATGCATTTATATTGTCACAATTTGACATTAAAACGTTTAAATGTTATAATATTTCAACATTCTGATGTAATACAAAGAGAACAAAATGCATTCTTTCGATATGATTTTATGAGGTGAGCTTATTTTTTAAGTAAGGTTTACTTATAATGAAGTGCAATTATTTTTTCTGTGCCATATAACTAAGTTCTGTACTTGTGCTGGAATTGTGTAAAATTGTAAGCTAGTAAGAAATTAAATTCATCAATGCTTGCGAATTTTAAGAGAGCACACTTTATTTCCGGATTTAAAACATGAGTTGTTTGTTGACTATTGTCCTCAGTTTATGCTACTGTGAGACATAACAGACAAGCTTATTTGCATTTTTGCCAAAATAAAAGTCAAGTGTACCATCTTTTGAAGAAAATTATATTTTTTATTTTGTTATTATAAGATATTTTCGGTCAATAATTCGGTTAATAAATTACATAAAAATAATAAAATTTGCTTTTAAATTCCGTTAAAGCTCAGAATTATATAATCATCTACGACAAATTTCAGCACGAATTAAGGACATCACAGAAAAATTATCAAATAAAAAAATAAAGAAAAAAGAATTACTTCTAAGCCTTCATAAAATGCTCTTAAAGTGCGAAACAATGGAAGATACTAAATCTTTCTGAATATATTAAATAAATTCTATTGAGTAAATTACAGAATTTTGGGGTAAAATATGTAATTTAAACTTTAATTTGGTAATTTAGTTTGTATGGTAACAACTGGAAATTGTACGAAAAATGAACGTGGTTGCAACATATATACGCCCACTTTTTAAAGAATGTTGGCCGATTGTAGAAATTATGAAATTTGGTATAAGTAAAAGAGCAATGTATAAAAAAAAATCATAGAAAAAAGTTAAAGGGGCTAGACCAATGCCACGCCCACAAATAATAATAAAATACAAATCTAAACGGCTTGACGGATCACACTCAAAATCGGTATGCATATTTTGCAATTCTTAGATAAAATTTGTACATACTTAATTTATGCCACGGCATAATTCCGCCTCTTTTCAACGAACGTTTATTTTCTTGCTGTTATACTTTTTTCCATCAAAATTTTATGTTTATTTCATCCTACAAAAATTTCTGTCATTTTGGCACCAGAAAAATTTACATATCTTCAAATTTGTAGAAATTTTTAGTACAATGACTTTTTCATAAAACATTGAGTACATTTAGTACAAAGACAACATTGGTCTTTCGATGCAAATATCTCAGCTGTCTATTAATATATTTCATTCAAAGTTTTTTTGTTCAAAAGTTCAATAAAATCAATTCACAGAAATATGTTTATCTGTACCGTTTAGCCAGTGTATATAAGTTTTATGATTATGTCAAAAAAAGTCCAAAATATTGACTTTTTACTCAAAAAATGACTCAAAAATTGTTTTTGTTGTAAGAGTAAAATTAATTAAAAATTGCACAAATGGCTACCTTTCATATGACATAGCACTTATTTGCAAAAATTTTTCCAGCTAAGCAAAAAATTATTTTATTGTTTTTGTCATCAAAACAACAAGAGTACCTACCACCTTTGATTTTTTATGCAAAATTTATTTTTCCAAAATGTTGTTTGTATTTTTTTTTACAAAAAAGTCAAGTCTCAAAAGTTATTTATGTGTAAGTAAACATTATCCCAATATCTCTTACCAATCAAAAGTTGACTGAAAATCTATTTTTTCATACCATTCCACTATCTATAGTAGAAGTATATGTTATAAATGGCTTCACCGTTTTAAATAATTTTTTTGTGTGTTTTGTTTGCCTAATACTAGAAAAAGTTTAGAAGGATAGATCATTTTGCCACACCCCCCTTTACCGCCTACATACAAATAAAAATTTTATATTTCAGACGGTTTTGGACGTATTCGACTAAAATTTGATGTCGTTTGTCTGGTTAGTGTCGGAAACTGTACTAAAAATGGGCGTGGTTGCACTATAGCTACGACCCTTTTTTAAAAAATGTGAGCAAATTGTAAATAATATTAAATCTATATACATAAAAATGGATCGTGATTTGTTCGGATGCTAAAAACTTGAAAATGAATGGACCAACCTGGATACTTCCTTTTACGGGTTTGTTTGTAATTGCTACACGATGGCTTAGGAAAAAATAAAATGTTGCCACACCCCCCTTTAACTATTGAATGGTGATTCAATAAAAATGCTATATTTAAGACGGTTTTGGTCGTATTAAACTTAAATTTTTAAGTTCGTAATTAAGTTCGTATGATAACTATAGGTAACTATACTAAAAATAGGCGTGGTCCCACAATAGGTACGTCTACTTTCAAGAAAAGATCAACAGACTTTCGAAACTACTGGTCCGATTGAGCTCAAATTTTGGCAATTGATTTATTTCGAGTACGAGATGGTTTCAGAAAAAATTGCCACACTCTTTTTTACCGCCCAAAATTATATAAAAAATTTGCGATATGAAATAGCTTTGGAGTTATGGGTCGCACAGCTTCGGAATTCGGTATTCGACCACAATTTACCCGTCCCGTTTCACTGATGACATTTTATGAGAGTTGGACAAGGGGAGTGGCATCTCCTATACAACACAAATTAGCGATATTGAATAGCTTTGGAGTTATAGGTTGCACATCGTCAAAATTCAGTATTCGACCTGAATTTACACATGGAGTTTTACTGGTAATATTTTATGGCGTTTGTCAAGGGGGCGTGGCAGCTCACATTTAACCCAGATTTGCTATAGCGAATAGCTTTGGGGTTATAGGTCGTACAGTGTCAAAATCAGTATTCCACTTAAATTTACACATTCAGTTTCATTGATAACATTTTATGGGCGTGGGATTAAGGGGAGTGGCACCTCCCATACACCCTTAATTTGTGCTATCGATTGCTTTTGAGTTATTAGTCGCACATCGTTGGAATTCAGTATTCGACCAAAGTTTATACAAGCAGTATTTTGGAAATATTTTTATACCAGCAGTATTCGACCTAAATTTATACAACCTAAATTTGTGATATCAAATAGCTTTGGAGTTACATTTCGCACAACTTCCGAATTCAGTATTCGACCTCAATTTACACATGCAGTTTCACTGATAACATTTTATGGCTTTTGTTAAGGGGGCGTTGCACCTCCCATACATCCCAAATTTTTTCTATCGTATAGCTTTGGAGTTATAGGTCGGACAGCGTTGGAATTCGACCTCACTTTGCACATGCAGTTTTTTTATTTCATTTTATGAACTTTGGACAAGGGAGCGTGGCAGCAACGCGCCGGGTTTCAGCTAGTAGGGCAATATATTCTTAAAGATTTAAGAATGACACCATATGTTTTAAAACCTTTTACAGTATCTTGCAGCACAAAATAAGCACATTGCAGCAAAATTTAAATTGATTTTTTTTTCAAACTTTTAAAATTTAAGTTAACTTTAATAATTTTTAATTTACGTTTTGCCCAAAGTGTGCTTTTATGTGACGCATCAAAAAACATTTTTATTATGTTGCTATCATGACTTTGATGAGGTAAGGCTTTTGAAATGAAGACATCACAGTTCATTTCTAGTAAATTTTTGTAAAAACACTTGAAAGTGGAGTTGGGATGTGCTCAAATTTTGAATGTAGCTGAGTGATTAAATGTGAACAGTAAGAACTAATAATAAAATATCTTAATACATAAAATCATTGGTGTATTTGCTTGTCATTGCATAACTTCTGAACGACTTAACCGACTTAGGTTATATTATCACAATATTTTTTGTTTACCCAGTTATTCATAGATATGTTTAAACTCAAAAAAGGGAACACAAGAGAGCACTGTAGTAAAAAACTAAATACAAAAACTTCCAAACCGCAAGAGACACAAGAGAGTGATGTACGAACGAATTTTAGACAATGATAAAAGCTATAAATAATAGATAAGAAAAATATCGTCATCGGTCATGAATACCCTACAATAAGCATTTATTCTTATGTAACATCTGTAAAAATATACTACGTTAGAAAAGCTTTCTTTTTTAAAAGCCAGAAAAGCTGGCAAGAGACTACGGCCCCACGTCCTGCGATTCACACCTGTGAACGAACGACTTACCATAATCCGCATCAAGGTTAGATTTTTCAATATAAGCCTAATATGTGCGCACGCTCCGACAGAAGACAAGGACGATGAGATCAAGGAAATTTTCTACGAGCGCCTTGAAAATGCTGTGGCCGTAGCCTAGTGGGTAAAGTGCGTGGCCCCTAAGTTAAAGAACCTCAGTAGCCCGGGTTCAATTCCAGCTCAGACAGAAAGTTTTTTCAATTGAATTAATTTTTCTGTTCGGTCGTCACCTCTCTGCAGACAATGGCAAACCTCAGAGAGTAAAAACTGCCATGTAAAGCTTCTTGAGAACACAAGCCGTTCGGAATCGGCATTAAACACGTAGGTCCAGTTCTCGATCATTTGTGATCAAACATTTAATAACACGTACAACACAATTGATCATTGGAAGCTAGGTCAAAGTCCTTCCAAGGGCTGAAATGGCCAGTTTATTGTTATTGTATTGTTGCCTTGAAAATGCTTACGAGCGCTGCCCCCGTCATGACGTAAAAATCGTGCTTGGTGACTTCAACGCTAAGGTGGGCAAGGAAAATATTTTTGGTCCAACAGTCGGAAAGTTCAGCCTCCACGACAATACCTACGATAACGGAATGAGGCTGATTGACTTCGCTGCAGCACGAAACATGGTCGTAAGTAGCACTAGATTCAAGCATCTCAATATTCATAAAGCCACCTGGATGTCCCCTGATCAAAAAACAAAAAATCAAATTGATCACGTTTTGATCGACGGAAGGCACTCTTCCAGTGTATTGGATGTACGCACGATCCGTGGTGCAAACATTGACTCGGATCACTATCTTGTTGCAGCCAAGATCCGTACACGTCTGTGCGCAGCTAAGAATACACGCAACCCTACACAGAGAAAGCTAGACGTCGACAAGCTGCAATCGAAACAGACAGCCGATGCTTTCGCCACTCGACTCTCACTCCTGCTTCAAAGCACTCCTCCAATCGATGATATATGCGCGCAGTGGACACACATTTCCAACTCCATGCGTGCGGCTGCTGAAGAGGTGATTGGCTACCAACGCCCTCGCCGAAACCAGTGGTACGACCAGGAGTGTCGCGACGCCACTGCAGAGAAAGACGCCGCCTACAAAGCCACCCTGCAGTCGGTTGTAACGCGCGCTGCTAAGGAGCGATACAAAGAAAAGAGGAGGGAAGAGAGACATATTTTCAGGCGGAAAAAAAGAGAGGCAGAAAAGCGCGAGCAGGAGAAGATTGAGATGTATGGTGACAGGAATGAGGCCCGAAAATTTTTCAAAAAAATAAGACGCCTTGCCGATGGTTTTAAAACCGGGTCCTCTTCCTGCAAGGATGAAACCGGGAATCTAGTGACAGATGTCCAGAGTACACTGACGTTATGGAGGGAACACTTCTCTAAGCTTCTAAATGGCGACGCTGACAACAATCCCGCCAATAGAGATGATATTCCGGAAAACCCAATTGCGGATGACAGCGTCGAGGTTCCGCTGCCCGACTATGATGAAGTTCTGACAGCTATAGCTCGGCTTAAAAATAACAAAGCTGCGGGAGCTGATGGCTTACCTGCTGAGCTGTTTAAGAACGGAGGCGAAGCTCTACTTAAATGCATTCACGAGCTTCTATGCAGAATATGGTCGGAAGAATGCATTCCGAACGATTGGAATCTCAGTGTGCTCTGCCCAATCCACAAGAAAGGCGATCCCATTATCTGTGCCAATTACCGTGGGATAAGCCTTCTTAATATCGCATATAAGGTCCTGTCGAGCGTTTTATGTGAAAGATTGAAGCCCATTGTAAGCAAACTGATCGGACCTTATCAGTGTGGCTTCAGACCTAGAAAGTCCACCATCGACCAGATTTCCACGCTACGACAAATCTTGGAGAAGACTCAAGAAAAACAAGTCGACACCCACCATCTTTTTGTCGACTACAAAGCCGCCTTCGACAGCCCAATAAGGAAGCACCTGTACTCCACCATGTCTGAATTTGGTATTCCTGCAAAACTAATACGACTTTACAGGATGACACTGAGCAACACCAGCAGCGCAGTTAAAATCGGGAAGGACCTCTCCCCACCATTTATTACCAAACGAGGTTTCAGACAAGGTGATTCCTTATCGTGCGACTTTTTCAACCTAATGATGGAAAAGATCATCCGAGCTGCTGATCTGAGACGTAGTGGCACAATATTCTACAAGAGTGTTATGCTGCTTGCGTATGCTGATGACATAGATATCATTGGCCATAATACGCGCGAAGTCAGGTCAGCATTTTCCAGATTAGAAAGAGAGTCAAGTCGAATGGGTCTGTCAGTGAATGCAGATAAGACGAAATACTTAGTGTCAACAAACAAACAGTCCCAGCGTCTTGGAACCCACGTTACCGTTGACAATACCTCCTTCGAGGTTGTGAAGAACTTCGTTTATCTGGGATCCAGCATTAATTCAACCAACGACATCAGCATTGAGATCAAACGAAGAATAACTCTTGCCAACAGGTGTTACTTTGGGCTCAGTAGGCAATTGAGAAGCAGAGCCCTCTCTCGACGAACGAAAATCACGCTCTATAAATCGCTCATCATGCCCGTCCTACTTTACGCATCACAAACCTGGACGCTGAGCAGTTTAGATGAAAAGACTTTAGGAGCATTCGAGAGAAAAATTCTTCGTAAGATCTACGGACCAATCTGCGTCAATGGCGAGTACCGAATACGGTGGAATGATGAACTGTATGAGCTGTACGCTGACATCGACATAGTCAAGCGCATTAAAATCGAGCGGCTTCGCTGGCTTGGTCATGTTCAGCGCATGAAAGACGATGCTCCAGTGAAGAAAACATTCGATTCGGTACCCAGCGGCGGTCAACGCAAAAGAGGACGACCGCATCTTCGTTGGAAAGACCAAGTAGAGGACAACCTGACGAAGCTTTAAATTTCCAACTGGCGCCAGCAAGCGAAAGACAGAAATAGCTGGCGCAAATTCTTAGATGAGGTCAAGACCGACGTACGGTTGTAGCGCCAACTAAGTAAGTAAGTAAGTAAGAAAAGCTTTCTACAGCTCGTGAGCTTTCAAAAATTATTTTAAAGTTGACATAAAATAACGCCGATATCTTGAAAATTATAGATTTTCTTAGTACAACGCATTTTTGTTATACTTACAAGACGTTAGTTAAGAGAAATAACGGTGTGCGAAACTTTTTTTGGTAATATATTTTTTACGGATAAAATACAATACGTAATTTTGACATCAAAACTATTCAGAAGCATTGAAAACTGTAGATTTTTGTAGTGGCAGACATTTTTTGTGCAAACTACTAACCAGGGAATGGAAATAAACCTTAACGAATGGTCTTTTCTCTTCGGTCTGTTAGGGGTAGTGTTTGTGTTTTTGAGTTCTAGAGCCATACACGGAATAGAAGGAGATAGAGTTTGCGCTTGTTTAGCGCTATGTATAAGGTAGGGTTTTGTCCATTCCCTGGTTTTGACATCAAAACCATTCAGATATCTGGAAAACTATAAATTTTTTAAATAAAACGCATTTTTTTATGCCAAGTTATCACCTCAGAATGAGAAAAAAATGATTTAAAATTTTAAGTTTAGACTTTGTAAGGAAATATCTGCGTCATTTTCTAATAGATTTTTCTCATACCTTCCTTCTCTAAAAGCCCAATTAAATGCCAAGTGAGAAAATATTTATTGTTGTCTTATGCTTGTTTTTCACTATGTCATTTTAATGACGACACAAAAGTTTATCACCTTAAAATATCACCTCAATAAAACTCTAGAGCATTTTCTGCATAACTTAATTTTATAATTAATATGTTTTTAAACTTCCAAGATTGCCAAATTTAGGAAAAATGTCAACACGTTTTTATTTTCAATATGATTGACAACAACTGACCACTAAAAATTAAATAGTGAAAACCAAGCATTAAAGTAGTACGCTATTTTTGTCTGTGTCAAAGATGTTTGTTATAAGTTGATAAACCAATTTTCTTTCATAGGTTCATCGCCCCACCTCCCTTTTTCATTCTTATTTTTACATTTTTAAAAATACTTTATTTTAACATAGCTGTATTCTGCAAACCATTGAGAAATGCAATATTATGTGCTGGCAAAAAATCATCCCCATAAAAAAAAATATAGGCTCTTGCGACAAAAAAATTACCCTAAATCCACCATAACCAAACGATAGACCCCCAAAATGCAAAATTATTTTTTTTTTTTACTTATTATGTTGCAAACTGTTGAGATATAGACAATAGGACGTATCGAATTACAATTTTTTCAAATTCCACATTCTAAGAGGTCTCAAAATTTATATAAGGTTGTCAAGATCTCCCAAAAATTTTTTAAAAAAAACATGTCTTCCTTTCCCACAAGGACAAAGTTTTGAGTAAAACAGTCAAAAATAACGATCTCAAAAGGCTTAAATTTTTGTAAGAAAAAAAGATTTTTGTAAAAATTAAATGTCTTAAAGCAAAAGTAATTACAGACTTTAACTAAAAATATTTTGCCAAACACAATGCCTTTCTTGATTTTCATCTTCAGTGTCTTGTGAAAAGGATATCCGAATCTAAAGATACACTCGAGATAGCACAGAACCTTAGATTTTTGTCTGATTGCCTTAATTTTGGTGGTATTGATTAAAATATTAACCTTTTGACCTTGTGAATCATGGTTTTCTCAAAATTCTGACGTGATGGAGAAATTTGGTTGCCAGATTCGTGAATAGGACCCCGGAAATATTTGAAAACATTTGTCGGTTTCTTACACACACAAAAAAAGGGTATTTTTTGTGCACAGTGTAATTAGACAGTGTTATTAGACAAAATATACAGAATCTATGCAGAAGATCAATTCTCTGCACCGTCCTCAATTAAAATATGCAATTGCATAAAAATCCACTCACTAGTACTTATTCCAGAAAATTAGTATTAAATAAAAAGAAATAAAAATTCGCATTTTTTTAAATTTTTGAAAAATGTGCTGTGATCTGGTTAAAATGTGCTGCAATGTGCAATAGGAAAATGGAGCAAACTTCTACAAAAATGTCTATTTACACACGTAAAATGTAAAACTGTGAACATTGTTCAAATCTCTCTACGGCTTATTGTAGCACAATTTAAGCAAATTGCAGCACAACATAAACTTTTTCAACATAAATCATTTACAAAAAAGCACCAGCTTATAAAAATCATACCATAAGTGCATTTTATTTTTTTCAATTTAGCACATGGCAGCACACATTGCGCGCACCGCAGCACATTTTGTTTTTTAAAGCAAATCAAAAATGGCGGAGCTAACTTTATGTGCATTATTTTTGTAGTCTGCGAGTAAAATTGCTTATTTTCCCACACGACCCTTACATAAAGCTCCATTATAATGTAAAAAAACAAATCAATCGAGCAGAAAAAAGTACCCAAAATAAAACCATAAATTAGGGTTCAAAACAGACACACACACACGTAGACTATGAAATGTCCTTAACACACATTAACTGAACTAAACAATAAATGGGCAGAAACCGTAACCGCTGTTATTGACATTCATCAATGGCACAAAAACACAAACTTAACTATCGTTAAGTAGGAGAGGCCAACACAGTAGACAGTGGCCCTGACAAACACTGTTTAACATATGTGTGTGTGTGTGTGTAAGAGTGACTTTGACTAAGAGTGTGTGCTTCAAAAGCCTCTACAGACGCTACAAATATGTTTTTTATTGCTTGTATTTATGTCATAGTGTTTGTGTTAACTGTGTTCTGTGTCAGTAGCAATAAAAGTAATGGTTCATTGAACAACAGAAGGCAGACAAGCGGGCATATTATACAGTCACCTACACATATATATATATATATATATACAGGGTGTCCCGCAATAGAGTGCGAATATTTACGAAGGTGAAAGGTAATGTCGAATTGAGCAAAGAATCACATGGGAGGGGGTCTATTTTCACACCCTTCCTAGCTATAGGGTTAATTAGTTTTTCATGACTTGATGCACATTATTGTTTTTAGCAGAAAAAATAACTCACGGAAAAATTATTTAAGAGCTATTTTAAGGGTTCAAAAATAGACCGCCCTCCCATACGATTTCTTACTCAACTCAACATCACCGTTCATCTCTGTAAATATTTGCACTCTACTGCGGGACACCCTGTATATTTATAAATATATTTGTTTATTTTATAACATTAAAAACGACTTTATCGATAGTTCTTGTTGGCCCTCAAGTTATGCATATTAATCCGAAAGGTGCTCAACTGCAAACCGACCGACCGACAGGGTGTTGAAAATAAATTGTTTTTTTATGCTGTAAAGTATTTGTGAAATTTGTTATCACAAAAAAATAGTGTGTGTGTGTGTGTGTGTGTTTGTACATTGAAGTGTGCTACATAAGCATAACCTTTATCGATATACTTGCTGCAGACTGGTTGTGCAACAGTTTGTAGCCCACGCGCACGCAGAAATACTTTATTGTTTTTTACTTTTTTATTATTAGAATTTTATTAAAAAAAAAGGCTAAAAAGAAATACAGAACTGTTTCAGCTGAAGGCAAAAAAGGGCCAACAAATATTAGATTTTTTTTTTAAGAAATTCAGCCGAATGCACTATGGTCCAGCAAACTATTTTTTTGGCATAAAGTCGTAAGAGTGAGATATTCGTTTAACCATATAACATAACATAACATGGTTTAACCATAAAAATTCCATAGTTTTCAAGATATCGCCATAACACGTCAGAAAACACGTTATAGTGAGATATTCATTTGAAACTTTGCACATATACTTTTGGTACTATAGGCATTATCTATAGTAATAAAACTCATTTTCTGTTTGTTTGTTTGTTTGTTTGACCTTTATACAAATCTAAACGGCTCAACGGATTTTGCTCAAACTAGGTATACATATTAAGTGCATCCCAATTTAAAATGTTACATACTTAGTTTTTGCCACGCCTCCTCTGAAATTTTTCAACTAACGGTAATTTTTTTATTATAAAACTTTTTAGTATCGGAGATTTTTTGTATTTAATTTTAAAAAATTTCTGTTATTTTGTCATCAAAAACATTTACATATCTTCAAAATTGGAGAAATTTTCAGTATAACGACTTTTTCATAAAACATCGTTGCCTAAGAATGAGAAAAAAACGACATGAAAATCAAAGTTTGGTCTTTCGATGCAAATATCTCCGCTGTCCATTAATATATTTCATTCAAATTTTTTTTGTTCAAAAGTTCAATAAAATCACTTCACAAAAATAGGTTGAACTGTACCGTTAAGTCAGTGTATATATGTTTTATGATTATGTCAAAAAAGGTCCAAAATATTGACTTTTTACTCAAAAAATGACTCAAAAATTGTTGTTGTTGTAAAAACGAAATCAATTAAAAATTGCACGTCTGGCTACCTTTCATATGACATAGCATTTATTTGCAAAAATTCTTCCAGCTAAGCGCAAAAATTATTTTACTGTTTTTGTCATCAAAACAACAATCAAATTTGATTTTTTTCGCGAAATTTATTTTTTCCAAAATGTTGTTTTTATATTTTTTACAAAAAAGTCAAGTCTCAAAAATAATTTATGTGAAAAAATTACCCCAATATCTCTTTCCAATCAAAAGTTATGGCTAAAAATCTATTTTTTCATACCAGACTATTAATAAAACTTAGTTTTGTGTTAGAATTCTCTATACAGTTTGAACGTCCCCATTTATCTCTAAGAATGCAGTTGTGTGTCTGAAGTAATTACGATTATTTTGGATTATATAAAATCTTCTTTATAGTGGATCTACTTATTTTTGACAAATATTTAAAACTTTTCCATCAATTAAAGTCATATGCATTTCGTAACTGAAAGTTATATTTTTTTCTGATTTAGTGCAGTATTAAAATGCATTTAGGTCGATTATTTCTAAATCTAACTTATTATTTTCTTGCAAAATGTAGGACGTTGACTCTTTTGCAAATTGGATTCTTAGTAGTCTACAAAGTCTTACGGACTGTGTAGAACGATTAATCCGAATTTTCAAGTAAAAATGCTAAGGCTTCTTCAGAAGTAAGCGGGACTGGCTTACTTCGAACTGAACTAAGTAATTTTCTTACTTTATTTGGACGTATTGGGGAAGACGTAGTTTCTTTTAAAATAAATGCAAAATCTTTTTTGTCAGATTTTTTGGCTGCAATTGTAGTGGCATGAACCATAAGATCAACATTATCATTTTGTTGCGAGGTGGTTTTGGTTGTTTTTTAGGCGGTCTTTTGCCTCTGTATAGGTTAGATTGGGTCTTTCCAATATACTTGCACATGGCTTTTCATAATTGGTTTGATTGATTGTTATTACATAGTTAGCTGAAACCCACTCAGGGTATTTCTCTTTGAATCTGGAGATCATTCTATTACATTTCGCTAATTTTTCGATGACATAGCCACACAAACGTCGAATTATTTTCTTAATTTTTTCTTTCTTTTCAATACTTAAATCGTTTTTATTTACTTTTTGAAGAACCCAATTGAATACAGTATCCAAATTTCGATTGCTTTCTGCCCAAACTTTAAGAACTTGTTCATGTTGAAAAACGAATGTTTCTGAAAATGTCGAATATTTCAAATTCGGGCGATAACGAGCAAAAGTTTCACATTCCACCTTAAAGTAAACATTATCACCTTTCACCTGATATACAAATTATGAATAGTACGGAACGGTACACATAACTTTAACTCCACGAAACACAAAAAAAATTTCTAATTTTTTGCAAAAAAGGGACTTACAGAAATAACGTTATTATAAAAACAATAAAAAAAATAGGCAAAGTTTTTTTACATTATACTAACATATATAAATACCTTGATTTAAATTATCCATTACTAACAGTATGAATTTTAAGCAATTTGTTGATGCACACACGATTTTTGCTTACAATAATATTGGTTATTTTTAGGCGCCACCTTTGACAGCTCGTATTAAAAACAGCGTTGCCACTTGAGAATTTTTTTTTTCAATTTATAATGAACCTTCTAAATAAGCGTGTATACATATTTTGTCAAAACCTTATAAAAAAATTTTGAACTTTATGCCAAAAAAACTAACATCTGGACCATAGTGGAATGGTTTAATTAATTTTTTTTTTGTATTTAAGAGGTTTTTTACCATTGACTTTTATTTGCAATTTTTATATTAAATAAAAATTGAATTTTTAACCCGACGTTTCGTCACTTGTTTGGCGACATCTTCAGGAGAGATTTTTTATATTTTTTCCAAAAAAAAAGCACAATATTTAATAATTTTTTCCCAAATAATTAATAACAAAACCTACTTTATATTAAACTTGAATTTAAAATTACACAAACTAAACGTTACGTTACATAAACTCATTCAAAATAAAAATAGTTATATAAACAATAATTTAAACAAACTAGTATAATTTATAGCTATACGTGAATTAATACTGCAAAGTTATCGTTTATGTTGTCAGTGTCTTCTTTGTAATTTATTGCTCTTTATCCTTTTTGAAGCCAACTTTAGTTCTTGATTTTCTTTCTAACCACAAGTTACAAGGTTTAGAATTTAAGTTATAAATAAGTTAACATTTTCTTTTATATACTTCTTGGCTCATTTTCTGTGGACACGACTCACAGTGTAACCTTAGCGGCCATAACTAACTCAAAAGTTTTATAAAATTTTTTAGAAACTAACAAATGCATCGACAGGTTATTTTCCAACTGAGAGAAATCTGTTACAATTTTGAAAATATATGGAAATTTGAAACAACAGCATGAGCTAAAAGTTGAAACTGTATTCTAAAAATGTACGATTTGAGTTTGATGCAATTCAACATTTAACCTTTTCGGGACGCAATTCAGGTGATGATGTTATAGAAATTTTACATTTTGGAGGATTAGTTAAGGTGCTTTTCAGTAGCATAATTCATAAAAAAATGTATGGGATTTTAGGGATGTTTGAACTTTTGATGGTACACATGCGTACCATTCGTCACGAAAGGGTTAAAGTATAATAAGTAGTGTTAAAAAATTCTCTAATTCCCAGAGTAAGAAGAAAATACACCTTCGAAATGTCGGGAAAATTAAATATTATTAAAGTTTTTTAATTTGATATATATTTAAAAACACCAAATTGACCCAAAAAGTCCAAGCAAAATAAAATAACACAATCTTCAAAGAAGTTAAGAAAAAAACCTAACTTGTACTATATCGAAATTAAATTTATGTCGATATTTTTGTAGTATAAATGTAGGAAAAAATTACCTCTGTATAAATGAAAAGTGGTTTTGTAACGAGTTTATTTGATTTTTCGAGAATTTCTTTTTCCGCACAGCTCGAGTAGTACAACTCTCGTCGATTTTCAATTCGAATAATTCGATATTTCAAGTATCTCAAAATTAGCGGTTAACTGGGTTCTTTTTCTCGGATCTTACCCTTTTTTTTTACTCAAAGTGTGATCTTTTTTTTCATGAATTTTTTCATATTTACTCGCAATATTACATATCCAGCAGAAATTAAGACCTCTATAAAACTTAAAGCTGACGTCAATGAAACATGCAAGACTTTTGTTTTTAACATAACATAACATAACATAACATAACATAACATAACATAACATAACATAACATAACATAACATAACATAACATAACATAACATAACATAACATAACATAACATAACATAACATAACATAACATAACATAACATAACATAACATAACATAACATAACATAACATAACATAACATAACATAACATAACATAACATAACATAACATAACATAACATAACATAACATAACATAACATAACATAACATAACATAACATAACATAACATAACATAACATAACATAACATAACATAACATAACATAACATAACATAACATAACATAACATAACATAACATAACATAACATAACATAACATAACATAACATAACATAACATAACATAACATAACATAACATAACATAACATAACATAACATAACATAACATAACATAACATAACATAACATAACATAACATAACATAACATAACATAACATAACATAACATAACATAACATAACATAACATAACATAACATAACATAACATAACATAACATAACATAACATAACATAACATAACATAACATAACATAACATAACATAACATAACATAACATAACATAACATAACATAACATAACATAACATAACATAACATAACATAACATAACATAACATAACATAACATAACATAACATAACATAACATAACATAACATAACATAACATAACATAACATAACATAACATAACATAACATAACATAACATAACATAACATAACATAACATAACATAACATAACATAACATAACATAACATAACATAACATAACATAACATAACATAACATAACATAACATAACATAACATAACATAACATAACATAACATAACATAACATAACATAACATAACATAACATAACATAACATAACATAACATAACATAACATAACATAACATAACATAACATAACATAACATAACATAACATAACATAACATAACATAACATAACATAACATAACATAACATAACATAACATAACATAACATAACATAACATAACATAACATAACATAACATAACATAACATAACATAAAATAACATAACATAACATAACAGCACAATGTTTTTCCAGAAATACACTGAAAAACGACCATGCTTTTTTGTATGTTATACACTGTAAGACAAATTTTCTACTGTATATTTCTACTGAGGATTGAAAGCAATCTTATGCAGTGTTGCCCGACAAAAGGGTATCCATGCAAGCCAAAAATGTACCCAAAAGTTTCTACCTTAGAATAGAGGTATCTACGTATTAAATTTAAAAGTTCCCAAGCCACGAGAAAGTTTCATTACGAATACAAGTATTTATATCGTCGATACAAATCAAGGTCAGAAATATGAAAAATAATACTTTTCGCGAAAAGAACACTTATCTTCCTCAACAATCAATTAGTATTTTGTTACTTTACTTGTCAATCCGGGCCCCCTTAGGACATCGGGCCCCGGGGGGAAACACCCCGTTGCTTATTTACTTTTAAGTTTGCTCATTTAGTTTTGCTTTTGCTCCTTTTCCTGCTTTTACTTTTAAGATTGAACAGGCTTTTTCTTTTCATTTTATTTATTTGTGTGTTTGGTTTTGCTTTTTTTTGTTTCTGTCTAATTTTTTGTATTAACGTACAGTATTTTCACTAATCGGTGGTGGATTACGTTACATTTAGATGCTGCATTAGCGGCTTGATGACGTCATACTTTTTACTTTTTCTTGTCATAAGCCCTAACAACTCGCTTTTACTATCGCATCATAAATTTGAACGTAATGCCTTCATCGATAAAATTCCATGCATTTTTGTTGCATAAATCGGATACAGACGCTATCTTATGACATTGTACAAAATTTTTAGTATTATTTATTTCAAGAGTAAGAAGTCAATCTTTACTGTCGTATACAAATTTTTACCGCAGCGTTCATACTCAGCAGGTAAAAATTCTGTGTAACGATGTTGCATTTTCGTTGCATTACCGGCTTACTGATGACGCCATAATTTTTTTTTATTTTTGCTGTGAGGTTACGTATCCGTTCTTCGTTGACCATTCATTATATTTACCCTAGTGTATATACACACGGAGTAATAATTCCATGCAACGCAGTGACGCGCTTGTTCCATCTTTGATCTCAAAGCGGTTTTCTGCAAAGCGTCATGACGTCAATGAATTCGTGTCTATTTTTGTGAAGAAGTCATGGAAGCAGCCTTTACTGTCGTATAACAATTTTAACTCTAGCACCTGTACTCAGCGAGTAAAAATTCCATGTAACAGTTTGGCATTTTTGTTTCATAAGCGTCTCATTTTGCATACTGATGATGTTATAATGCATTTTTATTTTTGTCATGAGGTCAAAGAATCAGTCTTTACAGTCATACCATGAATTTTATCGAAGCGCTTATATGGAGTTAAAGCTGCATGCAGTGCCGTGGCGTTTTCAACTTTAAATTTTTTGGTAGCCATGAAGTAAAACGTAACATTCATCATTTTTTAAAATCATTTAAAAATTATACGCATTCTTTGGATAATTCGAAGTGTTTTTGCTTTAGAAAATTTTTTTATACAGTCGATCCTTTTTTGCGTTGAGAGCCATCTTTGATAAAAAAGGGATACACGACGTTCGAAAGTTGACAACTTGTCTTCAACTAGAATGTAAGGCTACAAAAAATTATTATTACGAACGAACAATTCATTTCACAAATCAAAAAAATTTGGAAATAGTTTTTTTTAAAAAAAATTATTTTTTCTATGGTTTTTTTTTATTATAATCCGATCTAAGCCATTCTTTCAAAAAATTTTAATCCTTACAAGCAAATAACCTATACAAACATTAAGTGTTTTACGATTACTCCTTAAAGTTTTGGCGGCAACTTTTATGCAAGTGCTACACTGTGCCTATTTTAAAAAACAGCTGAAATAAAAAAGACGTAAATCTATTTAAAATGGTGCTGAAGGTTTTGAGTGATTCAAGAGTACGCTAATTTCAAGCAAGGATTGAAAAATCTAAGATAAAACTAAACAATTTTTCTAAACGTAACCTTTTGGAAAGCTTGTACTTGAGTTTACATAAGAAACCTAAGCTGAAACGAAAAACTTTCTACATTTCAAATTTATGATCTTTCACATTTTGTCATATTTTTTGTTTCAACTTTACATCTAACATCAAAAATGCCTTATTTTAAAGGAAGTATGAAGAAGATGAGCTTAGTACCACCTTCTGTCAACAAAGTTCAATATTTACACATCGATTTTCTATGTTTTCTTTGCTTTATGTATCACTTTTTTACACTGCTCTGTTATTTATTTTTACTACTAAACCAAGCTAACCACTGCTGCCAATTTACTAGCAGCACGTCGTTTTCGCATTAAAACTTATTGCTGTCCAAGTCATGTAGTAAATATTTTTCCTTATAAAATCCTTATGTTTTAATTTTCTTCCAAACTTTCTTTCTAGTTACACTTTGCTTAGCTCATGTTGTTGCTTTACTTACCGTTACAGAAACTACCTTTTTTTGCAACCATAAAACTAAGTTATTTCTACCACCTGGCTAGATTTCAGAAATACTTGATTTGTTAGTTGGTTGGTTGTTGGTTTGGCGTCTTTGAAACAACTTAAGAAAGCTAATATTTTTTGCTAATAGTACTTTTCGTAGCATACTTTGTGGACGTATTGCTATAGTTTTACTTGCTTTCGATGTAGTTTTAATTTTATGAATGTACTTTTTTTTTTTTTATTTGTTCATAAATTATTTTAAGCTTTTCTACTATCGAAGAAAAAAAGTGTTGTCCATTCATAGGGCGAAAGTGTAGCAGGTTGAATGTGCAGTGGAAGTGTCTTTGTGTGCGAATGTGTGGCTTGGCTGCATTTTGTGATCAAGTTTTTAAACTTCTTATAAAGCATAAAACGCACTGAGTCACTATTTACGGCGAAAATTGTTCAAATTGAATCGATTATTAAAGTTTTTGGCTTCTGTTCCTAGAAAAAATAATCATTTGCTTTAAGTTTCATATCTTTTGACTTATATTTGACTACGAACTCAACTTTGAATCAAATTTTGTCGTAAAATTCGACAACGAGTTCAACTTGGCATTCGATTAGGACAAGGCATTCGGCTTTGATTTAAAGTTTCAAATTTGATCTTGAATTCGACTAAAAGCAAGAGCAAGAACAAGACCAAAAGCAAGAGCAAGAGTAAGAGCAAGAGCAAGAGCAAGATAGAACACGAAATAAAGATAGAGATAAAACTCAAAATGAAGACTAAATTCGAAATAAAGATCAAGATCAAACTCGATATCAAGATCAGATCAAGATAAAACTCGAAATGAAGATCAAACTCGAAATCAAGATCAAGTTCAATCGAACATAAAAGTTTTTGGCTACTGTTCCTAGAAAAAAGAATCATTGGCTTTAAGTTTCGTATCGTTTGTTTTAAATTTGACTACGAACTCAACTTTGAGTCAATTTTTGCCGTAAAGTTCTACAACGAGTTCAACTTAGTTCGATTTGACCCATTCATCTTTGATTTAAAATTTCGAATTTGATCTTGAATTCGATTAATATCAAGAGCAAGAGCAAGAGCAAGAGAAAGATCAAACTCGAAATAAAGAACAAACTCGAAAATAAGATCAAGATCAAACTTAAAATCAAGGTCAGTATCAAGACCAATATTAAGATCAAACTAGAAATCAAGATCAAACTCAAAATCAAGATAAAGACCAAACTCGAAATCAAGGTCAAGAGCAAGATCACGACAAAACTCGAAATGAACATAGAGAACAAACTAGAAATGAAGACCAAACTCGAAATCAAGATCAAGATCAAGAAAAAACTCGAAATGAAGATCAAGATAAAACCCGAAATCCAGATCAAACTCGAAATCAAGATCAAGATCAAGATCAAGAGCAAGAGCAAGAGCAAGAGCAAGAGCAAGAGCAAGAGAAAGAGCAAGAGCAAGAGCAAGAGCAAGATAAAGAGCAAGAGCAAGAGCAAGAGCAAGAACAAGAGCAAGAGCAAAAGCAAGAGCAAAAGCAAGAGCAAGAGCAAGAGCAAGATCAAACTCGAAATAAAGAACAAACTTGAAAATAAGATCAAAATAAAGAGATAGATCAAGAAAGAACTCGAAATGAAGATAAAAATCAAACTCGAAATCAAGATCAAGATCAAACTCGAAATCAAGAACTAATTCGAAATGAAGATCAAGATAAACTCGAAATCAAGATCAGGACCAAAAGCAAAAGCAAAAGCAAAAGCAAAAGCAAACGCAAAAGCAAAAGCAAAAGCAAAGCAAGACCAAGACCAAGACCAAGACCAAGACCAAGACCAAGACCAAGACCAAGACCAAGACCAAGACCAAGACCAAGACCAAGACCAAGACCAAGACCAAGACCAAGACCAAGACCAAGACCAAGACCAAGACCAAGACCAAGACCAAGACCAAGACCAAGACCAAGACCAAGACCAAGACCAAGACCAAGACCAAGACCAAGACCAAGACCAAGACCAAGACCAAGACCAAGACCAAGACCAAGACCAAGACCAAGACCAAGACCAAGACCAAGACCAAGACCAAGACCAAGACCAAGACCAAGACCAAGACCAAGACCAAGACCAAGACCAAGACCAAGACCAAGACCAAGACCAAGACCAAGACCAAGACCAAGACCAAGACCAAGACCAAGACCAAGACCAAGACCAAGACCAAGACCAAGACCAAGACCAAGACCAAGACCAAGACCAAGACCAAGACCAAGACCAAGACCAAGACCAAGACCAAGACCAAGACCAAGACCAAGACCAAGACCAAGACCAAGACCAAGACCAAGACCAAGACCAAGACCAAGACCAAGACCAAGACCAAGACCAAGACCAAGACCAAGACCAAGACCAAGACCAAGACCAAGACCAAGACCAAGACCAAGACCAAGACCAAGACCAAGACCAAGACCAAGACCAAGACCAAGACCAAGACCAAGACCAAGACCATGACCAAGACCAAGACCAAGACCAAGACCAAGACTTGAATCAGTGAAAGTGAATCAGTGAATAACGAAATAAGAATGTTTTCAATAAATGCAAAATAAATTTTTAAATAAAATTTTTAGTTCACATTCATTTTTAAAAAAATTATTTATTCTTTATTTCAATTTTCACCTTTTTCGTCTTTTTCGTTATTCAAAATAATGAATAATTTTTTTATTCATTTGAATGCTATTCACAAAGAATGCAATTCACAAGGAATTTCAGAATTTTCAGTTATAGTTTTTTTATTCATTATTCATTTTTATTCGTTATTCATTTCTTATTCATAATTTTTTTGTTAGTCATTTTAATTCATTATTATTAATTATTATTATTTCTTTATTCATGATTCATTTTTTATTCATTATCAATTTTTATGAATTTTTCATTTTTTACTCATTATTCACTTTTAGTCATTATTCATTTGTTATTCATTATTCATTTTTTATTAATTTTTCGTTTGATATTAAGTTTTTATTTATGGCTTGGGACTAAAATGAATAAAAAATGAATAAAGAATAACAATTGCATAATGAATAACAAATGAATATTGAATAAAAATTAATAATGGTTAAAAATATGAATAATGAATAAAAAATGAATAATGAATAAAAATGAATAAAGAATAGCAATTGCATAATAAATAACAAATGAATAACGAATAAAAATAAATAATTATTAAAACATGAACAATGAATAAAAAATTAATAATGAATAAAAAATTAATAATAAATAACAAATGAATAAAAAATGAATAATGAATAAAAAATTAATAATGAATAACAAATGAATAACAAATGAATAATGAATAGAAAATGAATAACAAAAGAATAAAGAATAAAAAGTTAATAACGAATAAAAAATGAAAAATGAATAAAAAAAGAATGATTGAAAAATCTGAAATTTTTTATGAATAGCATGAATAAAAAAGTGATTTATTATTCTGAGTAATGAAAATAAATTATTTAAATAAATAATTAATCATTTTTTTAAAAATGAATGTGAATTAAAAATTGTATTTATAAATTAATTTTGCATTTATTGAATGCATTCTAATGTAGTAATTCAGTTGTACTTTAAATTCTGAATATGAATACCAATTTCACAGTTCTGACCAAGACCAAGATCAAGATCAAGACCAAGACCAAGACCAAGCCAAGACCAAAACCGGTTCGAGTTTTGACTTCAGTTATATTGCATGTACTTATACTTGTCTTTAACGTGGCGTGACTTGACCTGGGCGTAGCTTTGATGACTTGTCCTTTAGTTTAACTTGACTTGAAGACAGGACAAGACTCGACTGAATAAATATTCTCATTTTCCTCATCAGTATCCTTATAAAGGATTAACTTAATATCAATTTTGAAATTGGTTTACACACAATCTAGTAAAATTTTAATTCTACTCATAATAATGAAAGTGGCTCAACCAGCCTGTAAATCTTATATTAGCTCTTAATTATGATACTATTTATGCCACTAAGCATCTCAAACAGTTGAAAACAAAAGCAAAGCCTTTAATTAACTTCCCAGAATATGACCTTGCTTGGCTGCAAGCCAACAAAAGCCATGAACTAAGCAAGCTAACAAGCCGATTAAATGAAAACGTTTATTTGTTAGAATTATTAGTCGGAGACACAACATCTTTACAAACACCTTTTGGCTTATAGTTGCCGCTGATGATGATGTAAGTCTTAAGCCTTACTACAACAAAGAAATAGGCCTACATCTTTAACCAAAAGACGTAACACAAATGAAAACAAGAGCAAATCACATATTTTTTAGTATTACCTCTGATTGCTTAAATGGTTTTAGGTTTTACGTCTAGCTTTTTGCTTGTATGTATGAGCATTTGTTTGTATTTGTATGGGTCACAAGTTTGTTTTACGTGTAAATTTAGAGCAACAATAAAAACAATAACAACAACAACAAGTTTGTCATGTAAACCTTAAGCGAGCAGAAAATATTTGCCAAGTGTATGTAGCATACATTTAGAGACAGAAAAGTCAGTTAAGTTGAGGATTTTGTAAGGTGTTGTCTGTTTGTTAGTATGTATGTTATTTAGTTGTTAGTATAGGTTCAAGATGTAAAACAAGAATTTATTGAGTTATAACGAGAAATTGCTAAAAATATTTGATCATAAAAGCGTATAGCTATAAAAGCGTATAGCTTTTATGAGCTGCCTTAAAGAAAAGCTTTGGTGCTTTTTTTGCCTCAAAGTGTTGTGTTATAATAGAGATTCTTTGCAACACAAGTTCTTAGAAAATTTTATGCCATACCTTAATAAATAGTGAGAGAGGCAACAGAAATTAAATGAGACAGTTTTTTTTATTTAGGTAATATATTTTTAAGACTTTGAAGTTGCTGCGAATTTGTAAGTGTTGTTGAAACTTTGATGGCTGATTATAAAATGTAGTTTTTCTCCAACGTTATACAAAGCTACATAACCTTTTGCTGGAAAAACCAGTAATTTTTTGTTCAAAATAAACATTCTAATCTATCTGTTGTTTTTGTTTCTTCAACAGCAGCTATTCAGCTTAAATCTAAATTAAAAACTTCAAGCACGTGCCTTCAGCCATTACACATTTACTATACAAGTAGTTGGTAGTTTTTGCTTTTGGTTGCTTAGCTCAACCAACTAGCATAAGCTGGTTAAGCTATTTTTTTCTTCTTACGCTATTATTGTCTTTATTTTTTATTAAATAGCTTTTCTTACGCTTTAGCTTTTCCTAGCTCCAAACTAGGTTCATCTTCTTTCGAATTTCTGTTGAGTCTTAGTTGTGCACATTTTAATTTCTTTCAGCTTGTTTTTGTGTTTTTTTTTTCAAACTCTATGCTAACGTAATTCAATAAATTGCACAAGTAGCACAAAAAACTTCATTAAAACTTTTGTGGCAACAAAAACTTAATCGAAAGTTATATCTGCTTAAATTGCCAAAGAATTGATACTAAGACCAAAAAAACTCCTGGGTATTAAAAGCTGTCGACTCAGTCAAATAAGTTTAACTTTGGACTTAACTGAAGTTTTTATTAAGAATATAAAGCATATAAATAAATAAAGAAATAAGGCAAATATTTTGTAAAAACGTTAAAATATGAATTAATTGTTACTCATACGCCCCGAGTTTATGCAGCCAGGAAAACACTTTTGCAAAGCATTTGAGTCGATGTGAGTGGGATTTTTTTTTATATATGGATATATTTTTAAAGTCATCAACCTTAGCTTAAATGAGGATAAAAGAAAACATTATATTTGCACAATTTTAATATCACAACAAGTTTTATAATATAAATTGGCAATGTTTAAGGTACTTTTTGTTGCGCTTGAACATGGCACACTGGGGAAAAGCTCTACTGTTTCACCCAAATTGATTTTCTGGACGTAGGAAACATAAAAGCGAAAATAGATGGAAAGATGTTCTGCTAGTTTAAACTCTATTTCTTAAAATTTATTGTTTAGAAAAACTTCATATATACTCAAAACCAAAATTTTAATTTTTTTAAAATTTTTAAATTAAAATTAAAAATTATAACATTTTACTTTAAGGTCGAAAAAATTTAAGTTATTTCTTTTTTTCCCCATCTGTCAACGTCCATATATATATGTCTAGATGGATTTTCGATTTGCATTTCCTATTGAATTTCACAATTTTGATTGAAAAAGTACATTTTTACTCAATATATATTTTTTCAAAATAAATACTTTGCCAAATAAAAATTTATTCAATAAGGTTAAAAAATTTGAGTCATCAAAATATTTTTAAGAATCATTTTATTTTAAATTACCTATCAATTTGATTTCACAGATTGTCGATTTTAATTTTTTATTTTTCAAAAAAATTTTTTAAAGAACTTCCGGTTTTACTAAAAACAATGGGATGTGCGAATAATTTTCTACTTAAAAAGCATTGAAAAATTTTAATGGAAAAAATTTTAAAATTAGTCAAAGAATATCTACGTGTTTATCTTTTTCAGAACCGTATAAGCATTTTTGAATTTTCCAAAAAAAAGGTCAAATTTAAAAATGCGAAAATAGCTTAACGAAAGTCGAAGAATTTATTCTTTGGCAAATCCTAAGCAGTTTTTGTCCTTTAAATTGTTTTTTTCTATAAAGTTTATTCATGAATTTTTTTTTTAATACACATAAAGGGCTTATTGTAATAACGTGATCAAAAAATAAATATTTTAGTCTAAATACATTACTCAATGCATTGCCTACAACTACTGAAAAGATTTAAGCTATTTTTTTTAATTTTCAAACTTATTTTTAAAACTTTCCGTGTTCAAATGCATTTCTTCATACAAAAATACATTTTTTCAAATCTTTAGAGTCGATTATTTCAAAATATTTTTATGTGTCTTATCATGTTCTTGCAATAAGCCCTTCATATGTATTTATTTATCTATACAAATTATTTTAAGAAATTTTTAAGTATTATTTTAAAAAATATGTTTTGTTTTTTAAAATAGACTTTTAAATACAATAGTTTTGAGAAACAGAAAATGAAAATCTGGCAAGATAGATAATTCAAAAATTAATTTTTTTTATAATATAATTCTATAAATATAAAAATAAATAGAACTACGAAATCTTAAAATGTTTTTATTAACAATTTTTTGTATTATATAAATAATTTGTAAAAAGTTTTTCTATTTTAATTCAATCTTAAACTTAATTATAAACAAAATAAGAAAATAAAAATAAATTAAAATTTTTTAAAAATATTGAAATATTTTTAAAAACTTACTGCTCCATTTTTGTGATATATATTTAATTATAATATTGTTTTTTAATAAAATCTTACCAGTTAATGGTTTAATTTATTTTAACTTAAGGCACAATTTCTTGGGTACGAACCTAAAATGAAAAGAAAACAGTAAATTAGTTCTACAATATCAATATTCATCTAACTTTAAAAAAGTTTTAAGACAAGAAAATTCAATAAGGACATCGAAAAACTTTTAATGAAGTAAAATTTTAATATTAAAAAGATTGTATTTTCTGCAAGCTCAATATATAAATCTTTTTGAGAAGACTAGCATTTAACTAACTATTGAGAAAGTTAGCAGCTGCTATATAAACAATTCACACTTAATTGAAAATACATTTTTTATTAGTGTTTTCTTTACCTATATTTTTGTTGCTTTTTGACATATTCGTTTGAAGCAAAGTAAAGCCAACACTTGTTATAAATAAATCTTTATTTTTAATAGATAAAAACTATTTATATTATTTGTATCTCTAATCAATCTATCAGATTAAGAAAGCAAACATTGATCGAAAATTATTGATAAAAATAAATATTAATAATTCATCAATACAAGTTCATAAAAATAATGATCAATCTTTGATCGATATATTTTGATAACATTAAAAAAAATTGATCATTGATAGACATAATATCAATCAAACTTCAAAATCTATCATTGATCGATTTTTTCGAGCCAAAAGTAACAAAAATAAATGTTTGATACTGTTAAAATTAAAAAAAAAATCAATATTTGATCAGTATTTTTGATCAGAAATTCATCTCTTTCCAAAATAAAATCGATTTAAACAATAACTAATCAATGATCAATATTTTTCGATCAAAGTATAAATCCTTATTTGACCATTTTTTTTAATCTAAATAAAAATCAAGCCTTCATCGATATTTTTGTGGTCAGATTAAGAAAGCTATCATTGATCGACATGATATCGATTAAAATAAAAATCTTTCTTCGATCGATATTTCTTCAACAAATATGTGAATAATTAATCGATACTCAATGTATCGATACTACTGTGTATACTGTGATATACTGTGAATAATCAATGAAAGTAATAATCAATATTTGATTGATTTTTACAATATTGAAAAAATCTAACTTTGATTGAAATACTATCGATCAAATATAAATAAATCAATGAAAAAAAAATAATCAATATTTGAGTAACATTTTTTTTTATTATATTGAAAAAAATCTAACTTTGATCGAATTATATCGATCAAAATATATATATATCATTGATCGATAGTTCTTCGATCAAAACAAATATTTTTTATCCCTCATTAATCGACATAATATATGTCCTTAATCTATATTATTTTTATCAAACATTTATTGACTTATAGATAAAAAAAATTTATTATCTATCGATATTTTTCCGATAAAAAATTATATCAATAATTGATCAATACTCAAAATAAACATCAATCAATCCATCAATGTGTAATAGAATTTTACTAAAGATTAAAAAATTCAATCATTAATAGATATGTTATCTATAAAATACACTCATTGATCACGAAAAAATTTTAATATATAAAATATCGATCAAATGAAAAATCAAGCACTATTGGAAATTTTTTCGATAAAAAAATGAAAAATCAAAAAAATAAAAATTAAGAATGAACTTATTTTATTTCATTCAAATTATAAATCAATCTTTGTTCGATATTTTTTGATCAAATTAAAAAATTAATCATTGATCTTTAAATATTGATAGAAATCTATCATTTTATTTTCATATCATTTCATTTCATTTCATTTCATTTCATTTCATTTCATTTCATTTCATTTCATTTCATTTCATTTCATTTCATTTCATTTCATTTCATTTCATTTCATTTCATTTCATTTCATTTCATTTCATTTCATTTCATTTCATTTCATTTCATTTCATTTCATTTCATTTCATTTCATTTCATTTCATTTCATTTCATTTCATTTCATTTCATTTCATTTCATTTCATTTCATTTCATTTCATTTCATTTCATTTCATTTCATTTCATTTCATTTCATTTCATTTCATTTCATTTCATTTCATTTCATTTCATTTCATTTCATTTCATTTCATTTCATTTCATTTCATTTCATTTAATTTCATTTCATTTCATTTCATTTCATTTCATTTCATTTCATTTCATTTCATTTCATTTCATTTCATTTCATTTCATTTCATTTCATTTCATTTCATTTCATTTCATTTCATTTCATTTCATTTCATTTCATTTCATTTCATTTCATTTCATTTCATTTCATTTCATTTCATTTCATTTCATTTCATTTCATTTCATTTCATTTCATTTCATTTCATTTCATTTCATTTCATTTCATTTCATTTCATTTCATTTCATTTCATTTCATTTCATTTCATTTCATTTCATTTCATTTCATTTCATTTCATTTCATTTCATTTCATTTCATTTCATTTCATTTCATTTCATTTAATTTCATTTAATTTCATTTAATTTCATTTAATTTCATTTAATTTCATTTAATTTCATTTCATTTCATTTCATTTCATTTCATTTCATTTCATTTCATTTCATTTCATTTCATTTCATTTCATTTCATTTCATTTCATTTCATTTCATTTCATTTTATTTCATTTTATTTCATTTTATTTCATTTTATTTCATTTTATTTCATTTTATTTCATTTTATTTCATTTCATTTCATTTCATTTCATTTCATTTCATTTCATTTCATTTCATTTCATTTCATTTCATTTCATTTCATTTCATTTCATTTCATTTCATTTCATTTCATTTCATTTCATTTCATTTCATTTCATTTCATTTCATTTCATTTCATTTCATTTCATTTCATTTCATTTCATTTCATTTCATTTCATTTCATTTCATTTCATTTCATTTCATTTCATTTCATTTCATTTCATTTCATTTCATTTCATTTCATTTCATTTCATTTCATTTCATTTCATTTCATTTCATTTCATTTCATTTCATTTCATTTCATTTCATTTCATTTCATTTCATTTCATTTCATTTCATTTCATTTCATTTCATTTCATTTCATTTCATTTCATTTCATTTCATTTCATTTCATTTCATTTCATTTCATTTCATTTCATTTCATTTCATTTCATTTCATTTCATTTCATTTCATTTCATTTCATTTCATTTCATTTCATTTCATTTCATTTCATCGGTAAAAAAATCGGTAAGCTTTCTTAAATTAAAAAAAAAAAAAATAAATCAAATGTTATTTTATTTTGCATATAAGCTTTCACTTTGAATTTTCACTCTAAGCATAAAATTTGGCAAAATCGGATTGAAAGAATAATCTCCCATACAAAGTGGCTTCATCAAAATAGCAAATTCTTCATAAATTCCACAAAAATTATGTATTTTCCTTATATTTAACGCATAAGCTTCGCTGTTTGAAACGCACTCTGAGCTTAGAATTTAGAATATTTAAATCAGAAACACACCTGCCTCCCATAGAAAGCGGGTCTATAAAAATAGCAAATCCTCTTCAAATTTCACAAAATTTAATGCACTCACTTTATGTATATGTAACGCATAAGCTGTGCTGTTTGAAATATAGTCTGAGCTTAGAATTTGAAAAATTGGATGAAAATAACGCCCACCTCCCATACAAAGTGCCTTTATCAAAATGGTAAAGTCTCTTTAAACTCCACAAAATTTGATGTTATGACATGATATACTAATATACTGCTTAAACTATTTTTAATGTGAGAAAAATTTCAAAAATTCATAAATCAATCAAATAAAGTTTTTTTTTAAAACGTGGGCTTCTTCGAAAAAACTAACTTCGCCGTTGAACTACAACTTTTTAATTATATAGAAATTATTTAAATATTTCGGGCAGCAAAATCAATGCTAAACTCTGTAATTGTTCTATATTTCTAATACAAAAATTACCTCAAAAATAATTGTTTTAAAGTGTTTTTTTTTAAATCATGAAAGAATTACCTGTCAAAAATGACATATCTAGGTCCATTGCACTACATCTCTTTATTTAAGTGTATATTTTAACAACTTTTTATGAACTATTTTTTAGTATAAAAATTTACAAAAAATCATTATTTTCGAATCCAGAGGTGGTAAAGTTTTGTCTGAAACACTATTCCAAACCTAAAATAATCAAAAATAAACAAATATAAAAAATTAAAAGCTCAGCACTTAAATAACAATTATTCAAAGCTGTCTTTAAATAACATTCACTGTCACTTAAATTACAATAAAAAAAGCATTCTTAAGTGCTTGAAAGCTTTCAAGAATTTTAAAGTAAGTGTCAAAGTTTTGCTTCAGTTAAGTGTTCGACGTAAGCATTTAAAATTCGTTCCGCTGGCTCTCAATACGTTCAATAATAAACGCACACAGTTATATTTGTTCGATTTTTTTTATATTCTTCATTTCAATATTTTTTCACGTTTTAATGGCACTGAAGGCAGCTCTCTATCTTTTTAGCTGTCAATACATGGATTTTCATGGAATTGATTGGAATAACAAAAACAATAACATGCCTTTCACGCGCTCTTCTTCCTGCCACGAATTTGGTGCATTGCATAACAATGCATTATTAAAATGCGAGATAGTTTTTTAGCTATTCGGTATTATTTTGAAGAAATTCGGTACCCAGCAAGAAAAAACGTAAGCCCAAACCTTTTATTAAAAAAAAAAAAAACAAAATGAAAATGTTGCAAAAGTTTTCTTTACTCTCAAAAAGTTATTTATTTTTTCTGACACAAGGCTTAGCTATAGTTTTCGTAGCACTTTCGTTATTTATGCCTGGGTTGTTGCCAGTTTAAATTTATTCCTGTTCTAGCTGTAGCGTATCGTATGTCAGCATTTATGGTTAAACATCGATATTTCTAGCGATTTTGCATGTGTTTGGGTGAGTATGTGACTATGTGTATTTTGAGCTCATCTGCATGTGTTTTGAAATACATGGATAAAGATTTATTTTAATTTCTCACTTTGATGATGTTGTTGTTGCTATTGTTATTTTATATGCAAAGAATTTTATGTCGAAACAGAACAAAGCTACACACACCATCGAGGTTAACTGAATTATTAGCTGGTTTACGTTCCTGGCGTATAAGTAACATTAATTATGGCGGCCATAATTTATTTTGCTTTGTGTACAACTGATTATAGGAGTGAATAATTAAGATTTTTGTGAAAAAATCAAGATAAACGACGTTCAATCAAGATAATAAAAACATTCAACTTATGCAAAGCCAAACTAAGAAAATACATAAGTCGTATTTAAAGAGAGGCATGGAAAACAAAAAGAAAAATTGAAAATAATTTTATGATTGGCTCCAACTGAATTTCAACTTATTATGAGAAAATAACTAAAGTAACCAAAAGTATAGTTGAACTATAGTATTGCAGTAAAAATCAGTGAAATTTAATAATGTATCGCTGTAGAGCTTATTGGAAGCATTTTGGAAGCACCTTCTGAAATTCTAAAACATTAAATGAATATAAAGAATTTAATGAAAGCACATTATTCAAGACCTTAACAAGCAACGTATCTAAAGAGTTTAATTAAATAACTTTGGAAGCATCTTTAGAGATTTGAAAATATTTAAATTATGTTCTAAAAGTTAAAGACACACAATTTAGCTCTACATTTATTGGAATCACTTCCGAAGCACCTTGAAAAGTTCTTAAAAAAACAAAATTTATTCATAGAATATTATAAAAGCGATGTGGAAGCACTTTCAGAAATTCTAAAAACACAATTTAGACATAGAATTTTATGGAAGCATTTTGGAAGCATTTTCTTAAAGCATACACTTTAAAAGCGTTTTATGAAATTCTTAAACATATAATACAATAGTTAAATTTTTTTTTACTTTCAAAATCAGCGAACTTCAGTTATGTCTTACTTATGCACTGAACTAATTGGAAGCACTGTAGAAGCATCTTTTGAAAATCTCAAACATAACATTTAGATAAAGAATTTAATGGAAGCACATTAGGGTAATTCACGATCATGTTGCTTCGTTGCAAAGGCGTTTTTACAAGGGCATATTCTTGTGAGCTTTAACTTATGATATCCTTTGCAAATCCTTTATAACAGCTCTAATTTTGTGTATATTTTTTCATCATCCGTTTGTGAACAGGACTTTGATAGTTGAATGCAATGTTTTTCGAATAAATGAAATGGCATTTTTTCTTTCCTTTTTTTAAAATCCCACCATTTCTTTACCAATTCTTTCTTTTGTTATATATTCAAATTTTTTTTCCGCTAAAAGTATAAGCCATGAAAACAGCTGCTCAATCAGTGGTGTTTAACAATTATTGGTGGTGGTGTTCAATGCAAGATGAACGAACATCTTCTCAAATTAAAAAAAATTATTTCAAATAAAAAGAATTTACTTGAAATTAATACTCGTATTTTTATTTTTTATTTAATGTTGTTATTTTTTTCATCATTATGCTTATGGTTATGGTTATGGTTATGGTTATGGTTATGGTTATGGTTATTGTTATGGTTATGGTTATGGTTATGGTTATGGTTATGGTTATGGTTATGGTTATGGTTATGGTTATGGTTATGGTTATGGTTATGGTTATGGTTATGGTTATGGTTATGGTTATGGTTATGGTTATGGTTATGGTTATGGTTATGGTTATGGTTATGGTTATGGTTATGGTTATGGTTATGGTTATGGTTATGGTTATGGTTATGGTTATGGTTATGGTTATGGTTATGGTTATGGTTATGGTTATGGTTATGGTTATGGTTATGGTTATGGTTATGGTTATGGTTATGGTTATGGTTATGGTTATGGTTATGGTTATGGTTATGGTTATGGTTATGGTTATGGTTATGGTTATGGTTATGGTTATGGTTATGGTTATGGTTATGGTTATGGTTATGGTTATGGTTATGGTTATGGTTATGGTTATGGTTATGGTTATGGTTATGGTTATGGTTATGGTTATGGTTATGGTTATGGTTATGGTTATGGTTATGGTTATGGTTATGGTTATGGTTATGGTTATGGTTATGGTTATGGTTATGGTTATGGTTATGGTTATGGTTATGGTTATGGTTATGGTTATGGTTATGGTTATGGTTATGGTTATGGTTATGGTTATGGTTATGGTTATGGTTATGGTTATGGTTATGGTTATGGTTATGGTTATGGTTATGGTTATGGTTATGGTTATGGTTATGGTTATGGTTATGGTTATGGTTATGGTTATGGTTATGGTTATGGTTATGGTTATGGTTATGGTTATGGTTATGGTTATGGTTATGGTTATGGTTATGGTTATGGTTATGGTTATGGTTATGGTTATGGTTATGGTTATGGTTATGGTTATGGTTATGGTTATGGTTATGGTTATGGTTATGGTTATGGTTATGGTTATGGTTATGGTTATGGTTATGGTTATGGTTATGGTTATGGTTATGGTTATGGTTATGGTTATGGTTATGGTTATGGTTATGGTTATGGTTATGGTTATGGTTATGGTTATGGTTATGGTTATGGTTATGGTTATGGTTATGGTTATGGTTATGGTTATGGTTATGGTTATGGTTATGGTTATGGTTATGGTTATGGTTATGGTTATGGTTATGGTTATGGTTATGGTTATGGTTATGGTTATGGTTATGGTTATGGTTATGGTTATGGTTATGGTTATGGTTATGGTTATGGTTATGGTTATGGTTATGGTTATGGTTATGGTTATGGTTATGGTTATGGTTATGGTTATGGTTATGGTTATGGTTATGGTTATGGTTATGGTTATGGTTATGGTTATGGTTATGGTTATGGTTATGGTTATGGTTATGGTTATGGTTATGGTTATGGTTATGGTTATGGTTATGGTTATGGTTATGGTTATGGTTATGGTTATGGTTATGGTTATGGTTATGGTTATGGTTATGGTTATGGTTATGGTTATGGTTATGGTTATGGTTATGGTTATGGTTATGGTTATGGTTATGGTTATGGTTATGGTTATGGTTATGGTTATGGTTATGGTTATGGTTATGGTTATGGTTATAGTTATAGTTATAGTTATAGTTATAGTTATAGTTATAGTTATAGTTATAGTTATAGTTATAGTTATAGTTATAGTTATAGTTATAGTTATAGTTATAGTTATAGTTATAGTTATAGTTATAGTTATAGTTATAGTTATAGTTATAGTTATAGTTATAGTTATAGTTATAGTTATAGTTATAGTTATAGTTATAGTTATAGTTATAGTTATAGTTATAGTTATAGTTATAGTTATAGTTATAGTTATAGTTATAGTTATAGTTATAGTTATAGTTATAGTTATAGTTATAGTTATAGTTATAGTTATAGTTATAGTTATAGTTATAGTTATAGTTATAGTTATAGTTATAGTTATAGTTATAGTTATAGTTATAGTTATAGTTATAGTTATAGTTATAGTTATAGTTATAGTTATAGTTATAGTTATAGTTATAGTTATAGTTATAGTTATAGTTATAGTTATAGTTATAGTTATAGTTATAGTTATAGTTATAGTTATAGTTATAGTTATAGTTATAGTTATAGTTATAGTTATAGTTATAGTTATAGTTATAGTTATAGTTATAGTTATAGTTATAGTTATAGTTATAGTTATAGTTATAGTTATAGTTATAGTTATAGTTATAGTTATAGTTATAGTTATAGTTATAGTTATAGTTATAGTTATAGTTATAGTTATAGTTATAGTTATAGTTATAGTTATAGTTATAGTTATAGTTATAGTTATAGTTATAGTTATAGTTATAGTTATAGTTATAGTTATAGTTATAGTTATAGTTATAGTTATAGTTATAGTTATAGTTATAGTTATAGTTATAGTTATAGTTATAGTTATAGTTATAGTTATAGTTATAGTTATAGTTATAGTTATAGTTATAGTTATAGTTATAGTTATAGTTATAGTTATAGTTATAGTTATAGTTATAGTTATAGTTATAGTTATAGTTATAGTTATAGTTATAGTTATAGTTATAGTTATAGTTATAGTTATAGTTATAGTTATAGTTATAGTTATAGTTATAGTTATAGTTATAGTTATAGTTATAGTTATAGTTATAGTTATAGTTATAGTTATAGTTATAGTTATAGTTATAGTTATAGTTATAGTTATAGTTATAGTTATAGTTATAGTTATAGTTATAGTTATAGTTATAGTTATAGTTATAGTTATAGTTATAGTTATAGTTATAGTTATAGTTATAGTTATAGTTATAGTTATAGTTATAGTTATAGTTATAGTTATAGTTATAGTTATAGTTATAGTTATAGTTATAGTTATAGTTATAGTTATAGTTATAGTTATAGTTATAGTTATAGTTATAGTTATAGTAATAGTTATGTTGATGCTTGTTAACGTTAACTCTTTCAATATTGGCTTTCTTAAAACTTGTTAGAATTGATTAAATTTTTCATAACTGGTTAATTATGACATGGAAATAGGAAAATTTATCAAAGTTTTGAGATATCACCCAAAGGACACGTAGAAAAGGACCTGTACATATGTGCGGTTTGGTACTGAAACGACAAAAAAAAAGAGTAAATTGCTAGTTAGTTTTTCTTAATTGTTTCATTTAATCTCTATTTAAATTCACCTATTTTTATCATTTTCCTTATTTTTTTATTCACTAAAAACCAATTTACGATACGCACGTGGCTGTTGCTCTGACATAACGTCTTTCTGAGATAAATTTAAATGCAATAATGAAAAAGAAATCAAAAACAAGTGCACATAACAATAGAGAAGAATAGTTCGAATAACGGTAAAATAACTGAAGTGTAGGAAACAAAGGATCATTCATGTTAAATTCAAACGCTTGAACATAGCAGAAATTTACTCGTACAAATGCGTTAGTTAAAGATGCCTTATTTAAAGATGTCGGATTGAAAAGCGCTCCAAGTTTAACCCGTTCAACCCTCAAGTTCCTGAAAGTATGCAGTTTTTACTTTAATCAAGCTTTAATAATTTGTTAACTAACCAATTTTACGAAATTTTTAACTTTGTATATGTATACATAAATAAACATTTCCTCGATTGCTCTCGAACAAAGTTCTTTTTGGTAAAACTTTCAAGTTTTTATTTACAGTCACTTATTCACCACAAATTAGCGTTATTTGCCGCTTAATTAAAATACATTTAGATATGCTGGAAAATACCTTTTAATAACAATTTGCTGCTTGTGGTTGTTGTTGCCATGTTTGTGTGGATGTATTTTAGCATCAATAAAATAACAATTTGTATCTATTTATTATTAAAGCTCTTTTGAAATTTTTTAATAAATCGGCTGTAAAATGCTTTTTGAAGAATTTTTTTTTTTAAAAGTTTTAATGTTTTGCCAATAATAAATACTAATTTGAAATATTTCAATACAGCTTAAAGTTGTGCTAAATATATGATAAAAAATCAAATATTTTAAAGTATTAAAAATTCTTTAATAGTATATGCCAACCGTTAAGCAAATTGACCAAAATTCTAACACTAATATAGGACTTACAAAAATATATGCAACTGATATAAGCAGCCACAGCTATATAATTCTAAATTATTTATTGATTTCGTTTCTCGTTCATTTGTATGTAAATGGCGAGCAGGAAATCATTTAAATAGCTAAATAAGCTAACAAACACATCTTTTCAGAAAGCATTCCGAAGCTATAATTCCAGCAAGTTTGCAGTTTTGCTATAATTCAGCTGCTTTGTCTGAAGATATCAGAATAGTTCTACATTGCGTATGAGTAACTTTAATAGAAATAAAATCATTCACATTCACGATTAGTGCAATTATATGTGGATTTCATCAGCATAACGCAAAATCATTCATTGCTCTAAGTCAATATAATGATGATTTATTGCACAATTTTGTTCATTTACCGAAATCCCATCTTAGCTTCATCACATTCATGCTTCATTGAGTCACATTTAGTTTCTGCAGCACTGATTTGACTTCTTAACTACTTTATTTATATTTATGATGACTTGCAAATATAAGAAATATACTAAGTTATTGTAAAGCTTTCAAAGATTGAACAGTGTTCAATATTTGCAGAATATAAAAGGAGCTGCTTTGAATGGTAGACACACATAAATAAGCATTACAACATCTCACAAGAGTTCGATACTGAAAAATTACACGCACTCAAATAAGCATAAAATGCATTCACCATGCTGTAATTGCATAAATAATATAAAACTACATTGCAAACATTTCACGCCCGTTTGGAAATGCAACCACCATCAAATATCCGTCATGGTGGCAGCACATCCGATCATAAATAGTTGATATATATTGTGGTGTGGCATTAGTAATGCAACACATTATTTATTGTTGGAATTGACCTAAATTTCAATAAAAGAAAATTTCAATTCAAAAATTCAATTGCTTGACGTGTAAATAATAGACTCCACTTCAAGGTGACATCGCAGAGCGTGTCCCGGAATTTCTTTTGTCTGCTCTAGTTAAGAGTAGCAACAAATAGCATTCAAGCATATCAAAGAACTCAAGAGGATAAAGAAAGAATGTAGAAAACTTTGGAAACAGCAGGAAGCTATTGTTCACAATTTTTTTTCAGTTACACGGAAAAAGATATAAGCTCTTCCGAGCTTAAGAGATTTTTCATTCTAAACAAATATACACAGAGATTATGAAAGAGATTGCTCCAATTTGTAACAAAAATATCATTGTGCATTAGAGTAATGTACGCACAGAGTGAAGAAAATGAATCAAATCTCGAAATCACTTTAGAATAAGTAAAGTATGAATATACATGCTTAGTTATAGTTAAATTATAAAGAAATATATGAAACAAACTGTGCTCAATTTCTTAAAGTGCTTGAAATTAATTGTCATTTCTGTATTTCCAGTTATAATTATAGGAATTCATTAATTCTATCTGTCAATCTTTTGTCCAATTGAAATGCGTTCAACAATTTCGGGTCTCGTTATCTTTAAACTTTGCTATGTAAATGTAAGTATGCATAAATTGTTTTTCCCTTGTTACTGTTTTGCATCGAAAAATAAATTGAATTTTACGTGATCTGATAATTGCTTAAATTTTCATATCAACTTGCTACTTGAAAATTGTTACGACATAATCTTTGTTCTATAAATTTATAAAATTGGAATTAATGCTAAAAATCTTTAAATAAAATAAATAAATTATTTACATGTAGATCTAAAACATAAGATACTCTTAAGGTAAAGTTATGCTTTTATATTTCAAAATAAAGCAAGATGAAGTGCAATTAAGCGAGTTTGTTTTAATGTTTTTAGGGTGCTTAGAGTAATTAAACTTTAAGCTTTAATGAGTTTTATTTTCTATTAAGTTTTCATTTTCAAAAGTGAATGCAAATAAAATATTAGCTTTCTTTTGAACTCATCGCCAGCGTTGGCAAATAGACAACCATGTCATCATTTAATGTCGTATTTAATTTATTGTCCATGTGACGAAGGGACGATTTCACTGCCATCAATTACAATTTTGATATAGTTCAAATCCTTGAAAAATATACATTATGTGTATAAATAGCCAAAACAAAAGTGAAAAATAAATTTGAATTTAAGCAAATGCTGGAATTCCAAAAACATAAGCATAAACCTTTTAAGATATTCTTTGGGTTTGCCAATTTTTCTTAATCATATAGACAGAACTTAAGCAATACGCAAGCTATACATTACACTGTGTGCTTTTATTTAACTATTTTTCTCTGTATTTGACAATTTAAACGTTTTTCACTTCAATTTTGTGTTAGGAATCTCGTGGTGACATTTGTTTTACACATTTTTATAAGATATATCAAAAAATTTTTGAACACCCATTTTTGTGTTGATAGCTCTTGAAACATTAGGATTTTCATTTTGGTTTCTTCAGTAAGGCTCTATATATTATTTTGTGCCACAACTTTGCTGAAAAAATATGCAGCAAAGCGAGTAAGTCTTACAAAAAGTCTTGCTTAAAGTCAAACAAAAAAATTTGGACAACATTGCGTATGAGTAAAATTTTTTTGCATTGAAGTGTTGAAAGCGAGCAAGGCAGTTGTGGCTTATTGAAGGTTTAAAGACAATTTCAAACGATTGTATGTATATATATTTGTTAAGCAAAGTTGATGGCAAGAATAATAGAAAGAAATTTGCTGAATAGACCAAAATGAAAATCTTAATTGTTTAAGAGTTATCAACATGCAAATGAGTGCATATCTAGAGTAATAAAAAAGATTTTTTTTGAACTAAAGTCTTTGGTAAAGTGGCAAAACGGATGTTACCACGAGATTCTTCATATTAAAAAGAAGTACACTAAATTTGAGCGACAGGATCGCCAAGTGGTAAGTTTTGGCGATAGGATCGCTATGTTGTATGTTTTGGCGACAGGATCACCATGTAAAAGATTCGCGTAAAAAAAGGGATTTATTTTTATTCCTTTTAGGCCTGCCTAATAGGCTGCCGGCGCACAGTACTTTGAGCCCATACAAAAGTGGGGAATAAATACAAAGAGTTGTTCGATTTTTACGAAATTTGGCATGTTTATTATTTTTTGGCTGCTGATTTAAAAAATCGAATCAGATTTTTTGTACATCAAGTATTTACGCCATAAATGAGGTTTAAAAATTAAAAAAAAAACTGAAATTTCCCTATTTTCAATTAAATATTAAAATTATAAAAACTTTTTAAAAAAAAAATAAAACTATATAATAAAAATAAATTTTTAAGATTCAATAAACCCTGAAGAAGGTAGAAAATAACTACCGAAATGTCAGGAAAAGATGAAATAAAGTTTTTTATTTGCATTTCACCAAAGACCAAAAAAGCCAGCAACGTTTATTTCAAATGAAATTATAATTGGTCAAATATAACATCAAAATAAACAATCGGAAGGCCTGCCGATAACACGCAAGTAATTGAATCGTTACAAAATGAGGAACTTTTTTGAACATATTAAAATCAAATACGACAGCGAAACATATATCAGACTAAAAGACTACTGCCGACAGAAAAAGACACTTGCGAAGCAAAAAGGGAGATTAAAATTCTTATTAGGATGTCAAGAATATGACATTGTACCAAAACATCTATCAAAAAAAAACATCACATATTTCGCAATTTTTTACATCAAACGAAGTTCAAAACCAACTGAAGAAAACTGAACATATTTTTCTCATCAAAATATTAAAACTTGAAATAAAATAAACCAACATAAACATCAAGACAGTAGAAAAATCTATTTTCAAAGCAGAAATAAAAATGAAAACAACACTTAATGACAAAGAATACAATAAATTCGTAACAAAACAGATAGGTATGTACAACTACATATTAGATAGGACGCGACAGACACATTCGTCTAAAATAGAAAAACTAAAAATTAAACAATTAGAAGAACTTGGACTCATATATAATGAAAATTGGTTTATAAACAACACAACATTAAATTTTCCTTATGAAAGCAAATGGCTTCTCTGACTAGGAAGGAAATTTGCACTACCCATCAGCAACAAAAATTTCTCTCCAATCAACGTTATTGCAGAAATAGAACAATGCATACAAACAGTGGAAGACGAAAAAGAAAAGGAAGATGCCAGATCGAAGGTTGCAAACAGAGTAGCGTCTTACAAAAGAAAAATCCGCAACACTACAAAAGAAAAATGTATCCTAAGAATATATGAAAAGACAAAAGTATTCATAAACAAATACAAAAATGAAATAGTCATCACACATGCGGACAAAGGAAACAAAACAGTGATAATGTACAAAGAAGAATACAACAAGAAGATGGAAAAGCTCTTAGCAGACAAAAATACTTACAAGACTATTAGAACAGATCCTACGGATAAACTTCAGAAACAAAACAATAACATAATCAATGAGTTTTACAAACAAAATTACATAGATCTATGGCAAAAATATAGACTAATGTGCCCAGCAGCTTCTGCACCAAGACTTTATGGTTTACCAAAAATCCATAAGCGAGATATACCATTACGACCAATTTCAATATCTATGAACGTTCCATGCTTTAGACTTTCGAAATATATTGGAGAAATTCTCAAAACTATTACCTCAGATAATTACAACATACGGAACTCTTTTCAACTAAAGGAAAAGCTGAAAGACGTTATTTTGGATGAAGAAGATATTTTAGTTTCTTTTGACGTAGTCTCATTGTTTACCAATATACCCACATATCTCGCAATAAAAACAATCTTGAAACATTGGGACAAAATAGAAAAACACACAAAAGTTCCAAAAAAACAGTTTTTAAAATTACTTGACTTCTGTTTAAGAGACAACAATTATTTTAAATACAGGGATAACGTATACAGCCAGATATACGGCATGCCAATGGGTAATCCATTATCACCAACTATAGCAGACATCATTCTCGACGACCTATTGGATTATACAATACAAGAATTAAAAAAAGAAGGCATTAAAATAAAATTTATAACCAAATATGTAGACGACATTTTTGCGATCATTCGAACAAACGACAATAACATAATTTTAAACACACTAAATAAATACCACAATAAACTTCAGTTCACTGTAGAAAAAGAATCCCAGAACAAATTACCAAATTTGGACACCGAACTACATAAAATAGACCAAAAAATAGTTTTTAACTGGTACATGAAACCGACCGCATCGGGGAGAATAATCAATTTCAACTCAACGCAGCCTTTTAAAATGAAAATAAACACGGCAACAAATTTCATCAACAAAGTAATCGACATCAGCGATCAAAGATTCCACACAGATAACATAAAGAAACTTCAAACAATTCTCAAAATGAACAATTTTCCGAAAAATTTAATCAACAAACTAATTGACGACAAAATCAACAATAAAATATACTGGAAAAATCCAAAAAAGGAAACAAATAAGACAGGTGGCAACACTCAAAAATACTTTGCAGTAAGATTTATACCTACGCTAACGGAGAGTAAAACACTGCATACAATCATTAAAACAGATAACTCCACATACGCACATAAATCAAACTTTACTCTTAACAACATATTTACGAACACGAAAGACGCGATAGAAAAACAACAACAGCACAATGTTGTTTATGAAATTGGATGCAAAGGGAATGACAATGAAACCTGCGATCTGGTTTACATAGGGACAACAAAGAGAGCGCTAGGAACACGGATGAAAGAACATAAAGCAGACATCAAAAATAACAAACTATCGACGGCTTTGTCGCAGCATGTTTTAGAAGAGCAGCACACAGCTGACTTCGACAACATAAAAATATTGGACAAGGAAAAGAAAGAAAATACACGATACACGTTGGAAAGCTTACGAATTCAACAAAAAATTGCAAAAACAATGAACAATAAGGAAGATAAGGTCAACATCAATCAAACATATAACATTGCAATTTAAATTTAGTCTGTGATATTTTCTCTAGTTGTTAAGTTTATTATACTGCTCATTATTTATTTAACAATTTTTTGTTCGTGCGTGTAATACAATTTATTTATTTATTTATTTATTTAATAATCAATGTTTTGTATTGTCGGGCCGTTGCAATAATTGTGCAATGTAAATTCAAAAGCTACAGTAAGTTTATTTATTAGAGAAATGTCATGTAAAGTTTGTTATTTTATACATAAATTAATAAAAAAATGTCTCTTTTTTTTAAAAATTCAATAAACCCTGAAGAAGGTAGAAAATAGCTACCGAAATGTCGGGAAAAGATGAAATAAAGTTTTTTATTTGCATTTCACCAAAGACCAAAAAAGCCAGCAACGTTTATTTTAAAAATGATATGCTTATAGTTTGATATGCACTTTTTTCACGAAAATGTTACTTTTCATGTAAAAAAATATGTTTTTGCAAAAAAAAAAAATTTTTTTGTAATTCTAAATTCACTTTGTATTATTAAATTAAATATTTTTTGTTTAATTGATTAAAAGAATAAAAATTAAAAACAAAATAAAAAAATTTATGCCAAAAAATAGGTATTTAAGTAATATAAACCTAAGTATCCTCGGTTCTTTCCGTTTCAATATAATAAAGCATATACGTATCTTCCTCATATAATTTGTTCTTATATTTGATTTTTCTTTGAGATGATAACAAAGGATCTGATGAAATCAGCAGGTATGTCATCAGATCTTTATTTATATTTTCCCGTGAGCTTTTCCTCGTATGGCTAAGACGAGCATATCGAATGTGTTTGTGGGAAGCCTCAAATGCTTCTTCTGATAAATTTCCTACAAAAATTAAAAAAAATTGTTATTTATTTCTTAATATTATTAAAGTTAAATATTACCTATAGGTAAATTGAAGAATTTTATGCATTAAAACTTTGGGGACAGAACTAGGCATATAATACCAAGGGTAAAGATCTAGGTACAAATTCCTGGTGTCAAGAAGGAGCTTACTAAACTCATCAATTTTAATGTTTTTTCCGCACGACAAAATCCTCAATATTAATGAAAAGTTATAAATTAGATCTTTGTTAATGCCAGTTATTTCCGCTGATACTTCGTAATTAAGAAAAAACTTCCGTGCTGTTCCGTTCTGTTTAACAACGTCTATTAACAAGCCCATTTTTTTCTCGAAAATTTCTTTGGATGCGGATTTTGTTTACAGAGAAAATAGCTTTGTTCTCTTCTCTTATTTGCCATATTTTAAATGGCAAACGATATGCTATGTGTATTAAACATTCGAAAAACCGAATCCAGCAGTGAAGCGTTGACAGTCCATATTTATAGGTATTTATATTTGGAGGCTTAAATAAATCCGTTTTATTCATTTCAACCGGACTAGCATTGCAAATGAAGCATCTGCTTGCAGAATTTGTTTCCGTTAGCGTATTTGCAACTGATCCACCGATCATTGTGCAGTGCATTTCATATGTCACCTCAACAGATTTTTCAGTTAGTTCAAAAATATCACACTCTAAATGGCTTATTTGTCTATTGATATCTTCATTTTCTTTCACAACTAATGTCCGGTTTTCTTTTGCCAATAATATTTTGATGGGTCGACAGAATAAAGTAGAGGAGGGCTTACTGTTAGCCCAAATTTCCTCTTTGGATGTGGAATCAATTAACCTTAATATAAAAATGGTCGTTTGTTATACAGAAATATATAAATGTCGAATTTTTTACTCACTTGATTGGGACGAATGCAATAAAAAATAAAAATTCATCGCTAAGTTCCTCTGAAGAAAATTTTTGTTTGTATCGACTGTGACCTGAACTGCCATCCATACCCCATTTGCAAATAAGAGTCATTTTATATGTTGCATCTTTACAGAGCTCTAATACACTTTTAGCTGTAAACCGCAAAAGTGGTTGTAAGCGAACTTCTGCAGTACTTTCCGAAGCTTCAATAGATGGTACTAATCGTTTCTTAAAATTTTGTATCGCATACAAACTCGGAAATAAATTTTTATGATAGACGTTGACAGTGTTGCGCAGAATATTATATTTTTCTTCCGAGAGATCCAAATCTAAGTACAGTGACAAAGCCATTTGTACTGATAGACAATTTTGACTGTTAATATTCGAGCCATGATTATTTTTTCTTGAAGCAAGTTCTGATGCATATTGTAATTCGTCTTCAGAATAATCAGATAATAAGTGAGCCACTTTCCTTTTTTTCATTTGTTCTGATAACAAATGGAACTCCTTTTCAGGCCTTCAGGCGACTTGTGCTTGGTTGCTGAAATGTAAACTTTATTTTTAACTGCGCTAATATTAAATTTTATTTTTACTTGCGTACATTATTTGGATCAGAAATAACAATTGCTTCGGCACTTAACCAATTGAAATACTTTTTAATAAGCTTGCTTTTACTATATCCGCACTGCTTCCACTTCGTTTCCAATTGCAATATAAAAAAAACTTAATATTTTCATCAATTATTTCTTCACTGTATGGGATTTTACAAATTTTATCTTTAACAAATGACTTCAAAAACAAATATTTATTGCGTGGACCGGCAGAAATCCAACAATTAAATAAATCGTTATTAGTAATAATTAATGGCATTTTAAATTAAAAATCTTTGTAATGTTTTCGCTGAGAAAAATACGGTAAAAACAAATATGTTGGCATTAGTAAGCATGAGAATGCCCTACACTTTAACATAAATAGTCATTATTTATTTTTAACCTGTATTTAATAGCAGCATTTTAACAAACAATTACAAAAGAATTCATACTCCAATTACTTTTACTTTTACGTTTACTTTTACAACTTTTACAATAGATTTTCATACTCCAATTACTTTTACAAACATAATAAGTTAAAATCACTATTTAAAGAACCTCTTAAAAAAAACAATTTTCTGCAAACTGATACGTCTTACTTTTGAGCGTAGAGTACAATTCATACAGATTACTTTAAATATGATCTAAGTCTTAATTTTTTTAAAAGTAAACATTTAATGATTTAATAGAAATAAACATACTAGTTTTTTACCTAATGAAAACGATTATTAAAAAAAAATGGACTTAGGTCATTTTTGAAATTAGTCACCCATAAATATGTTTGTTTACATTTCAAAGGAGTAAACTCCTCACTACATGCTACGTTTATTAGAGGAAAATATGATTTTTTGACCATTTTTCAAAATACGATAACTCTAAAAGTCGGATAAAAAAGGTTAATATGTTTTGGAATTTTGAAAGAAAAATACATAAATAACAATATATTTGAAAATAAAAGAGATGTTTTTCGTTGTTTTTTTTTAATTTGCTCTCAAAAATTGGAAATTTTTGGAAAATATTTACAAAAAAATTTATTTTTTGGCGTATTTTAATTTTTTTACTTTCAGCTAAATTTTAAACATATTAAAATTTATTTATTTATACAGTATTTACCTTGAAGAAAAATTAAAAATAAAAAGAATTGGGCCAAAATTGCAATTTTGGCAATTTTTTCTTTGTAAGATGTGCAAATTACTAATTTCCATTAATTAAAAGAAAATATGATTTTTAGACTATTCTTCAAAACGTGATAACTCCGAAGTGCGGACGCAGGCGAATATCAAATTTTGGAATTTGAAAGAAAAATATGTATATTAAAATATATTAAAAAAATTAAAGAGATGTTTTTTGATGTTTTTTTTCTCTCAAAAATTGCAAATTTTTGAAAAATATTTAAAAAAAAATTTTATTTTTGGACAATTTTCATATTTTTAGTTTTAGCTTAATTCAAAATATATTAAAATTGATTTATTTTTACAAAATTAATCTTAAAATAAAATCAAAAAACAAAAGAATCGGGCAAAAATTGCGTTTACAGCAATTTTTTCTTTGCAGGATGTCCAAAATCAAATATTCCACAACAATCAAAATGCATAAAAATGGTCGACTTTAAGGAGCTGTAGAGTCTTGTTCAATTGTAAACTTGTTCAATTGGCAAAAAAATTTGGATTCTTCTTAGTGAAAGTATTTTCAAAAAAACGGTACCAATTTTGTTAGGATCTGCCACAACAAAAATCTTGATTTATTCCTATCAGACAAAGTACTGTGCGGCATATGTTTGCCACTGGCTCTAATTCATTTTTAATACTAAGCAGTCACTTCAAAAGTGCATTCAAGCTTTTAATGAATAAGTTGGCAGCTTGTTTGAAGTTCAAAACTTAATTGAATCAAAGTCGGTATTCTTCTTGAAGCTCAAAAACTGATTGATTTTATTTTGAAATTGTCCTTCCTTTTATATCATGCATAACTAATGTTACCAACTATACTTACTTTGTAAGTATCATACTTATTTTCAGCTTCATATACTTACTAAAATTACATGCTTATAAGTATACTTACTTTTAAGATTTATACTTATTCATGCTTACTTTCTGCTCTGGTTGAACTTTTGCTTGCAAAAGCATAAAAAGTTTGGGAATTGGAGTCAACAGCGTTAAAAATACAGACACTGAATACAGCTGTATCGAACTTTACAAATTTTTAAAGACAAGACTTGACATATTAAACAACATTTCCAGCCAAGACAAATACGAATCCAAGCAAAAATAAAACAAACCAGTTAATGTAGCACGTCAATTCAGTGACAGTGAGGGCGAATAATGATAACTTTGCTTTGATTTCTGTATACATTTTAGGCTGGGTTGATATGTTTGGAGGTAAAAAAATTGATGTTGCCTGGGCGATAGGGGCCATAGGGGTGCAATTTACCCTATCACGTCTTCAATTTTGTGAATTTTTTCTTTAGGAATTTTTTTCCAAAAATGTTTGTATATGAACGTGCACAGATAGAACAATAATGATGCCAGAAATGAAATCCTCGTACCCGATTCAACCTAAAACCGGTCTCACATTTATGCGTTTTTAAACAAAAATTGATCGTAAAAAATTCCTAAAAAAAATAGACAAACTTCAAGGTTTTTGACTATCACGGCTGAACCACAAAAGCTATCCACCTTACATTGACATGTGTTTGTGTGGTCCTACGAAATTGTTTTCTGTTTTTAGATCCTCTAGGTGGCGCTGTGGTCTATTTTTATCGGTTTCTAAATGGATTTAAAAAAAAAATTGTATTTATAAAAATATTGTATTTATAAACCGACAAAAATCGAACACAGCGCCACCTAGGGGGATCTAAAAAACAAAAATTGTATTAAAACGTAGCAATGTGAGACCGGTTTTTAGTTGATTTTGGCATCAGTTTTGTTCTAGCTGTGCACGTTTATATACAAAAATTTTTGGAAAAAAAATTCCAAAAAAAAAAATCCACAAAACTGAAAATGTGATAGGGTAAAGTGCACCTCTATCGCCCCCTTTTTTTAATAACTTTTCATGCCCGATCCAAAAATCACCCAGGCAACATAGGCTTGCAAATCGACCCAGCCTAATTCATTTGAATCTGATTTTTTTTATTTTATTTTTATTTCACTACTTTGAAAGTACGTATTACTTTAAACTTTTTGTTATGCTTTTGTTTGTTTTCAAACTATTTTATGTATATGAAATATACCCACCGAACCATATGCGAATGTTTTGCGTAAAGTGATAGTTTTGAGTACGTTTTCGGAAAGAATTTTTTTTGTTAATTTTTGTTTTTGATTTGTATGATCAATGTTCTTGCTAGAGAAGATTAAATTCGTGAAAATTTATTCCATAACAAAATGTTAATTATTAAAAAATGCATTTCTATAGTTAGTTTTTTTACTTCGTTTTCGAAAAAAAAGGTTCGTTTTTGAGAAGCAATTCAGTCCGGCGAATGAGTTAAAGTTAAAAATTGTTAATGTATGAGTGCTGAAAAAGAACTTTTGAATACTTTTTTCAACTCGCTTCCGAACAAAAAAATAGACAGTTGATGATTCTTTTATTTACTCACTTCTGAAGAAAAAATGGGTTTGCTTTTGAGAGACATTTTAGTCCGACGAATGAGTCCAAAAAGGTTAATTTATGAGTGTCGAAAATAAATTTTTCTACCCGAAAAAGTTCATAAATGAATTAAAAAAAAGAAAGTTTTGGTTCGTTGGGTATATGAACTGCAAACATAACACAATTTTTTTTTATCTGAAGGATTTTGGTTTTAGTCAGATTGCCTACACAAAACTTTTCGAGAAGAAATATTGTGGGTTCTATAGGTTCATATTAGTAAATAATATCAAGAAAATATTAAAATTTTTTTTCTTAGGTGATATACTTACTTATACTTATTTTTTAAAATTATACTTACAAATACTTACTTTTCAGTGTTCTAAGTAGCAAATATACTTATTTCTTAATATCATGAGTTGGTAGCATTATACATAACAATACTTAATCTCGAAACTACTTAACAATTGTTTTTGTACTTAGAAAAATGTAATCATAGTCGTAAAATACAATAATCGTATGTTTGTAATTCAGCAATATTAATGCAGTGTGTGTGAGTGAGATCGATTCTAGTACTTAGCATGTTTTAATTATTGGAATGTTCTTTCAATAAAAAAAAATGAAGTGATTCATATCGTAAAGGTGTGTATCCTTTTACTTAGTTTAAATATATATTCATTGTTTTTTGTTTTAATGTTATACTTGTTAGTGTTGTTTTAGTGTAATATAAGTATTTGTGATTCATACCGTAAAAGTGTGTATACTACAGAAGTAAAAAAAAGTTGAAATTATTAAATAACGTCTAAATCGGTTCAGTGGTTCTGGCGGGATTGTGGCACATCCTTGCAATGTTATAACGCTTTTATATGATAGTAGTTATACAGCAACTCAATTTTAAACGTACTGGAAAAACATAAATTACGGAATTTTCAAATGATTTTACCCATCAGAAAAAAAAATTACTCTTTCGATAAAAAAAATAATTTTATTGATACTTTTTTTCACCAGAAGAAAGAACTAAATTAAATTTTAATATTCACCTAATATCAACTTTTGTATTATATCTTTGTTATGCATAAATTGATTTAAATAAAATCTAAAAAAAATTTATCTTCACTGAGGATGGTTTTAGCATTAAAATAAATTAGTAAATAAAACTGCATATATATATCGGGGTTGCAAGTGGTTGCATATATATTTTATGTAAATAAAAAGTAGACATTCTGCCATTTGCGTTGATAGCATTTAGTCCTTGATGGGCTGGACAAAGATATTTATCTTTGAAGTCATAGTTTGTTTTCAAATTGACTTCAGTAGAAAATTTATCAAGTGAATATAAAAATGAATGAAAAGAATTTTTAAATAAATTTGGGATGATTTGAGAATATTTTTAATAGACATTCTCATCACTTCCTACTACGCTACTATTTTCCAATCGTTCGTTTGCATGCTGAGAAGTTTTAAACAAGCGCACGTCGCACAGTGATCAAAAAGTATGTTTTTTGGGAAAAAGTTGGAACCAAAAATATTAAAAACCAAAACTTTTTATCAGATTCAGAAAAAAATCGAGCATTATAATTTAAAAAAAATTAAAAATTTTAGAGATTATTTAAAAAAATAATCCAAAATTAAAATTTTTCAAATTTCAAGGAAATGATTATAATTTGATTAAATTTTTGATTTAGTTCGAATAAAAAAGATGGTTTGAAAGAACTCCAGAATTAAATCAGTAGTTAATAATGGCATTAAATCAAGACGGTATTTAAAAATTTAGTTTCGAAACGCGTTTTGTAGTCCAAAATATTCAATAAAAACAATTATGTTAAATGTATTTTTTAATATATGCAAGTATATGTACTAAAAAATAATTTTATATGGAATTTAGTTAGATATTTGTCAATAATGACCTCATTTAGATTTTTTAATGGATTTAAGAAAAAATTTAAAAAATTCGACTAAGACCATTTTTTAGCGGAAGTTTTATTAAGTTGAAACTATTTTTTATTAACTATTCACTTAGCACTTTGTAAGAAATTCTGAATTTTTTCATTTTAAAAATAGATTGACATGAATATAAAGTGTGAAATTATGCGCTGATGCTTCTGTTTTAAGCTTAGTATGCTGTAGAAGCGAAAAGAGAAATCTTCTGTAAGAAATGCATTGCGTTTTTGACAGCGAAAAGTTAGCGAAATGTGTTTTCTTTGGTTAGTACGTTGTTGAACCGAAAATTTTGTTCAATGCAGCCAAGTTCACAACCACAATTGGAGAGTTAAAATGTCAAAATTTCGCTGTCTTTTATATGTCCGTACATTTAATTGGCGTGGAAATTTGACATTCAACAATAATGTTCAACTAACACATACAACAAACAGGCTACAGTAAGTATGTGTTAGTATTCAGTCTACACCAAAGTTTCGCATGGAGAATTAAATGTCTAAAAATTTTCGTTCCTTCAGCATACTAAGCTTTACTCTATAAAGCTTTATATGCTGTATTATGTAATATTTTTTTTAACAAGTGAGAAAAGTAGAATGAATCGCCACTCAATTGAATAATATTGATAAGGAAGAGTGCAATTAATTATTCTCATGACTTTCAAATTTTTCGTAGCTCGAATGATTTCCAAAAAAGCAAATTAGCGAGTTTTGCTTTCTTGCGTGAACTTCTTCATTAAATATAATGATGCTTAAAAATGTTATTCGTAAAATTTAATCTAAAATATATTATAGCAATATCATGTTTGTCTGTTTTTAATATTTCTTAGTATTCTTCATTTCTAAATTTTCGGTTCGTTTGACACTATTCTAGTTGACATGCTGCGTGCTCAACATGGCGTATGATGAACATTTAATTAAATAGAATACGTGTCAAATGTGCGCTTTGGTTATTATCTCTCTCTGAAATTTAATTTAATTTGAGCTCTTTTGTTGTGCTTTTTTTAAAATAAACAGATATGCATTTATAGAGTTGTTTAGTTTTAGCTTTACTTTTGCAATTTTTATATTCCTCGTATGAGTATATTGCGAATTAAAAAGTTTATGTGTATATAAAAACTAATTGGTTTTTCAAAACATATTTTTACTTCAAACTTATTACGGCATGGCAGTTCATAATAACAATATGTCTAAAACGATTAATATTTCACAAAGCTTTTCAGTAATTGAATATCTAAAATTCATTATATAAATAATGAATGAAATATGTTTTATGACTCTGGCCACTGAGAGCTGAAATGAGCCCGCAGCTCATACAAATAAATGTGTTAATAGATATATAAACAGTTGCATTAATAAAAATTTTATGCAAATTGAAATTTTAGCGTTGAACTAATTAATGCGATAATAGAATCATATCCTAATTAGCACAAAAGTGTGCAGCATTAGTAGTGGTCAAGCATACAAGTGGCAAAGGTAGCAGAAGCAGCAAAAGCATAATTAGTGGTTGGCATTTACATAGCTTGCGAAAGCGAATGGAACGAGTGAGTAGTATTGCCGAGTGAAAGTGATTACACAAGCGGAAGCAGAATTCTGTGGCTTGATTTAGGGAAGAAGCAAGCAAAAGCAGTGTTAAAGTGCTGCAACACAATTCCACAGTTAGTTTAACACAAGGATATGAGGCTAAATACAGTTGTATGTAGCACAAAATATCATTGGTGCGTAACAAACACCAAATTTGGCATTGAGATGCGGTTACAAACTCACCCCAAGCGGTCATTTAGGTGACAACAGGTTGTGTTTAGCAGAGTATTAGCATTAATTTATGCTTAACATACTACATAAATAATTGCACACATTTTTTAAAGGCATACTTTCAAGCTTTAATGTTTTTTTTTTCAAACTAAGAGGTATTTTAATGAAGGTATTTTTAATTAACAGAAAACTTAATTTTAATTAAATATGCTTGCAGGCTTTGGTTAAAATGTTTTTTTGGTGCATACTCAAGCAAAATATTAACGACCGAACAGCGACCAAACAAGGGCTAAACGGCCAAACAAGGCTCGAATATGGTATAAACAATTAAAAAAGCCCGTTGAATAGGTGTCAAACACGCGTCGAACAGTGGCCGTATTTAATTCATCGATTTCGCCTTTGATCTAATGCCAAAACGAAAACATGTAAACATCAAAACAGAAAACTCAGCGACTGAATATGCAAAGTATTGTAGACCATTTATGCAATAATTTAAAGCAGATATCGTTTTGATTAAATAAGCAATTATATCTATTTGTATTTAAAGTCCTAGATTTGACCCATTTTAAAGCTGCTTAAAGCGCACCTGCTGATTCGTTCGCTGTATTTACCTTCAATTATCACCATTAATTAAAGCATGCGGTTTCATTTATCTTTAAACTATCATTGAGTATTAATTTATAGCCAACTCGTTCCGGATACCAATAGCAAATAGATAAAGATACAAATACACTGATAATGACGCTCGTTTGATTTATTTATTATTTGTGAATAATTGTCATATATTTAATTTATGTCAGTGTGTGTGTGAATGCGTTGCTCTCAAATTTATTTTTCGATTTGTGTTCGCTGATATGCAAATCATCTATCGGATATGAGCGATTTTAAACTATTTGACATACATAAAAAACGCATACATACACACATATACCTTAAGCAGCTTTAGTGTGCATTTGAACGATGTACCTATGAATGTACCTAGTAGCTGCAAGCGTATTTCTGTTTTTGCTTATTTTTGTTGTTGTTTTAATTGGTGGTTTATTGCTTTGATTTCAATTACATTTAAGTGCTTGTGATGCTTTTGCTTTAATTGGTTTGAAGATAATTTAAAAATAATGCCTCAAGCTTTAAAGCTTAAATGAAATGAAGATGAATTTTTTATATTTATGTACATACACTTCTCTTTCATAGCTGTAAGGACTAAAGAAGAAATTATTGAAATTTGTCCTTGAGTTTTAATGTTTTCATAAAATACTTTAAGCTTCATCACCTTCACATAAATCAGCAAAAAAAAAAAATTAAGCTCGCGGTCGCTAGTTAAAATACAAAATTTAGCTAGAGGCAATACACAAAATAAAAAATACAACAAGTTTTAAGCCCTCAGCTTTGTGTTGCTGGGCATTTGAAGCAGCAGCTGTTGGTGGCTTGACTTGTTGTTATTTCTATCAACTTAGCTGTTGCTGTTTTAAACACACTTCTATTGTCTGTATCTACAACATAAAATTTCTTATTTATGATACTTGAGCGAAAAATCATAATAAGTCAAATTGACTTGAGGCGTGAATCGATGCCGTAGCCACTTTACAATGTCTTAAGGTATCCATAGTTTTTCCACTCCACTCTTGCACCCACAACATATTGTCATTATTTATTCTCTTTGGTTTTTCATACTTCTTTCTAATATATTTATTTTTTCGTCCAATAGTCGTTACTTAACTGAATTTAACACTGTACGGAAATGCAAATGAAGCAACAGTGGTGTATTGCAGTGAAAACACTGACTTTGACCTTCAGACAGTTTTCAACACACAATGAAAAAAGGGTAAAATTTGTGTTTCTTGTCTCTAGTGATTCAATTTAAAATTTTATGCTGTTATTACAGTTTTTTTCCTGTAATACAACATGTATAGCTTGTCAATCCAGCTGCTGATTCTGCTGCTCTGCAACACCAACATTCTTCACCCACAAAGCCGCTGCTATCATGTTTTCTTTTTTATGAGTCGGTTTCATGACATAATCATGTTTTTCGCTAGCATACTTTTTGGCAAATTATAATATTTTATGGTGGGCGTTGTTGACATGCTTTTTGCATGAATTAATTTAAATTGCTTTTATTTATACGCACGTTCTTCTATAGCAGCATATTTAATAATTTTCAATTAATATTGCTTAGTGGAAAAAAAATATGTTAGAAACATTTTTTATGACAACTAAAAATATGCAATGAAAATTGTCAACACGTTGCATTATTGAAAAACCAACAATTAACGTAGCAAGAGTGACTTTATATATGTAATTTTGACGCATTTTAAGGTCAAATGGTGATTGACGTTTTTTGTGGCATTGTGACGTATTCTACAAAACGCTATTCTCCAACAACGGTGTTATATTTGACATAAAATTCTGAAATCATGTAAAATATTTTTAATTTTATTGATCCACTTTTACGTTAAAAAATCTCTTTATACCAATTTGCATGCTAATCATATGAGTAGTTCTGGAGTTTTCGGCAGTTTTGTAAAAGAGATGTACTACAGCGCCCTCTGATGTTAAAGATAGATCAAAATAGGTAGCGCCGAATTGCTCATCGTATCTAAAAACCTATTTCTACAAAATTTTATGCTAATTACATCAGCGGTTACGGAGTTTTGCTAACCATATTCTAACCACATGAGAAGTTTATTAGTTTTTGATGGTTTTGCTAAATATTTGTACTACAGCGCCCTCTGATGTTAAATATAGATAAAAATAGGTAGCACCAAAATGCTTATCGTATCCAAAAACCTCTTCATACAAAATTTTATGCTAATTAAATGAGTGGTTAGGAAGTTTTGCTAACCATATCTTAAACATATTAGAAGTTTTTGACGGTTTTGCTAAAGATTTGTACTACAGTGCCCTCTGATGTTAAGGATAGGTCAAAATAGGTAGCACCAAAATGCTCATCGTATCCAAAAACCTCTTTATAAAGAATTTGATGATAATCGTATAAGTAGTTCAAGAGCGTTTGGCTGTTTTGTAAAAGATTTGTACTACAGCGACTTCTGGTGTTAAAGATAGATCAAAGAAGATAGCGCCAAAATACTGATCGCATCCAAAAACCTCTTTATAATTAATTTTATACTAATTACATGGGCGGTTACGGAGTTTTGCTAACCATATCCTAACCATATGAGAAGTTTAAGAGTTTTTGACGGTTTTGCTAAAGATTTGTACTACAACGCCCTCTGATGTTAAATATAGATCAAAATAGGTAGCACCAAAATGCGCATCGTGTCCAAAAACCTCTTTATACAAAATTTTATGCTAGTTACATGAGTGGTTAGGGAGTTTGCTAACCATATCTTAAACATATTAGAAGTTTTTGACGGTTTTGCTAAAGATTTGTACTATAGCGCCCTCTGATGTTTAAGATAGATCAAAGTAGGTAGCACCAAACTGCGCATCGCATCCAAAAACCTCTTCATACAAAATTTTATGCTAATTACATGGGCGGTCACGGAGTTTTGCTAACCATATCCTAACTATATTAGAAGTTTAAGAGTTTTTGACGGTTTTGCTAAAGATTTGTACTACAGCGCCCTTTTCTACAGTGACTTCTGGTATTAAAGATAGATCAAAAAAGATAGCGCCGAAATACTCTTGTACCTAAAAATATCATTATACAAATTTTGATGCTAATCATATGAGTAGTTTATGAGTTCATGGCTGTTTACCTGATTGCAGCGCCATCTGCCACTACTGTTTTTTTTATTCTCACTTAAGTGCAAGCAATGCATAAGTTGACAAAGTTTAAATAGTAAGTTCGTATCGAGTTTCATTGATGTGTGACTTATTTTTCACACGTATAGCAGCCCCAAAAATTTTGGGCTGCTTAAAAAGTGCCACACCCCCTTGTCCACCGCCCATAAAATAATACCAGTAAAAATGCATGTCTAAATTAAGGTGGAATACCAATACGAAATGTTATCAGGCGAACAGCATATGAAAATTATAGTCGAATACCGAATTCCGAGACTGTGCTACTTAAGATTCCAAAGCTATTCGATATCGCAAATTTTGGTAGCATGGGAGGTGCCACGCCCTCTTGTTCAATGCACATAAAATGTTATTAGGAATGTAATGGAACGTTTAAATTTTCGTCGAACACCGAATTCCAAGGAAATGCTTATCATTCCAAAGCTATTCGATATCGAAAGTTTTAAGTTGTATGGGAGATGCCATGTCTCCTTGACCACCGCTCATAAAATGTTATCAGCGCACGGCACGCGTTAACTTGGCGTACAATCTATTTAGCGTTTCACACCACCTTAATGTTGCTCAAATAGAGCTTAGAGAGCTTTTTTCTCGCTGAGGATAAGAATGAAGAAATTGCGTGATTATGATCTTTTGATTTTTAATAATAAATTCAATAACGAATATTTGTTTATATAGCTCATGTCCCAACTGGGAAACACAGCTATTCAAAAGAAAAATAATTATTGAAATAACGCCTGCCGTTCCCAAGCTTTGCGGTCCCGAAAAAACGTGAGTGCATAGATTTAGATACATATAAAGATATTTTTTCCGTTGTTGTGTTCACAACAAACAAATAAATAAACAATAGCATTAAAATGTGTTAGAATAAAATAAACAAAACACTTAGTCATAACCAAGGTCAGAAGCTTGAAATGCTGAGCACATGTGAATGCAATACGATCTAGGTAAATAGGGACAAATAAACAACTACAGAAAATAAATAAAACAGAATGATGAATGAATCATAAATTAGCGATTGGGTCAACGCGAGCGACCATTTCAGTTTGAAAATAAAAATAACAAAAGACAAGATCATATTGCAGTGTGCACATGTGGGTCAACATGTGAGGAAAGGTGTGTAAATTAAATTTCATAAGAATAGTTCGATGCAGTAGGGCATCTGATGAAATGATTGTTTTCATAATTGTTATTTCCTAAATCTTAAGATAACAATATGAAATCAATCAGAGCAAATAAGAAGCACTGAGAATTTCAACTATGTCATTTGAAAGTGCATATTTCAGCATTTCTGTCGCATCCAAAGAATTGCGATTGGTTACAAGAATATACAGAAATTAATGTTTGGAAAGTGACTGGAAAGTGGGTGTGTTTTAGTAAGTAAGAATTTATTGCAATTTTATTATATAAGCTGAACGTTTTTATTTAATAAAGGGGGGGGGGTTGAGATAGTTGAGTTTGGAGTCCAAGCTGAGCAATAAAAATTTGATAAGTATACTGTTTTCATTTATCTTCAAAAAGAGCGGCCCCTGAGGCCTTCAATATCAGAGCTCGCTTTGAAGTCAACAAGTAGGATTCTTGCTAGATAGATCCCAGTACATAGGACGATCTCCTGTCAACTTAAGATCTCATGGTTTATCCTGCAACACCATACCCAACATTGGCAATCTAACATCATAACACCATGCAATAGTAGTGCATTTTTTAAATAATTAAATTTTATTATTATTATATTTTCTAATTAATAAATAAAGTAAATTTATTTAAATTTTTGCCTCAAAAGGTGCAATAAAAATTCCCTTCAATTTTTTAATTTTAAAAGTGTGCAGGATTGCAAGAAAATTTATAATTTTATTAAATTATAAATTATAAATTATAAATTATAAATTATAAATTATAAATTATAAATTATAAATTATAAATTATAAATTATAAATTATAAATTATAAATTATAAATTATAAATTATAAATTATAAATTATAAATTATAAATTATAAATTATAAATTATAAATTATAAATTATAAATTATAAATTATAAATTATAAATTATAAATTATAAATTATAAATTATAAATTATAAATTATAAATTATAAATTATAAATTATAAATTATAAATTATAAATTATAAATTACAAATTTTATAATTAACAATTTATAATATATAAATCTATAATTTTATACAAAATTGTGAAAATTTAAGGCTAAAACTTTTCTCCAAAAGTACAGGGCTGATTTTTATGAAAAAATTTCTAAAATAACAAATTTGTGCTACAGGTTTAGTTAGGGGTATTTTTCTTTTGAATTGTTAATAATAAGTTTATTCATTTAAGGTATTAAGTTTTTTAAGAAATCATCCCTGCTGCCACACATTGTTTATTCATTGGCTTTTGACGCGTTTGTGTAGCGAGAGTTTCAATGAACTCAATGTTGCTCTCTATTTTTCTCTTTCTCTTCGAGCTCAGCTAGCACAACGCAACAAAAAAAAAAAAAAACTGAAGAGCTCAGTGTTGCCAGTATATTTATGTATAATTTCCCACAATCACATGAAAAATTCTCTTTTTCCCCTTTTACAATTAGGAAAAATCAATAAAATATGTTTTAAACATAACTTTATTTTGGTATAACATTTTACGTACAAAAGTTCATAAACCCATTTTCTGCCGGGCAAAAATTGTTGATACAAAGTACATTTCTAGAGTAATTAGGTTCCCCTGATTCCAAATCAGTCATAAAAAAATTTTAAAACCCTTTCGTAACGAAATATCTTTTTTTCGTTATGTCATAAAATCAAATATTCTATGAATCGAACGTTGGCACTTATCCCATTTCTATTTTCATATTAACACAATAGAAATGGGTAAGACACTGTCGTTTGATGGTTAAATTTGACATAACGTATTTGTATGGGATTTTATGGTATGGAATAAGCGAAAACGTTCGATTAATCAAACACTAACTTTGACTCATACCTGTGTCATCCAGGTGTTGTCGGTTCTTGATTTTTTTCATTGCAAAAGATAGCTTTCTCTTTCGGATAAAAAACCTCATTTTAACTTTCTTTTTTTTAACAATACATGTATATTTAATATTATTTACAAGAAAGGTCTAATGGCAAGGTATTTTTGAACCACACCCCCCACCGCCTTGAAATTACGGGTGGTGATGGTGAATACCATTTTCAAATAGCCAATGATACAAAGTAATATATGATATCAACGACCTTCATAGCCTTCATTTACCTTCATAGTTAAACAAATTATTGAATATGTAAAAAAATCTTTTCCATACAAATTATTTGAAACTAAGTGGATACAATGAAAATATGTAGTATTTTTTTTTAAATTAATTTAACATTTTGTTAGTAGTAACGAAACAATACAACTGTACTACTTAAAATTATCGACTAATTCTAGAAATTGACAATTGCAAAGGCATTTACTTTTTTTGTCAATTATGAGGATTTCTCTGTATGAAATGATATCGAAAGCTACTTCAAAAAACTGTCAACACACTAAAAGATCTGGACAAAAAATAATTATATGATATTTTGTGAACTTTCCAAATTCATGTCAAAAAAAGTATATTTATTTACAATGGCAAATCACCAGAAGTACGCCTTTTGCTCTTCATTTGAAAATGCCCTTTTATTTGTATTACCAAGCAAAATGTTTCCCTATTTCCCTTTCAGCTCAAAAGACGATTGCAAAATCCCTCAAAAAGGGAAAGTACCCTTAATCTGGCATCACTGGATGAGCCTCGAGCAAGGCAAAAGGTGAGATACATATAAATGCAGAGCGGCGCTCCAAAACAAAACAAAACCAAAGAAAAAAAACATTTTTTACTTCTTCGATATGTATTGTCTTAACTCAGTAAGGACGGTGATGCCATATCGCATCACTAAGTCGGATTAGTCAAAATACAAAATTAGGTAAAAATTAGCCAAAATGTGAAAAATTTTTACCGTTTTTTATTAAAAACCGTTTTTAAAGCGTTAAGTAAGGAGATTGGTAAAAAACGTCCGCGGCGACAACAGTGGCCTGCTAGTATAATATAAATAAGTGAGTATAAAAAGGTGGTACCTCTAATTAATAATTATTTGTTATTTTAATTATTTCAAACTTGTGTAAAACTGTTTCATAGATTTTAAAATTTAAGTATGGGAACAAAGATAATTAAAACTATAATTTTTAAGTCTCAAAAAAATTTTAAAAATGTATCTAAAAATATACACTGAAGTTTACGAATTATTCACTAAAGCATTTTTTTAATAAAAAGCGGTCTTAACATCCGCAATAATATGAAATGAAAGTTGAGTTTTGATATGCATTACTCCTAAAAGTATCCAAATAAAGTCTATGGACAAATGTGTTAAAGTAGCGATGTATGCAGCTATAGCAATATTACTGCTTAAGAGCCCGAACAGAACCAAAGCGGATGTCGGGTGGCTGGCCTCTCTCGACGAAATCCGCTGAGAACCCGTCCAGAATTGGAGCGGTGGCGGTTGTCGGATCACGGTTGCATTTCATATTGGGAATGAAACAAATTATTTTATATTATGCTTTGAATTCACATGAAAGCAACATAGGCACAAAAACAGAATATCAGATTATAGTAAAAACTAAGAAAATAACACTGAACGTACCCAATCTTTAGCAAAAATATGGCAACATTTAAATCACTCAGAGAGAGATCCGCCAGCCGTCCGAGAGATATTAGAATAAATTGAGCCCGAACAGAACCAAAGCGGATGTCGGTTGTCAGATTCGCCGTGCAACAAAATACATGAAAATACATGCAGCCGCCAAAAATGAAACCGCCGTAGAAATGCGCGACGGAAAAACGCGTAGAAACAAATAGAATCTATTTTAATTTTGCACTGACGGCTGGCGGATCTCTCTCTGAGTGACTAAAATGTTTGCAAAAGATTGGGTACGTTCAGTGTCATTTTCTTAGTTTTTACTATGATCTGAAATTCTGTTTTTGAGCCTGTCTTGCATTCATGTGAATTCAAAGAAAAATATAAAATAATTTGTATCATTCCCATATTGAAATGCAACCGTGATCCGACAACTGCCACCGCTTCAATTCTGGACGGGTTCTCAGCGGGCTCTAACTGTGTTTATCGAAAACGCAAACAAACGACAAGCAAGACACGAGTTGCAATAGATTTTGGTGTAGAAAAAAGCATTGTTTCTCGTTGCTTGTCGTCGGTTTGCATTTTCGATATACAAAATAAAGCAGCTAGGTAAAAGTTATAAAAACACAACTTGATCCTGAAAGTATACAAATAAATTTGCAACCTTTTCAATAGAGGCCTTACCATTTTGTTCTTTATACATATAAACAGCGCTCAAAATCATCTGTGAAATGTACTCTCAGAAAAAAGTTTATCGGAATATGAGAAAAAAGGCATCATATTAAGTGAAAAATGGTATTGACTTTGCTCCAGAGAATGCTTTTCTCTAAATGTGATCCCAAAAATTCCCTTAAAATGGCAAGAAGCTTCCATGAAAATGAGAAATATTTTCTCATTAATAAAAGAGACCTTCTCTTTAATAGAAAAATATTTCTTTATAATACGTTCAACCGTTTTCTTTATTGTGTAAATTTTTAACAAAAGCAGAGAAATATTTATTTCATTTTAATAAATGTTTTCTTTAAGTTGCGTTTATAGTTTCTCACAAAAAATAACACTTTCTTTAAAAGAAAGATATATTTTCCTAACAATGATACAACATATTTCTTTATTGCGTACATTTTTCTTTGAAACACAGAAATCTGCAATTACGATTAAAAAATTATTTCTGTCAAACATTTGTTTTAACTGAGTTCTACGCAAAGTAGATGTATTAATATCAAATTGCGATTCGGTTCTAAAAATATTAGTTAAAAATGTGTTAAAAGGTGGAATTATTGTTGTGGCATTGTTTTTCGGGACTCTTTATAAATATTCCAGAAATTTATTCTGAAAAACGATTTTGTAAATGCATCCAAAGAAATAATAGTAATAAACAACATCACTTTGTGTAGCTATGTTAAGTAAAAAAAAACCTTTTAAAGGAACAATCGTCATAACACTTGCTTTTCACAACATTAATCAATTGCTCTCACGCTTTCTATTTTTTTTGTACCTCATTCAATATAAGAAAAATATATATCGATTTTTGAGAAGAAGCCTTTTTAATTTTTGAGATAGGATTTGTTGTTATTGAAGGAAATAGTTCGCATAGTGAATTATTTATCAACAATAGAGAACATTTTTCATTTTCTATAAATTTTTCTCTATAAATGAAATTTTTTCAGTGAGAGAAAAATATTTATCATTATTAGAGACATGAAATATTTTCATTTCCCACAAGGAAGGAAATATTTCTTCGAATATGTGAAAATTTATTATAATTGAAGTAAATTTTATTTGAAATAAAGAAAATTTCTATTATCGAAAATAGAGAAAGTTTTTATCACAAAAAGATAGGTTTTTTTCTGAGTATAGGGTCGCTGTGTCCTTGAATACAAATTGTTATTAATCATCCTCCAAAATATCGCAGCATCAAATTATGTTTCACAAATAAATTATTCAAATATGCCAAAATATTAAAAAAAAAGACATTGACGTATTGGTAAAGCAACGAAAGACAAATTTGATATGCTTCCTTCTATTCGTCGTTATCTCCTTTCATCTTTGTGTTTTTTTTGGCATAACAATCTCTAGAAAAGCGCATAAAATATCACAACCAGCAAACCAGAAAGTTCTATGAACCACAAAAAATATAGCAGCGCCAAAAACTTCACTTCGAACTCTTTTTTTGCAAAAAAAAGTTGACAAAACAGAAAGAGAAAAAATAGTGCGCACGTGACACAATGATTGTAAGCAAGCTTTGCATAAAGTTTTTACACACCCGCACTATTTGTTCACTTACGAGTGTAGTGACAACGAAGAAAATAGATGGCTACTCCAAATAAAGTTGTAGATATATAGTACAGTAAAAAATAAAGGGAAAAGTCAGAAACAAAGCTGAAAACGAAATTAACATAGCCCCAAGATGGTGGTTTAAAAATTGTTCAAATTAAAAACAGTCACAGAACCAAAACGGAAAACCGAAAACTCTATGAAGTGCAACTTTTTCTCTGCAACTGTCACCAAAGTTTTCGAGCCACTGACCGCTGCGCATATTAGTTACATGTGGTGAAGTGCAACACTGACTAAGCGGTGCTGTTAAATTAGAAGTTTCATGCCAAAACTTTAAATTGCACTCACAGTTTCGAATGAAGGGTAATTTTGTGGTTGTGGGAGTGGGTGTGCGTGTGTGTGTGTTAGTGTGCTTAAAGTTTAAATTCTAATTGCTTTAATTTGATGGTTTGTAAAAATTTGCCTGCACTTCATTGTTTTATGCTCTTCCGCTTTTATAATTGTTGTGCTCTTTTTGGGGCAGTACTTTAGAAGGAACAGTAAAAACAAGAAATTCTCGAAGAAATTGCAAGCTTACGGTATTAATTTGGAAATTTTGCTTAAGTCTAACAAACTGCTGTTGCCTTTGTTTGTGTAATTTAAAAGCTCCCCTCACACTATCTCCCTAATTCTATCTCAGATTTGTAAATAGTCTGTGTGGCTTTGTAGCTGTGTGTGTTTTTAATATCATCCCATCCACTCACCCTCCCAGAATGACACACAAATGCAAATTGATGTTTTACTCACACATATACTTTCATAGATAGAGAAAAAAAAACACGCAGTCACTGTATAAAGAATCCAGATGAAAAACAAAGCAGACATGACGATGGAAGGAATGTGGCAGGTTATAATTTTAATGCTAAGTTAAGAAGTGTATTTTTTAAAATTTTAAAAACTTCCTTTTTTATTTTTCTTTTTCCTTAAAATTTTATTATTATTTATTAACAAAAAGCATCAGAACAGTAAGAAAAAAGTTATTTTATAGCACAACATAAATACATTCAATATAAGTATAATAGCAACTATATCATTATAAAGTATCATGATTGCTAATGAAAAATTCCGATTTATTTTAAGAGACAACAACTTCAATATTTTCATGATTGTTGCAATTCGCCGACATTTCGTGCTTTCACCACTCAAGCACTTCTGATAGCAACAATGTTCTTATGTATATTATTTCAACAACATTACTACACGAAGAAAATTAATTTGCTTGAATCAAGCAAATGTTTTGCTTAAAAGCAAATCAGCAAAATTTTGCTCAATCACAATGTGATTTTAGAAAAAGACTGCTACATTGCAATTACTCCTTGTGTATTTAGGAAAAAGCAAAATTTTGATTAAATTCAAGCAAAATTTTGCTAAGTTATTTTAAACTCAAAAGCAAATTTTTACTTAATTCAAGCAAATATTTGCTTAGTTATTATAAATTGGAATAGCAAATTTTTACTTAATTCAAGCAAATATTTGCTTAGTTATTATAAATTGGAATAGCAAATTTTCACTTAATTCAGGCAAATATTTGCTTAGATATTATAAATTAGAATAGCAAATTTTTACTTAATTCAAGCAAATATTTGCTTAGTTATTATAAATTGGAATAGCAAATTTTCACTTAATTCAGGCAAATATTTGCTTAGATATTATAAATTAGAATAGCAAATTTTTACTTAATTCAAGCAAATATTTGCTTAGTTATTATAAATTCAAATAGCAAATTTTTACTTAATTCAAGCAAATTTTTTCTAAACACATGAGCACACGTTTATTCTAAATGAAGAAAATTAGACGACGATTGGTTAACAACTGCGATGGTTGAATGGATAAGCCCATGCACTTACACTCACGTGGCCGAGGTTCAAATCTCCAGATGGTGGTAATTTTTCAGTTTAATGTTAATAATTATTTCACTTCAAAAATATGCTAGATTTCAGCAAAAACTAATCAAAATTTGCTATTAAGATTTATAATAACTAAGCAAATACTTGCTTGAATTAAGTAAAAATTTGCTTTTCCAGTTTATAATAACTAAGCAAAATTTTGATTGATTGAAATTCAAGCAAATATTTGCTTAGTTATTAAAAATTGCAAAAGCAAATTTCTACTTAATTCAAACAAATATTTGCTTAGTTATTAAAAACTGCAAAAGCAAATTTCTACTTAATTCAAGCAAGTATTTGCTTAGTTATTATAAATTGGAATAGCAAATTTTTACTTAATTCAAGCAAATATTTGCTTAGTTATTATAAGTTCAAATAGCAAATTTTTACTCAATTCAAGCAAATTTTTTCTAAACACACAAGCACACGTTTATTCTAAATGAAGAAAATTAGGCGACGATTGGTTAACAACTGCGATGGCCGAATGGATAAGCCCATGCACTTACACTCACGCGGCCGAGGTTCAAATCTCCAGATGGTGGTAATTTTCAATTTAATGTTAATAATTATTTCACTTCAAAAATATGCTAGATTTCAGCAAAAACTAATCAAAATTTGCTATTTCAATTTATAATAACTAAGCAAATACTTGCTTGAATTAAGTAAAAATTTGCTTTTCCAGTTTATAATAACTAAGACAAATTTTGATTAAATTCAAGCAAATATTTGCTTAGTTATTATAAATTGGAATAGCATATTTCTACTTAATTCAAGCAAATATTTGCTTAGTTATTAAAAACTGCAAAAGCAAATTTCTTCTTAATTCAAGCAAATATTTGCTTAGTTATTATAAATGGAATAGCAAATTTCTACTTAATTCAAGCAAATATTTGCTATGTTATTATAAATTGAAATAGCAAATTTTGATTGGTTTTTTGCTGAAATTTAGCACAATTTGAAGTGGCTGTGAATAAAGCGCAAGTTTTGCTTAACCACAATGCAAATTTAGCAAAGAGTTTTCTCCGTGTACAATGGCTCAGTGGCTAGGGCTTTTTTTTACAGAGACAACATTTTTTATTTTTTTATGGAATTTAGCTCTGTTTTGGTTTTTTTTTTAGTTTGTCTTGTTTTTTATTGATTTCATTCTGTTTTTTTTTGCATTAATTGCTTATAATAATAAAGCGAACGCGTTAAATTTTTTACTATGTAAATTTACGCTCGTGCGTTTAATTTTAATGAAGCAAATTAAGCGACGTTTAATTAACAGCTGCGATGGTCGAGCGAATTAGCCAATGCACTTACAGACACGCGGCCAAGGTTCAAGTCTCCGGATAATAGTAATTTTTCATTTGCCGACAACATTAGTTGGAAATTCAGCAGACATGCTCGCCTCCATACCCGCTTATATCTTTTTTCTATAGGCATGTCCTAGGCCGGCAGGTCTGTCAAATGAACTGCCGTAGCAGCAATGCAGCATGCATCTCATGGTATGAATGCAGCATTAATGCCGTGAGATGCATGCAGTATTGCTGCTTTGGCAGTTCATTTGGCAGACATGTATCACTTTTGTATTCATACCATAAGATGCATGCCGCATTGCTGCTACGGCAGTTCATTTGGCAGACATGCCGACCTAGGACATGCCAATAGAAAAAAAATATAAGCGGGTATGGAGGCGAGTATGTCTCCTTTCCTTCCAAGGCATGTTGCCGGCAGACATACAGCAGTATTTCTTTTCCAACTGGGAAACAGCACGAATAACAAAAATTGCAAAACATACTATATCTTATGAATGTGACAGAGCTGCTTTATTTCTGCGGTTTTTTTTTCATTCTTCATTTTTTGCTGCCACAATTTTATTTTGTTCACATATAAAATGAATGCTTGCTTGTCTGCATAAGATTGAGCAACTAATTGGCGTTGCTTGTTGTTATTCATATTTTACGCTTGCAAAAAAGTTAGAAAAGCTTTCAAATTAAATCTTTGGGTAGCTCAATAATATTGAGTCCAATACAAGACATATAAAATTACGCATTTAAACTAACACTTTTTTGCTATTGCTATCTTTAACTCTTACCTTAACTGAAATTTAAAATCAAAATCAAAATCAAAATCAAACGCAAACTTAAACACAAACTCAGAGACAAACTCAAAGTAAAACTCAATCTCTTAGTCGAAATTAAATACAAACTCAAACCTAAACTCAAACCCAAAGTAAGACTCAAAGTCGAAGTCGATGTTAAAGTCTAAGTCAAACTCAAACTCTTACTCAAACTCAAATTCAAAGTCGATCTAACAGTCAAATTCAAACTTTAAATCCTATACAGACTTAGAGTTTAGTATTTAGTATATAATATTTAGTATTAAGTAGTTAGTTTTAGTACTTAGAATTTAGACTTGAATATTTAGTATTATATGTTTAGTATTTAGTACTTAATATTTAGCATTTTGTATTTACTATTTGGCATTAAGTAATATTTAATACTTAGCATATAGTATTTCGTATTAAGTGTTTAATACTAAACACAAGTATATAGTATGTACTATGTAGTATTGAGATTTTGGTATATATTATTTAGTATCTATTATTTAGTATTTTTACTTAATTTAGTATCTAGTATTTATGTTTAGTAAATATTATTCTGTATTTTTAGTATTAGGTATTTAATTTTTAGAACTGAGCATTTAGTAAAATTTAAATTCATCCTCCAACTCAAAGTCAAACTCACACTTTAAGTCAACCTTAAGCTCAAAGTCAAACTCATAGTTTGAGCAACATCTTTTGCTCAAATTTTGTCAAAAAAGTTTAGCTCTAAATCATAGTTAAAGTCAAACTTAAAGTTAAACTCAAACTCTTACTCATAGGCAAAGTCTTACTAGAACTCTAACTCAAAATAGAAATTTTTATCTAAGTCAAAGTAAAATTTTAGCTCTAACTTAAACTGTAACTTTTACTTAAAATCAAGCTCAAACTCAAAATAAAACTCAAACTCTTTATCAAACAAGGAAAGGTCTCCACGTGTCATTCTCCGATTTAAATGAGCTTAGGATATGTGATAGAAGAAAAAATTCTAAGGTTGACGTATTTCTTATATCTGCTAAGTTCAAAATGGCGTTCGAAAGTTGTCAAAAATTACGTTATTTCGCCATAACTTTAATTTTACATATTGAAACATACACAAATTAGGCACCAAATGAAAGGTACTGAAATTTCATGTCCTTTAGTATATATTATAAAAATTTTTTGCTGTTGTTGATTTTAACAAATTTTTACTCATTTACTTGTTTTTGTGAATCCTTATATAATTTATTTAATTACTTTTGCATTTAATACATAATGCATTTTGTGTTTGTGATAATTTTTTGGCACTTTTTTTTTCTGTGAAAGGTGCATATTAAAAAATGATTTGCCCGCGTACGAAATGTTGTTATCACAATTGGTAAGAGATTTTTGGATAATTTTTTTCTCTGAAATTATTTTGAAAGCATGCTTTTATTCTAAAAATCACAATTGGCAAGAGGTTTTTTGATAATTTTTTTCTCGTTAATTATTTTAAATATAATAATTCTAAAAAACATGAAAACAACATTTTTTCAAAACTAAATTTTGCCAAAATAATCATAAATAAGTAATTTTATGACAAAAACAGTTCATTATTTTTTTTTTGAAAAAAGGAAATTTTTGTTAATGAATGAAGTGGCAAAAGTTAGGTGGCCAAAAATGTGATTTTGTTTTATATTTTTTTAAAACGAAAACAATTTTTGGTTTTTTTATTAAGTGAAAACTAAATATTTTTGATTTAAAAAAAAAAAAAATTAAAAATATAAATGCTGAGCTAACAGTACTATTGAAATAGTTTTTGTCAAGTCATTTTATTACACTTTTATGGAAAAAAGAAATCAAAGAAATGTATTAAAAAAAACGACGATATTTACATCAAAAGTTAAAAGTTTCAATTTCAAATAGTTTTTTTTCATTTTAAGGCAATGAAATTATGTAAAAAATGCATTGCACTAAGAATTTCCATAGTTATATGAATAAACATGCGAATGTTTTTGGTGTCAAAAGAACAGAATTTTTTGTCATTATTTATACAAAAAAAAATTCTTAAATTTTCAAGATATGTGCATAATTTTGATGTAAAAAAAGGATTTTTTTTTTCATTACATTCCTACAAAAAAATCTAAAATTAGCTTGAAATGTCGTTTTTTTTAAAGAAAAACTCTTGTTTTAAATGAATATTGTAGTATTTTTAATTTTTTGTGCAAAATTTATAATGGCACATTATAATGGCATAAGAACGCTATAATCGTAAGTTTTGTATTACAAAAAAAAATTTTGTAATAATACAAGCTTATTTAAGAAAGAAAAATAAATGTGTATACGTAGAGTTAGTAGAAAAAAAATTAGAAGACATATTCTCAATTTAAATTAAATAAGGTATTATTTAAAATTTAAATGGAGTCAAACCGTTAGATATTAAAAGAGCTATTCACTTACAAACTTATTATTTTGATTTTAAGGAAGATTTTTCAGATTTTTCGCAAAAAAAAAAAAAAAAAAAATATAAAAGTTTTGAAAAAAAGTTCACAAAATATGTTTCAATAACATTCTTTATCATAAAAGATTTTTACAACTAGAATTTGAAGATTTAAAAAAAAAATTAAGGTGTTTTGTGGGAACAAAATGTTCGTAAAAAACCACTTTTATATGACAGCCCTATAAAATATTAACATTTACCGTTAAATTTGAATACAAAAAGTTTATTCTAAAATAAAAACAACATTTTTGATACCCATTTACAAAAATTATGTGAATTTTAAAGTAAATTGTATACTTTATTTAAAACAATAATTATATTTTAATAATCAATATTTGCAAAATTGTTCATTTTTTAAATTAATTTTTAAATAAAAAACTTTAAATTACAAAAAAGAAATAATATAAGGATTCACATACACAAGTATGGTAAATAAACGGTTACTTTATCAATACAATAAGAGTAAAAATTTTTTAAAATCAACAAAAACAAAAACAACAACAAATGTTTTATAACATATATCAAATTACATGAAATTTAAGTACCATTCATTTGGTGCCTAATTTGCATATATTGCAATATGTTAAATTAAAGTTATTGCAAAAAAACATAATTTTTACAAATTTTCGAACGGCATTTTGAAAGACTTCTCCTTGAATTTAGCTTAGATATAAAAAAATACGTCAATTTTAGAACTGTGTCTTCTCTCACATATCCAGAGCTCATTAAAACCGGAGAGTGACACGTAGAGACCTTTCCTTGTAAGTAAAAGGCGAAGTCAAACTCAAAGTCAAACTCAAACTAAAACTTATTGTGAGTACTAATAAAACTTATACAAATTTTCAACTTTACACAAACTTTAAATCTTTATCTAATTCAAACTCAAATTTAATCGCTAACTTTTACTCTAATTTTTGCTCAAAGTCAAACTCAAACTCATAATCAAACACAAAATAAAACTCAAACTTGAACTTTAGCTCAAATTCTTTATCTTATTCAAAGTCAAAGTAAAACTCAAACCCAAACTCTATTTTAAGCTTAAACTTAAACTCAACCTCAACCTCGACCTCAACCTCAACCTAAACCTCAACCTCAACCTCAACCTCAACTTCAACCTCAACCTCAACCTCAACCTCAACCTCAACCTCAACCTTAACCTCAACCTCAACCTCAACCTCAACCTCAACCTCAACCTCAACCTCAACCTCAACATCAGCCTCAACTTCAACCTCAACCTCAACCTCAACCTCAACCTCAACCTCAACCTCAACCTCAACCTCAACGTCAACCTCAACCTCAACCTCAACCTCAACCTCAACCTCAACCTCAACTTCAACCTCAATCTCAACCTCAACTTCAACCTCAACCTAAACCTCAACCTCAACCTCAACCTCAACCTCAACCTCAACCTCAACTTCAACCTCAACCTCAACCTCAACCTCAACCTAAACCTCAACCTCAACCTCAACCTTAACCTCAACCTCAAACTCAACTTCAACCTCAACCTCAACCTCAACCTCAACTTCAACCTCAACCTCAACATCAACCTCAACCTCAACCTCAACCTCAACCTCAACCTCAACCTCAACCTCAACCTCAACCTCAACTTCAACCTCAACTTCAACCTCAACCTCAACTTCAACCTCAACCTCAACCTCAACCTCAACCTCAACCTCAACCTCAACCTCAACCTCAACCTCAACCTCAACCTCAACCTCAACCTCAACCTCAACCTCAACCTCAACCTCAACCTCAACCTTAACCTCAACCTCAACCTCAACCTCAACCTCAACCTCAACCTCAACCTCAACCTCAACCTTAACCTCAACCTCAACCTCAACCTCAACCTCAACCTCAACCTCAACCTCAACCTCAACCTCAACCTCAACCTCAACCTCAACCTCAACCTCAACCTCAACCTCAACCTCAACCTCAACCTCAACCTCAACCTCAACCTCAACCTCAACCTCAACCTCAACCTCAACCTCAACCTCAACCTCAACCTCAACCTCAACCTCAACCTCAACCTCAACATCAACCTCAACATCAACCTCAACCTCAACCTCAACCTCAACCTCAACCTCAACCTCAACCTCAACCTCAACCTCAACCTCAACCTCAACCTCAACCTCAACCTCAACCTCAACCTCAACCTCAACCTCAACTTCAACCTCAACCTCAACCTCAACCTCAACCTCAACCTCAATCTCAATCTTAACCTCAACCTCAACTTCAACCTCAACCTCAACCTCAACCTCAACCTCAACCTCAACCTCAACCTCAACCTCAACCTCAACCTCAACCTCAACCTCAACTTCAACCTCAACCTCAACCTCAACCTCAACCTCAACCTCAACCTCAACCTCAACCTCAACCTAAACCTCAACCTCAACCTTAACCTTAACCTCAACCTCAACCTCAACCTCAACCTCAACCTCAACCTCAACCTCAACCTCAACCTCAACCTCAACCTCAACCTCAACCTCAACCTCAACCTCAACCTCAACATCAACCTCAACCTCAACCTCAACCTCAACCTCAACCTCAACTTCAACCTCAACTTCAACCTCAACCTCAACCTCAACCTCAACCTCAACCTCAACCTCAACCTCAACCTCAACCTCAACCTCAACTTCAACCTCAACCTCAACATCAACCTCAACCTCAACCTCAACTTCAACCTCAACTTCAACCTCAACCTCAACTTCAACCTCAACTTCAACCTCAACTTCAACCTTAACCTCAACCTCAACCTCAACCTCAACCTCAACCTCAACCTCAACCTCAACCTCAATCTCAAACTCAACCTCAACTTCAACCTCAACCTCAACCTCAACCTCAACCTCAACCTCAACCTCAACCTCAACCTCAACCTCAACCTCAACCTCAACCTCAACCTCAACCTCAACCTCAACCTCAACCTCAACCTCAACCTCAACCTCAACCTCAACCTCAACCTCAACCTCAACCTCAACCTCAACCTCAACCTCAACCTCAACCTCAACCTCAACCTCAACCTCAACCTCAACCTCAACCCCAACCTCAACCTCAACCTCAACCTCAACCTCAACTTCAACCTCAACCTCAACCTCAACCTCAACCTCAACCTCAACCTCAACCTCAACCTCAACCTCAACCTCAACCTCAACCTCAACCTCAACCTCAACCTCAACCTCAACCTCAACCTCAACCTCAACCTCAATCTCAATCTCAACCTCAACCTCTTTATCTAAGTCAAAGTCAAACTAGCAATCAAGCTCACAGTGTAACTCTTACTTATAGTCAAAGTTAAACTTAAAATCAAACTCAACCCAAAACTCAAACTCTTACTATAATTCTGACAATAATCGCTTATGTCGACTTAAGACAGAACTGAGTTATTCATGTAGATGTGTTCCACGCCAAAGTTATGACACAAAAACAAAACATCCTTTTATATAACTCATATGGCAATTGAAAACTTTGAAGAAAGATTTTTCGAATCTTTGCAAGATTTATCGACACAGAATTCAAAGTCAAAATAAAAGTTGAACTCGAATTAAGCTCAAACTCTTTCTCATAGTCAAACTCAAGTCTAAGTCACAGTCAAATTCTAAAACAAACTCTAAACCAAACTAAAAACTGAAATTCTAACTGAAGCCAGTGTTGCCAAAGCCTTAAATTTTTTTATCCAGATTGAAAGAAAGAATTTTGCGTTTTCGAAAAAGCTTATCAAATATAGTCAATACATAGTTTTAATTTTATGCATTTTTTAAAAATAAACTTTTAAATTAAAATGTTCAAGGCAATTCAAAGTTGTTTTTTTTAAAGGTTTCATCAAAATGCAACTAATATGCAAACTACTCAAATAAGTAAAACTAAAATATATAAAAAAAATTCAATATTTAGTAACGCAATTAATACAAAACATATCGAAGTAGAAATCTATACCACTAAAACAGACTTTCCATTCATTTCGTTCATGTCTTGAACTCATATTTCTTTTCTTTAAGATAACCTTAACCTAGCCTAAAGTGAAACAAATACTTTTTATTACTTAAAAAACTAACCCAAACAAAAGAAAATTTTACATTTATCAGTTTTGCTAAAAACTCTAACTAGAGGTTAGTTTAGTCTAACCTTTAACCTTTCTCCTAATATTTTTATGCATTGGTTATCTAAGTAGATTTGCTGACAAAACCATTTTTTGTTCAAATGAAATGTTATTTTTAAACTACTTATGCGCTTTTAAAAGCTGCGTTCCATTTCCCAATTGCCAGTATCTAAAGTCTTCATATCTCTTTATTTTTTTTTGTATATTTTTTTTTTCATTTTAAAATGTCAGTTCTTCTTTATGTACAATATTGGCATGTTTAGTTTTTCTCTGCTGTTAACACATTTTTGTTTTATTTTTTTTTCTACTACATTCTATTACAATAAAAGACAATATTTACTCAAATATTGTGGAGGATGTCAATAAAAATGTAGATTTGACTTTTTTTTTCTATTGTTCTAAAATGGTGACAAAAAAGATGCAAAAAAGATGCAAAAAAATTATACAAATTTACCAAATTTCTATTATGTCATGTATGTGTGTGTTTATAGTAAAGTGCTTTGTGTGTGTGCTCACGCACACACAGCACACATATAAATAATGGATTCATGTGGTTATATGTATCTGCATAGCAACTAGCACAAAGTTTGTTGAGCAGAATTACTAAAATAATTTCTAGAACTGCAATATTTTTGGTCTGGGCTTTAAAAGAATTTTGTAATTATTTTTAATAATCTTTATGTGCGTAGGTGCTATATTTATATTACAAATTTTTAGACAACTATTATTTAAACTTTTTCTGAAAAGTTCAAAGTAATGCATAGATCAAAACTTTGTCCTGAAATTATAATGATGCATTGTGATTTTATTACAGTCTCTGTTAAACCATGAGAGCACATTGCATTGTGTGGAAGTGCTTCCAATATGCTTTACAGGCAGACAACGAGAAGCAGTACAACTTAAAAGTTTTGCTATATTATTTTCGAATTTTGTGCCTCAAAGTATAATGTATTAGGAGATAAAGATTAACAGATGCTATCCAATATAATGAATTGAAGGGAAGTGCTTCTAATAAGCTTTACAAGGTGTCAGTGGGAAGCAGTTCTAATGAAAAGCTTTGCTTTGCTGCTTTTTACATTTTTTGTGCAACAAACTAAAATGGATCGAGAGAAAATGTTTCCAAATATAATGAATTAAAAAAGAGTGTTTCTTAAAAGCTTCGCAAGAAAACAACGAAAAGAAGTTTGAATAAAAAGTTGCTTTGCTGTGATGCTTATTTTGAAAATATAATGAATTAAGAGAAAGTGCTTCCAAAACGCTACTTAGCATTATGAATTAAAGGAAAGTGCTTCTAAAAAACACTCTGCTAGAAAGCACTTCTAATATGCTTCAAAAGAAAACAGCGGAAAGTAGTTCCGATAAAAAGCATTGATTTGTTGCTGTTTTTGACTATTTTGTGTCACAAACGGTAATGAATTTGGAGAAAATGCTTTCAAACTGTTTTTTTTGCAAATATGTTTAATGAATAGAAGGAATGTGCTTCATATAAACATCACAAAAGACAGCAGATGCAGTTGAAAAACTAATGAAGCACATTTTTTAATATGCACAACAAAAAATATCTTTAGTTTCTTGAACAAAAAAAAAAAAAAATCAAATATTTCATTTTGCAAACCACAGGACATTTAAGCAAGTAAAGTGTTTCCGGAACACTTAAGCCGCATATAGATTGAATTTTAGGATATTAAATATGTTGATTTTTGTTCCGAAGTTATAGCATCCTTACGCTCCCACACATTTATAAAGAGATAAACTAAAACACATAAAACTACAAAGGAAATAATAAAAAAAAAAACGATATAAATATTAAATTTGCACACATAAATCAAATGAGCAAGGACAAGACTAAGCTTGCACTGTGGTGGAAAAAGGTTTATTTTGAAGAAATATTGAATCATATATCATGATTTAAGCATAAAAGTACACTGAGAAAGTTATTCTTTCTTTCTATCAACTATGATGTGGTCATACTTGCTTAGGCATAGCTATGCTTATGCATAGCGGCATAGTTGCTTACGACGAAACAAATAGTTATTTTTTAAAAATAAATTATATATTTGAGCCTTTTAGTTGACACAAATGTTGCTTAGCCAATAAATGTTTTATTCAATAAAAAACATACTAAACGACTTTGTACTTTTAATAAACTTTATTATTTATTTTATAATTTTTTTTTGGTTTAATTTCTTTTTAAAAGTTCTTTCAATGTGAGACTTTTTAATCTATAACTTTAAAATGATAGCAGTCATGAAGGTCATTATTATAATAACTATACTCTCAAACAGATATATACTCTAAACGAAAACGAAAAATTTTTATTGTTAAAATTCAAGTTATATTCAATTATATCATCCTAGTATAACCCTTTCAGACCTGACGCTAAGCTACTGAGAATTTTTTATGATTTGTTGGAGTAAATCGTCTTTATATGATAACAAAACATATTTAATGCCTAAATTTTGACCTTTTCATATCCCCCAAGAATTTTCAAGAAACGAAAGTTTGTGCTGAAAATATTTTTTTTTGCATCAAATGTTGTCAAATCATTTGAGATTTCAAAATATGTTATTTTTTTAGTTAAAATGTGTCAACTTCACTAAAATTGCGCTATTAGTATTTTAGTATATGAAAAAACAACTAAATTCTACGACTCATATTAAAAAAAAAAAATTAAATGTGACACAAGAACTTCGTGAAAATTTAAGAAACGACAAAATTAACAGCTTAACAATATGAAAGGCATAAACAATAAGGTGGATCGTTTTACTCAGGGATAAAAAACACTTTTTTCGACACTCATATTCTGGGATATCGAAATCGGTGGAACCGTCATCAAGCGGTTTTGATTTTAAAAAATCACTTTTTAGCCAAAAATCACCGTTTTTTCGCCGTAAGTTTCTATCAATTTAAAATAACTACCCAAAAATTGGGTGCAAATGAAAGGTATCTTCGACTTTAAGGTTGTAAATAGGAAGATGGTTAGATTCAAGAAATTTTTTAGTGCAACAGTGTTCAGAATTCGGTCAACATTTTGGGTATTTTTCACTAAAATCGCTATAAATTTGCCATTTTCAGTAAAATGAAAGGTATCTTCGACTTTAAGGTTGTAAATAGGAAGATGATTAGATTCAAGAAATTTTTTAGTGCAACAGTGTTCAGAATTCGGTCAACATTTTGGGTATTTGTCACTAAAATCGCTATAAATTTTCCATTTTTCAGTAAATTTTGAAAAACTAAGTATTGTTTAAAAAGACTTGGTGTAATCTATTGATATATAAAAAAAATAAAAAAATAAGACGGTGGAATTTTTTTTAAACTTTTTTGGAAAGTATTTTTGAAAGTGTATTTTTCACAAAAATCTATAAATCCACTAATTTTCAGTAAATTTTAGAAAATTTACCTACTATTTTTAAAATGGTGTGGCTTTGAAGAGGCTTCACCTTTCGTGGTGAACAATCAAAAATTAACATATTTATAGCGAATGAACAGCAAATTTATAGCGATTATAGTGAAAAGTACCCAAAATGTTGACCGAATTCTGAAAACTGTTGAACTAAAAAATTTCTTTAATCTAAAAATCTTCTTATTTACAACTTTGGTGACCCAGATACCTTTCATTTGCACCCATTTTTTTGGGTAGTTATTTTAGATTGATAAAAAGTTACGGCGAAAAAACCATTGATTTTTGGCAAAAAAATGATTTTTTTTAAATCAAAACCACTGGATGACGGTTCCACCGATTTCGATATTTTTTTGGATTTAAGATCTACTTGAATCCAGCTCCCAGAATATGAGTGTCGAAAAAAATGTTTTTTTTATCCACCTTAATAAACAACAACCTGCGCAATCGATACATGTAAAATTGATAAACATTCGTGAAATAGAATTAAAGATATTTAGACTAAAAGTTACCCGCACAATCGATGCATCACGGTCTGAAAGGGATTAAAGCCTGTCCTACGACAGGTCCTCCGCACACTTCCTTTTTGGAGCCATTTGTCAAAAGCACTTTTTTCTTTTTTTAAAGCTTGATTTTTTTATTCAATTGATTTTTGAAAAATAGAAATGTACCACATTAAATAACACTTTATGTATTAAAGCAGTGTTGAAAACGTAGTTAGATCAAAAGTGTACTATTGTAAAAACCTTATATTGTCACTGATAAGTATCAATATATTTTCTGTGCATACTTTCAGGCTGAACATTTTTGAGAACAGTATGTCTTGCAAAAGTACTTTCCTGTCAAAAAATAATTACTGTTTGAGAAATACTGTGTGAGGAGCAGCATGCTTGCCTTTTATAGTGTGACCAGAGTGGAATATTATATTCCACTTTGGCATATTTAAACTTCTGGATGCATATTTTTTTTTATAAAAATATACAGCATAAAAAGTGGAATATTTTTCGTATGATTATATTTTTCAAAATTCACAAAAATTGCAATAAAAAAATGTCTATTTGGTTACTAAATGGTTATTTTTTGGCTATCGACACTTTATATTTTTTTATCTCTGAACCACCTTGTAAAACGCAATATAAGGAATTCATTTTGTGGTTAACTTTTTCGTTGTCAATTTTATTGCAATTCATTTAATAACTTCACGCAGCTTAAAAAGTGGAGTAAATTTGCTTATATGTTTGTTTGGTTAGATTTTGGTTAGAACAAAATGCACAGTTCTCAAAATACAACCCTGTGGAAAATATACAACGATTGAACACTTATAATTTATTCTTTCATTTCAATTTCTGTATGATTTTCTTTAGTTAAATGATGATTTAAATTAATATTTCCAAACAGAAGTACATACAAAAATCAGCTAATTTTAAAAATATAAAATGTACTTTACTGAAGGGTCGATCACAATAAGTTGTAAGTATTGTAAATTTTGCAAAAATTTATCACAAATGCACCACATCGTGAATACCACTATTATTGCTAACAAAAGCTATTTCTTTTAACTATTTTAAAATGTGGATTCAAAACACTAAAGCAGAAAAAGTTATTGATCCAAGTTCGGAATCTGAAGATTTATCAAAATTTGTGCTTTTCTCGCTTAGCTTACCATTTAGCAATGCTGAGGTTGATAAAATTTTTAGTTATATGAATCTTTCTTATTCAAACGAAAATTCGAAATAGAATGCAAGAAAAACTCTTAAATAATTTGTTGAATGTAAAAACATGGCTGCATGTTCAAAAAAGTGTTGTAATACCTATCAAATACCAGATAGCTTAATAAAAAAAATTTAGAAATTCGAATTTCTATGATAATAATACAAGCAACAATTTAAGAATTGACCTCGAAGATGTGCCTGAATTTTAGTTTTGCATTTGTATAGTATAACTTAAAATTAAAAAAACCATAACAAGGTTTATAATTTTTTATAGGAGAAGAAAATAAATTTAAGTGCGATAGTAATCAAATAAATAAATGTTTTTTAAACTTGCTTCTATGTTTTTTTTATATGCATATTAAGACTTATTTAGATATATATCTTTGAAATTGAAAGTGGAATATTTTGTGGAATATAAAAATTGAAAGTGGAATATTGTGCATATTTTTTTTTAACAAAAAGCATATTTTTTCAAAAATCTTCTGGTCACACTGGCCTTTTATGTATGAAAATGTGCATACTTTCAGGCTAACAGTTTGAGAGATATTGGACACGGAGCAGCGTGCTTGCCTTTTATATATCACGATTATCTTATAAGCTGGCTCAAGATATGATTTAGGGCTAGCTTTTCGGTACGAGTTTAAACTTTAGTCAAATAAAATCCAGCTTAACTCACCAAAATTGGACGTTTAAACTCGGTTCAACTAGATATTTTAGCATTCGTTGAAGTTAAATTGATTTAAAGTGTCATATAATGTGTTTTTTTGCCTAAGCCGAGTTTAAACGTGCAATTTCGGTGAGTCAAGCTCGGTTTATTTTGACTAGACTTTAAACTCGTACTGAAAAACTGGCCCTAAGAAGCTATAATGCAATCTTTATTAATTATTACTAAACCTTCAATGTAGTGTTACCAACCCTTTTGCTCGTTACTGATTTTTGCCGAGGTAAGCTCAGTGAGTAAAGCAGGGGTTCTTACAAAATAATTTATTTACCAATGATTCCGTTGTTGAAATGAGAAAGCCAGCGAAGGGTGGGGACACCTTTGCTTAAGATAACTTCGCCTGAACTTAGAGTAAACTATGCTCGAAGAGTGGGGACACCTTCGCTTAAGATAACTGCGTTTAAACTTAGAGTGAAACTATGTTCGAAGGGTGGGGACATCTTTATTTAAAATAACTACGTTTGAACTTGGAATGAAACTATGTTCAAAGGGTGAAAACACCTTCGTTTAAAAGAAGTACGTTTGAACTAAGAGTGAAACTATTTTCGAAGGGTGCGGACACCTTCGCTTAAGATAACTACGTTTGAACTTAGAGTGAAACTATGTTCGAAGAGTGGGGACACCTTCGCTTAAGAAAACTACGCCGGAACTCAGAGCAAACTATGTTCGAAGGGTGGGGACACCTTCGTTTAAGATAACTACGTTTGAACTTAAAGTGAAACTATTTTCGAAGGGTGGAGACACCTTCATGTAAGATAACTACGTTTGAACTTGAAATGAAACTATGTTCGAAGGGTGAAGACACCTTCGTTTAAAATAACTACGCCTGAACTTAGAGTAAACTAGGTTCGAAGGGTGGGGACACCTTCGCTTAAGATAACTACGTTTAAACTTAGAGTGAAACTATTTTTGAAGGGTGGGGACACCTTCGCTTAAGATAACTACGCCTAAACTGAGAGTAAACTATGTTCGAAGGGTGGGGACACCTTCGCTTAAGATAACTACGTTTAAACTTAGAGTGAAACTATGTTCGAAGGGTTGGGACACCATCATTTAAGATAACTACGTTTGAACTTGAAATGAAACTATGTTCGAAGGGTGAAGACACCTTCGTTTAAAATAACTACGTTTGAACTTAGAGTGAAACTATTTTCGAAGGGTGGGGACACCTTCGCTTAAAATAACTACGCCTGAACTTAGAGTAAACTAGGTTCGAAGGGTGGGGACACCTTCGCTTAAGATAACTACGTTTAAACTTAGAGTGAAACTATGTTCGAAGGGTGGGGAGACCTTCGTTTAAGATAACTACGCCTAAACTTAGAGTAAACTATGTTCGAAGGGTGGGGACACCTTCGCTTAAGATAACTACCCCTGAACTTAGAGTAAACTATGTTCGAAGGGTGGGGACACCTTCATTTAAGATAACTACGTTTGAAATTGGAATGAAACTATGTTCGAAGGGTGAAGACATCTTCGTTTAAGATAACTACGTTTGAACTTAGAGTGAAACTATTTTCGAAGGGTGCGAACACCTTCGCTTAAGATAACTACTCCTGAACTTAGAGTAAACTATGTTCGAAAGGTGGGGACACCTTCGCTTAAGATAACAACGGCTGAACTTAGATTGAAACTATGTTCGAAGGGTGGGGACACCTTCGCTTAAGATAACTACGTTTAAACTTAGAGTGAAACTATGTTCGAAGGGTTGGGACACCATCATTTAAGATAACTACGTTTGAACTTGAAATGAAACTATGTTCGAAGGGTGAAGACACCTTCGTTTAAAATAACTACGTTTGAACTTAGAGTGAAACTATTTTCGAAGGGTGCGAACACCTTCGCTTAAGATAACTACGCCTGAACTTAGAGTAAACTATGTTCGAAAGGTGGGGACACCTTCGCTTAAGATAACTACGCCTGAACTGAGAGTAAACTATGTTCGAAGGGTGGGGACACCTTCGCTTAAGATAACTACGTTTAAACTTAGAGTGAAACTATGTTCGAAGGGTTGGGACACCATCATTTAAGATAACTACGTTTGAACTTGAAATGAAACTATGTTCGAAGGGTGAAGACACCTTCGTTTAAAATAACTACGTTTTAACTTAGAGTGAAACTATGTTCGAAGGGTGGGGACACATTTGCTTAAGATAACTACGTTTAAACTTAGAGTGAAACTATGTTCGAAGGGTGGGGACACTTTCGCTTAAGATAACTACGCCTGAACTTAGAGTAAACTATGTTCGAAAGGTGGGGACACCTTCGCTTAAGATAACAACGGCTGAACTTAGATTGAAACTATGTTCGAAGGGTGGGGACACCTTCGCTTAAGATAACTCTGTCCGAACTTAGAGAAAAATAATTTCGAAGGGTGGAGACACCTTCGCTTAAGATAACTACGCCTGAACTTAAAGTAAAACTATGTTCGAAGGGTGGAGACACCTTCGCTTAAGATAATTACGCCTTAACTTAGAGTGAAACCATTTTCGAAGGGTGGGGACACATTTGCTTAAGATAACTACGTTGAAATTTAGAGTGAAGCTATGTTCGAAAAAAAACTCGAAGTCAGCCCCTCAATAATATATATTTTATTTAAATTTATTTAGAACCAAAATTTTAGGACAAAAGATGATGTAAAAACTTTTTAAAGAATTTTTTTAAAAAAAAAACTAGAAGTCAGCACCTCAAAAATAATTTTTTATAATACCTCAACAATTTTGATGTAAATTGGTACATCATTTTTTTTGCTAATTTTAGTACTTATGCAAAACAATGAAATAATATTTACTCAAATACCTCTAACCGTTTCTTCACAATCCTTACTTAAAAAACTACTCAAATTTTGACGAAATAAGTTAAAATGTCCCTTAAGAGTGCTTATTTAGAATGAATTCATTTAAAAAGCTTAACATAAAAAGTTTTGCTCTTGTTCGTTATGCAGAAGTCGCAAAATATAGCTTAAGTGAAATTTTTTATGATGCTCTTGAAGTTGTATTCGCTGGGTTGAGACATACTTTAAAGTATCACACATCAGCACACACGCACTCTTAAATAAGAAAAAAGCTTTGACTTGACACTCGAAGAAAGAACTAACTTATAACGCCACTTTCTATTAACAAGATAAAGAAATTCCTGCAATTCCACAGGTTGAGGGTATTTTTGCCAACTTTCGTTTGAATTTGAAAAATAGCAGGGCAACTCTTAAATGTATTGTACACTACACAAGTCAACTATTTTGCTACAAATTACAAGGTCAAAAAGAGTTTTTGAAGGTTTTGTAAAAACAAAATTGCTAGAAAAAGTTAAAAGTTGTTCAAATTAGCTTTAAACTTACACGATGTAAAAATTGAAATGTGCTACAATGTGCTTCAGTTTCTGATTAAATTACTTTTCAGCAAATTGCTAAATTTGTCTTCTTTAAGTTTTGAAATTTCGTTAACAAATCATTTTTAGCTCTGCGCTTTCTTTGCTTAACTTGTCAAAAGTGCCAAGCTGGAAAAATAGCGCCATTTATTTGCATCACAAGCAGCGAAAACATAACCGCGTGCAGGTAAAGAATAATTAAAAATTAAAACACAAGCCACAGCAATATCCTACAAGGACGCTTGAAAATTAATTACTAGATATAAAAAACGCGTAGATCTTTTTGAAACAGCATTATTTTTAATGAAAATATGTTGGTATGTATGCCTATTCGGAAAATATAAATATGGCAGGATATTATGGAAATTTTTTTCTCATAAGAAAATTACCTTATTATAACATTAGAAAAGCTGTGTTTGAGTATAGAATATAGCAGAGAGCACGATTAGGAATTGAGTTCAACAAAAAAGTATCGATCCAGACAAACAAAATATGTTTTCTTGAATAAAAAATATAGCAACCAAAACATTTTTTATTATTATTTTTAATAAAAAGAAATTAAAGTAATTTTAGTTCATAAGATCATATATAAAAAGTAGTAATATTTTAATTTTAAATATTGCAATGTGGTGCTTTAAATCTAGAGATTTAGTTTTTGAGTTGATGGTTTTTATTATTCTTAATTAAAAATCGCATAAAATCAATGTATTTATCGTTATTTTTCTATGTTTTTAAAACATTAATAAATTAATAGATTAGAAAAACCATAAATTTATAATTTTTACCCAGCTTTTCATCAACTGAAGGAAGATCCGTTTCTCACATTTTATTAAATTTTTACTTTATTGTCAGATATTGTGAAAGTGACACAAAAATATTTAATAAAGATAATGAAATACTCTGTCCTTACATATGTATGTGAAGGGCAGGCATGTACAAAAATAACTTAATATGTACGATAGCATTTCGGCACATTTTGTTCAAATAGTACTGGACAAATTACCTACTTTAATTATGATGTTACTCAACTTACAGTTACGGACAATACTGATCACGAAAGTAATAAAATTCACCATTCCGAAAAATTTTGTGCTATTTAATGTATGCTTGGGAACCCTTTTCTTTAACGATCTATAGTAATAAAACTAATTTTCTGTTTGTTTGTTTGTTTGTTTGTTTGGCCTTTATACAAATCTAAACGGCCCAATGAATTTTGCTCAAACTAAGTATACATATTAAGTGTATCCCAACTTAAAATTTTACATACTTAGTTTTTTGCCACGCCCCCTCTGAAATTTTTCAACTAACGGTAATTTTGTTATTATAAAACTTTTTGCCATCGTAGATTTTTGTGTATTTAATTTTAAAAACTTTTTGTTATTTTGACATCAAAAACACTGACATATCTTCAAAATTGGAGAAATTTTCAGTACAACGACTTTTTCATAAAACATCGTTGCCTAAGAATGAGAAAAAAACGACATGAAAATCAAAGTTTGGTCTTTTGGTGCAAATATCTCCGCTGTCCATTAATATATTTCATTAAAATTTTTTTTGTTAAAAATTTCAATGAAATCACTTCTTAAAAATAGGTTGAACTGTACCGTTAAGTCAATGTATATATGTTTTATGAATATGTCAAAAAAGGTCCAAAATATTGACTTTTTACTCAAAAATTGTTGTTGTTGTAAAAATTAAATCAATTAAAAATTGCACATCTAGCTTCCTTTCATGTAACAAAGCATTAATTTGCAAAAATTCTTCCAGCTAAGCGCAAAAATTGTCTAACTGTTTTTGTCATCAAAACAACAAGGGTACCTTTGATTTTTTTTCGCGAAATTTATTTTTTCCAAAATGTTGTTTTTATATTTTTTACAAAAAAATCAAGTCTCAAAAATAATTTATGTGAAAAATTTACCCCAATATCTCTTTCCAATCAAAAATTATGGCTAAAAATCTATTTTTTCATACCAGACTTTTAATAAAACTTAGTTTTGTTTTAAAACTGCAGGTGGTGTGTAGTATTTACGAACATTTTGATTTATATAAGATTTTCCTTATATATTCCTTATAAATATGACCGGGCTCTTAGGCACGATCCGAAAGCGCAGTGCTTAGCCCGTCCGCTACTTGGTAACAAGTAGACGCAAGTTACCGAAGATCTCACTTCTGCATATCGTTACTAATGCATGTAGTAGTAGTTTCATCTAAGTTTTTATTTTTAGTATTTATTTGGACTTTTTACGTCGGCTTCGGTCGGTCGGAAATCCGAAGTAGTTTCTCTTAAGCTCGGACTTTTTACGTCGGCTTCGGTCGATCGGAAATCCAAAGTAGTGTATTTTTGCTCGGACTTTTTACGTCGGCTTCGGTCGGTCGGAAATCCGAAGTTCTCTTTGGTCGGACTTTTTACGTCGGTTTCATTCGGTCGGAAATCCGAAACAGTTTATTTTGTTCGGACTTTTTACGTCGGCTTCGGCCGGTCGGAAATCCGAAACAGTTTCTTTTGTTCGGACTTTGTACGTCGGCTTCGGCCGGTCGGAAATCCGAAGCAGTTTCTTTTGTTCGGACTTTTTACGTCGGCTTCGGCCGGTCGGAAATCCACCTTATAGATTTGTGCTTAAGGGCCAATTTTTCAGTGCGAGCTTAAACTCTAGTCAAATTAAACTGAGGTTAACTCACCAAAATTGGACGTTTAAACTCGGTTAAGGTAAAAAAGAAACACATTATATGATAATTTAAGTAAATTAAACTTCAGCGACTGCTAAAATATCAAGTTAAACCTAGTGTAAACGTCTAATTTTTGTGAGTTAACCCCAGTTTAATTTGACCAAAGTTTAAGTTTGCACTGAAAAATCGGCCCTAAGAGTTTATTTTCTTTTATTTTTCTTTTTCTTACTTATCGTTAGAGTAATAGTAAGGCGATTCACGCCAAATATAAAATTATATATATATATATATCACAAAATTAAATGCTAAATAAAGCAACGTAGGTGGGTTTTGCCTGAGTCGTTGTCATACCGACCGTCACCGAACTTTATCGAACACCGAATATCACCGAATTTATCCGAGTCATCGCACTCCACCGCACACCGAACATCGTCAAACCAGCATACGAGGACTTCATAGGCAAATTCATTTACGTATCGTTGCATATATTTATAATATTGTGTATTCTAATATGAGAGGCTTGCTCATTGAAGTATACACTAAGAGAATATATATATTCTCGGCTCAAAAAAAAAAAAATATATATATATATTAGGCCGGGTCAATTTGTATGGACGAATTTTTTGGAGGTCTGGCTCAGAATTTCAAGACTTTTTCTCCACTACAGCATATACAAATTCTGAAAAAAAGCTGTGCGGACTTTCGTAAATAGATTTTGTTCTCAATTATAAAATATGAATGTATGAATGTATGTGTATGAATCTATTTACGAAAGTCCGCACAGCTTTTTTTCAGAATTTGTATATGCTGTAGTGGAGAAAAAGTCTTGAAATTACATGTATTTTACGAATTTCGCTGAGCCAGAATTTGACCCGCCCTAATATATATATATATATCAGCGAAATTCGTAAAATACATGTAATTTCAAGACTTTTTCTCCACTACAGCATATAAAAATTCTGAAAAAAAGCTGTGCGGACTTTCGTAAATAGATTCATACACATACATTCATACATTCATATTTTATAATTGAGAACAAAATCTATTTACGAAAGTCCGCACAGCTTTTTTTCAGAATTTGTATATGCTGTAGTGGAGAAAAAGTCTTGAAATTACATGTATTTTACGAATTTCGCTGAGCCAGACCTCCAAAAAATTCGTCCATACAAATTGACCCGGCCTAATATATATATATACTATATACATTGCTAAAAATTACAAACAATAAAGCAGCAATTATAAAAAGAGCATTAAATCCTTCAAGTCTTCTTATTTATTGGCGAAAGTTCGAGGACCTTTAGTCTGATCCTGGAGCGGTTGAGCATACCTCAGCCTTTGAATAAAACATTCTTACAAAGTTACTTATTTAACAGAAGTATACAATTAGGTGTCTTTCCAAATGATATGAAAATCGCGGGGATTATTCTCCTATTTAAAAAAGGCGACCGTTCCAATATTTATGAATAACTACAGACTGATTTCGCTGTTGCCAACTTTTTCTAAGATATTTGAAAAAGCTATAAAGTCGAGAATTGTATCTTTTTTGGAAAGATACAAATTACTCAGTGATTGTCAATTTGGTTTTAGGACAAAGCTATCTGCTGAAGATGCTCTTTTGAACTTCTGTATAAATGTGTACTCTGCTCTTAATGAAAAAAAAAAAGATTAGCGCAGTCGTTTTTGTAGATATTACTAAAGCTTTTGATACGGTGAATCATGAATTATTACTAGAAAATTTTTTCGTTTTAGGTTCAGGGGTAATATGCACAAGTGGTTCAGATCCTATCTTGCCGGAAGACAACAAAAAGTTAAAATCGTCAGCCATTTGATTTATCTTTTATATTTTATTTTTTAGTCCTTATCTGTGACCATTCAACAATATGGTCTGATTGTTACTGATTATACAATCAGGTATCCAGTTTATGACATTTATGTTGTCTTTTTCTTTTAGTTTTAACTAGCTGAACCCGGTGTGCTTCGCTACTCCCCTCGTTATAAAATAAAATTAAAAGTATATATTTTTCACGCCATCGAATTTTTGAAATAAGTCCACCCCAGTGCCACCTACCGTGTCCATTTATACACAAATTATTTTCTTATGATCAAACAAACATACATTCTGAATTTCAGTTAAATTGGTCCATAAATTCAAATTTTCGATATAAGTCCACCCCAGCGCCACCTATCGGGTCCAAATATAGCCTATGTTACCCACCGTACCAAGATGAACATTACCTGAAAATTTCATCAAAATCGGCCCAGCCGTTTTGGAGTCCATACGTTACATACGTACACACATCCTATTTTATATATATAGATAATATTTTTAGTCTTAAAAAATTAACTTATTCCTATCTTTTAAGTATTTTTTATGTATTCTCTTATTGTCATTCGATCCTAATATTGTTTAAATTGTCTCGATTCAATAGTTATTTTTTAGTACTGCTATTGCTTATAGTTCCTCGTGAACTATAGATAGCAGTTTTTTCACAATTTTTTGTTAAATTAATGATATATTTATGCATAATTGTATTTTCTAATGTAATCAGAGAATTAAAAAAAAAATTAAAATTCATTCTTATCTATGGTATAACTCATTAAACTCATCTTTTCTGACGTATTAATACTAACATAAAAAAGATACTTTTTTGAGAACATTAAATCTTTGAACTACAAGTTAGGCTGATTAACTTTGAAAATATGCTCTTAAAAATACTAAGGCATTTAAGGTTTCATCCCCCGAATTTTGGTCGCAAATTTTTCAGCCGAAGAGAAACATCTCTCGGACTCAACACGAGTAGGCGGAATTGTTATCATATATTCATATGCTTTTTGAAGCAGATTACCGCGAGTGACACCATTTAAATATATTTTTATTGCATTTTCGAAAATTTGAGTTAAATTTAAATTTTCTTTAAAAATTTTACTCGAATGTCAAATTAGAGTGTTGCATTTTTGCAATTTGAAGGCAATCCCGAGATCCCGAAAATCCCGGGAACTTAGGCCATATAATCCCGGGACTGGTGGGACTGAAAAAAGTTCAAGATCCCGGGATTCCGGGATTGAAAGTCCTAGAAAATGATAACCCGAATATAAATATTAGTGGGCCGAACAGCGGTCGAACATGGGTAGCACGATCATATAAGGTTCAAACTTGGCTTAAAAATAATCCAAAAAGCTTAGCGGAGGAAAGTTGGTTCGAACAACGGCCGTACAAGGCCCAAATTAAGCAGTAAGCTCGTTGTATGCCACCAAAATTTTCGAAGATCTTATATAACAGAAAACATATGCAAAGCAACACTGGCAACAACAATTTCGCTAACATGGGCTTGTTTTGAGCCACTTGTATCAGTAGCATTAAAAATTTTCAATTGCTGTTGAGAGTTTAAATGTGCAAATGTTGTAAAAATGCGAAAAAGCTGTAGTAGCTGAACTCTATTGTTAGTACATGTAAATTTAAAACAGTGGTCATCAACGCAGAGGATAAACAACAAAGATAGCATCCCGAGTGCACAGCTTTACACTGAAACAAGAAGTTGTTAAAAGCTCTCGCACCATTTAGTGCAATACAATTTTGTCAAGTGTTGGTTTTTTAATACAACGTTTTCTTTTTTATTTTTGTGTTTGTTTTTCGCTAGTTTAACGTTGAAAAGAGCAAAAAAGGTAAAAGTGTTGCGTAGAATGTATTAATTTTTTTTTGTATATATAATATATATGTGCTCTAATTTTGTTATTTAAATTTGTAATGTTTTCTATTGTTTTGTCTAAACTTTAATGGCAGATTTGATAAAGAAACATTATCAACATTATTATAAACATTAATAAATAAGACAGCGAGCAACACCCTTACCGCACAAGCGCTCAAAGCATGCTGTCTTAAAATTGAAAGCACAGGAGAAAAACAAACTTTTACGTAGTGTATAAACACAGCAAGCCGATTGCTACTTCGTGTGTAAAAACACAAAAACACACGCAACCGCGTGTTATGGGAACACACACACAGCCAAAACAACCTAATAAAATAGAAGAAAATCAATAAGATTTCTCTATGGTTTTCATTCAAGAGGATTGGCTTATTAAAACCATTGAGAAAATTTTATTAAAACTATGAGCTTTTTTATTAGGCAAACCATATAATTTTAAGAAGAGTCTTATTGTTTTTTATAAGAACACTTTTAAAAATAATAAGAAAATCTTATCAGAGCTTCTTGGTTTTTAAGAAGAAATTTTATAGATTTAAGAAGATTTATTTTTGAAATTTAAGAGTGACATCTTATTGATTTAATAGGAGTTCTTTTTAAATTTTAGTAAAGAAATATTTTTAAATCAAAACGGAATCTTATTAACCTTTTACCTAGAAATATACTTTAAGTTGCCTATAATATTGAATAAAAAGGCATTTTGATGGCTTATTACAATTTATTAGGAAATAAAATTTGACTTTGTCACCAAAATACCTGGCGCTGTCGAGGCCTTTACAGAAAGTGGCGACATCTTCAATCTCCATTTTTGTAAGACCCTCCTTCGAGTTTACTCCATAAATTTTTAGTAAAGTCGAAATTGAGTAACTCACGACTGAAATATGGCTTGAGTTTAAAGAATTTCAGCCTCGTCGAAAACAAGTTCGGGAACATAAGTATCATTATTCATTATCACATATTTTTATTTCACTTTAAATAAATAAAATCCATAAAATGCACATAAATTTCATGAATTCACTTCATAATTACGACTAAAAGCTAAAGCAAAGAATAAGTAGCATTTTCACCGTTATTACCTTCTTAAAAGGGGTGCTTAATAAGAAAATCTTATAAAAGCAGATCAAAAAGATTTTCTTACTAATTTAAGGTAGTCTCTTCTTAAACTTTGGAGAGTGAAAAAAAGATTTTCTAATTAAAGTAAAGTATAAATAAGATTACCACATCATTACCACATAAGAAATCTTATTAAAAAATGTATGATAGTAGTTGTAAATTTTGAATAAGATTTTCTCTATGGAATTAAAAAGATTTCTCTATGGAAAATTCTTATTATTTGGTAGTATTAATAAGAAAACCTAATAAAATAGCTCAATTAGGTGATCTTATTGATTTTATGTGGTGGTTTTTGGCTCTGTGCATAAGTTGATGACCACTGATTTAAAACAACAATAGCAAGACTCACTCTCAACATCTGCATAGCCACTTGTGTGGTGTTCCAATTTTTGTATGAATTGCATGAAGTGCAATTTTTATTGAAAAGCTGCTCATTTTAATTTTAGAATAATCATTGTTGGGCCGATGTACGGCAGCTGTACGTTCACTATTCAGGCGAGTTTATTTCAAAACTCTGTACGGCCAAGAAAAATATTTAAAATTAGGCCTTGTTCGGCCGCTGTTCGGCGCCTTAGCTCAAAAGTTGTTTTTTTTTTACTCGGGAACAGATAAAGTTAAGCATTTAGGTTAATCATTTGGTTGTGTTAAGTTTTCCTAAACAAAGTCCAGCAGCAAGAAAAAGCTAATTTTTTAATACCGTTATTAAAATGAAATTGAAAACACTAAGTTTCAATTTGTTTTTACGACGTTTTGTAAACACGAACATCATAATTGTAAAATCATTAAATTTCTAAGCTAAAATGTCAACGCATCTGAAACATCTTGAAGTATAAAAATCTTGGACATCAAATAAGCACGCTTCACAATGCGAGCTGTGAAGCTAAAAGTTTACGAGTCAACACATGCCCCACTCCGCACCACAGCATTGTAGCACATTTTGGCAAAGCAAACTCGTCGCTATCGCAGCAATAACAGCAACAACTATGCAGTATTTCATTTTTTTGAATTCAGTTCAGGGCAAATTGAATTTGGGCATTTTTCGTGAAATATTTCGCACTCGCACCCGAGGCAATGCGCTAACCTAAGTTAAATAGTAATCGAGATGCTAAAGCAGAAATGAAATTCAGTTAGCAAAGCTAACAAGAAAATTTATGAAATGGTTGGTCTTAGTTTGTTTTGGGGGAAATGTCGAATGTTGCTTTCGACTGTACACAACAATTTGCGGCTGCTTAAAACTAAAATGATGATGGGCTTATGAAAGCTTTTTGTGGCTTTTTTGGGCATTTCTTTGAGTAAGTTTTAATTATGTTAAATTATTTATTAAAATTTTATCGGACGGTTTTTATTGTACTTTAAAGTAGATACAAATATTTTTATATATCATGCTTTTCTAAAGCATTTTAAATTAGATTCGAAACTTAATATGTTTTTTAAAGTTTTATTTTCATTGCTACTTTTATAACTGCATTAAAAAAAGGAATGAAATAAGTTTTGTGTTTTGTGTTTTTATCATTTTTCCCCATACTAATTAAGGAAATTTAATTAATTTTCACTGCACGGAGTTTTTATAGTCAAACTTGTACATTATTTTGTTCTCACACTGCAAAAGCTTTCTTTATTGTTCGCACTTCTGAAACAGATTTTCTCGTTTTTTAAGCAGTTTTTGCTACGATTCTCATTTCAAGACCTACATTTAATCCTTCTTTGGCTTCGTTACTTTTTTGACACACCCACTCACAAGTACAAAGCCAGAAGCACACACAAACTGACAGCAGTTGAACTGTATGCTCTTTAGTGTATGTTATTTTTACCCACTTCTATTTAGTGTTTTTGCAGTATTTCGTATCATCTTAAATTTTGTTCTGCTAAACATTCTGAAGTGGGTAACACCCAGTGTTTCTAACAATAAATTATGGCTGCTTTAAAAATTTCAACACCCAAATATTCACTTCCTTAATGGGGGAAAAAAAGGATAGTCAAAAAAATTAAGTTTATTGTTGGGAAAGAGATTTGATGAAGTGTCTCTTGTACTCGAAATTAGGTACTTAGCATATAAACTTATTCTTATTCTTCGCGGCAATTGGTATCATAGAAAGGTTCGGAATATTCAAGGGCAATAGATACAATGTTTTTATTACCAAAATATGTAATTTTCTGTATTTATTGATTAATATAATAATTTTTTGCTGTAGAGAAGAAAAATTAACTAACCACATGGATTTTTTTTAACGGAGATACAGAGCTTTCTGCAATTTAAAAAAAAAATAATTCTTTTTGAACCTCGTTTTTTTGGAATCAAAACAAGTTACTACTTTCTTTTATATCTTATAGATAAGTTATACAAGACTTATATGATAATACAAAATTATTGACACTAAAACGGTGGTTTAAAAAGCAACCGAATATTTTTGTATATTACTATTCCGGTTTAATTTGTATGCAAGGACATTTTGCAGATCTGACTCAGTGAAAATCGTAAAGTTTAAATTATGTTAAGAAACTTTGTCGAAGAAAGTATTTATTGTAAGTGCAGTTTACCTCACCGGAAGTTAAAGAAAAAATATTTTTTTGTTTATTGTTATTTTCTGTTTAACTATTTTTGATTAAATCGCTATAAAATCTATCCAAAAAGCTTAAGTTCATTATTCTACTGTAATTTTTTTAAATTGTATAGCATTTCCCGCTTAGTAACTTTAAATGCAATACTGATTCGGCCACACACTGGGCCAGAAATTTGTCCAAAAATCACATCTTGGCGTTGAATAGACAGAATTTAATAAAACTTGGAATAAAGCATCTTTTCCAAGTGCGATGGAAAAAGTGGTGCGTGGTACTTACTATAAATAAAATACTCCCAGTAGCGGATGGAATATATTCCGAATATATGAGGCATCAATTACCTTGTAATGACCACTACTTCCGACTATATTACCTTACTATGCATATAAGGCCTTACATTTAACATTGAATGAGACAGGAGGTAAGTGATCGCCTCCCTTCGGCATTACCTAGAAGTTATGGAGTAACATACTACTTGTATTAAGTAATAAAATCACTGCATTACTTTTTCTTGTATGCTACATTACAGGTAATGAGGTATGAGTTAATTACTTCTGCTATATGCAGACGCATTACTTTTTGAAGAAAGTAATGCTTCCTTACCTGGTAATTTATTCTGTATTAGTTCTATGGTAGCCACTGGCAAATCCGCTGCTGGGCTGTATCTCATCAAATACTGCCACTAGTTTATTGTAATTCGGTACAGTGTAGGTAGGATCTTCTTCGAGCATGATGTTAAAAGCAGGTGGGATTAAACAAAAGGGCGTGGCACTGTTAATAAAATACTGTTTATCGTCTAATATTGGCACCAGCTTATTCAAATTGGGTATAGGGGTGGGTAGGATCGTTTCCGAGCATGTTAGAAAAAGTGGGCGGGATTCTATAAAGGGACGTGGTACTATTAAATAAAAACTGTAGTTTAGTTATTATTGATTCTCGGGTATTAAGAAAGAGGCGGAATGCGAGAGAGAATAAGAGGACGCTTTTTCCGAATCTGTCGTGTGATGTGTGAACAAAAGTTAAATATATACAAGGCTTTAAAAATAGCACTTTTATATAAATATGTTATAAAATCGAGAAACAAAAAACCCTCAATTAGACTACATAAAAGACATATATATTTTCCATGGACACCACGTGGAGGTTGCGGCCCCATGTTGTTTTATGCCCCCATGTTTAAAAAACGTAATATAGGGGTATTACTTTGTCACTCCGTTTGTAACGCCGATAAGGAGGCGTGGCCGATGTAGAACAGTATATATATTTTTGAAAAGCATCACATCCTGAGTCGATTTAGTCATGTCCGTCCGTCCTTCTGTCCGTCTGTGGTCACGATAACAGCCGTAATTTTTTAGCTATCGTTACGAAATTCAATATATCTGTGGTCACAAGGAATAACGACTAAACTCAAAGTATCGTAAAAAACGATATTTTAATTGCACAAACTACGACTCATTTTTTTTAAATAAATGAACCGTTTCAAACAAAATACATACATGCATAATTGGTGATCAATTCTAGGCAAAAAATGGATATCTGCATACTTCCAAAAATTGGCAATAAAGTAAATTCCATATCGTTTTTTTACGATATTTTGAGTTTAGTCATTATTATTGGTGACCACAGATATAACCTTTTTATTCGAAAATGGAGGTCAAGTTCGAAAATGAGCCAAATCGGATGAAACCCACGCTTACCTTCCATACAAAGTGACTTAACCCATTAAATACTGCTCACAGATTCCGCCGTACGATTTTTTTCAAAATTTATCAGGAAGCTTATATAGACCATAGCAGTTGCTTTGAAAAATTTCAGGTTTGTAACTGTCACCGTATTTGAGATCTGCATTGGGTATTTAAATACCCAATCGGCTAATCCGGGTTCTTGGTGTTAATAAAAATTTGCATACATGGCAACATTCTTTTGTCATATTGAACAGCTGATAAATAGAGGATACTAGAGGCAAACTGACCACAAATTTTTCCCTCGATCTTTCCATTTTCAAATTTTCTACATAACTCTATATATGGATTTTGTCATTTTTGAAAATCACACATCTTCGATCTCGAAAAGGAACATTTAATTGTATGAATTCCGTTTCATATTGTAAGGACAATAAATATTTTCATTTTTCCCGTAATGTTTTTAAAAAAGAATTATTTTAATATCTTCTACCACTTTCGAGATATGGCCTTTTTCGTAAACACTGTTTTATGGGTATTTAAATACCCATTAGTCATTTATGGGTTAACCAAAACGGTAAAATCTCTTTAAAATCCACAAAAATTAATATAATAACTTAAAATTTTGCACAGCGTCTTTAATATTTATTAAAACTTTGAGTATGAAATTTGTAAAAATGGGATGAAAACCACGCCTACCTCCCATACAAAGTGATTTACCCTAAACGGTAAAATCTCTTTTAATTACACAAATTCTAATTTAATGACTTACAATTTTGCACAGTGTCTTTAATATTTTATGTAAACTTTGAGTAAGAAATTTGTTAAAATCGGATGAAAATCACGCCTACCTCCCATACAAAGTGGCTTAACCAAAACGGTAAAATCTTTTGAAAACCCACAAAAAACTAATTTGATGACTTAAAATTTTGCACAGTGTCTTTAATATTTAATATAAACTTTGAGCAAGTAATTTGTAAAAATCGGATCAAAACCACGCCTATCTCCCATACACAGTGACTTAAACAAAACGATAAAATCTCTTTAAAATCCACAAAAATGAATATAATGACTTCAAATTTTGCACAGTGTCTTTAATATTTTATGTACTCTGAGTAAGAAATTTGTTAAAATCGGATGAAAATCACGCCACCTCCCATACAAAGTGACTTAACCAAAACGGAAAAATCGTCGTCCGTGGGGGTATTTAACTTCGGCCCAGTCGAAGATAATTCCTTACTAGTTTTCTTTTTGGTTTTCTCTTTTTTATAATTTTTTTTTTGATTTTTTTGCTTTTAATATTTTTTTAAATTTTTGTTTTATATCATTTTTTTTAAAATTTTTATTTTAACATTTTTTTTATTTTTTTATACTCTTTTTTGATTTTTTGCTTTAAATATTTTTTTTAATTTATGTTTTGTAAATTATTTTTAAATTTTTTATTTAATATTTTTTTTTATATTTTGTTTTTTATAATTTCTTTTTTTTTATTTTTTGCTTTGAATATTTTTTCTGTTACGTTTTTTATATTGTTTTTTATTTTTTGTTTTTAATATTTTTAATTTTTTTATTTTTTGATTCTAATATTTTTTATTTGTTGTTTTGTATATTTTTTTTTATTTTGCGCTTTTAGTGTTGCTTTTTTTAATTTTTTTGTTTATTTAATTTTTTTTTTCAATTTTTATTTTACCTTAAATTTTTATTCTTCATCCGAAAGAAATAAATTGTTTAAACAATCATTTTCATTTTCGTCCAATTCATTGTCTTCTGAATCTAAAATAGTTTCGTTATTTTAAACTGAGTCATTCTCAAATTCAGGTGCAATGAGAAAGTGAAGGAATTCCTTTGGAAGTAACAACTGTTTACGCTTCTATACTTTAGAACGAAGAGACAAGGACGACATAAGCGAGTCCGATGAATAAAAAAAAAAAATTAAGTAACATATGAATAAAAGTCCAAGGGTGGTACCCCTAAGTCCAACTGATTTCGACCATTTTTGAAATTTGTCTTAATTGGCTTAAACTTATTAAGCATACAAAATTGGATTATCATAGCAGGACTGCTTTTAGTTTTGTCCATCGCTTATATGGAGACAGTTCACTGTGCGACGTTAGTTTTTTATAAATTTCTCAAAAGTTATTAAAAGCGTGCAAAAGTGTGCATATTCCTCTTCAAGAAAACATCTTAAAAAAAGTAATAGCATGTATTTTTTACTGTAGCGAAAACTCGAGGAATCTTCTTTATGCGCGGCATTTTTTTTAAACACTACTTTTGTATATTTAGTATGAGGACAAATGGATTAAAAATAAAAATAAATATGTATATATATTTTTTTTCAGAAATTGTTTTCAATGTCTTTAATAAAGTGCATACAATTTAAAAGAACTTTAAAGTTTTTCTTAATGCCCTTGTTATTTATTATGTTGATTTTATATTTAAATCAACTAGAGTTTGTATTTAAAATCAAGTATGATTTAAACTATCAAACATTTAGAATTTGTATTTAAATCATATGAAATCAACATAATTTAAAATAACTTTAAGAAATAGTTATACTGTCGTTGATTTCAAATTTTAAGTGTAAATAAAAAAATTTAAATTTTTTGCTTCAATTCTGTCCCAAATTGTAATTTTTAATTTTATATTAACAATATAAAATTAGTATATATATAAGTAATAATATATAATTGTGTAAAAATATATAACCGTCTCAGGGTACCTGAATGTGTCCCGTTATAGATCGTAAGAATCATTTGTACCCATAACATATTTTATTTTTGGCCACTTATTGAAATTCCTGGCCCAATGTGCATATGTTTAAAGATGCTATAACATAATGAAGGGCTTTCTCAAGTCATTTCGGAAAAAGTAAGTATTTGGCATAACTTGATCTAGCTTTTCGTTGATTTTTGACATTAGCTGCAGCCAGCTCAAGTCTATTATGTTTGAGTTTTTAGTTGTTACTACAACCGTTTGTCAGTCTTGGCCTCGTTTAAGAATGTGCGCCGGCCAATTATTTCTCTCGTTAGCTGGCACCAGTTGGAAATTTTAAGCTTAGTCAGGTTGTCCTCTACTTGGTCTTTCCAACGAAGATGCGGTCGTCCTCTTCTGCATTGACCGCCGCTGGGTCTTTGTCTTTCATCTTCATCGTATTTCATGCACTGAACATGAATTAGCCAGCGATTTTTGTGCGCTTGGTCAGTAGATCTTACGAAGAATCTTTCTCTCAAATGCTCCTAAAGTCCTTTCATCTAAACTGCGCCCAGGTTTGTGATGCATAAAGTAGGAGGGGCATGAAGAGCGATGTATAGAGCGTAAATTTCGTTCGTTGAGAGAGGGCTCTGCTTCTAAATTGCCTACTGAGCCCAAAGTAACACCTGTTGGCAAGAGTTATTCTCCGCTTGATCTCAATGCTGATATCGTTGGCTGAGTTCATGCTGGAATTCTGAGACTGTGCGATCTATAACTTCAAATCTATTCGATATCGTAAATTTAGGGTCAATAGGAGGGGCCACGCCCCCTTGTCCAACGCACGTGTTAATTGTGATCAACTACTGAATTCAGAGGCAGTGCGACCTATAGCTCCGGAGCTATTCGGTATCGCAATTCTGGGTTCTATGGGAGTGCATGCCTTTTTTTTCTACCATTGTTTCTTTTCTTGGGCCAATACGAATCCATAAAACCCACATTCGTGAAAATCGAACGATCTATTCTTTAGTTGTGAGTGCACACGGGCGACAGTGTCTTTTATATATACATACACTCAAAACATTTATTAGTAAAATTTCTACATGCTAAAATGATATTCGTAAAAAAAATATTCGTACATTCTACGAATATTCGTACAACATACGAATGACATTTGTAAAAAATATTCGTACATTCTACGAATATTCGTACAACATACAAAGTATTTGTGTTGAGATATCTCTACGAATTCATTTGTAAAGTGTTACTAATACCTGATGTTGTATCTACGAATACATTTGTTTTATATACTAATGTTACTCGTACAAATGATTGTGTTCATATAAATAATAATATTCGTAAATTTCTCGTACGAACAATTTCGTAATTTCTTTCATTACATTCGTAGTATTTACTAATGCTTTCGTACTATTTACGAATGAAAAAAAAATATTATTAGAAAAATTCATTCGTAGATTTACTGAACGAATTATTCGTAGAATGTACGAGTTATTAGTTGAGTTTAGAACATTTAAAACCGAAATCGTTCGTTTGTCGAATCACTACAGAATATAAGGAACTGTATGATTGTAAAGTGGCTGTAGCCTACTGGTAGAGTGCGTAGTATTTACTAATGCTTTCGTAATATTTACGAATGAGAAATAATATTAGTAGAAAAATTCATTCGTAGGTTTACTGAACGAATTATTCGTAGAATGTACGAATTATTAGTTGAGTTTAGAAAGTTTAAAACCGAAATGAATGTGGAACTGTTTGATTGTAAAGTGGCTGTAGACTACTGGTAGAGTGCATGGCCCGTAAGCTAAAGAGCCGAGGTTCAAACTAAAGCTCAGACAGAATTTTTTTTTTTTGTTTTAGATATTATGATCATTCGTAAATGTAACAAATATATACATCTGCTTTTGTACGAACACGAATAAAATATTCGTAATATGCAGGGACTGAAAATAACAGTTATTTTCAAAATTTCTATTCAAGAAGTCAAATGCAAAGAGTAAGTCTATTCGATATTTGAATATCGCAATGTGATGATTGTTAGCTAAGGAAAAACAATCGTTAATGATTTTAATTTATCTAATTTTTTTTAAAAAATTAATAAATAATCGTTATTTTTTGACCAATTCTATTTCGATCAAAACTATAAGTTTAAGTTGGACTTTTTTTTGATCAAAAATAAAAGTTGAAATTTGACTTTAATTTTTTTGATGAAATATAAAAGTTAAAACTTGACTTTTATTTTTTGGATCAAAAATAACAGTTGAAATTTGACTTTTATTTTTTCGAACAAAAGTAAAAGTCATATTTTAATTCCTATATTATTTGCTGGCAGTCACTGTTCCAGTCGTTTGCGAAATTAATGAAAACAGAATGTGCAATGATAAGCAACTAAGCGATTCAATGCAACGATATGAAGATCGATAGCAATGTTTGTATCTCTGTGCAAAAATGTTACGAATATAGGTGTAAAAGAATAAAAAAATGTACTTTATTATTTGTTTTTAAAATTTAAACTACTTTAATAGTTAATAAGAAATAGTGGATAAAATAAATTAAAGTCAAATATTAACTTTTATTTTTGATCGAGATGAATTCAGTCAAAAAATAACGATTATTTGTTAACTTTTTTGAAAGAAAACCCTAACCGTTACGGTCCCTGGTAATATGTACTAATATATGTCGATTCTACGAATCCTATTCGCAGCTGAAACTACGAATAAAATTCGTAGAATCGACGCAGTTATTAGTAATATTTACACACAAATATTTTTGAGTGTATCGATTCAACGGAACACCCTGTAACCAAGAGGGTATTTGAGAAAAACCCCAACTCCAGAAAAACTTTTTTTAGGTATGAACCAAGAAATCATAACATAAAAATATACAATTTTGTCCTGCTAGATTGGTCAAATCGTACACTGTGCATCGACTTTAAAAAAATATATATTCAAAGCAAAACGTAACTGTCACAACGTATAAATCATTTAAATAAACACGATTTACGCTGAATTATCCGTTTTAATATAACTTTCAAGCTACTTACAGAAAAAAATCTAATCAAATAATATGCTTGCAAATAATTTAATGAAAAGTGCTGGCAACACTGTTTTACGGTTAAATTAATAATGCAAGATTACAGAGAAAAGGATTCAAAGGTTGTTGTTGATATCAAGCAAGTCATCTGATAAATAAATAATAATTAAGTAGAGCTGCTTTTAACGTGCTTATTTGTGGTAGTAGCTCAAGGGATTTGCATGAGGATTGGTGTTGGCACATCAGTCAACGGGTGTGTGTTTTTTTTAAGCCTAGCAACTGTGCTTTAATGATGGTGGATCTCATTAAAATATACCTAAGTGTATTCATTAATTTTTTTTTTATCGCAGATTTTAAAATGAGCTTAGCTCATTTCTCGGTCTCCCGCCAAACCACTCAATAACAGCTGTCAGCACAACTGTCAAATTAAACACGTGTAGCCACACTTCTGCGAACACACACACAACCATTTATAATGAAGCTCTACATGGGATTTCTTTAAGCGCTTGCCTCGAATTTTCTCAAAAGATAATCTGCGATTTTTCTGGGCCAACAAATTGCTGTTTTTGACGGTTTATTCTGTCTGGCTACTTGACAGCATCTGTCAGCTAGCAAGCTGTACTCATTCGGTTTTGCGGCCAGGGATTTCAAATGTGCGACAAAATCACTTGACATTCATTTAGTTACTCAGCCAGCCAACCAGCCAGTCACTCACTCATTCTTTCATTCAGTCGTCCATTCATTTGCTCCCTCATTCATTCAAGCATTTCATTCATTTATTCATTCAAGTTGTTCTATTATTCTCGTTGATGAATTCATTGTGTGTGTTGTGTTGAGTTGCTTGTGGTAAGTGTGTGAAAGAGATAGCATGTTGTTGTTGATGCTAGCTTTTGAAGTGCCGTGTATTTTCACAGGTTTTGCTTAGATTTAAAATTTTTTGTTTGAGTGTTTATAATTTTTTTTTGTGATATCATAAGTGGCAACATTTGCTACTGCGTCAAGAATGTGCAATTTTTTTTGATGGCAACTGTTGGACTTTAGTGAAAACTTTGATACTGCCCAAAGAGTCACAAGCGAAGGTTTGGCAGAAAGTGAGAGTTTTGCGAATGTTTTTGGCTTGATATTTTTTGCTTCATAAATTTTTGTTTTCGAACTTGGAGTTTCCTTGCGATGCACTATGGCTTATTTTCGAAGGAAAAAAGGTCTGGTTTTCAACTTGAAAAATGTAGTTATACGTATCATTGAAAGCTATTCATCAGACAAATGATTAGATATTCGTTCATATATTATAAAAATATTAATTTTTTTTTAATTCACCAAAGTCATGCATATTTTGAGTTTGTCAATTGTTCAATTTTAGTCTTATAGTTATTTCAGTATTTCATTATACCTCCATCCTTTTTACTTTATTTTTTTTTATAAAAAAATGTGAATGTTTAATTTATTTTCCACAAAAATATTTAAAATAATTCAAACATTTAGTAATTAGATTTACATATAGTTGGCTTGCTTAACCCTTTCACGCATAAGGGACACATTTGTCCCCACATAATGTTCACAATTTACAGCAATAAGTAACTGGCTAAGTAAAACTTTTGTTAGATTTATATTTTTAAATTTTACACTAAATTTTTTATTAATTATTTTATTTTCTTTTTAAATAAATTTTTGTATACATATATATATAAATACATTATATAAAAAGTAAACAAAAAATAAAAAATATTAAAAAATAAAAAAAAATTAAAAAATAATATTAAAAAAATTAAAAAATAAAAAATATTAAAAAATAAAATTAAAATAGACCAAAAAAAAAAATAGATATAAATACACAAAAAAATTTTACTGTCTTGGACTAGTTAAAACGTGTAAGAGTTAAAGGTAAAAAAAATCTGTAATTAATTAAATTTTTTAATAATATTTTAGAATATTTTTTACTACACAAATTTAGCTGACCAAAGCTACTGATGCCAACTAAAAGACTGGAATGTCTACTTTAAATTTATGAAAAAAAAATATTGCGCATTCCTGCGTTTGTCTTTATATTCTGCAGTTAATGGCACTAGTACAAAACTAGTGAATTCGCTAACCCCTTGGAAGCCGGTGCTAGTTTTACTTCAATCGAGCCTCTTTGCACTCAACTGGCGATTTTTACACTAGCATGTCTTTGGAAAAGGTCAATTGTTACCTTTTACACACAGTCATTTCACTAGTCATGAAGAGCTAGCTTTTTCGCAAGTTTATATTAAAACAAACAAAAAAAAAATAGGCAGAGTGATTGATATTTTTAAGTCAGTATGTATATTAGGCTGGGTCGATTTGCGAACCTATGTTGGCTGGGCAATTTTCGGATCCAACATGAAAAATTATTAAAAAAAACAGAAAAAAGGGCCCGATAGGGGTGCACTTTACCCTATCACATCTTCAATTTTATGAATTTTCGACCACAGCGTCACCTAGGGTTCCCCCTAGAAAATAGAAAAATTTCGGAGGACCACACAAACACATGTTGTGAATATAAAGTGGATAGCTTCAGTGGTTCAGCCGTGATGGTCAAAAATACATAGGAACCAACGCACAGTGAGTTTTTTCGATTTTAGGATGACATTTGCATTATCTCAGACACTATAAAAGCAAGGGCTATGAAATTTTGTACAAATGAGTTTTAGTCTCATATTAAGTCACAGCACAAAAAATTAAAATTCTAGACCAACTGCATCGGCTACCTCCCATACAAATCATATTTTAAAAAAAACCCGCATAAAATTGCTTTTTTATGTTTTTAAACATTACATTTCGTTTATTTAACTTCACTTAAACGTAATGCTAAAAATACTTCAAATCGGATAACTTTTAGATATATCTCCAATAAAACAATATTACCAAATTAACGAAATTTAAAATTTTTTTTATAAAATGGTTGCTAATACACAATATGGTCACAACTTGTTGTAAATGATGAATTCTATTTTCTTTTTCTTGAAGTTTAAGAGTACCTACAAATTGTCTTGGAATCAGTGCATTTTAGGGCAAAATTTGATTTTTAAGACTTTTTTCAAATTTAGTGGTTTTTTATAAGTGGCAGCTAGATGCAGCAGGTTTTTACAGAAACAGAAGGTAGAAGTATAATATTTTATGATAGTTGTAACCTTTGACTGTGATAATGCTTAATTAGCTAGCTATTTTCTACTAAATTTTACTTAAATTTTCATTAATTGAAAAATTTGCAGTTATATTTCAACGATTTTTTCTATTTTTATTTATTAACATTTTGTATTGTATTTTATATTAAATTCAATGGCAATTAAGACATAAAAAGTCCAAAAAACCAAACCTTGAAATATATTTTGTGCTTGAAGTTATTATTATTTAAACTTGACTTTATTTTTTGGGTTTTATTCAGCTTTTTTTTTTTTGTTAAAAAAGTTTCAACTTTGAAGAATTTAATGAAAAAAATCATACAATACATCAAGTTTCTAATACCACATTTATAATACATTTTTATCAATCTGATGAATAAAAATATGTTTTATAAAATTTAACAAAAAAAAAAACCCAAATATCATCCTAAAATTAAAGCACTGCGCAACGTTAAGATTATACCTTGAATTTTTGAATTTTTTTCTTTAGGAATTTTTTACGATAAATTTTTGTACAAAAACGTATAAATGTGAAACTAGCGTTAGGTTGAATCGGGTACGAGGATTTTATTTCCGGCATCAGTTTTGCTCTTAGTGTGCACGTTTGTATACAAATTCAAAAATTCCCAAAGAAAAAAATTCAGAAAATTGAAAATGTGATAGAGTAAAGTGCACCCGCGTTATCCCTTTTTTAATTACTTTTCATGCCGGATCCGAAAATCGCCCAAGCAACATCCAATTTTTTCCCTCCATACAAATCGACCCAGCCTAATGTTTATTTTTAATTTTTCATTACGATATTTTCTTCATGCTGCTTAACGAAACTGAAAAACTTTACATGTTATATTTTCTCGAAAAAATTACTTCGAAGTATGCGTTCGTCACAATGAATTTTATGCGTGAATCAAAACATAAACAAGAAACAAACGAGCTGCAAGTTGATTGAACTGACCCTTTTATGCATTACTTCGGGTCAAAAAGTAGCTAGCGCTTATATAACTATTGAAGGAGCTAGTGTGAATGGGCCATTTGATACTGACAGGTAATATCAAATTTAACCCACATACACACTTCACAAAAAAAAAGGTGCATTTTGAGAGTTTCTAAGCATGTGAAAGAACCACTGCATAGTTTTAGAGATTTGTTTATTATTTAAATGAAGAAATTGTTATAAGTGATAAAAAAGGAAATTTCTTTACAAATTTAGGAGGAAATGGAACGATTCAAACAACACAGTGAAAATATTTTTATTTTCATATTTTTATAATCGTATTTTTTACGATCAGTGCTTAAAACCAAAAATATATAACGGGTGTTTTTTATAAAGTGATACAAGTTTATATCATAACAAAACATAGTAATATATTTTTAATATCAATAAAACGAGCTTTGTTGGATAGGAAATTTTATGACATTAATGTTTAAATATGATTTTGGCCATGTAGCTACCACAGCTGGCGCGTACAAGGCGCAATCTGGAACACTAATTTTCCCAATTTTTTCGCAGCATTTGCGGCCGTATCTCGCCGATAACTCTTCGAATGTTGTCTACTCTTCGACGTAGACGAGTGACTTTACATAACCCCAAAGAAAATAATCAAATGGGGTTAAATCACACGATCTTGAGGGCCAATTAATTGGGCCATTTCGTGAAATTATTTTTTCGTCAAAAGTTTTCTTGAGTAAATCAATTTTAGCGCCCGCTGTGTGGCATGTGGCTCCGTCCTGTTGGAACCACATATCAGCAAGATTAATATCAGCTAATTGGGGTACGAAAAAACTTCGAATCATGTTCTTATACCGTTCGCCATTGTCAATCACATTCTGACCATCATCGTTTTCGAAGACATATGGGCCAATCACTCCGCCAGCCCATAAAGCGCACCAAACAGTAGTTTTCTGTGGATGTAATGGTGTTTCGACAAAAGCTTGTGGATTCTTCTCACTCCAAAAACGACAATGCTTATTTACGTACCCATTCAACCGAAAATGGGCTTCATCGGAAAATAAAATTTTCCATGGAAATTCAAAATCAATATCAATTTGTGCCTCAGCCCATTCGCCGAATTGACGGCGCATACGATGGTCGTTTGGCTTTAATTCCTGCACAAGTTGAATCTTGAAAGGTTTAAAGACAATATCTTTTCCTAACAGTTGCTGAGAACGGCGACGAATTGATTGATTAGGATCATCTTCAATGCTTTCCTGTACAGCGGCTACAGATTCTTCAGTGCGCACTGTTCGGCATCTCACGAGATGTACATTATCAGTAACAGTAAATGTGGTCCGAAAACGATCTATTGTTCTTCGAATTAGCAGCTCTGAAGGATAATTATGTACGCCATAAAAAGGATGAAGTGCATGATAAGTTTGACGAACAGAACCATTATATTGATTAAAAATTTTCACAATTTGCACTCGTTGTTTTAAAGTAAGTTGATCCATAATAAAATGTCAAAGCAAACGTAACAAAAAACAACTATCAGCTGTTAAATAAGTGATCAAATAAAGCAGTGATGTCAACTCAAAATTGTATCACTCTATAAAAAACACCCTTTACAAAGACGACTTTCCAATTGTCGATCTGTCTAAATTTTGCGAGGGAACCCAGCAAAAAAAGTGCTGCCAAAAGAATGTGAAGTGGAAGGGAAAGTCTTTAATTCCATCCCTTCTACTTTTATACCCAGAAGGCATTCTTTTAACATATGCATGCCATTGGAAGGAATGCTTTCCTCAGTTTTCTCCAGAAATGTTTCCAAAATTTTTTCAATGGAAGATTTCTTTGAGCCCTTCAACAAAAGGAATCTAGTAGGTGTTTTCCAGGATAACATTAAGCAGGCATTCCATGGAATGAAAAAGAGTGGGGTTTATAAAATCCCTCTTAAAATATCCCTGATTCCGATTTCTCGCGAATTTGGTGTTGGATATGAAAAGTGTTTGGGTTTTGTTGTGGGTTTAAAAAATTCCACTTAAAAAATCCCTTGCCTCTATTTCACGATATTTTTGTGTTGGAAGTGGTTAAGTCTTGTTCAGCGTTTAAAAAATCCCACGGAAAAGAACTAAAACATAATTATATATAATTTTTTTTTTTACTTTAATTGAATTTAAATGCTATTTAAATGTCTTCCAGAAGTAGTTTCATACAACTTTTGTATCAAAAATTTTGCTGGGAAGGTGAAGAGCCAGCGAGGAGTGCGTGTATCTAGTAATCTTGATGGCAAGAGTTAAATTTGGAACGATTCACATTGGTTCTAAATCGAAAAAAGACGGTTCCTAAGCCTCAATGAGTTGTTTAATATGCATAGAAATATACATAGATATGTAGGTTTTTGGGGTCGCTGATCACAAATCTGAAGTCAAAAAGTAAAAATTAAAAATGGCATCTTTAAAACAGCGGTCATGAACATGCTAACTTTTTTTACAAATATATGATGCATTTCAAATTTGGTGCCATGAAAGTTTTCAGGGTTGCAGATCACGAACCTAAAATCAAAAATGCGAAATTCGTAATGACGGCCACGAACCAACTTTTGAACTAACTTTTCTAAAACGTTTGTTTTTGTCATTTTATTAATGTTCTTTGTAATGAATCTGAGGTCCACAATGTAAAAAAATTACGAAAGAATCAGCTTTTTTATACCCCCCCGCATATAAAAATGTGTAAGGGGCATATTAGCTTTGTTACTCCGTTTGTAACAACGATAAGGAGGCGTGGCAGGTATAGAAAAGTATATATTCAGCAATCACACTTTAAATGTACCGGCCTTATGGAATGACAATATCTGATTTGAGTCCAATTTGCATGGAGCATCACTGATGGAAATAAAAAAAATTAATTTGGTGGAAACATTTTTGGAGTGATTTTCGTGATTCAGCTACTAAATTTTTTTCAAAAAATTCATAAAAATGTACGTAACCTTTTTATAAATGAATCTTGAATTTTACTCAAACCAACTTGAGTAAAGTAAAGTGTTTTACATGCACTACATGTTTTACAAGTAGTACCCTTCACGAAAAAATTTCGCTATGTGTTAACTAGGGAAGTCAATCCCGGGATCCCAGATTTCAGGATCCCGGACGATTTAAGCACCTCTAAATTCCGGGACTTTCTTACCGGAATCTAGGGATTTCTAAATAAAAAATTTCTATTACAAATATTCATGAACATGCAACCATTTCAATTAAAGTTGATATAAATATGTAATTAGAAAAACCTTTTATTGAGGCTGAAAAAAATTGTAAGGACGATGAGTGTAAGTCACTGGAGCAAGGACTTTGCAAAATTTTAGAGGAATTTGCAACATCAGGAAGCCAGCTATGTATTTAAAAATTGTCGGATATTCTGACTTGTGAAATAATTGTGTTTTGTGGTAAAGGCAATAGTGATCGAAACTTACAAATTGCTTACGATTACACAGTGTGTAATTTTTTAAGTCATGGCAAAATAACCATATACGGACATCACTACGTGATAAAAGATATAAAAAAGACCCCTGTCTCCCATTTTTGCCCAAAGTCCTCCAGGTTTTTTTTTATGGGCCCCCAAAGATGTGGGGCCTCGGTGTCATTTTTGCAAAAAAATGATCATTTTCTCAAGCTCATATCTTGCAAACCGTTCGGAATTTTGATTTACTCTCTGAGGCAAAGTTGTAGCTCTTGTCATAAAGAACAAAAATTGTGAACATATAAAATCAAAACACTTCATCTTCAAGGTAAAAATCGCAAAAAACTTTAATTTTTTTACCTTTTTTCCCCTGTTCAGGTCCATAGGTAGCAAACCGTTCAAAATTCAAGGAAATAATCAACTATAAAAAGGAACCTAAGATCTCAATAAACAACTTTTTAGAACATATAAACTTCCTAGGAATGATTCTTTACACCGTTTAGGTAGCGCTTAGGTAGCCGCAAAAGTGAAAAATTTCCCGAAATTTGTTTAATTTCATTTGTTTTTTCTTTACTTCGGGTTGACATTTAGAGTTAGGGTTGTAACAAAGAGTAGTAGCATAGATATTTAGTAATAATGATTCAGTGTTGTAGGGATTAGTAGTCTCAGCAGAGATGGCACTACAATACTATGCTATCTATTACAAAAATTATAAAAAAAATATTCGTATTATGTTTATAATGTCGATGGCCCTGGACTTGCAAATCGCTGTGAGCGTCGTGTCGCTTTTATATTATGTGCTGCGTCCCTTGATGCGTGTGCTGAGCTTACTGCATTGCCTGTGCTGCTGCGGTAGGTGCGTGATCGCGTGATACCTAAGCGCTACCTAAACGGTGTTAACCCTTGGACAAACACATGGTTCTGGCCAGGCATATTTAATTTTTGAGCGTTAATTAAACATACATTAAACATGACAAGAACTACAATGTGAATTCAATGCAGAGGTTTGCTTCCAGGTAGTTTTTTGATAGAAGTTTTTTTGATTTTATGTGTTCACAATTTCATCTTTATGACAAGAGCTAAAATGTGTTTACATGGTATTTTTTTATATTTTGGGTTTTTTTTATGTGAATTCAATGCAGATGTTTGCTTCCAGGTAGTTGTTTGACAGTTTGGGCACGGGAACTCACTCACCAGCTTGAGAATTTTTATTAGAATGCACTTACTATCAGTGAAGGTACAGTGCACTCACACACTCGGCCTCCTCAATGACAATTATTTACGTTCAAAGTTTAGAAATCAACTTTTTTTTTTAGAAATCGCTTATTTTCTTACACTTCAATCGGCTTTTTTACTAGGGCTGTTTTTTGAGAAAACCAGATTTTTATTAAATAAGTGAGGTTAAAAAATCTTTTTCTTTATTAATTTGCCCCAATGAATTAATAAAAATTAACATATTTATATACAGATTTATAGCGTTTTCAAAGGTCTTCTCAACGATACCCATCTCAACCAGATCGGATAAAAAAAGAGTGAGATATAAGTGATTATATACTCAAGCTATAAAGGCCTATATCTCAAGAAGTTGGATCGGCCTCCTTAAAAAAACTTTGGAGTTTTAATCAGCGCTGTAAGCCCTACCAGGCCAAAGAAAATTGGCGCATTTTTCCTAAAGTAAATTTGTTCGTAAATGCGGAAAATAAAAAAAACGCTTTTTGGGCCATTTTTCGCTCGTTTTTTAGAGTTTTTTGCGATTTTGACCTTGAAGATGAAGTTTTTTATTTTATATGTTCACAATTTTTGTTCTTTACAAGAGCTACAACTTTGCCTCAGAGAGTAAATCAATATTCCGAACGGTTTGCAAGATATGAGCTTGAGAAAATGATCATTTTTTGCAAAAATGATACCGAGGCCCCACATCTTTGGGGGCCCATAAACAATAAGAAAGATAGTCCGAGCTAGATCAGATCTAATTTTTGGAAAGGTATTCAGATGCTTTATAAAAAAAAATTAATATAAAAAACAGTTACGGTACCAATTGAACCCTGGCAAACGAGGATCCCATGTCCATCCTCAATGCGTTAACTTTGCTCCAAAATGTACATGTAGGAAATGTAGATTTGTGTAGGGAATTTTATTATCTTTCCAGCGGTGATTACACGTCTACAATCGGACGATAGATGGCGTAGTAAAAAGTCACAAAACAAACGAAAAAAAATACCAAACTAGCAGATTTTTCAAAATTTTTTATGTTGATAATTACCATTTTTGGAGCAAAACTTTTGGTTTTTTTTTTGCTGAGGACAATTCATAGAAACAAAAAACTTGCCCATACAAAAAGTGACTTTTTGTCCAAAAAGGCACTATTTAAACAAAATTCAGCTAGCCTAAGGGTTAATACATCGCTACATCCTTTCGCGAAGGGTACAACAATGAGCCAAGGAATACTTTAGACTGCATTTTTCAAACACTGTTTTTATCGTATGGGACCGATCCGGCCTAACGTATAGTAGCTAACAGTCTGAATACTCAGTCAAAATAGTAGAAATATGAAGTCAGTATTTTTAGAAAAATATATGGCTTATCTGACCAGCAAATCAAGTCAACTGCCAGCTTAGCAAAATTGTTCTTATTAACAAAAATTGTCATCAAATCTTATAACTTTCATCAAATAAAATTTGACCAGGCAATAAAAGCAAAATGAGAAAATTGAAAGAAAAAAACGAGAAAAAGAAAACTTAATACAAAATACGTATTGTCTGGATTTTTTTTTATGAGTCCGTTTCTGCTGAAAAGCCGACTATTTTGGCCGCCTTGTGGTTGTCAGCACGTGGAAACAATTTGCTTAATACAAATATTTATTGTTGATTGCATGCCGAGTGTTGAACTCTGGGCTGTAAGTCGTTGGTTTCACTTTCAATTTGGGCCAAGAATGATTTAAGATAAGCCTGGGTTTTCCTACTATTTTCTATTAGCCTGTGGATAAAAATAATTTTTTTCATTGAGGCTTTCTATAAATTACGCTGCTCTCTCCAGCAGAAGTGAAAATCGATTTTGTTAAAATTTGCTCTATGTATAGTTGTGCGTATGTTGTTGTTGTTGTTGCTGTTATTGTCGTGTTGGTTATTTTGATTGTACATTAACCTGGCAGTAAGGTTTTGTCCCTTTCTCTTATTAAAATTGTTTTTTTTCGCTGTTTCATTTGTTTGTTATTTTTGTGGTTACCAAGGATAAAATGATTGACGTTTTTATTTGTTGTGTTCCAATGTTGTCTAATCAAATTTTGCTGATGCACGATTGCATTGATTTTTAATTTTTTAATGTGCGCAATAGAAAGCTCAAAGCTTATAAAGTTTATTTGAAGATTATCAATAAGGGGAGTATCAAGGCATTGAGGGGTATTTTGGCAAGGAAAGTTTTAATAATTTATGTGAAAGTTTAAGTTTCTTCACTGAGAGAAATTAGTTGTGTTAGCTTTCTGCTGCGCAGTTCTTCGATATTTAAATTTCTTCTATAGTATTGTAATAAAACTAATTTTTTGTTTGTTTGTTTGTTTGGCCTTTATACAAATCTAAACGGCTCATCGAATTTCACTATGGTGTATGTATTAAGTGCATCTGAACTTAAAATGTTACATACTTAGTTTTTGCCACGCCCCCTCAGAAATTTTTCAATTAACGGTAATTTTGTTACTATAATACTTTTTAGTATCGAAGTTTTTTGCGTATTTAATTTTAAAATTTTTTTTTTATTTTGACATCAAAAACACTCACATATATTCAAAATTGTAGACATTTTCAGTACAACGACTTTTTCATAAAACATCGTTACCTAAGAATGAAAAAATAAAACCGACATGAAAATCAAGTTTGGTCTTTCAATGCAAATATCTCCGCTGTCCATTAATATATTTCATTCAAATTTTTTTTGTTCAAAAGTTCAATAAATTCACTTCACAAAAATAGGTTAAACTGTGCCGTTAAGTCAGTGTATATATGTTTTATGAGTATGCCAAAAAAGGTCCAAAATATTGACTTTTTACTCAAAAAATGACTCAAAAATTGTTGTTGTTGTAAAAATGAAATCAATTAAAAATAGCAAATCTGACTACCTTTCATATGACATAGCATTTATTTGCAAAAATTCTTCCAGCAAAGCGCAAAAATTATTTTACTGTTTTGTCATCAAAACAATAAGGTACCCCCTTTGATTTTTTTCGCGAAATTTATTTTTTCCAAAATGTTGTTTTTATATTTTTTACAAAAAAGTCAAGTCTCAAAAATAATTCATGTGAAAAAATTACCCCAATATCTCTTTCCAATCAAAAGTTAAGGCTAAAAATCTATTTTCTCATCCCAGACTATTAATAAAACTGAGTTTTGTTTTAAAATTCTTTATATAATTTGAACGTTCCCATTTATCTCCAAGAATGCAGTTGTATGTCTAGAGTAATTACGAACATTTTGGTTTAAATAAAATCTTCCTTATAGTAATCTACTTAGTTTTTTGCCTCTCTACCCCTCCTGTTAAATTTGTTTTGTTGTGATGGCTCTATTTTTTCTCAGTATTGTGTCACCGTTGTCACTCAGTTCTTTATCAATGGTACTTTAAATGTTGTATATATTTCACAATTTTATCGAAAAGATGACTGTGAATAAGAATGCTGTAAAAGTTAATATTTTCATGTAATAATTTACAGCTATATGGCGATATAATAAAACATATGCGCATCTGGTTAGTACAATTATTTTATTGGTTTTGATCTGTGCTTTAAATTCACAGATAGATGGCGCCGTATTTGTAAGAACTGTGGGTACAAACTATACACCTTGCGGTGGATAGCCGAATGATGTCTACCAAAAGTTTCTTCGAATTTAACCCCACACGTTTGGGATTTCAGACAGGTGGCGCTATTTTCTGCTTACAGATGTTGAATAGGAATATCTGATGTTATTATGTAGCTAGCAGATATGTTTTGCGAAATTTTTTTGCGAAAATGCTATTGCTGCCAAACTTTTAAAAAGCCAAATAATGCCAGTAACCAGTATTGCCAGTTTTTTCAGTAGCAGCGTTATCTAGCCGTCATTAACAGCTAAGTATTGTCTACTTTTACAGTTGCGCTTTCAACACTTAAAAACATAGAATTGGATCAATTTAAATATCCAGCTCACTTGCTGGATTTTTTGTTTTTGCTTTGCTTGCAAATGCGATGATATGATCCCGATCTCCCATGAAAAAAACGCAGCTAATATACATTTTAGTACAATCATTTTTAGTACAACGAATTTTTCATAAAATATTGATAACTAATAATGAGAAAAAAATTATATGAGAATCAAAGTTTTTTTTTAATGTCAATATCTTTGCTGTTTTTAATATATTTCATTAAAATTTTTTTTTAAAAAGTTCAATATATTTTTTAATATAAATCTATGTTTAGATGTTAAAATGTCCATATCTCAAGGACGCATTGAGTCCCACCATAATTTGTATAGTGTTGAAAAGGTAATTTTGCTAGCTTTAAGATTAAGTAAATATAAAAATTATTTATAATTTTTAAAATATGTTTTTCGTACCTTCTTTGAATTCAATTAGCTCACCGCAAGGATGGAACCACCAACAACAAAAATTTTCCAAAACTTTTTTGGATTAAAGTTCGTTCAATTACCTTTCTAACGGTAGCTTACAAATAAAATACAACATGTTTTTCATTATTCCAGATTTTTAAAAACATTTACTCGAGAAGTGTATGTTAAAATGTTTATATAAATGACTCTTGAGTAACACCGGGTATATCAGCTAGTATTAAATATGGGTGTTTTTTTAACTGCGTGAGAACTTTAAATAATAATACAAAACAGAAATATTATTTGAATGATTTTTTATTATTGCAGTGTGGTAAATAATTTCTTGACATTTATTTTTTATGACTTCTTGCATATGTTTGTCTCAGCTACGAGTTACGTAGTCCATTAGATCAGTCTAATTTTTCACTACTTTTTCCAATAAATCTGGATTAAAGGCGTCAATGGTAGCTTAAATATTGGCTTTTAATGCTTCAAGAGTTGCTGGTTTGTCGTCATAAGCCAATGACTTAACATAGCCCCATAATAAGTAATCGAGAGGCGTTAAGTCGCACGAACGGGGGTTCAGTTAACAGGACGACTCCTGGAAATAAAGTTGTCACTAAATTGATTTTGCAATAAATTGACGGTTAAGCGCGTTGTATGGCAAGTTGCACCATCTTGTTGAAACAAAATGTCATCGATGTTTAGTTGATTAATTTTTGTTTTTGTCACAGAAGTAATTATTGGTCTTTATGAAAAAAAAGCAAATAAAACTAAGTGTTTTTTGTTTTTGTTTTTTTTTGCGGTTTTGCGTTTGGCGTTTTTTTCAAACTTAACGTGGATTTTCACAAAATTCACGCGTAGTTACACGTTCTAGTTACTAAAAATGTATTTTATGGTTGTTTCTTAGCATTCTGTAAAAAACTCAGCTGCAACTATACGCAACTTTCTGCGCTAGAGCGATTTTTATGGAGAGGTCTTGGTTGTAGGAACTTGCGTCCGCCAGTATGTTATACACATTCAATCTTAAATTTTGAGCTAGTAAGGTGAAATTTGGTCAGCAGATCCTTTTTGGACCATAATAGTCACAGTTGAAAAAACTTTGAAATCATCTGACTGAAAACGTCACTTTTTTAAAAACTTCATTTTGTCGAATTTTTTTTACCTTTTGTCACTTTTTTTGAAAAGGTCACTTTTTTAAAAACTTCATTTTGTCGAATTTTTTTTACCTTTTGTTTCTTATTCAGACATACTTATCTTTTTGAAGTTTATTTATGCTCGGAGAAAGAAACAAACAACTTTAAATTGACTGTTGGAATTTTTTATATCAGGTATTACGTCTAAAAATGACCAATCGATCCAAGAAAGTCAAGAGCAGGTAAGAGAAATAGAAAGATTTTAGTAAGTCCGTTCTTTAAGCATGCAAAAAAATAAATGACGAGAATTTCCCCTTACAGACAGTTTCACTACCTACCTTAATTATTTTTCTTTAAAAAATTCTTAGGAGCAGGTGACAAAAATTTTTAAAAAATACTATAAGAAACCGTGAGATTTCCTTTTTTATTTTCCGATAAAAAATTTAAAAAAAAATAAGACATAAGACTTAAAAATGTTTATTAAAAATTCAGAATTATTTGAAATGTTTATAAACGCATGAGATAAAGATTAGTTTAGTTTGACAGCAACAAATCATGTGAGGTTAATCGAAGAAGGTTTGGATGCATCTGATACTGACAAATCAATACATAAAATATACTATATCATTAAAAGAAGATGGATAGAGTCACATCGTATAAAAAATTGTTACTTCTGCAAAAATAAAGACTGGCTAGAAAAAAGTACGGAACTCTATCTTGAAGAAACTGCAGAAAAGTTGGATGAACAGCCGAGTACATCAAAATCTGCTAAAGGAAGACCCCGAAAATCAATGGATGTGACTTCAACATATACAAAAAAGAAAAAGCTAATGGATTGCACCGAAATGTTATCCACTGATCAAGTTTCAACAGTCTTGCAAGTTAAATACAAAAGAGAGCAGCAACAAAAAAAAAAGCTAATATAACCAAAGCAGTCTTATATGCTAGTCCACTCCGACTAGAGAGGATTAACGACATTCCTACTCCACCGAATGTACATCCCATCAAGTATACTCTGAGGATGCGTTAGCCTTATTCATGGATTTGGGATTATCAAAAGAAAAATATTCATTAATGTGAGATTCTTTAAGAAAACATAATGTTGATGTTTTTCCAAGTTTTGCTAACATAACAGCAGCGAAAAAAACAAGCGTTCCGGAGTTTCGGTTAATGGAGAATTTACTGAGATATCAGCTTAAGTGAAACTTCAAGATATGATGGATCATACTGTGAAAAGGATTATGGAAAGTATAAGCGAGCAAGAGTTAAGCACAATTCCAACAAATCTTAAATTATTAAGTAAATGGGGCTGCGATGGATCATCTGGACAAAGCGCTTACAAACACACAATCGTTTCACCATAATTGGAGAATATAACCGATGCAAATATGTTTATGGTTTCAGTTGTTCCGTTAAGGTTAAAGAGTGACATAGCAGACCATTGGAAAAATCCTCGGCATTCTTCAGTTCATTTTTGTCGACCGATAATGTTTCAGTAGGCAAAAGAAACTCCAGAACTAATTTCAAGCACGGTTAATAACATAAAAGATCAAATTGGTGATATTTTACCTACTTACCATAAAGTTCACGACGATATAATGATTGAAATCAAACATGAGTTTTTCTTGACTATGATTGACGGAAAAGTTTTAAACTAATTAACAAATACGAAAACAATACTCTCCTGCCCAATATGCAAAAAGACGCAAAAGGACTTCCAGAATTTAGATCAATCAATTGCTGAAGAACATAATTATGAATACGGCAATTCTCTATTGCATGCAGGTATAAAGTGTATGGAATTCATTTTGAAACTTGCATACACTCTTTCGCAAGATAGTGAAAACATTGATGTGAACACTGACAAAAAGGATGTTATAGCTGCTAAAATAAGAAAAATTCAAGCTGCATTTCAAAAGAAAGTTGGACTAAAAGTTGTCCGACCAAAACAAGGATATGGAAGCAGCAATGATGGAAATACATCCAGAAAATTTTTTGAAAAAAACGATGTGACAGCTCGAATTACTGGTGTTGACGAAGGCTGCAAGTAATTCTCAATGTTTTGTGCTGTAGAGAAAAAGTAAATGCCAACAAATTCGGAGAATATGCCACAATAACTGCTGATTTGCTGCAGCAAAAATATCCTGAAAAAACTTACGCCTACTTTTCATAAAGTGCTGGTACACGGTAAAAGTATTATAGAATATCAATCTTTTCTAATTGGAGAATTGTCAGAAGAAGCGCAAGAATTTAAAACTAAGGACTACAAAAAATACAGATATCAAAATACTTGCAAAATTTCACGAAAGCGACAGAACGAGGACCTTTTCACATGCTAGCAGCCTCACCGGACTCAAAAATTTTTCTCTAAGACATGTCAGATCAGATAAAGAGCTAAAAAAATGTTACTCTCTAGAAATGCTTAATTTATTAGATAATAATAATTATTCAGACATTGACGACCGTTTTCAAAAAAAATAAATTTTTGTAAATTAGTTTATTTTGAATAATGTATTTAGTGCATTAAATATGTTAATTGTGCTTATGTGTTTATGTGTATAGTGTTTTATTTATGTACAAAATTAAATAAAAAAATTTATCAAATATTTTTGAAAAAATTTTTTTAAATGTAATTCCATAGACATTCCAAAATAGTAGTTTTATGGGAGAGTTCTTTTAAAGGGGGCGGATCACGCCCATTTTTTGCATAATGGTTTTTACTGATAACATAAAATTATTTGCCAATTATTTTTGAAATATGAATTACAAGCCGAAAGTTATGGCTCCTCAAATAGTTTCTGTAGTGGGACTTGTATAGGAGATAGGAGTGGACATTAACCGATCACGCCCATTTTCAGTACCAAGTAGGCTTTGCAGATAGGTATTTTATATACCAAATTTCAATCGTGTAGCTTTATTCGTTTGTCCGTAATCGTGTTTTCAAGGAAATGTAGCACAGTGTTCATTGAAGTGTAGCACAGTGTAGCACATGTGTTAACTAATGGTTTGTAGCAAAGCAAACATTGCGCTTCATTAAAAGCATTCATTATAAAATAATATTTTATTTGATCATTAGCAGAAATCAGTTTGAATAAAATTACCTATAAGAAAAATATATTAATTGTCCTAATTAAGAATATGTTTTTTCGTTCACGCATACATTTTTTTGCGTGCATTGAAAGACCCAGTCCGCTTGAAATGCAAGAGCGAACTGGGCTGATTTTTTGTTGGAGTTTACGAAAGCTCATGCTAGTTGGACTGAAAGTCAATGGAAATCTTTAGTCTGTAGTGATGAAGCTGGGGTCAATCGAATTGAACCTGAAGGTAGAAAATACGTAGGTCGTCCAAAAAAGACTGAGCTTCATTAGAAATACGTTTCACCGGTTGTTAAGCTGGTTGGAGGGTCGATAAATGTTTGGGTATGCTTTTTTTGGAACGGAGCTGGTCCGTTTCATCGATTTGATGATATTTTAACCAAAGAAAAATATGTTGAAATATTGCGCGATGTCATGTTGCCACGAAAGAAGAAAGAAGAAAAGTTGCGGAAGAAAATTTGTCGGTTGTTTTGACATTTCAACAAGATGGAAGTTAACCCAAAAGCATTTGCATTTGGATTAAAGATAGTGCTGTTTTTCATGAATTTTTTAAAAAATTTATTTTCACTAAAACTCAAAAAACTTAATTATTTATAATGCGATCCTCTCTTTCAAGATACTGTTGGAAAGGTTTTGAGTGCTCACATTGATTGTTTAAATTGATATGTATTAAACTAAAACTGAAAACAATACTAAAATTATAAAATAAACACCTACTGAAAAAATATGGTAAGAAATAAAAAAAAAAATATAAAAGTCATGAAGTTATTTGAATTTTGAAAGTAATAACGAAAAAGGACTGTCTGAGCTGGGGTTTGAACCTCGGTTCTTTAGCTAACGGGCCACGCACTCCACGAGTAGGCTACAGTCACTTTAAGATCATACAGTTTTTGATGAGCTGTAGTTGTTAGACAAACGAACGATTTCGGTTTTACCTTTTTTAAAATAGTTTCGTGGAGTGCAACTTATTGGATTCGATCGGATTCGGTGTGGTTCTTGTCTTGTTTATTAATTAAGCTTATTGTTGTTGTGAAACGTACCCCAACTTCTAAACTACCAATCATAAATATCAAAGTGCATTTTAGTTTTTGTTTAAAAATAGCCCTAATAAATATTGTCTTTGCTACACTTCAGGATAAACACTTCTGTAGGCAAAATCTTCAAGACTATGTTTTCACGCAGCTGTTTGGGGTTGAAAATGCTTCATTTTATGAGTTATTTTAATTTTTATGTTGACATTCTGCATATACTGTTTCTGCTGTATTGATACATGCATGAATTATTGTCCCCAGGACACACATGTTAGCAATGCAATTATTTAATTGCTGTGCATACAAAAGGAATTCAATAACTGCCTAAAGCAGAACGAACATTCATTAAATAGTTGTTATAGCATGATTCGTAACGGTTGCTACTGTTGCTGCGACAAAGCACAAATCTTTGTGATTGTAAATTAATACGTTTTGAAAGCTTTATTCACACTTCTGCTGCTGCTGGGGTTGCTGCTTGGCTGATGTAATCCAACGTTTTATTATTCAACCCATGTGCTTATTTATTTAACCTCCTCCTGTTGTTCATTCACCCCAAAAACTTAACTTCTTCGATTTATTTTAATAGAGTTTTTTGGTTGCTCGAAGTTTCATTTAGAAGCCAACTAGTAGAAAACAGCAGTTTTTGTTAAGGAAAATTTCATTGTAAGTTAAAGGAAGTCAAGAGAATATTGAAAGAATTAGTCAACAAAAATAAATGCAAGGTTTTTTTGGGGTTCATGGAACCCAGTCCTGATTAATAAATAGTATATAACTAATCATAAATACAGTCGTCTACCGAATCCAAAGCTATTGACACAATATTATGATTTGGGACATTTGGAGAGACATTTCAGTTATACTTTTAAATAAATAAAACTACACGTATCCCTCACAAATTAACGAATTAAAAAAAAAAAATAAAAGGATATGGTTTGCTGTGTCAAGTGTATGATACCTGTGTATTAAAAAAGTTTTTTCTCATTGGCATTGCCATTGAGCCAATTCTTACCTTAATTAATGAAAAATTCTAGAAGTCTAATTGCCAAATTCCATGTCTTTTTTTTCTTGTTCTAAGCCCTATTCGAATTCTTGTCCTTATCCTTATCCTTGTGCTAATTCGTGCCGTTAACTTTGTCCTTATCCTTGTCTTAGCCTCTGTTGAAATCCTTGTTCTAATCCTTGTCCAAATTCTTGTCCTTTTTCTTGTGTTAATCTTGTTCTAGTCATTAATTTAATGCTGGTCCTTGTCTTAGACCAAACTCTTGTCCAAATATTTGTCCTAATCCTTGTCCTAATTTTTTTTATAATCTTGTCCTAGTCCTTAACTGAAGTCTAGTACTAGCCCTTGCCCTAATCTTTGTTCAAATCTTTGTCCCAATATTTGTTTTATAACGTGGTTTTGTCTAAGGCTGAGATCAAGCTCAGCCGTCCCAGGATTCTCTGGAGGATCCACATAACCTCCAGCAATTAAGAACGCAATTTAAATTTATGTTTTCAATCTTTATTGAACAATTCCAACTCGTTATACTAGTTCTTGTTATACTTTACAAATTTATTACAGTACAGCGTATGCAGTCAGATGCGGTTCTATGTAACGGGTATTCGGTTCTGTACAACGGGTGATTGGCTCATATGACAGGTTATCGGTTCTAAGTAATCAGGTAATCGGTTCTGGTTCGGTTCTAAGTAACAGATAATCGGTTTTAATGATAATCGGTTCGTTGGTGAACAGGTAGCTAGTTCTAATGAGAGTATCGGTTCTTATGACGGTAATTGGTTCTAACGACGGTAATCGCTTATGAGGGTAATCGGTTCATACCATGCTAATAAGTTGACGGTAATCGCTTCTTATAACTGCAATCGGTTCTTATGACGGTAATCGGTTGACGGTAATCGGTTGACGGTAATCGTTTATAACGGTAATCGGTAGTTACGATGATAATCAGTAGTTACTATGCTAATCTGTTGAGAGTAATCGCTTCTTATGACGGTAATCGGTTGACGGTAATCGTTTATAACGGTAATCAGTAGTTACGATGATAATCGGTAGTTACGATGCTAATCTGTTGAGAGTAATCGCTTCTTATGACGGTAATCGGTTGACGGAAATCGCTTATGATGGTAATCGGTTCTTATGACGGTAATCGGTTGACGGTAATTGCTTATAACGGTAATCGGTGGACGGTAACCGCTTATAACGGTAATCGGTAGCTACAATGCTAATCGGTTGATAGTAATCGCTTCTTATGACGTTAATTTGTTCTTATGATGCTAATCGGTTGACGGAAAACACTTATGATGATAATCGGTTCTTACAACCGGAATCGCTTGACGGTAATTGGGCGGTACACGCTTCTAAAGACGGTTATTGGTTCTTACGATGCTAATCGGTTGAAGGTAATTGCTTCTTATGACGGTAATCGGTTTTTCGATGCTAATAGGTTGACGGTAATCGATTCTTATAACGGTAATCGGTTCTTACGATGCTAATCGGTTGACGGTAATCGGTTCTTACGATGCTAATAGGTTGGTGGTAACCGCTTCTTATGACGGTAATCGGTTGACGGTAATTGCTTATAACGGTAATCGGTTGATGGTTATCGCTTAAAACGGTAATCGGTAGTTACGATGTTAATCGGTTGACAGTAATCGCTTCTTATGACGGTAATCGGTTCTTATGATGCTAATCGATTGACGGAAATCGCTTATGATGGTAATCGGTTCTTATAACGGGATTGGCTTGACGGGAATCGGACGGTTATCAGTTCTTACGATGCTAATCGGTTGATGGTGATTGCTTCTTATGACGGTATTCGGTTCTTACGATGCTAATCGCTTGACGGTAAGCGCTTTTTATGGCTGTAATTGGTTCTTACGATGATAATCGGTTGACGGTAATCGCTTCTTATGACGGTAATTGGTTCTTACGATACTAATTGGTTGACGGTAATCGCTTCTTATAACGGTAATCGGTTCTTATGGCGGTATTCGGCTGACGATAATCGCTTATACCGGTAATCGGTTGTTACGATGCTAATCGGTTGACAGTAATTGCTTCTTATGACGGTAATTGGTTCTTACGATACTAATTGGTTGACGGTAATCGCTTCTTATAACGGTAATCGGTTCTTATGACAGTATTCGGCTGACGGCAATCGCTTATACCGGTAATCGATTGTTACGATGATAATCGGTTGACAGTAATCGCTTCTTATGAAGATAATTGGTTCTTACGATGCTAATCGGTTGACGGTAATCGGTTTTCAAGACGGCAATTGCTTGACGGTGTTTGCTTCTACAGATGGTAATCGCTTCTACAGACGGTAATCGGTTCTTACGGCTGCTAATCGGTTGACAGTACAGCGAGCCGAAGTTATGCAGCCAGAGGATCAAAGGTTTTGCAAAGCCCAATTACGTAAAACTTGATGTCTGGTGCAAGGGCCACGGAGGCAGCGCAGCGAGCAGAATCTGCAGAATTTACGGAGCAGACGACCACAAGGTTTGACTGCGACACTTGAACTCTGTTGCAAGAGCAGATAGCACGGCGAGCAGAATTTGAGCACATGGTATGCAAAAATAATACCGTCAATGAGTTTGACTGCCAGGCTCTTATTCTGCTGCGAGGGTGGGTAGCGCAGCGAGCAAAATACAAGGAAGGCAAGATAAAGAAAAACAACAGAAAAATAAATATTAACAAGCTTAGGTCGAAGCGGTAAGGCTCTATCAAGAAAGTAGAGGTTGATATTTATAGCGATATTCAATACTTCCAGTCGCTCCTGATGTGACAATTCTTCACATTCTTATATACATGTTGTTATAAACTTGTTGTGAATTATGTCAGTAGCTGTTTAAGATTATTCATGGCTGAAAGAACACCGTGTCTGTAGTGCTGTTATTCTGTTTGTTGTCTTTTACATTTTCTTAGACTCTACTTATATTTAGTTATGTTTATATTAAGTGTTTTTGTTGTTTACTAATAATTAGTTCTAGTTATATTCAGTATTTTTGGTATTGTTTATAATTAGCTCTGGGAGCCAGGACTCGATCCCGCCGGAAGCAGGTGAAAATTGAAACAATTGAAATAGAAACAGTAATCAATTAGAAAATTGAAAATAATAAACTTAAAAAAAATGTAATTCATTAATTGAAAATTATGACTTTTACTGCGCTGAATATATTATATACGTGCTGGTGGCAAAGGTTCGATCCCGGCGGTCGCCCAGATGAATATTTTTAAGCTTTATGTTTCTTATATTTTAAATGCTTTTATTATTTTCTTTTAGATTATTTCAAACAGTTATCAATAAGAAAATGTAAAATAATAAGTTAGGAAAGAATTTAATTTATCGATTGAAAATTATGACTTTTACTGCGGTGAATATATTATATACGTGCTGGCGGATAAGGTTCAATCCTGGTGGTCGCCCAGATAAATATTTTTCTCTTTATGATTTCTTTTATTTTTATTACTCTTTTCTTTATAATATTTCCAACAGTAATCAAATGAAATTTATTTTTTAATAAGTTTAGAAATAATTTATTTCATTAATTGAACATTACTACTTTGAGCTTATTATTAATATTTTTGTTTTATAAATGTTTTTGATATAATTTGTAATAAGAATGATAAAAAAATAAGTAATAAGTATTTATAGGTATTAAGTAGTTCTGTATATTTGTAAACTTCTGTTCAAATAATTGGCCGAATCCTTACCCAAATCTGCTTTTAAATCTTTGTAGTAATCCTAGTCCTTATTCTTGTTCTAATCCTTGTTCTAGTCCTAGTCCTTGTTCAAATCTTTGTTTAAATTCACTTCCTAATCTTTGGCGTAATGTTTGTCCAAATCCTTATCCAAATTCTTGTGGATAGTGCGAATCCATTTCCAAATCGGTGTCCAAAGTCTTGTCCTAATTCTTGTCCCACTTCTTGGCCAAATTTTAGTACAAATCCTTGTTCAAATCTTTATCCAATTCGATGTCAAAATTCTTGGCCAAATCCATTTCCAAAGCCATTCCCAAGTCCCCGTTCAATCCTTGTTTAAATCCATTTCCCAGTTTTTGTCCAGATCCTTGTCAAAAAAAAAATCCTAGTTTTAGTCGCTTTTCAAATCCTTGTTGAAATACTTTTCCGAATCCTTGCATATATCTTTGTCCAAATCCATTTCCAGTTCTCGTTCAAGTCCATTTCCAAATTCTTGTTTAAATCTTGCCCAAATCCTTGTTTCAATCAAGTCTTAATACAAATCTTTTTCCTTATCCTAATCCAAATCTTTGTTTGTCCGAATCAGAAATCAAATCCATTTCAAAATCTTTTTAATTAATCTTGCGCCCGACTCTTGTAATAATCCTTATTTAAGCCCATTTCAAGATTTTTGTCCAAATCCTTGTTTATATCACTGTCCAAATCCATTTCGATGTCAAAAGTCTTGTCCAAGCCCATTTCCATTCATTGTCCAAATCCACGCACAGTTCCTTGTCCCATTCCTTGTTCAAATCCATTTCCAAGTTTTTGTCATCATCCCTGTCCTAATATTTATCTAAATTCTTTTCTAAAATTCTAGTATAAATCCTTGTTTTAATCAAGTCCTTACACAAATCTTTGTCCTTTCAAATCCTAATCCAAATCTTTGCTTGTCCGAATCAGAAATCAAATCCATTTCAAAATCCTTTTAATTAATCTTGCCCAAGTCTTGTCCTAATCCTTGTTTAAACCCATTTCAAAATTTTTGTACAAATCCTTGTTTAAATCACTGTCCGAATCCATTTCCTAATCATCGTCCAAATCCACGTACAAATCCTTGTTCAGATCCATTTCCAAGTTTTTGTCCACATCCTTGTCCTAATATTTATCAAAATCCCTTTCTAAAATGCTAGTATAAAGCCTTGTTCATATCCGTTTCCAATTCTTGTCCAAGTCCCTTCCCAAATCTTTGTTCCAATCCTGGTACACATCCTTATCCTTATCTTTATCGAATTCCATTTCCATATCTATGTATAAATTCTCATCCAAATCCAATTCCAATTCTCGTCCAAATTCATTTCCAAACCCATTTCTAAATCAATTTTCAAAACCTTGTGTTTTCAAATTTGTCTTAATCCTTTTTCAAATTCTAATCCAAATTTGTGTCTTAATTCTTTTCCTAATCCTTGCATACATCCTTTACCTAATCCTTATTTTAAATCAGTTTCAAATCCTTTATAAATACTTGTTCAAACTCATTTCCAGATTATCGTTTAAATCCATTCAC